>OX463245.1:1200000-1900000 GCA_949820135.1 Sylvilagus floridanus
TGGCGCTAGGGTGCCCCTGCAGGTGGAAGGCTCGCAGCCCTAAGCAGGGAGGTTCTGAGCACTCTGCGGAGTAGCAGCCATTGCTGCAAGCCCAAGATGCCTCCAGATGGCTGGCAGTTCAGGGCTGGTTCCCCTTCCTCTGCTGGGGCTGTTGTTTTTAATTGCCATGTACATTTCTCACTCTGCCCAGGAATGGAAGCTGAAGGGTTGAGATACGGGTGCAGGTATCAACTGTAGACACAGCCTGATCAGAACCTTGGAGAGAATGGTGAGTCAGATATTAGAAATGGAAACACGTAAATTGTATTACGTGCTTGGCAAAGAAAAAGAGCATGGAGATCATCCCTGAGGTGTCTTGGAGGTTGCTCTAAATGACCTTGTGGAGCTGCTGATGCTGGTGAAAGCAAGCATTTCATTTCAATGAATGCCCTTCAAGCGCATCCATGCCCTGGGAGCACAGACATGATGGAGACACGGCCTTGCCCTCCAGGAGCCCAGAACTGACAGCGGACAACCAAGCAAGAGAACAGCCATTCCAAAGTCTTGGTTTTTATCATCCATAGTTTAAAATGTTTACAAAACTCCTCAAAGAGTCATGATATATGGTTTCTTAAAACTTATTCGGGCATGTGATAGGCAGAATAATGTCCGCATACCAATACCCAAATCCTGTAAATATGTTATCTTCCAGGGCAAAAAAGGACTTTGTAGATATGATTAAGTTAAGGATCTTGCAACGAGGAGGTGAGATTGAATTACCCTAGGCTTCCCAGTGTAACCCCAAGAGTTCTTATAAGTGAAGGAGGGAGGCGGTTTGGCGGAAGTCAGAGAGGGCAGTGTGACAGCGCAGGTGTATGGTACAGTGGGTAAGGCACTGCTAGTCCTGGCTACTCTGCACCCCACCCAGCTTCCCGTAATGCACACCCTGGGATGCAGCAGGTGCTGTGTCAAACAGCTGGTGCTTGCTGCCCTCATGGAAGACTCAGACTGAGTTCCAGGATCCTAGCTTGTCTGCTCCAGCCCTGGCTGTTGTGAGCATTTGGGAGAATGAACCATGGCTGGAAGACCTCTCCCTTCCAAATAAAATGAAGACCTCTCTGCCTTCCAAATAAAAGGAAGATAAATTTTTAAAAAAAGAAGGAAAGAGAACGTGAGTATGGAGCAGAGGGCAGAGTGATGTGGGGCCTTAAGCCACCTAAGGCAGGGAGCTTCTAAAAGCTGAAACAGACAAGGAAATAGAGAAGGTAGATCCTCTGGAAAGAACACGGCCCTACCAACACCTCAGTTTTATCCCAGCAAGACCCATTTCAGAATTCTGAACTCCAGAACTACAGGTTAATAAATCCGTAGCTCTTTAAGCCACCAAGTTTGTAGCGCAGCCAAAGGAAATTAGCCCAGGGCACATGTGAGAATGGAAAGATGACACGCCACCAGGTCAGCCAGGGACCCAGCCAACTAGGCTAACAGGTACAACGCCTGTGTGGGTAACAATCACAGAGTGGTTTTTTCCCGCGTTTCCTGGCGAGAACTAATCTGCTGTAATGGCATTTACAAACATGGGGGTGGTGGTGTGTGTCTCGTACTCTAGCCCTTGGGCTCTGCTGTGAGCTCATGCTCAGGTGAGCATGGGACCCACTGTGCAAGTCAGAGAAGATGTCCTCCAGGAGAAGATGCTGATCTCAGTTTTGCAGGCTGGTTAGGACCCGGATGACGGAGGGCATCACTTGAACAAGCCCACAGAGGTGTGAGCAGCTCTACATCAAGCAAACATGAACTTTGAGGCCCAGAGTCTGGAGGGACATGCAGCTACCAGACCACGTGGGATCTTTCATGACATGGGAAGGGAACTGGACTTGACCTTTCTTGTCAGTAGAGGCAAGTCACCGACACATTTTGTAGCAGGATAACAACGATTGATCTGTGATCTAGAGAGACTATGCTGATCAGTGAAAGTTGGAGTGGAGGGAGTAGGACTAATATGTTTTTTTGTTTTTTTGACGGACAGAGTTAGACAGTGAGAGAGAGAGAAAGGTCTTCCTTTTTCTGTTGGTTCATCCCCCAAGTGTCCACTACAGCTGGCACATTGCGGCAGGTGCTTCCTCCTGGTCTCCCATGTGGATGCAGGGCCCAAGGACCTGGGCCATCCTCCACTGCCTTCCCAGGCCATAACAGAGAGCTGGACTGGAAGAGGAGCAACCGGGACAGAACCGGCGCCCCAAGCGGGACTAGAACCTGGTGTGCCGGCGCCGTAGGCGGAGGATTAGCCAACTGAGCCGTGGCGCCGGCCAAGGACTAATATGTTACTAGGAGAATTCCAGATGGGGAAATGAAGACATTCCTGGGAAAATTCAGATGCCGTCTTTTCCTTCTAAGACCATCCTGTTTCCTGGAGCTATTCCCTGGGCTATCTTCTCTTCCATTTCTAATTGCATGGCTGGACTTCTCCCTTGGGCCTTTTACCTCTCGAGAGTAATGGGGCTGACACCATATTCCAGTTCTGGTCCTTGGAGTGGGGTGTGAAATAAAACTTAAAGTCACCGTGAGGATTTCTTGCCTGCTGTCCTGGAGATTTAAAGGATTCCAGAATTCCGTTGTGGAGCCCTTGTTGAAATCTGTCCAAAATCACTCAGTGCATGACGTCTGTCTACACACTGCAGATAGTCGGTGTAGTTCTGTTTCTGATGATGTGTAACAGTGAGGATTCTGGGTGCTAAAGACGGAGGAGATTTATGTCGACTTGTTGCAGAATTCTAGAACAGGTCATGAAGCAGATTGCTAGTATTTGAGAAGAGCTCAGTGATGACAAGGAATGAACATCAATTCATCGAGAATGACATCTGCCTTTCCATCCCCAAACCCAGGGAGATTAGATCTAGGAACAGATCTAAAGTACTGGCAGGAACAGACAAATGAGTCTTCACCGTGGGCCTCTTCAGTGTTTGACACGGAGTGGATGACAGCCCTGAGAGATGCTAGGAGTGGTTCTCGTGTGTCACAACTGGCAGGAGGAGTCATAGGGAGAAAACCTCTGGCCTGCCCCATCTGGATGCCTGGAAGGCATAGCATGACTTTCCTTGGAAACAAGCCCAGGAACTTGGGGAGGAGGCAGGGCTACAAAGAACTTCTAAATAGGACCTGAAGACTAAAATGCAAAAAAGATGAAAAGTGTTTTTATTCTGACCTTATCATCACAGAGCCTTAGAGCCAGGTCCTCTTGACGGTTCTTTCCCGTGTGTAATGATACCTTCTGTTGAAGTGACTGTGCACCAAGCCCTGTGTTGAACATAGAGACAGGAGGACAGCCTTCCTAACAGGTGTTTCCCTGGCAACTGGTCTCAAGGTAGAACAGGAAACAATGATAAACAGTAATTTCGTACCCAGCCTCTTTTTATACCAGTTAGATCGATGTTTCTGGTAGGCTCTATGTTGCAACTTGCCAAGGGATTTCTCAACAGCACTTTGATAGCATTTAGCTCAAAAAGGCATTTATTTCACTGTTTTTGCTTTAATATGTAGCTTTCAAATATCACAGCGTTGGTTTGTTTTTCAGACAAATAAAAGAAATCATCGAAAGTTGATGGCATCAAAAGTCAACCTTATTAAGAAATCTTAATGTTTTATTCTCAAAATGAACACACATAGACACACACAAATGGGAGTGAGGGAGAGGGAGAAAGAAAGAAAGGAAAAAAGAGGGAGAGAGAGAGAGAGAGAGAGGGAGAGAGAGAAGAAGAGAGAGAGGGATTTTAAATCTCTGAAGTGATGTGTTCAATATTTCAAGGTATTATTAAAATATAACTCCCTTGAGGAAGAAGTTTGAAATAATGGAAATCATGGTACTTGTATTGTCCACGTCTCTAAGAAATATTCTAATCAAATCGTTTGTTTTAAAACTTGAATGAGTGCCTCTTGCCTACACAGCCAGACTCTTATTAAGGATGAAAAAGCAGAATGACCAGTTTTCACGTTTTTTTAAGCTGTTGATCCACGTCAGGAGATGTGCATTGACATCAGCTGCTGTGCTGTGCCCTTTCTTGTGGCACACACGGTTCATCGTCCTGGTTCATCGTCCTGGTTTAATATCTACAGCCAAGGGGGCAGTCCTCGCCAATATGAAAAAAGTCATTTGCCTGTAGATGGATTTCAGCAACAAATAAAGCAAAGCCCACCGCACATCTTTCCCTCAAGGCTGTGTTACATGTGTGCAAAGAGCTCATTCTTTTCTTGCTATTGATGATGATCACTACTCTTTCATTCTGTGCCACTAATATCTATCACCCATCAGTATTCATTCCTAAAGGAAGTTTGTTATCTTTCTCTATCTCTCTTTCTCAGCACAATATTTATTATTAACTTTGCGGGTGACTTACAAACTCCTTGGTAACAGTATAATTGTGCATGATTTTATGCTATGAAAATTTAGCTTTGAGGGAGACTTCTTTTTTTTTTTCCTTTCTTTTCTGCATTTAGTGATAAAATTCATTAATTTCCTACAGGGAGGGGCTGGTGTTGTGGTGTAGCAAGTAAAACTGCTGCCTGCAACACCAGTATCCCATATAGGCGCTGGTTCACATCCCGGCTATTTCACTTCTGATCCAGCTCCTTGCTAATGGCCTAGCAAAGCAGCAGAAAGCCCCAGTGCTTGGGTCCCTGCACCCAAGTGGGAGAGCCGAAGAAGCTCCTGGTTCTTGGCCTTGGCCTGGCCCAGCCCTCATTTGGGGAGTGAACCAGCAGATGGAAGATCAATCTCTCTTTGTCTGTCTTTTCCTCTCTCTCTGTAACTCTTTCAAATAAATAAAATAAGTCTTTTTTTAAAAAGTCCTAAAGGAAGTATTTTATCCAGTCTACTTTGAAATGTTCTGATTGGCTTAGTGAAATGTCACCAGATTTTGTCCCAAACTGATTTTGTGATGTTCTATGACAAGGTTCTGTTAATGTCCTAGGGACTAAGATGACTGGTCCTTTATCTAAGAACTCGTTTCTGAAAATAAACCTTTACACTGATTTGCCACATTGTAGTCGTCGTCTTCTTCTCCTTCTCCTTCTCCCTCTTCTTCTTCTTTTTGACTGCTACCAGCAAAGTCTTTTGTGGGGATGCTCAGGCTTCATAATATATGGTCTCGAATGCTTTGCTCTTTCATTCATGACTGTGGAGATATAGGAGAAAAAAAAAAACAGTTCCTCCCAGTATACACTATCGCAGAACACTTCTTTGCCCAAAGGTGTGTAGGTTCTCCCCACTCACCAAGCAAGCAATCCTACCCCGTCACAGATTCCACAGTGGGACTCAGTGAATGTCCTCTAGTTCAAGTCAGCTTTCACACTGCCCACCTGCAGAGTGCATTGAGAGCCACAAGACCATCCCCCACTTCAGATGCCAACTGCAAGCTGGGACCCCCATAACTGTTGAACCCCTGACGATGAACTGGGATTCCCACAGCTCTTTCCCCAGAGCAACCCACAGAGCTCAGGGAAACCCTGTACATATGTTTACTGGTCTAGAAAGAAGGCTGCAGGTGAACAGCCAGCCTATGAGAGACACAGGGGTGGTCTGGACGGGTGCTGAGCACAGGAGCTTCTGTCCCAGGGGAGCTGGGTGTGCCAAGCCACAAGCTCCGGAGACCCAGTCTTCTTGGGTGAAACTTCGTTACATGGGCATGATTGATTAAGTCTTTGGCCATTGGAAATCAACTTAACTCTCAGCCTTTCTCCTTCTGCCTCTCTAGTCCCCATAGGTTGTGGGATGAGGAGTAGGGCTAAAAATCCTACTTCTTAGCCTATCGTGGTGGTCCTGGGACCCACCCCAATCTTGAAGCTTCCTAGGGCTGCCTGCCACCCATCAACAAATGAAAGATATTCATACCACTCAGAGATCCCAAGGGTTCTGGGGACTGGATGTCAGTAAATGGGAAGAAAGAACAAACACGTATTTCACAATGTCTCAGTACCCTTACTCTGAGTGATAGTGATTATGTTATCATGACAACTTTCCTATTTCCATAAGCTACTTTTGAGTCATTAATTCATCACTTTAGGGTTTGCAGATTAATACAACAAAAAAAACCCTGTACATACATTTCTAAAAACATACAATTGCTTGCAATGGGATGAACAAACAGTAGCTAAGGTATCTTAAATAGTATTTCTAGGTGAACTGACAACGTAATCCATATACTACCTGTAAAGCCATTGAGTACATATGTATAATAATTACAGAAAACATTTCTCAGAAAAATTACAAGTCTTCTTTCATTTCAAATGTGTGAAAGGTCTGTGAACATGGTTCTGTCATCGCATTTTCATTTGAAACCTTTCTACCACCTGTAGACCATTTGTAGGGCCCAGGAGACATCAGAGGCCCAGGGACCACACTGGCTGCCTTGGACCTGCTCTGTTTCCATATGGCATCCTCACTCTGAAAGACGGCGGCCTCAGCCCCTCCCCTCGCTGGCAGTACTTGTCAGCCACATCCATCTGTGGCTTTTCACGAAGTCCAGACTACTCAGGGTGTCGTTCAAGGCCCTCCACAGCGTGTGTGGCATTTAGTCATGCTGGGACGACTGTTTGCAAATTCTTCACCAGTGTCCCGTGCGTGGCTCTTTGTTCCCAGGACGTGACCTTCCTTGCTTCTTGCTTCCACTGGTCCAATGACAGTATGTGATGATCATCCCTCTACCTGCGAGGTGCCCGTTCGTGGTGAGGGCCCAGAGCAACACCAGCGCTTTCTTTACGTTCGCAGAGAAGCCCTGGTGTCCTAGGTGTGAAGGTGGCTGGCTTTCCTCACAGCCCACTGCTAAAGACTGGTTTCAGCTCAGGGATCTGGGTCAGCCCAGACAAGGAGTCAGCGGCCCTTCCCTCTAATTGTGCATGTGGCTTCTTTCTGAGCTCTGTGTCTGCCTCTTCTGCCCCCAGCTAGGGCTCCTTCTCTAGCCCCATACACTGCTGGGCACCTAGAGCGTGTACCTAGCTTTTACAGTCAGGACCAAGGGCTTGGTTATCAAGGATTTAGTTGATGGACATCCTGAGGCTACCTCATCAGCTGTCCAGATATCCCTGGACAAGATCATATTGGCAAGGAGGGCCAATCTTAGCTCTGGATTCTGGGACTGGATTACAATAAGCCTGCAGCCCTCACAGCCTCCAGTCTATGTTCCTCCACGTCGCATCCAAGGTGGGCAGCATCCAGTCTTCCTGCAGGGGACCTCTCCCAGCACTGAGTCTGTTTCCAAGACACCTGACCTCTGACTATTGCTTAGGGTTGTAAGGTGCAGTCATGTGTGCAAATCTTTGCCTCTCAGATCATCAGGCCTCTCTTCTAAAGCAAAATGTGTCTGCTTTGGCTTTCTGAACTCCGATGCTGTTTACTGCCCAAGCTCTCTGTAGAGTCCCATCAGCATGGGTGTTGAAGTCAGACAGACCTGGGTGCCAGTTTCAGATCTGCTTACTCACAATGCGACTCTGCAGTTTGCACTGGGTGCTTCTGCTGTTTAATGTTCCCAGCTGCAAAGCAGAGGCTGTGGTTCCCACCTCGGGAGGAAGTTGTCAACCCTAAAGGCAAGCCCGTCTTTAAAGTCAAGAGCCCTGCAGAGACAGAACATTGAGAAATCTCACTTCCCTGAGTCCTCCTCTCTTAGGACCCCTTCAGCACATTGCCAGCCCTTCTGTCTTGTTTCCTACTTAATATTCTTCATAATTACTTTTAACAAATTTGTCTTCTCCATTGAGCTTGAAATTCTTTATCTCTTGGGTCACCTCTACCTAGTTTGGAGTAGATGCTCAGTGAGCTATTTATCGGTACTGGAATTTCTGTTGTTATATTTTTATATATAATATGAGTATACAAACACATGCACACTGCATGTGTAAACTCACGTTGGAAAGCAAGGAGCACAAATGCAGAAAGAGGTTTTCAGCTCAGAGCATGATAGACACATTACAGGCTCTAACCTTCTCAGGTACACATGTGTGTCCCAGGGAGGAAGAGCAGGGGGAATGTTAAAGAACTTTCTACTCAGGAGGAGCAAAACCAAAGAGTGGGTTGATAAGATGGACAGGCGTGTTGGAGGAGCAAGCATATACTAGCCTCAGACTAATCAGCTGAACCATTTCTGTAAAATATCAATGGTGCCCTGGGCAAAGAAAAGGCCATGGTGCCCAGTGAAAACACTGCTTTTGCAAGCTTATCCCAGATCTTAAGGGTTAAAGGCAAACACACACACACACACACACACACACACACACACGCACCCACACACACAGTTTTCGCTTGCAAGATTAGTGCCGCTTTCCAATGCCTGATTTCCTCCAGCCATGTTCCTCAGCGATGATGCTTTGCCACACACAAGACTGTCATTGTATATTCATTCATTAGAGATAATGATTTTGAGTTTCTGTCCCCACTGACCTGTGGACAGATGGCTAGCATGAATGCCACGTTGATCTGGACACCAGATCAGCCCAGCAGCTCTCTGATGGCCTGATCACCATGCGGCAGCTGCCCC
Source organism: Sylvilagus floridanus (assembly GCA_949820135.1). NCBI lineage: Eukaryota > Metazoa > Chordata > Mammalia > Lagomorpha > Leporidae > Sylvilagus > Sylvilagus floridanus. The sequence goes on from OX463245.1 coordinate 1,208,502, forward strand.
ACTGGCTTCCTCTTTGCTCCTCTTCTCCCGGGGGCTGCCGATTGGGTGCACTGCATGCGAACTTCTGTAGAAATAGACCTTTTAGTCCCGACCAGTTGTGCTTCCTTTTCATAAGCATCGATGAATGTCAGGGATGCTTAGAGCTAATCATTTCAGATTGCAGTAAAAGCAATGTGAAATTCAAGATTGTTAGAGGTGTTATTGAGTGGTGAGTCAGAACTGCCGCTCACTCTCTCTCCTGTCCTGCTCTCTGTCTCAATAACTAAGTGTTGAAACAAAGCGTGAAGTTGACCAGGAAGGCTGCATGTGTGAAATCCACCTGCTGAACTCTTGGAGGCATTTAAAGATCTGATTGCAGAGGTAAGGCGACACCAACTCCTGGCTGGAATAATTTGTGGTGGACCCTTTTCGTTCAAAAGGGTCAAACCTCTAATTCAGTCATTTTATATAGATTGCTAAGGTCATTATTTTCTTTGAACAAATTATTTTCTTAGCAAAAAGACTTACAATGGGGCAAATTTAATGAACTATTTCCTCTAATGGTTTTAAAAAGATTTGGCTGTACTAAACTCACAATAGCTTTCAGAGTCATATTTGTATGAATGAATAGACTAATTTTGATTCAATCACTATTGCGAAACTCTTGTAAGGAGAGTTACATTTTGGGCTTCTGGCAATTGCTATTATTTCATGAATTCATTTAACAATTTTTTTAAAAAAGATTTATTTTATTTGTTTGAAAGGCAGAGTTACAGAGAAAGGGACACACACACACACACAAAGAGAGAGAGAGAGAGAGAGAGAGAGAGAGAGAGAGAGGGAGAGAGAAAGGGAGACAGGCAGAGAGAGAGAGAGAGAGAGAACTTCTATCTGCTGGTTCACTCCCCAAATGGCAGCAATAGCCAAGGCTAGGCCAGACTGAAGCTAGGAGCCAGGAGCTTCTTCTGAGTCTCCCATGTGGGTGTAGGGGCTCAAGAACTTGGGCCATCCTCCCCTGCTTTTCCCAGGCCATTAACAGGGAGCTGAATCAGAAGTGGAGCATCTAAGACTCAAACTGGCACCCCTATGGGATGTTGGAGTCGCAGGCAGCAGCTTTGCCTTTGAGACCACAACACTGGCCCCTCGACAAACAATATTTACTTGTAAAATTTTAGAGCAAGACTCAACCTCTGTATGCGAGACAGTTTCCTTTCTCCAGAAAAGACATCTTTCCCTCTCTCAAACTTCATTAGGAAAGAAAAGGGAGTAAACTGAATTTAGAAATTCCCATGGGAGATTTTAGTAGCCTTTCCTACTTATGAACATGCATTGCTGAATTCTCTCCTGGACGATGTCAGGATTTAAAAAACAGGTCCTGAATGTGTTAAAAATCTTTTGTTGGATAACAACTCTTCCTCCCCAGCCTCGTCCTCTTGTTGTTACCTGGATGATCCAAAGTGCTTTCCCCAAGCTCAATTCAACAATTATTTAAAAAGCCACTTAAAGCACAATGCAGCTATAGATGCTTCTAGGCGAATGATGCATTCCTTTTGAAACTTTCCAACGTGGGCATTTTTCCGAGTTTCCAAGTGAACTACCTTCACCTCCACCTACCAAATACTTTCCGTGCTTTTACACTCATCTTGTGGTCACTTCTCTGTCCTTTCCGGTCTCTTCTTGCACTGGTCTTTTGCATTGGCCCTGTATCAGCCCCTCATTTATTCTTTCATGTTCACTCCATCTGTGTTCTTCTGCTACCTTGCTGTTCCTTCTTGCAAGTGCACTTGGAATCAGGTCCACGGATGGGACCTGACTAGGCCCTCCAACTTCATTTTTTTTTTAAATTGACATACTTTCACATTTATTTGTTTATTTATTTACCTGAAATGGGGAGGGAGGAAAGGAAAGAGAGGAGAAAGAAGGAGGAAGAGAAGAAAGGTTGGGGGAGATCTCCTATCAGTTGGTTAATTCTTCAAGTGCCCACAACTGCCAGGGCTGGGCCAGGCTGAAGCCAGGAGCTGTTAACTCAATCCAGGTTTCCCATGTGAGTTCCAGGGATTCAGCAACTGGAGCCATCATCTACTAATGCCTGTAACGTGCATTAGCAGAAATCTGGAATCAGGAGCTGAGTTGGGACCTAAACCCAGGCACTCTGATATATGTCTCCCAAGTGCCATTTAACTGCTAGGGAAGATGTTTGCACTTAATCTAAAAAACAGCTTTGGACTTACAGAATAATTGAGGCAAGGTTGCAGACAATTACTAAATACTCCACGTAGTGTTCCCTGCCATGAGCATCTTACATTATTCTGGTACATCTCTCACAATGAATAAAAACCATTATTGACAACATTTTTAATAACTAAAGCCCATAGTTTGAATAAGTTGAGTTGCTTTTTTTTTAAAAAAGTCCTGATGGCTTTTTGTGTCCCTGACTCTCATCCATGACGCCACATCACATGTGGTTCTCAAGTCTCCAAAGGTCATGCTGGAGTGATGATTCTCAGACTTCTCCTTGGTGTATGCTTGCTTGTGTTTTGAGGCTTTGGGAATATTGGTAAAGTCTTTTGCAGACTATTTCTCTCTGCTGGGATTTTTCTCATGTTTTTTTCTTATGATTAATCAGAAGTTGTGGGTTATTGGGAAGAAGACTGCAGTAAAGAGCCAATTTCATTGCATTGGTCAAGAGTATCCTGGTCAGCTTGCTAAAGCACTGTTTTAAAACTTTCTCCACTGTAAAATTATCTCCTACTCCACACTACCCCATTCTATCCTGTTCTCCTCTGGGGAAAAAGTCAGTCTATGCACCCCATGCATTTGATTTGGCCAGGAGCCAGGGGCTCTGTCTGGTTCTCCCATTTGGGTCATCTTCTGCTGCTTCCCCAGGCTGATAGCAGGGAGCTGGATCAGATTGGGAGCAGGCAGTACATGGACCCATCCATGTGGGATGTTGGTGCCACAGACTGCAGGTTTACCTGTTATACCACGATGCCGGCCTCAACCACCATCTTAAAGACAATCTCCACCCCCCACCACCTCCCTACCCCAACCCCCTTGGGAGATTTCTTCAGCGCTGCCTTTACCAAGTAGTGTTTTAATCATCTATTTGTATGCTAATATCTCTACAGGATGAGCACTGTAAGTGCACAGATTCTGAGTTATTCATCTCTTTGCTACCAGTGTGTAACACTTGTAGTCATTTAAAGTGTGTGGAATGGATGAATTTGTTAAATCATTACATCACTTCACACATATTTCTGTAACTCTCCCAGTAACAAGATGACATAGAGGGCAGGAGCCCCTACTCACTCTTCTTGGTGTCCTACATGACAGGCCACTAACACCTGTTACCTGTTGGCTGACTAATAATTGAGGAGAGGTCCTGGGGTGGGTTTCGCCTTGAAAGTGGGGGTGTCTCCTATGCCCCAAGAGCTGCTGAGTGTAAACAAGCCAGCGAAGTAAGCGGTGCTTCATTTGAAGGTTGGTTTTGGTTGCAGGAAAGTGCTGGCCATCCTTTAATACTGAGACAGGAAAGAGGCACTGCAATCAAATATAATTGGAAGATTACAGGAGCTCAAAATTACCCTATAGCAAAAAGTGCTCTCTCATGCCAGGCAGAGAAACACATGCACTGATTGTACTGCCCCATCTTTCTGTGAGGAAGCCTCTTGAAGATAATCAGATTCCACCGAGAAGGTACAATTGTAGATTTTCCCATTAAACAAATACCTCAATGGACAGTCAGATAGATCGTCTACAATTGTGTCAGAAACCACACACACCCCTCTCATTGGAGTAATTTGGATTTGGATAGATCCAGGTTGGCAAGACTCTTGGGCTGAACTCCATTTACCCTGATTTTTTTCCTCTGTTGTACAGGTACAAGGCTGGCAGGTGTGTGGTCACGACTGGGCCATAATATCCGATAATAGGCCATTAGTGTTTCCAGAGGCATGAGCAATAGAGAAATACACGTGCTTACATTTCCCCAAGTGAGTGATATATTCTTTTAAAATATTAGATCTTCAGTGCTCTCATACACTGCTAGTGGGACCATAAATTGCTACAGTCTTTGTGGAAAGCAATTTGACAACACATTTTAAATGCCTTGGAAACACTCATACCCGGTAATTTTATTTCTGGCTGCATATTGTTTATTTTTTTAAAAAAACTTGTCATTGTGGCAAATTTCAAGCCAATGCAAGAATAGAAGGGATTAATGAACTCCCGTGTACCAACCTCCAGCTTTCACAATTCTCAGTTCACAGCCAGCCGTGTTTTAATGCACCTCGCCTCCCCTCCCCAACTGGATTATTTTGAAACAAACCCAAGACATTGTGTCATGCATAACAGTGCATATCTTTAGAAGATGCATGCTTTGAAAAATAACCACTGTACCATTCTCACACCTAAAAGAATCTATTATCACATCTTAAAAAATAACAATTCCTTAATATAATTAAGAATTCTGTCAGTATTAGCAATTTCATATTTTTCAAATTAACTTGTTTATTTGAGGGAGAGTTAGAGAGAGTTTTCAGAGGAGACGGCACCATGGCACAGTAGGTTAATCCTCTGCTTGCAGCACCAGCATCCCATATGGGCGCCGTTTCTAGTCCCGGCTGTTCCTCTTCCAATCCAGCTCTCTGCTGTGGCCTGGGAGAGCAGTAGAGGATGGCCCAGGTGCTTGGGCCCCTACTCCCACGTGGGAGATGGAGAAGAAGCACTTAACTCCTGGCTTCAGATCGGTGCAGCTCCGGTCATTGCGGCCATTTGTGGAGTGAACCAACGGAAGGAAGACCTTTCTCTCTGTCTCTCCCTGTCTGTAACTCTACCACTCAAATAAATAAATAAAATATTTTTTTTAAAAAGAAAGAGTTTTAGGAGTGTTCCCAGCCATGGATTTACTCCCCAAATGCCTGCAATGGCCAGGGCTGGGTCAGGGCCTGATTCGGGAGCAGAAAATTCAATCCTGGTTTCCATGTGAGTGACAGGAACACAACTGCTTGAGCCAGCATGGCCGCCTCCAGGGTTTGCATTAGCAGGAAGGTGGAGTCAGCGGCCAGAGGTGAGAATTGAACCCAGGTCCTCTGATATGGGCTATGGATATCTTTGCCCATGTGTCAACTGTTAACATTGGTGCCCACTCCTCCTATTATAATTATTATTATTATTACTTTGGCTAGGTAAGAATTCAAACAAGATGCGCTGGTGGCTTTTGGTTGATGTGTTTGGTGTTTCCGCCCTCCCTCCTTTCTTCCCCCTTGCAGTCTTGTTGAAGAACTTGGGTTGTTTGGGCTGCAGTCTCCCACATTCTCTGTTTTTGTTGCTCTATATCTTTGTACTGTTCTTTGACCTGTTTCTACATCCCCCTTCCTGTGTTACCTCCACACTGGTGGTTAGATCTAGGGGACCTATCACATTCAGGGTTTTGTGTTTTTTGCCAAGAATCCCTCAAAAGCAGTGCCTTACCCTTCCATTGGAGGCAGGGATCCCTGGCCATGTCTTCTCTTGCAGGGTTGAAAATGATCAGTGTATACAGGTGCCTCAACAATCTTGATGTCTGCTGAGAATTTTTCACCAAATGATTTCAGCAACCATGAATCATTACTTAGGTTCATGACTTAATTTGGGCTGCTTGATGGTGATATTGTGATCTTCCCTCCTAGGATTTTTTTTTACTGGATCTCTCTTTACAAAGATGTTTTTCTTCCCTATTTGTCATCCCTGAGCTGTAGTTTGCAGAGAAAAAGCATGTTAGACACTTCATCCTTCCCTTCCCTTGCCTTTCACAGAGTGAAAAGTGGGTTCGCTAGTAGACTAGGATGCTAACTGTGGTAGCCAGAACAGTGGCCCCACAGCTGTCCACAGCCTAATCCCTGGGGGCCGCGAATATGCTACTCTACATGGCTAAGAGGCCTTTGCAGATGTGATTCAGGTAAGGCTCTTGAGATGGAGACATGACCTTGGATTATCTTACTGGGCCCTGTTTGAGCACAAGGGAGAGCCTGAGAGGGAAACAGAAGGTCAGAGTCACACAAGACAGTCTAGGGACAGAAGCAGAAGTCAGAGTTATGCGGGGCCATGACCCAAGACGTATGGACAGTTTCTGGAAGATGGAAAGGCCCAGAAAACAGTGGGAATATCTTCAGTTTAGGGACTTTGGCTTGTTCATCTCTGTATCTAGAAACCAACAGGTGCTCAGGCAAAGTGAAATCTATAGGTGAACCAATGGATTGGAGAATCTGTAATCAACCCAGCAGGTGCAGTTGAAGATGTGAACAAGTAAGTGAATGGATTAATGCAAGCATCTTCTCTTTCCTTAGCTTAAGTAAATGCATGGCAACCTGACTTTGAAAATGTGGCAGAAGTTCACAGCAGAACTGCTGAAGTCTTCTGTGTTCCATAGAACAGATGCCGAAAGGAGGAGGGAGGGGCCAGCGTTGTGGTACAGTGGGTCAAGTGACACTGGCATGCCTTATGAGCTCCAACTCAAGTCCTGGCTGCTCCGTTTCTGATCCAGCTTCCTGTTAATGTGCCTGGGAAAGCAGTGGAAGATGGCCCAAGTGTTTTGGGCTCTGTGTGAGACCTGGATGGAGTTTTAGGCTGCTGGCTTTGATACCTCCCAGCCCCTACCATTGTGACCATTTGGGGGAGTGAACCAGCAGATGGTTCACTGTGTCTCCCCTCTCTCTGTCACTCTGTGCTTTGTGTATGTAAATAAAGAAATAGGGAAGCATAGAATGTCTAAGATCCATTACAAAATCCAAGTGTGGCTTCTCTCTGACCCTTGGCCCTCTTTGAAATCTTGCTCACTCTGAGTTAGGAGCCCTACATGTGAGACAGGATGTGCATCAGGGACCCTGGCAATCAATACCATCAACTCTTTCTTTTTTTTATTTTTTTGCCAGACAGAGTTAGACAGAGAGAGAGAGAGAGAGAGAGAGAGAGAGAGAGAGAGAGAGAGTTATAGACAGTGAGAGATTGACAGAGAGAAAGGTCTTCCTTCCGTTGGTTCACTGGCTGGCGCTGTGCTGATCTGAAGCCAGGAGCCGGGTACTTCCTCCCAGTCTCCCATGCAGGTGTAGGGCCCAAGCACTTGGGCCATCCTCTGCTGCTCTCCCAGGCCACAGTAGAGAGCTGAACTAGAAGAGGAGCAACTGGGACTAGTACCTGGCGCCCCAATCGGGACTAGAACCCAGGGTGCCAGCACCGCAGGTGGAGGATTAGCCAAGTGAGCCGTGGTGCCTGCCCGCCATCAACTCTTTCTAAGATAGAAGTCAGCCTGGTAGAAACTTTACTTCAGCAGCTCACAGGGCTGGTGGCTGGGTGTGTCTCCAAACCCAATCAAACCGGCACAGTGTTTTGTTAAAACTGAAGATCAAATATTTCCTAGCTATCAAAAACAGCCTTTTTTTGCTTTTGTTACACATTCATCTTTTATATTTATGGAAGTGCACACTCTGTTTTTCATTATTATGATGCTGACAATCAGCAACGACAGGTTTTTTGATCACCAGCATTGTGTCGGGTACTTTATATGTTAACACAAGCAAACAAAACAGTGTAACAACACCCCTCTGCCCATCCAGATCTTGCAGAGCACGGGAGACTTCCTCCTTCCCTTGCTGAGATCGTGGCCATTGCTGTCACCATCAGCTGTTGGCTTTGCAGCCTCCAAGAGTCAGCAAGTCCAGGTGTGTGCAAATGGTCTCCTGGCCGCCTGCTGCTCTCAGTCCTTCTGCTAATTCTCCACACTCCCTTGCCCTTGGCCACAGCAGCTCAAGGTCTCCACTTAGACAAATAGAGGCTTCAGATCAAGAGCATCGATGAGGCAGAAGCAGAGGCAGAATGAGGGTGCTCTGGATAAAAAGTGGTGTGGGGAAGAGGAGAAGAGAAGGAGAGAGCACACATGCATTATGCACAATTTGCTGTCGTTAAAGGGAGCTCTGTGTGCCGATTTCCTGGACATTGATTGTTTTATTTCTATTTTCAGGGTAGGGAACATTGTGTACATTTTCAGATGAGATGAAGGTGAAGTGGCAAGGTGGCAGGGCATGGAATCTAGTTTAGGCCACAGGCCTGAAACTTGAACTCTTTCTTTGTCATCATACCACTACATACCCCCAAACAGGAGAGGAGCTATACATATATTAGAATCTTTCCAGATGCTGCAGGTGGAGCTTGGGGACTAGAGGAGAGATTTTAACCACTTGACTTTCTTTGAGTAGAACAGGAATTGTCACCAAGACAGATCCCATAGTGAATGACAAACACATAAATGTTGGGAGCAAGTAGGGAAAACATCTTCACCCTGATGACCTGATTTTGTCTTTCTGGGGCACTTAAAACAGTCCCTTAGTCATTTTTCTCTTATGTTTCTGATAAGAAACAAGAGCATTGGGACTGAGAAGCCAAGCAAAAGAAGAAAAGTCAGTGGCTCTTCTAAGACCGCAGAACCCTCTGAGTGGATGAGGTGAGATGTGCCTCTGAGAGGAGGCTCCTGAAGATTTCACAAGGCAAGAAGATGGGAGTCCAAACCACTATTGGTTGTTTCTCCATCCACCATCGACCTATCATTACACATGGATTATGCTCTACAGAGTAGACGAAAGCGAAAGATAGGATGCACTGAAGGGCGGTGGGTGGGTGCTGACAGGAGGTGCCTAGAGGGTCTCATCTTGAATGGAAGGGCCTCAGGTGGGGAACGAGCAGCCAGGGCTCTCCCAGAGCTTCTGCCTTGGTGTTGAATAGTGATCCTCTCTCCTCTTGGCTTGAAGGTCAATTCTCCAAAACGAGGGAGTGGCTTGGAGTCCAGGATGACCACAAAAGTTCTCTCTAAACTTGACATTCAACAAAACTGCTAAGCTTTCGTGTGTGTGCGTGTGTGTGTGTGTGTGTGTAAGTAAAATGACTTTCTTTCTTTTCAGGAACATATTTTTAAGGCAATGAGGAAATGCAAAGTCCTTGACGCAAAGCCTAACTCACTTCAGGACCCGGACCAGCCTCCTTTCTGCTTCCTTCCTTCCTTCTCTGCACCTTGTACCTCATGACACCCAGGTACACAGGATTTGGTGTCGTTTCCCAAATGCTCCAGTTCTTCCAGATCTCTGCACTTTTGTATACAGTGGTGCCCACTGAGCAGAAGTTTCAAGTTCTGCTGTTTCAGTTACGACCCGAAAACACTAAATGGAAAATTCCAGAAACTTCTAAGTTTTAAATGGCTTATCTCTATGAATAGTGTGATGAAATTTCACGTCTGTGATATAATCTTGTACCATCCCACTCCATCTGGCCCAGGACATGAATCCCTACTCTGTCTAACTGCACACACCTACCCACCCACTGGTCACTTAGGAGCCATCCTGGTCATCAGACACGTGAGTGTAGGGTTTAGTATGGTCCTTGGTTCCAGGCTTCCACTGGAGGTCTTAGAACATATCCCCTGCTGTCCCCCATGCTCTCCCTTCTGTTTGGAGCACCTTTCCTCACATCCCTGCCTGAGAGACTCCAGTTGTTCTTCAAGTCATGGCTCAAATTCTCTCTCTCTCTCTCTCTCTCTCTCTCTTCCCTGAACTCACCTGAGCACAGTTAGTTTCTTCCTTCCCTGTTACCCCCTTGCTGCCCTTCTAACAATTTTGCTGCAGATCTATCTCAGCGCAGTACAATGATTTATTTTAACCACAGGTGGTGAATTTGATCACCTTCTTTGTTTATTTTTCCAGCCTCCATCTACGTGTAGGCATTGCATACAATAAAATAGCCTTATTCAAAGTAAAATGCTTGGATCAGAGAGCACATAGATTAGAGCCATAGAGATGGGCCCTGTGGGCTCAGTCATAAAGTCCCACTCGGTTGCTGAAGTTGGGCACCTTGGAAACCCAAGCAAAAACAAAGTCCTTGAGTTACCCGGTCCTTTCTGTTCCCAAAGGAAACACAAAGATGCTCCTGGACAAAGCAAAGTCTTTTCTACTCTCATCTTTTTTTTTTTAAAGGTTTATTCATTTATCTGAAAGTCAGAGTTACACAGACAAAGAAGGTGATGCAGAGAGAGGGAGAGGTCTTCCATTCGCTGGTTCACTCCCAATTGGCTGCAATGGCTGGAGCTATACCGATCCGAAGCCAGGAACCAAGAGCTTCTTCCAGGTCTCCCATGTGGGTGCAGGGCCCAAGGACTTAGGATCACTTCTACTACTTTCCCAGGCCACATCAGAGAGCTGGATTGGAAGAGGAGCAGCCAGGACTTGAACCGGTGTCCATATGGGATGCTGGCACTGTAGGTGGCAGCTTTACCCGCTACGCCACAGTGCCGGCCCCCTCTACTCTCTGTTTTAAAATTAGTGCTTTGTGTGTGACTTCATAGTGAGAACAGTAGAAGGCACAACCCACGTCCTCAGTGGCATCCTTGGGACACAAGTGGGAGCTGATGGACAGAGCTGCTGGTCCCTCCGTGGAAGCCAAGGGCAGGACCCCTAACTGATGCAGTCTAGCTACCTGGCACATTATGGTGTGATGTTGGGGAATGTCACTGCCAGGGACTGCCCTTGCAAGCTGTTTGTCATGAAACCAACACCCTGCAGGCAGCTGCTGTTGTCCACTCTGCCGCTGAGGCTGAAGTTGAACGATGTGTATGTGATCCCAGTGCTGGCAGGAGACATACACTCAGCAGACTTTCCTGCATTGGGGATACAAGAGTCAAGACTACAGATTTCTTACTCCCATGGTTTTTGTTCCACTGGGAAGAGGCAGTTGAATAACGAACTGATGAGGGCATCTCATGGGAAACATCGACACAAGCCAGGGGAGACAGCAGTGCCTGGTGGATAAAGCAAGCAGGCGGGAGTGTGCTATATGACATCAGCCAATGGGAGAGGACCTCTCTGCCTCTCTGGCAGAGACTGTGGGAGTGAGGGAGTGGGCCTTGGGTAGCTGGGAAAACCATGCTGGGTAGAGGAAACCAAGCAGTCATGTGGGCCAGCTATAGGGCATGCCAAGGGGTCTGGGTTGACTGGAATGACAGGGACTCATACTGGAGGCTTAGAGCAAAGAATGGATGTGTTTGACTTATGAGGTGTGCTAGTTTCCTAGGGCTGCCAGACTGGGTGACTTAAAGCAGCAGAAATTTACTCTCTCCCAGTTTTGCCAGGCAGAAGGCTGAGATCTGTTTGTCAGGGCAGCCACACTCTCTCCAGAGGCTTGAAGGGAGAGTCCTACCTCGTCTCTTGGGACTTTTGGGAGCTCCAGGATACCCTTGGCTTGAAGCCACACCACTCCAGTTTCTGTCTCCAACTTCTCATCCACTTCTCCTTGTATGTGTCTATTTTCTTTCTTGTTTCTTCTAGGGACAGTTATCCATGGATTTAAGAGCTGCTCAGATACTCTAGGGGTGATCCCATCTTGTGGTCTTATTTAGTGGAGTTCTGCAGAGACGTTGATGCAACAGGTGTAACTGTCATTGACTATGGAGGACTTCAGTGTTATGCTGTTGTAGGCTCCAAAGATACAGCTAGCTACCAGGGCTGTCCCAGGCTGTGGAAGTCCATCTTCAGAGTTGTAGGGGCCCAGGCGCTGAGTGACTGGCAGCTTGGGTACCACCTGGGAATTTATGGAAATGCAAAACTTCGGGGCCCTGCCTAGCTGGCTGTAGCTGGATCTGACACCAAGCACAAGCTTCAGGTGATTTATATGCAAATTACAATGGCAGAGGCGTTGACACTTCCAGTATTTGGACTGAGCAGTCCCTTGCATTGGGTGCAGCTCTGTACGTTGTGAGATGTTAGCAGCATCCCTCGTCTCTACCCATCAACGCCAATAGAACTCCCTGCCCAGTTGTGACAACCAATGAAGTCTCTAGATGTCTTCCAAAATCACCCTACAACCAAGATCCACTGGATGCAAGCAAGACTTCTGACAACGTCAGTGTGGGCCCAGGCTGCCAGCCTCAGCAGCACCTGGGTCCTGTAAGGAATGCCAGTTCTCAGGCTCCACCCGCACCTGCTGAGTTGGAGGCTCCAGGATGAAGCTGAGCTACCTGTGTTCCAGTGATTCTGAGGAACACCGAAGTGATCCTGGAGGTGCAGAAGGATCACCTGGCAAGCTTTGACAGCTATGCAGTCTCCACTCTCCACCACCTCTCAACAATGAAATCAGGTCTCGTGCATTAAGTGATGTCGATGATTCAAACGCACGGCTCAAGCTGAGAGCCATTCAAGGGATTTTTCCTCGACTCCTAGCAGTAGCCAGTAAGAGGAGATCAGAGCTGGTCTCCTGACTCCCTGGTCTGAGGCCTCTCTTCTCTAGGAAGATGACAGGATGACTGACAGCCTCCCAGACTGGCTCCTGAGGAATTCCACATCCACAGGGCGTGTTTTGGCGCATCTTTGATCAGATGTCTTCGTGCACGCAAAGCTCTCTTATCTCCACCATGTTCTGTGACACACACTGCCCTGCGGGGCTTTGCAGGAATTCACTGCCTTCATCATTTCTGGACACCAGTGAAGAATTCTGAGCCCTGATCTCGCTCTCTCTGTCCCCCGTCGCTACCCCTAACACCTCGAGGTCAGGTTATGTGCTGACTTCTTTTCACGGGGCTCCATAGGTGATGTCATCCTATCAGGAAACACCAGAAATGTCAGCACTCATGCAAAAATGTTGTCACTCAAGCACTGCAGGACAAAAATAGGCAGAAGGAGCTTTTGAAATTCTTTAGGGGAAGATAGGCAGTGAGTGAGTGCCACACTGTTTCTCAGCCTCCTTCCACACTGCTAAAAACAAGCTTGGAACGTGGCTCCTGGTGAAGTCAGGCGTGGTCCACGGAGGGCTCTCGGCTTCGGTCATGACCCAAACAACACATGGCCTACTCTCGTCCACTGTCCTAGTTCAGTCACAAGAATTCTCTGGAGAGCGATTAATCGCTGCTTTGCAGCTGTGGACACTGAGGCTCCGAAATATCTTTCTCCTCCTATTCAACTGCCAATCAACATTTATTGATTGCTAACAGTTGAGGCTTTGAGTCATACGCTGGGATATGCCAGGGCATTGATGCATATCAACATAAGGCCCATAATGAAATGCACAGGTCAATAGGTAAATAATATGGGGTGGGGACTTGTGCCAGCTTTGCTTGCTCTTGTGTCTCAGTAGAACCCATTCCGCACTGTGGTGCTGGGGCAGGAGACTGAGAGCCATGCTTTACAGAATCCCTTGCCAGCTGTTTGGCTTCTGGCATTTGCAAGGATCCAGGGGACTCCCCCCTGCAACTCCAGCTCACCCTGGTGCAGTGGAGAGCCCCAGCATCTTGTGGCTCGTGGCGATCTGAACACAGCAGTGTCCCTAAGCTGTCCCATGAGCATCAACTATCCAGGCAAGGGGCGTCCTCTGTGGTCTCAGTGCTGTCTGTGAATGTGCCCAAGCCCTATTCAGAAGTCTGAGCACCCACTATGCAGACCCTCCCAAAGACTCCATCCCAGAATTGTGGCAAGTGCTTAGTGGTCATAGCACTAACCCCAAGTGCCCCTTCTCTGAATTTCTAGACCCTGATAACCCCATTTCTTTCCGTGTGATCCCCTAATACTAGTTCTGGCTTCCTGAAGTCACAAATATTAGTAAATTTGGCACCAATTTTTAAAAAAAACTCATTCTGCCTTTCCACACCTATGTGAAACATCTCCTGTATTAAGTTCCCCTGGTTTGAAATAAGCTATTGTGACTTCTGTTCCTCACTGGATCTTGATGCCATCAGGTAACTAAATTCAGGGAAGACCCTCATGGGAGACTATCACAGCTGAGAACCGGAGAGTGAGCAGGAGGAAGCCAGGTAAAGAAAGGACGGAAGGGTATAGCAGACACCTGCAGAAGCCTGCAGCTGGAGAGAACCTTTGATCTTCCAGGAACGCACAGACCCACATGGCTGGGGTGAGGGAACTGTCAGGAGGCTGTGCTGAGGCCAAGGGTGCAGGCATGCCCCTCTTCCTCTAGGGGGCGCCAGCATGCGAGTGGCTCTGCAAAGGTTGTCTCATGTTGTCCCTGAGGGCAGGGCTCAAGAGAGGCAATGGATCTTAACTCAGGGGTAATGGAGAATTGTTAAAGAGTCTCACACAGGAGAGTTGTAAGATGCAATTTGTACTTGTAAATGCTATTTTATCTACTGTTTGGAGAACACTTTGGGGACAGTCTACGTTGGACTGAAGTCTGATAGAACATGGTTGTAGGAGTCTGTTTGGGGAGAGGGGAGATTGAGGGCTTGAGCAGCATCGGCCATTGGCGGTTTGTCACTTGCTCTTTCTATTCAAGCATTTCTGAAAGGTGGAAGTTGGACCACTAGGGATTCTTCACCTGGGGCCAGAGCTTTCTTGGGGTCCCATGCATGGGTGTCAGGGGGTGCAAAGCCTGAGATCGTGTGTAAATGTTGGGCCTGTGCCCATGTGCACCATCTCCCATGGACAAAGGTGTTCTCTGGGAAGTGCATAGCCTGAGCTGTAACCCTCTCAGCCAATCAATCTCAAACTGCCCTTGCAGCGTGGACTGCCAGAAATCCCAGAGAGCAGCACATTCCCAGTGTGCTCCTGCTGGCAGAGAAAAGCAAGTGAGGAAGAGGAGGGCACCCTGCGCCGTTTGGAGGCAAAGTGAAGTCACCCTTGCATTGCTCTAAGCACAGGTACAGAAACGACCCCCACACTGCGGTGTGTTCTGAGCAGGAGGCTGGTTAGTGCTCTGTCACTGAAACCTCAGGACCACCCAAGGAGGGGGCAGAAAAGGAGCTGGCTTGTTCCTGGCTTCATCCCTTGTGCAAGGACCTCTTGGGGCCAGCACACCATCCTTGCCTCGGCCACCAGATAAGGTGGCACCTTCAGGGAGCTCGCCACACTTGCCTTCCTCTGTGAGCATCCCCTGCTCTCAAGGCTCCTCGAGGACCCACCCTACCCCCTTCTCTTCCGTCACAACTGAGTTTCCCAGAAAAACAAAACCCAAGGTCAGAAGCATCCTTGCTCACATGAATCAAGGTCACTGGGTCCCATCTCCAAAGGGATCACAGTTTCGTGCAGCGATGAGATCGGCAATTTCGTTCTTTCTGTTGAAAGCGAGTGAGGCCACAGAACGTGTTAGGGGCTGGGGTCTTTCCACGGTGCTCCTGAAATCCCAGCAGGCAAGGCAGCAGCTGGCGTGTGAGCCTACCCTGTCCTGCGTGCCCAGCCTCTGCTCCATCCTTCAACCTGGGCCAATGTGGAGACTACAGATGCCTTTCCTATGACTCCCACATGCCCCATCTTGCTGGGATTTTTCAAATTTCTGTGTGGAAGCTCTTTATGGCCTGTGACCCTGGCCACTGCAGAGCCGAGAAGACAACAGATTTATGGCGGGCCTGGAGAGCAGCAACCCGAGATCCGTTTCCCTGCGCTCGGTGGGTGATTTATTTTTAAATGATCTTTCTGTTATTTATGGGTCTCAGTGACTCTGATGGCCAGGGTGAACTGCATCTTATCAGACTAGCAAAACTACCCAGATGAAAGGGAGCCTGACATGCCATCCAAAGGATTCAGAACTGGACTGTGGCCATCCCCTTGGTCCCTGAACAGCCATGGGGTCAGAACAAAGCACTTGCGCCTCCAAGCTGAACACACAGGGGCCACACCCTCTTCTGCTTCAGACAGCACAGCACTGGGCTACCTTCCTTGCGCTTTCTAAGGCTCCTGTTGCCGCTCAGGGTGATGGGAAGTGGGAAATCACAGCTACCCTCAATAAATGCTACCTAGGGATCATCAGTGCCTTCTTAACCCTGCTTCCAGTACCCTCGTGGGAACACACACTTCAAAACCCAGGGCGCAAAGATGATCATCTTTCCTAGGGGCCTTAGCACTCTTCAAAATATAAATTCAAACCGTAAGCCCACTTGGAATCCCAAATGCTGACGTTCAGGTGACATGGGCGGTAACAAGGCGTGGATGGCAGTTTATTTCTCTCACGGAGATGAAGCCCCGCTTCCAGTGTGGCATAATTACAGTTTAGCGGGGCCCTCTCAGAGGCCGATGATTGTCGCCAGTACACAACTGTCTATTGTTCTCCCGTAGCTCGTTACCATGGTGATCTAATTAAAGCAGCATCCGATGCTGCCAGCCCATAGGTAGGGAACGTGCGTGCGGCTCCTCGTGGCTGAGGCACGTGGCCTGCCCCTCTTGAGGCACTTCTCCAAAATCTGCGCGAGGGGCTGGTTGTCCGGGACGTGACCCAGAAAATGTCTTGGTTTTTGAAGCAGGCTGCCAGTGACGCGCCACAGCTGCGCGTGCTCCCTGATGGCAGGATGGGGAGCTGGTGCTGCAGCCTTGGTTTGTGACCTCGGCTGATTGCTTCATGCATTTCCTTCTCCTTTTGCTCAGGTAAACCTGGGACACCTGCTTTGTGGAGGGAAGGAAGGGTCCCTGAAAGTGCCTTGAACAAAAATGCAGTGGGGGTGTGCTCATTGTCTCCTCTCCTTCTGCTTCGTCCCTGTGTGATGGCAGGAGCACGGTGGGCCTGGGCAGGGGGTGAGCCACCTCTCCAGGAGCATCCGTGGTCAGGAAGCTGCAATGAGACTAGGGCATGCATAACACATGCTTGATAAACATTGGCTGCTCAGCAAATGCCATGCCCACGGAAGGACAAGCCTGTCTCCCCAGTGCAGAGGCTGTGGCCATTGCGATGCTGCAAGCAGGCATGCCAGGTAGTAGTTAAGCGCATAGGCTGGGGGCCGGTGCTGTGTTGTAGCGGGTAAAGCTGCCGCCCGCAGTGCTGGCATCCCATATGGTCACTGGTTCGAGTCCTGGATGCTCCACTTCCAATCCAGCTCTCTGCTATGGCCTGGGAAAGCAGTGGAGGATGGCCCAAGTCCTTGACCCCTGCAGCCGCGTGAGAGACCCGGAAGAAGCTTCTGGCTTCTGGATTTGGATTGGCTCAGTTCTGGTCATTACGGCCAAATGGGGAGTGAACCAGCAAATGGAAGACCTCTCTCTCTGCCTCTCCTTCTTTCTCTGTGTAACTCTGACTTTCAAATAAATAAATAAATCTTAAAAAAAAGAGCGTAGGCTCTGGAGAATTTCCTTAGCATTCAGGTAGCAGCAAGCTCGACCATGGGTGGTCACTGGATTTCTTCATCCCTCTAGTCCCCTCTGTAAAATGGTACAGTAGTGCTGGGGTGAAATGGACAAAAGTGAACCATATTTAGGATGAATTTGATATTGAACTGGAGAGCACCTGTCCTCCTTCTGCTGCGTCAGTGTTTACA
Source organism: Sylvilagus floridanus (assembly GCA_949820135.1). Lineage (NCBI taxonomy): Eukaryota > Metazoa > Chordata > Mammalia > Lagomorpha > Leporidae > Sylvilagus > Sylvilagus floridanus. Next base: position 1,225,738 of record OX463245.1, read on the forward strand.
GGGCCGTAGACCCCTTCCCTGTTGGAATACCATGCTCAGCTCCTTTGTATCATGAGCAGGTCCCATTGAATGGGCACTTTGTAGGTGCCCACATTCACATGTTGTCTTCCTGAATCCTAACATCCACCCTGCTATGTGAGAACTATTGTTACCCCTGTGTTCAGAAGCATAGGCACAGATTTAGGGAGGCAGGGAGACTTACCCAAGGTACCACTCCTCATCAGTAGTGTATCCAGCATTTGAACCGAGTCAACTGACCTCCTCATTTCAAACGTATGCTTTTTCTGAATTACTATACTCTGCTGCCACTCACTGGATTATCATTGAAAACCCATGATGTCGGCACTCGGATCCCTCTCTAAGTAGATGAGTCACAGGTCCAGAGAAAGCAGGATCTTGCATGATGCCCATCCATCTTAGGGGCAGGACCTCTATGTTGATCTTGCCCCATACTTACAGGTAAATGTTCTCCTACTTCTCATTGTCCTAAACCAGCCCTTCTGGTGATCACCTACAAGCTATCAAATTAGGCACCTGCCAGTGGCTTCCCTCACTTGCCTCTCCTCCAACTCTCCACGGCATTCTTGGAGGTCCATTTGAATTGGGCAGTGTATTGTGGACATGTGCTACTGATTATTTTTCCAGCTCATCAAAGGCCCGATCTCGTTCCTTGTAGCCAGAGCAGCTCAACACCTTGTCCACCCACCACAGCCCTCATTTCCTTTTTTATGAAGATTGGGGAGCAAAAGCATTTCAAAGGCTACCAATTAAATGAACCCTGTGGTGCCCATAACCACAATGCTCCTTTGGAGGGCTTGGGAGTTATAGAATCAGTAACTGACAGGCCAGCACATGTGGTCCCCATGATTCTGCAGTCTTCTCCCAGGACCTTGCCACTTCCCCTTCCTTATTTAAAAAAAAATTATTTCATTTTATTTGAGAAAGAGAAAGAGAGGGAGATGGAGAGGCAGTTGGATAGAGATCTATCTCCCACCTACTTGCTTACTCCTCAAATGCCCACAATAGCTGGGGACTCTGTCCAGGTCTCTCATGTGGGTGGCAGGGTCCTAACTACTGGAGGGACATCTACTGTTCCCTCCAGGTTGCACATTAATAAGAAGCTGGAATCAGGAGCAGAGCTAGGACTTGAACCCAGCCACTGTGATTTGGGATGCAGGAGTCCCAAGCAGCGTCATAATCATTGCACCAAACGCCTGTCCTCACCCACCCAGTTCTTGATGCCCTGTATTCTGCCCAATCAAAGGGACAGGGCTATGGCTCCTTGAGGGAATATTCCCAACTGGTTTCTGTGATTTCCTGTTCCCACCTCTAAGCTTCTAGCACCTCACAGGCCAGGACAAGCTCATGGTCTTAAAGTATCAACTTCATTGAGGAGGAAGACTAGGTTCTGCTCATTCAATTACTTACATAAGTCCAACTGTGTACATGCCCCATCATCTTCTCTCTAGGGTGTTGTCGTTTTCCCCTAAATGATCTCCCTGCCTCTACCAATAGTAACTTTAATTCCCCCTTACTTGGTCGCTGGTGGTATCTTCCAGTCTTTACTAAGTCTACTATTGTATTGAAAATCTTTAATTTGTCCTTTTTATAGCTTGAGTTTAATTGTTCTAGGTTGACATACAAGATTATTTACAATGGGATCCCTGGTGATTTTGCTAAATCTACCACCAGTCCCCAGCTTAAATTCTTTGTTTCAGCAGCACTGAAATCATCTAGGGACAAGATCTTTGCCACTTCAGGCTCAACTTTGTATTTCATTGATCTTGTTTAAGAAACAAGGAAAGCAGTTCACATAGTTCTGCTCCTGTTAAGGCCAATGCTTGATGCATGTGTGTGATTTTTATCATCTTAACCTCAAGCCGAGAATGGGCTGAGTCTTCAGGGTTTGGCTCACAAGTCTCAGGGTGTGTCTCAGAGTTGGAAGCCTATTCTTCAGCCCTTCTCCCATTTCTTGCAAGAGAAGTGTTCAGTGCCAGAGGTATCATTCCCTGCTGGTGGCAGATTGGGAGTTCAGCTCCACAAAATTGCTTTAGAATGAGCATCTTCTAGGAGCCACACACGTGGCAAGGTCTTAGGGAGATAGACGAGCATCATCTCTCTGCCCTTCTGCCCACAAAAGTTTATGGCTGTGTGCAGGAGCATAAAATGGTCTAGAAAATTATAATACAAGGGGCTGGTGCTACCATCCAGGGTCATTCGAGGGGCTGCAGGGATGCTGCTGAGACCACTGGACAGTGTAGGAGGCAAGGTTCCTAAGTTTATTGTCAAAAGGCTGCTAGAAATAAACCAGAGGGACTAACAGAGAGCTGCCACTCAGTCAGCAGATTCACTCTGCTGTTGTGTATGCCGTGCCATGCTGCTTGGAGAGCCTATGCCTCGCTCAGGCTGATCCCCACCCCCACTCCCAACAGGGAGAAGTTCCCGCTGCATCTTCAAACAACCTCTTTGAGCTTCCCAAATAGCCTGGGCTCCAGGCCACTCTGCAGCAGTGACCTTGCTGAGGCTAACCCAGGACTCTCCTTCCAAGGCATGTCCTGTGGTTCATTACTCCTAAAGAAAAGAGACTCAACAGAAACATTTTGCAAATGTACCTGGTGACATGGGATGATGCTAGGGCCTGTGGGCTCCAGGATTATATTTATATGAATTACCTGACTTGGGTTGAGTCTCCATCATAAGCCTCAGTTTCTCCATACACAGTGCATATTCTGATGTCTGTGTCTTTGGTGAGAATTTTCTCCCAGACAGGTTCTCTGCAAGGAAACACTCTTGGTGGTCTAGGCATCAGGTCCCAGCTTGAAATAGGAGCAGAGGCTGAGATTTGGGGTGCTGGGACTCAGCACTGGGATGGGGCAGCCACACCTGGATTTCCTGTGCTGGGCAGGCAGAGCAGTGGCCTGTTGGGAGCCTGGCGTGTGCACAGTCACCACAGACACAAAGCCTTGGCATTATCTGAAAGGCACACAGCTCACAGGGCGATAAAACACCTTTTAAAATGTCATCTGCTGAACTGCAGATTCCGATTAATAAATCCTCATGACCTGGAGGTACCTGGGAGTCAAATATTTGTCACACGGTCCCTGAAGCTGCCCTGCTCCCTGGACGATGAGCTGGCTTTATGAGCTCATGGTTGATGGTTGCCATAGTGGCCAGCCCATCCACACAGGGTGGGAGGCATGAGGAAGGAAACAGAGACTCAGTGACATCTTGTAATTAGTCCCATGTCCCGGTGAATCATTTGCCAGCACCCACGGTTTGGGAAGCACTGGGAGCTGCCCCTCTGTGAGGAGGAGCTCTGTAATCTGTCAAACAATGTGATCGCCATCTGGCCAGGGGCTTGGCTCGTTCTCTGGGAGGAAAGGAAGGGAAGAGGACAAAGATAATGACGGGCGCAGAGAGAACACTGGGACAGACAGCACCTCCAGCGGGGAAAGATAAGAAGCCAGGCCACTGATTTTATTTCAGAGCTTGGAAGTGGGCATCAGAGCCCCTTGGCCAGAGGGTGACAGCGAGCTTCCCAGAGCTCAGTGCGTTTTCCCAGGGCTGCTCTGAGAGGCGGCAGACCTAAGACTCAGGACTGGGTCTTCCCAGCTCTTTCCAGAGCTCTGGAGCTCCTTCCAGAGAGTTCCTGTGTTGAGCTCACATGTGGAACAGGGGTCGTTCTTCCCTCTCCACAAATGAAGCCGTACAGGCCTGGAGAGTGGAGAGACATGGAGCTGAACCAGCCTTTGCAAGATAATTGGGTTTCGGATGAGCTTAAGGGACAGTGGGCATCCCAGGCAGGGAGGGCAGATAGCCCAGGAGCTGGCATGAGAGGGTGGAGTGTGCTGGGGTCAGCACCTGGGTTGGAAGGAGGATGCTTCTGCAAGGCTCGCTGCCTGTGGCTGTGCACACAGGGTGCCAGGTTCTCACGACATCACCTTGTAGGGTACTCCCGGATGCGGCATTAGAGGACGTGGGCCTCCTCTGCTGCCTCCGTGTGACCACAGCTTCTCCTTGCTGAGACCCTGGGGCAGATGTCATTTCCCAGCACATGTCACCTCGCTCTTTCCAATGGATCTTAAGATACTCTCTTCATCTCACCTTTCCCCTTCACGTGTCTTGGAGGGATTTGCCTCCCCTTCAGGGGCAGGTCCAAGCCCAAACACCCCAGGCAGCCCGCTGGGATTGCCAACTCAATGAGTCCCTCCACGTGGCCAACAGCTAAATAAATACAGCCCTGTTTGTGGTGCAGTGGGCTAAGCTGCCTCTTTGGATGCCCATATCCCATATCAGAGCGTCAGTTCGAGTCCCAGCTACTCTGCTTCTGATCCAGCTTCCTGCTAATGCACCTGGGAGGCAGCAGGTGATGGGCAAAGTCCTTGTTTCTCTGCCGCCCACCAGGGGGACGCAGATGGAGTTTCTGGCTCCCACTTTCAGCCTGCTCAGCCCCAGTTGTTGTGGACATTTGGGGACTGGACCAGTGGCTGGAAAATCGATCTTTCTCTCTCTCTCTGTTACTCTGCCTTTCAAACGAACAAACAAATAATAGAGAAAGAGTTTCTCTTTTTTTCCCAGTAGGTATTGAGGCTCATAACCATATATAGTTTACATCATATAATTTCTACATAAGCTGTTTTTCTTTTCTGACTTATGATCCTCATTTCCCGAGTTTGCAATCTCTGCTATGTTCACGTTGTATCAAACACCAAGTCTGTCCCTGTGGCTGTGGCTGACCGCACCCTGTTGCCTGGTGACTTGGTAATATCATCGCAGAGCTTTATGGAACTATAGAAAGAGAGGGATCAGCCCTCTTGGGGATGTCTGACTGTTCCCAGAGATGGAAGCTGTAGCTTATTGGAACAGTCATGGCTTTGGTAAAACTGGAAATCTACAGTGTCTATATACCCAGCCCAGGCCAACGTTCATGGCAGGCATCCCTGTATTCCCTGAGCATTGGCTCGGGATGAGACCCACAGATCTCTAGGGGCTCAACATCAGCCCATGCAGGGTCTGAGACTGGTCCCCCATGCTCCAGACACTGCAGGAGCAGAAGGAACCGCACCTTCCTCGTAGGGGTGACTAAGACGTGGGGACACGTGACATGTGTGTGTCAGCGTCCTCAGTTACAGCTGACTTTGCCACAGGGAAGTGTCACTAGGCCTGAAAAATTACGACCCAGCTCATTAGAGGAGGATGTGCGAGGTTCCTGGAGCTGTCTTCAGGACCTTTGCATCCAGAACATAAACAGATGTGGGAGAGGCTCAGCACTCGCCTTCCACGCTGAGGCAGGGACACGGGTGAAACTCACTCTGCTTCCTTTCCGTGACTTTGCAGCTGGGAGGCTGTCAGGCACGGGGTCCTCATGATGGGTTCCCAGACAAAGCACCGCTTCTTGGTTTAGAAGTAAAATAAAGGGGGTGGGAAGAGACCACAATTTGCCGCAGAGACACCCATGTGTTAGAGCAAAGGGTTGACTTTGGACAGGTCACGGTTACCTAACCTCACACCAGCTCCGTAACCTCATCGGGCAACTGGAGATAAAAACTACTGTCCAAGGTGGGAGGAAGACGGACACAGAGGATTTTTCAAGAGCTCCTCACAAATAGGGCAGCTGCTGCTTATTCAGTGTCAGTCCCCACCCAGAGCCACCTTGCTCGTTTGATTCTCACATTTTGTGGGTCCCTTCCATGTTTCCTCAGCCATTTCGTCCTTTGCCATCACCGGCTGCTTCTCCTTAGAACCAAGGAGTTGCTGGTTTAGTGTCAGGATGTTACTGGGCAGCAGAGCCCAGTGTGAAGACACAGAGGGCCCACTTTTCTGCTTTATTAGCTGTTGGATTTACATTTGCATTCTTAGCCAGGCTTTGAATCATTTCGCAAATCTGGATTTGATGTTAGAAAATGTAGGTTCAGGGATTTATACTATTTCCTGTGACTGAGACAAGTCACTAAAACTCTCTTAGCCTCAATGTCCACATCTGTAAAATGGAGTGACAGAACTGACATCTTTGCTTTACTATAAGGATCAAAGTGGTGGTGAGTCGTACAGAGTCCTGGAGGCCTCAGATCGCACTCAGAGTCCCTCCTCTGGGCTCCTGCCCTGGCTCTGTGGGCATCTCTCCCCTCCTTAGCAAGTGATCTGGACAAATCACACGCCACACTCCCCTCTGAACACATCTGGTACATTCCAGCATCCTCTCTGGGTGGCTGCTCTTCCTCTTCCTACTGTGTGCTTCCCTGGGGGATCTCACTCCGCCCCCTGCTGCCAGATGCCCGCAGCTGCTCTCTTTGGGGTCCTCATCAGGTGCTCCTCACCGTCCCCTGAAGCTGGGCCAGGGAATGAGGCTATGAAAGGCACGGGGCGTAGCAGGAGAAAGGCAATGCATGCGCCTTTCATTAAGTGCCTACTATGTGCCAGATTCTCTGCTAGGCTCTTTACAAACTTGGGTTCTCAGCCACGAAAGCCAGTGCTAACACCAGTTTGCCAGAGAGGAAGCAGAAGGCGAAGTCACTCAGCCAAGGGTGCAGAGAGGAAGCAGTGGGTCAAGTGTGTCCAGTGGAGCCAGCCCTTGGCCTCAAGTGCGCCCAGCTTTGGAGACGCTCCTGCTTACCCAGCTGCACAGAGTAGGACCAAGTGGGACCCACGGGCGTCACGGGAAGGCATCGCTGGACTTGACAGAGACTGTCCTTGCTAATAGCGAGTCCTGCTCACGCTCATGGTGGAAGGGCTGTAACCTTTCAGGATTGTGAGCACACAGGAAGGCACAGGCGGGAGCTGAAAGCCGGCAGCAGGGGCTGTTGTCGAAGAAATTTGGAAATTTGGAGCGCTTGTAAGCCAGAAATGAAGCGGAATTGAATGCAATGCTCTGTCCGCCGGGTCCTGACAGTCGCATGCTCAGTGGCTAAGCATCCCTCTGCTCCGCACACAGGCACTGCGCTGCCGCTGTGCGCCCTGCCGGCGATGGAAGGCACAGAGGATGGTTGCTTCCCAGACTCACCTCTCCACTCTCGGGCTGGACCCATGGGCCTGGCTTCCCCTGCACCCAGGCCTCCAACACCTTCCACAGTGAATCCTGGGCTCCCCTGCCTGGCGGAATGCTCCGTCTCCGTCTCCGGAAGGGTCCCCCAAAGACAGAGAGGGGGGCCCCACAAGGGGAGGCTTTGGCGGGCCTGATTGCATGACAAACACCACACATATTGAAGCACTCTGGCAGTTTCCCGGTGCTCCGAGTCAGAGATCTGACCCTTTTGACCTTAAACATCTTATGAAAGCCCTAGAGGCTGGGTCTCTGCGAAGGAGAGAACGCAGCAACTTCTGGGCGCATTCTCTCTCCTAATTCATTCAAGTGAGCTGGCTGAGTGGGGCCTGCGCCTTTGATGTTCAAGGCTCCTAATTGGAAGGAAGTGAAGTGTTAGCCTGTCAGCCTTTTAGTCTCATCAAATACTTTAAGAGGTATCCGCAGAGTGCAGTTCTCACACTGGTGCCGAGAAAGCGTGGAGTGCACTGCTTTTTGTTAAAATGTTTAAACTTTGCATCTGTCTAACAGAAAGTTCAATGCGGATGTCACAGTTCCTGGTGGGTTCTCCGGCTTCCCTCCCCTGAGCCCGCTGCCCTCTGGCTTGGGAGGACGCTGTCTCTGGGCCACAGCGCTCGCCCACAGGAGAGGAAGGTGGTGGCAGGAGCTAATTACCGACCCCCAGACGCAGGCCTGCAAGCTCCTGGCTGGGCCTCCCCCTGCAGCCCCTTTGATCTCCTTGTTTGGGGTTGTGTCACTCTCCAGGAATGTAGCTATGCCTCCACCCCCAGCTCAGCATCCCGGAGTGTAACCCTTTAGTCTCACTATTTTATAGCCCGGGCTGTGGGCTGTGGAAGCCCAGAAAGGGAAAGTGGTTGGCCCAGTGTCCCTCAGGGAGCTGCTGGGGGATCCAGGTCCCCACATCCACCGCTCTGGGCTCCTGGGACAGAGGGATTCTGCATGCACAGCCTGTCTTTAGGCAAAGAAGTCTCTGGCCCGAGCAGTTGAGATCTGCAAAACAGAACTTGTATATGCTGGATTCAGTCTCCCAGGGTCATGGTCAACAGACTCCATGAGGCCATACTTGTGGGTGGGGCGAGGCACCTGTGTGTGATGATTCTTACTCTGGGGAGTGGTCACTCATTGGGAGTATTGTTACTATGATGAAATACCAGCAGCAGGTAATTGTTCCTAGAAAAGAGGTTTATTTAGTTTCATGGGTCTGGGGACTGAAAGTTCAGGGCCTCATGGCAGTATCACCATGGGAGAGAGAGATTATGTGGCCAGACAGGAAGCCAGAGAGCCATTTGGGAGTTGGGCTAGTCTTTTAAGGACCATCTCTTATGAAAATTAACTCAGGGTCCCAGGACAACCACTCTAATGGCTTTCAAGGGCATGTCCTCCATGACCTAAGAAGCTCCTACTAGGCCCTGCCTCTGAGAAGTCCATACCACCTCCCCACATCAACACACTGAAGGTCAATCCTCCAGTACATGAACCCAGAGGGACACACTCAGACCACATGCAAACCACAGCACAGACTATGCTCTGGGAGACCCTGGCACACATGACTACACCAGAGGGGAGAAACAAAGGGGAGAGCGCTGGGGTGGGGATGTCCTCAGACAGACAGAGCCTCTGTGACCAGCACCAGGCCATGGGGGTGGTGCAGGAGGCAGAGGGAGAGGCAGAGAGAGGAAGCTGAACACCAGGGCATGCGTGGGGCCTGCAAGTGGCTCCATCGTCTAGGATGCACAAGGCAAGGGGGAGGAGGGGTGAGCAGGCCACCATGCACAATGCCCCTGAGGCCTTGGCCACTGGGCCTTTGCAGGCTTCTCAGCCCAGCACCCTCTGTACCAGTGCTCCCTGCCGGGGACTCAGGCACACAGGCAGGGTGCCAGGCCAACCTGATTTTAGAAGACAGTAACTTTAACTGACTCTTTGGGGTTGACGGAGAGGGTGGCAAAATGGGCTCTCTATGGGGCTCTAGAAGGTCTATTCCAAGACCAATATGATAGAGCAGACAACGTCACATACCTAAAACATACTAAGTGAACGTGAGGTCCCAAGCCTTTTGAACTTTCTGCTACTACATGGTATATAGTAACGGGGTTCTGGTAAGACTCCCTGAAGAGCTCCAGGTTAAATACAAGACAGTAGAATTTGAAACAACACAACTTGATTCAATTTGTGCCCAGTCATAAGGTTCCCCTTTTCAATATATAAATAAACATAAATACGACTTGATTACCCTGCTTTTAGGAAATCCATTCATTTATTTATTTATTCAAAACACAATCATTAATGTCTTCATAACAGAGAAAGGGAGGACCTGGTGTAGGAACCGGAGGTGGAAAAGTAGGGTCATTGTCCCCGTGAGGGACCTTCTGATGGATACTGGCCTGTGTGTGGTTTCTGTTAGACACCTCTGTCTAGCCATGGAGTCCATGGAGTAAGTCATGCGTCTGACCACATTCCAGGTTCCTGCAGGGGAATGCCCTGGTATTTGGAAGACTGAGATTTGCTCTCACCAGGGAAACCTCCACCTACTCACTTCACTGGCAAACCCAAGGGATGAGAGCAGACTTGGCTTCTGCTAAGTTTGTCTTTGACATCTTGATGGACTACAGGTTTGGGAACAAGCCAGAGAAAGCCAACTGGGAGAGAGACTCAAGTAGGCAACACTGGCCCAGTCAAACAGCAGGCATCAAACCAAACTAGGAGAGCCCTTGGTCCAATTTGTATTCACCTTAAATCATCCCATGACATCTCCACAAGGAAATTCCTAGAGTAAAGCTCCTGTCGGGAAAGTTTGCTGGCACAGGGGCCGGAGTTGTGGCCAGGGAGCCAGGGGCCCGGGCTTGTGTCCTAACATACCACACATGTCTTTCTCAGTCCCTTAAACCCTTTGAGCATTTTTAAAATGAAGCTATTAGAGTAGATTAGCTTTAAGATCTGTTCCAGAGTGAATGTTTCATGATATAATGACTGCACCAGAACACATGGAATAGTTTAATTATCATTACTAAATATAATAGTCCCCAGGTTACCAAGTATTTGAATAAAAACAGAAAGACAAGGCCCCGTTGCCTAAGCCTGTTTTTATAAGGATCCATGTCATTTTCAGATTGTTCGGTTACATCTGAATATTCCGCATCTGTGAAACCTAGGCTTGGCCTTAGATCCTGGTGATGATACTGCGAACTGGCTCCACCACCAGCTTTTCCAGATGGGGAAATCGAAGCTGACAGAGGAGTGATCAGCTCCCAGTCTCCCAGCCACACAGTGCAGGAGCTGGAGCCCCCAGTCCCCACCACTGCCCCTACTAACAGAGACAGCGCCCTGCCGCCCACTCTCCCCGCCACTGGAGCTTCACTATGCTCAGTGTTGTCACGTGGCAGCTCAGAGAGAGGTTGCGTCAGTCCTCACAGTGAATTTTTCACTTTCCACCTGGCAGCTTGCACGTTGTAAACAAAGCTACAAGTCACTGTTTCTTCAAGGTGGCACACCGCACCGGGATGGGTCAGCTGCTTTCCTTAGAGCTCTGGTTCCACGGAAATGCTTTAATCTCATCGAGTCAATTCATTAGTAACTTCTAAGACTTTAATCAGCTGAAATTTCTGTGCTAAGGCATAACAAAACCAACTGTTCTAAAATGAAAAAGAGCCCTTTCTGGTCAACTTAACTCCCTCTTCAGGTACATTCCTGCGGATCACCCTTGGTCGCCACCTAACTAACGTGAGACGATATTAAGTTGACTCCAAGCAAATGGGAGCTGAACTGTGTGATGACAGTTTGGGCAAGCTGAGAAGGAGAGTAATTTCTGTCCATAAGCCAGAAGGGAGGAGGGACAGGAAGGGCTGCATGCATGCTAATTTGCAGTTTGACGGACTCCCTTTGCAAAAATAAACACTTTTGCAGAAGTCTAGGGAAAACCAACGTCATCGTTTCGTATCATACAATGCCTTCCTGGAGATACGGCAAACATGTTCATTTACAGTCACGTTTTACAGTAAAAGCCACATTTAATGGGAGCAGAGACGTGCACCTCCTTACGCTATCACTGCCATGCTGGGAGGAGAGTTGAGGTCAACGAAGACATGCTTCCACTACTAGGTTGGAAGACAGTGCCCTAGGTTTCTTGTTCTGGGCCCTCCCAGAGGCCTGGGGACTAAGCAGCCCTGCAGGTTCCTATGCTTACAAATGCAGGATGTCCCCAGGGGACCAATATAGGAGGGTGTCTTATCCTGGCCCATCTTCTCCACCAGGCCTTTGTGCCTAGTGTGAGGGAGAGGGCAGATTTGCTGCACCCCATCCCTGGACATTAGACTGAAGCATTGGTGGAATCAGAGTTACAAATCAGAGGCAGTGACTCCTGGACCTGTAAGCTTTATTACATCCCTGCCAGAGACAGACATTGACATATCTCCCCCCTCCCCAGATCCTCCCAGGCAAGACTTGTTGCCCCAGCAAACCCTAGATAGATCCCCTGCAGCTGCCAGAACTGCCTCATGCAAGGTGACGCCCTTCCCTGGGGGTGTCTGTGTAACTCCAGTAGGGTGTGGAGGCCCAGCCACTCCACTCCAATGTCGGGGGCTCTGAGGAACAGTACTGTCCCAGCTGGTGGGGGCTGTGTGGGCTGGCATCACAGTGCCCACCTTCTTCTTCATAGACACGGATCCCTACTGAACACCTTGCTCTCCCATCTCCCTCTCAGTTTGTGCCTCCAAAGCACCAAGCTTGGGACATTGTACTTCTGCTTCTTCATCTCTTGCCTGTTTTTGGTAGGATTAGCAAAAAGATTTTGAGAATATTTTGTCCTGAAGGTCCTCTAGGGATGGGAGTCTTGGACTAGGAATCTCTATAAGCCATGACTTAGGACTCCTCCAGCCACGGGGACCACAGTTTTGTGTGGCCGTGTCCCTCCCTGTGCAGACCACACTGGGGTAGCAGAGAGCAAGCAGGCTATCAGCAGTGTCAGGAGTTAAACAGATGGCTTTGAGTGGAAGCCTCTGAGGACACAATCAGATTAATCCAGATAGCTCAGGCAATTGCTTCTGAGTGGATTGAATGAGGCCCTAAGGCCAATTCAGGGCTGAAAAATAGCCCGAGTATTGCCATTTCCAAATACATACAAACACACACACACACACACACACACATACACACACAGTCTTTCCACAAGCTAGAATTGCCCCACAGCAAACTGTCCTCACACACAGTCTCAGATGGTAATGCCAATGTTGCAGAAAAACAGCCAACCGAGAGAGGGCCACCCCGGCCACCAAATGTCCAGAATGAGTGGTGCAGACTGAGCAGACCCAACCTGATCTTGCCTCTCCCTCTGAGAACCACAGGGAACCCTCTTTGGGAAGCCCAGGTGAGGATTCATGATGCAACTATCCACACGAAATTAAGCCTATCAGACACCTAGACATGTCACCAAGACAAGCCCAGGCCCTCTCCAGAACAGGAGAAGGAAGTGCTGTGGCTGAATAGTTACAGGAAGCTTAATTGTTATTTGGGCTTTAATCGTGGCTTAGAAAGACGGTTCATAATTAAGACTGGAGTGTTTCGGCTACCACTGCCATGGCAGAGCTGCAGACCCAGGGGCAGAGGAAGTTTGTTAACTCGGAAACTGGCAACACAGGATTTATTAGAAAACACACTGGCATCCAGTGATTACAGAGTGGACTTTAAATTGAAACCAGGAGACAAAACCACCGTGGACTTTTTCTGTAAACCACAGGGTAGGATGCAATTTCAGCTGAACTGAAACGAGCGAGACTTAAGAATGGAGGAAGATTAAAGATAACTCGCTTAGGGACGTTCCAATGGTCCTGATTTGATACTTGATGGTCCATTAGAATTCTTGGAAAGTATAAAAGGAGAAATACGTTGCTGCCAATTACCAAGGGGTCATCAGGCAAACACCTTCTGGCCTGCCTTCCTGGTGGCCATTGTGCACGTGGATCTGTTTCCTCAAGGACGCTTCCTAGAATTACAGAAGGCTCGAAGCAGAGGAGGCTTAACAATGCTCCTGTGCCATCAATGAGGAAACTAAAATGCAAAGTGCATGGGACTTGTTCAAGTGCACCCATCGCCCTGGGATCCTGGGGTGAGCAGGAAGCTGCTTTCCAACCCATCCTCTTCCAGTAGAACCACACTGCCTTGCAGTCCTTATGCTTGGGATTTTCAAGAAGTCGAGCAAAGCACCTAAGCTTTCTCTAGTGGGTCACACATGCTGTCAAACGGCTCTGGTGCGTTTGAGCTCCCAAAACAGCGACTGGGGTGTATTTCTGCACTCTGCTTGACAACCACACCAAACCTCATTGAGAAAGGTCTGCAGGCAGAGAGCACATCTGCAGAGCGCCACGTGTTTGCTTCTGGTTGCTGATGAAGCAGTCTGGTTGGTTATTTGGGGAAAGCACACCAGGAGGGGAGGAGACAGATGCCTTGGCAACCGTAGACCAAACTGGTAGCAGCACAGACCAGAAATCAACAAGAGGCTTAGCCGCAGCTCCTGTCTGCTTTGCCTGTCTGTGCTAGAGAACACTGGTCTCACCTGGCCACAGAGTAATGAGGGGATCAAGGAGCAGCAGGGGTGCATCACACGGGGAGAGAGCTCACAATAGACAGCAGACACCGACGCAGGCAGAGGAGAGCCATCAATAGGCTCCACGCAACGAACAGCGCCTCAGCTAAGGACTGGCTGTGATGAGGAAGGAGTGTGAGACGATTCTTTCCACTTGCCAACCTTCCAGTAGTTACCAGTTGTTTCACAAATGACTAGGCTGACTCTTGCTTTAGAGATCATATAAAGGCACTGCTTCTAGACTGCAGTTTTATGGTTTCTCAGCCCACCATTGTTATTAATATGCAGAGGATCTGAACTGTGGCCCCTGCCTGGTGATTTGGTCACATGGGGGCTTCATCTGCAGGTACTGATTAGTTGGTGGCTTAAATGTGTGTGTGTGTATGCGCGCGTGCATGTGTGTGTGTGTGTGTGTGTGTGTGTGTGTGTGTTAGCTTAGTAAATTTGATTAGGCCAGAAAGAGGTTAAAACGGATCAAATACTGCAATTTCATCCAACTGAGATATTAAACACCTAGGTGACACTGGGCTTGCTATCCGTATTTAAGAATGAGCCACACAAGATGGAATGGTGGCTCTACTCAGAGTGTGTATGGGAAGTGCAAGGCTTGGCAATTTCGGGCTGCTCTTAGGGTGATTATGAAGAGACTCTTCTAAGCTTCTGCTGAGCCTTGTAAGCCTGCCTCCCCCTTCGGAGGATGAGAGAAGAGAACTGAATGGTGGTGGTGCTCGGGGCTCAGTCTATGCTTACTCTTGGTGATGTCTCATTTCATATGCCAGAGGAAACTTTATTTTGCAGTCATCAAAGAATACACCCTAATTCTTCTGCTGATATGGAGAAAATTGAGATTTTTTTTTTAAAAAAGAAACAAACAGAATTTCAACTACTCCTCACTTTTGCTTCATCCATGTCTCTAAGTGAAAAATGGCGCCACAAATTCTGGAACTGTTTAGGATTTCTTCTGTCACTGTAAGCCTTCTCTTTTAGGGATAAAGTTTTCTTCAGTTGGTCAAATCTGTAATCCATTGGTTGTTCTGCTTTCCAACTTCCAAAATTTTGTTGCAATTGTTTTTTTTTTAAAGATATATTTATTGGGTGCTGGCGCTGTGGCATAGCGGGTAAAGCCACCGCCTGCAATGCCAGCATCCCATATGGGTACCGGTTAGAGTCCTGGCTGCCCCACTTCTGATCCAGCTCTCTGCTATGGCCTGGGAATGCAGTAGAAGATGGCCCAGGTCTTTGGGCCCCTGAACCCGTGTGGGAGACTGGAAGAAGCTCCTGGCTGCTGGCTTCAGATTGGCCCAGCTCCAGCTGTTGTGGTCATTTGGGGAGTGAACCAGCAGATGGAAGACCTCTCTCTGCACCTCTGCCTCTTTCTAAGTCTGCCTTTCTTTTCTTCTTCTTTTTTAAGATTTATTTCAAAGACAAATACACATGGGTCCAGAAAGGGCAGGGGAGATAGGCATTCCAAACAGGAAGGTGGCATTGGTGCAAATAGAAGCAGGGGCAAATACTGCCTGTTTGGCAGACACAGGGATCAATGGGACAGCAATGTGGGTTGTGTGTCAGTGTGATGCATCTGGATAAGCAAGTCAAAGCCAGCCACGCATTGCCTCCACATTCCTCCTCTCCACTTCAACAAGGTTGCCCCACTTGTCAGTTTCTACAGAGGTCATCCTATTTCATGACTCTACACGTTATTCCTGCGGCTCTTTTCGCCTAGAACTCATTGTCTGTGTGTTGTGTATTTAAGAAGTCTACTTTTCAGGATTCAACTAAAAAACATATGTTCTCTGCCAAACCTGTTATACACCTTGGATCTTGGTCTCAACTGGGCCACTGACTGCTCTTTTTGCATCCCCTCAGTTACATGTCCAGCATCTTTTACTGACACAAATAAATATATGTTTTTTTCAAAGGCAAGGATGGTGTCTTATGCTACTCATCATCACAAGCACCTGGAACATGCAGAGTAGACTATAACTTGTGTTAAAGTTGAGAATTATTTATGTTAAATGGGATGCATATTTGCTTATTCATTTCCTTAGTTTTGATACACTGAGGGATTCAATGTTCGTTGACACTTTCAATGATTAGGCCAATCCAGCAAGAACTAGTATCAAGTGAGGTTAAGGTTCTCTGAGCTGTAATGCTTAGAAAAGGTATTCTGGGATGTGGAGACATAGGTCTTGAAGAATAGGAAAGATGTGAATCCAACAAGAAGAGCCTACCCACACATTCTCTCTGTTAGAAGGTCACATCCTTGGGGACAATAAGATATGACTCCCATTATTGTTTAAATGTTTATTTTCATGTACTTGAAAGGCAGAACGAGAGAGGAGAGAGAAGAGAGAGAGGAGAGAGAGGAGAGAGAAATCTTCCATTAACTGATTCACTCTCCAAATGCCTGCAACAGCCAGAGCTGGGCCAGGAGACAGGAAACCTATCCAAGTCTCCCACGTGGGAGGCAGAGTCCAAGCACTTAAGCTTTCTTCTTCAGTGTCCTAGGATGCAGCAGCAGAAAGCTGCATGGGAGGTGGAGTGTGCTGTGCTCAACCTGGTCCTCCAGTACAGGATGTGGGTGTCCCAAGGGAGGCTTAACCTGCTGTGCCACAGTGCCTGTCCTTTTATCTTATTTTTTAATGTAATAATTAAATAGAATATGACAAAGGATGATTCTGCTGGCCCACGAGAAGCTCTCTGTCCCCGTCACGTGCAAAATCCGCGTCTTCCCGGAGGTTGACAAGACCGTGAGGTACGCCCAGATGCTGGAGCAGGCTGGCTGCCAGCTGCTGGTAGTGCACGGACGCACCAAGGAGCAGAAGGGGCCCCTGTCGGGTGCCGTGTCCTGGGAGCACATGCGGGCTGTGCGCAAGGCCGTGGCCATCCCTGTATTTGCCAACGGGAACATCCGGTGCTTGCAGGACGTGGAGCGCTGCCTCCAGGACACCGGCGCCCAGGGCGTCATGAGCGCAGAGGGCAACCTGCACAACCCCGCGCTGTTCGAGGGCCGCAGCCCTGCGGTGTGGGAGCTGGCCGAGGAGTACCTGGACATCGTGCGGCAGCAGCCCTGCCCGCTCTCCTACGTCCGAGCCCACTTCTTCAAGCTGTGGCACCACACGCTGCAGGTGCACCAGGCACTCCGAGAGGAGCTTGCCAAAGTGAAGACTCTGGAGGGCATCGCTGCTGTGAGCCGGAAACTGAAGCTGCGCTGCCAGGAGGACATGTCCAGGCAAGGGGAGGGTGCGAAGCCGGCCGGGGACCTGCCTTTCTTCCATTGGATCTGCCAGCCCTACGTCCGGCCAGGGCCCCGGGACGCCAGCAAGGAGGGCCACAGTGCCCGCAGCAAGCGGGCCCTGGAGGAGGAGGAGGGCGGCACTGACGCCCTGTCCAAGAACAAGCAGAAGAAGCAGCTGAAGAACCCCCGCAAGACCTTCGACCCCTCCCTGAAACCAAAATACGCCAAGTGCGACCAGTGTGGGAACCCAAAGGGCAACAGGTGCGTGTTCAACCTGTGCCGCAGCTGCTGCAAGAAGCGCGCCTTCAGAGAGACGGCGGACTGCCCAGGTCACGGACTGCTTTTTAAGACCAAACTGGAGAAGTCTCTGGCCTGGAAAGGGGCCCAGCCCGGGCTGCAGGAGCCCCAGCAGGCGGGGCCTGGAGCGCCAGGTGGCCTCTCCGAAGTCGTGGGCAGCGCCCTGGCCTGAGGGGCCAGCAGGAGCCCCTGGACAGCCGCTGCAGCCTGGACACATCCTTCCTAAGGAAACGCCTCTCAGGGAACCTCCTTCTCTGCGCACGGGAGGGCGGGCCAGGCCGAGCCGACGGCCTCCCCCGGCCCCGTGGGGCCTGGCAGTGCCGCACCAGGGACAGAGCCCAGGCTGGACCTGCCCTGTCCTCACGACGTGCGTTTTCACAGTGAACAATAAACGATTTCAGAGACGCGTGAAAAAAAAAAAAAAAAAAAGGATGTGGGTGTCCCAAGGGAGGCTTAACCTGCTGTGCCACAGTGCCTGTCCTTTTATCTTATTTTTTAATGTAATAATTAAATAGAATATGACATGGGGTTTATATACATATATCTTTAATATCTATATAGTAATATTATATTAATATACATTATTTATGTATTATAATATATAAATATAGAATATAATTTATATATTAATATCTATATATAAAGATATCTTTATATATAGAGAGAGAAAGGTAGAGAATATAAGCTATAGGAGGGAGCCTTTGAAATTCATGGAAAAAATTAAGTCAAAAGATGTTTATTTTGGTGTAAAAACTTTGAAACTCATACGTCATTTTTTGTAATATGCATTTCCATGAAATTTTTGAAGACTCCTGGTATGCATAAATTTCAAACATTTTTTGCAGCAAAATAAACTTATCTTTAAATTCAATTTTTGTGAACTTTTTGAAGGATCCTTTATATACTGTATAGAATTGTGTGTACATACCTAAACATGCATTCACTTGAGTTGCTTTTATTTTCTACAAACAGGATGATATATTGTATAAAAACTTCTCAGAATATTTTCTTCTCCATGTTACCAGTTTCATTGTAATACAACCAGAGTGAGTCCCCACTCCTCGTCTTTCCTCTTTGCATCTGAAGTCTTTTGTCTTTTTCCAATATTGGGAAAATTCTGTCCATTACTTACTTGGATTGTGTTGTTATTGTTGATTTTAGTCTCCATTGGGCAGGACATACTTTTCATGTCTGATCAGGAAATGTGGATGGGCTCTCTGATAATAACTCTGCAAAACTTGTGGAAATACATTTAAGGTCCAGGTAGTTGAGACCTTTCTTTCCCCGCCTTGAAAATGTCTATTGGGATGTGAACACTGGCTCCAACAGGCTGCATTTACACCTCTACAATTCTTGTCTACATCTTTGGCTTTCCTGTTTCAGCCCTCATGGTCAGATTTTCAGCTGGCAACTCTTGCTTCCCCTGTGTGATCTGTATGGTAAAAGCACGCATGAGCAAGGTATGGACAGGTTGTTTGTAGGAGACTGCAATGTGCCCGAGGAATAATGAGCATGATCTAATGAAATTTTTGCTTCTTCAGAAAATCTCTTTCTTCTTCTTTGTATACCAGATACATAATTTAATTCTTGCATTTCAGTAAAGAAAGATGGATTTTTAAGATCTCTTTATTATTTAATTTAAAAAATTTCACTCTACTTGAGAGAGAGAGAGAGAGAGAAGGAGAGAGAAGGAGAGATCTCTCTACCAGTTTACTCCCCAATGCCTGGAACAGCTGAAACAGGACCAGGCTGAAGCCAGAAGCTTGTGACGTAATCCAGGTCTCTCACTTGATTGGCAGGGATCCAAGCACTCGGGCCAACACTTGCTTCCTCCCAGGGTGCACATTAGTAGGAAGCTGGATCAGAGTGGAGGCCAGACTCAAACCATGCACTCTGTTATGGGAGGTAGTTATCCCAAGTGGTACCTTAACTGCTCAATCCAAATCTCTGATTCATGTACAGTGATCATTATCAGTGTGGATCTTTGGAAAATAATGGACTATTGATGCAGCCCTGGATTGGGAAAGCAAAGGCAGCTAAGGTAGGGGTAGGATTGATAGGGTTGGTTGCTATGTGACCCTTAGGGCTTTTGTCATGCTGACTCTATAATCAATTTGATTTCCAATTTTTCCATTATCTCATTGTGTAAGTTTGTACAAAGGAATTTTCTTTCCACTAGATCTCTACTGCTCCACTTACATAGGGGACTCATTTGGAAAATCTCTGTAGTGCCTTCCTGCTTGGGATAACAACTTTTCCCACTTGGAGGAAGTTGAGTCTTTTACAGTTCTATGATTCTATAGTCTTGCAGAAATATTTGTGATAAGCTACAAAGAATATTAGACCCATTCTTAAAGCCAGAGCATTCACTAAGAGTGGGTCTTTCTTTGTAGCTTATCACAATGTTTTATTGGGTATTCCTGCATGATCTTTGCTGCAATGATCATACAATTGAGTCTTTAGAACCAGATTTAAAAAACACGGTAATGCCTGCTTATTTGATACTTGACACGATAGCTTCTATATATCATGGCAGTATTTTGTCACTCCACAAAATATAACAATTAGTGCATATTGTTAAAATGTTACAGACCTATCCTTTGGCAGAAAAACTTTTTAAAAATGATTCAACTTATCTATTTTATTCCTGAAATAAATCACAAATCAATTGAGAACATTGAATTTTGCATCAGGACTAGTTTTTGTAATCTAAACTTTTTTGCTGTAAACTTTTTTACAGTCATGAAGATTATTATTTATTTATAGATAACTATGCAAAAAGCTATTCAGTGCTACATAGTAAAGCTTCCATGTTTTCTAGATCAAACTTCTTTATATGATCTTTCTTCAGTGTAAGTAAAATCCCTCATTGTGTGATATTCCCTGGAGTGTGGATCCTCACCAAATGAAAACTGACTCTTCATGCAAATACAGTATGTTAAAAACAGCTGTACATGCAATCCCTCCTGGTTTAATAAACAATTTGTGCATTTTAGTAACAGAAAATAAAACTTTTAGAAGGCCTTTGCACTTAGATACAGGAATCATCAGAGGCATGGCTCTTTGGGGAGGAACAGGATACTGATTGAAGGTAAAGAAAGATATCTTTGGTTCATATCCTGGTGGCTCCACTTCTGATCAAGATCCCTGTGAATGCTCCTGGGAAAGGAGCAGAAGACGGATCCACTGTTTGGACCCATGCCACCCTCGTGGGTGACCCAAAAGAAGCTCTGGCTCCTGGCTTCAGGCTGGCCCAGCCCTGGCTGTTGCAGTCACTTGGGGAGTGAGCCAGCAGATAGGAAATCTCTTGGTATCTCCCCTCCCTCTCCCATGCTCACCCTGTAATTCTGTCTTTCAAATAAATTTTAAAAGGAAAATAAAGACAACTGTGGAAGAAGGAAAAGTGTCAGCAAGGCTTCACTAACCAGATACTTTCTTGAGTTTCTATTTGAAATTGCCAGTCTACATGGTTTGGCATGTCTGGCGTGGTAGGACGATGTGACAAGGACAGCCATGTTCATGTAGGAGAAAGACAGGCCCAGCTTGCAGAGTCCACTCTGAGTCCACTCAGGGGATGTCTGAGGAGAGCTGAAGGCTTAGACAGGCAGGCCTGGGCCGCTGTAGGGTGCACATCACTGTCTGAATGGCTTTGGCATTATGAGTGTCTTTCTTGACCTCACCTCAATTTAGAAATGATGAGTTGCTTTTAGGAGACACTACTAATATTTTGTAAATGAAATTCTTCTTTGTGTTAGACTGTCCTGTGCATCACAGGAATTTCATCATTTTGAGCTCTCTGTCTACAAGGTGCTGATAACCCAATCACACTTACTATGACAACCCCCTTCCCCATGTTTTAAAATGCTCCCTTCCTCTGGTTGATTACTGTTATCACCTGATAATCTCTATAGTCTATTTCATTTCTGAGAAATGTTATTATTTTCTATATGCTATGTATTGACCACATGGAGGAATAAACAGAGGGAAATGCACCCATTGCTTTTGGAAGACTTGTAAAGTAACATTCATTTTTTATTATTCAAGTCTACTGTGATGGCTACATTCTGCAAAATTTCTTTGATCTTACCAAACAAGTGATTCTTCCTTTAATCTACCTTGTACCCATTTTATCCCTATTACAGCAGTTGCCATATTGTTGTCAATACCTGAATGTGGCTTCTCCTTGGACCTCAAGCTGTGAATTCTTTGTAGCTACAGATTGTGCCTTATTTATTTTGTATCTTTAAAAACAACATGGTTCTGGTTTGAAATAGGTATGCTATGAAGTTTTGCCAATGAACAACTGGGTGAGAGAATAGTGAAGTCGAATCTTCTGCTTTTTTCACATGAACATTTTCCCTCCAAAATGATTTTCTTTTTGCTTTCAGCCTAATGAACCAAAGTAGAGAACAAAGAAATTAGTAACACAACAACACAACAAAAATAATTGCAAAGAGTGAGTCTGAATCATAATGATCAGCACCATTACCAAGCGTCTTACTGTGTCAAGCTCTGTGGATGCATGTTCTTGCCTTCTTTCCTGGAGTCTTCACAAACTAGGCGAGGCAAGCCAGGCACCAAGGACGCAACCTTTAAGGGGACTTGATTCCAGCTGCTGACCCTCCTCTTGTAGGACGCTGAGAGCCCCTCCTGCCTCACAATCATTCTCTCAAATATGCTTCATTACTGTAGAGACAAAGAAACCAGACTCTGAGAGTAAAGAGATCTTGCCTGCTCAAGTGAGGAGCAGAACAACAGATCACATCTAAGCTGACGTGATTCAGAAGAGTCGGGACAGGGCTGGTGCCAGGCTGTATGCTATTTATTACTGGTTCACTCTGATTCTAGCTTTGAACCAGAGAGAAAACGTTGAGAGGCTGCATAGCAACTTGACTTCACTCTTACAATCGAGCCCATGATCAATATTCATTGTCTTGAACAGACAATAGGTACCTAAATCTCTGCATACCATGGATTGGGAAAAACAAAGAAGCCAAGCAAGAAAATTGGTCCTTTGACTTAGATTGAGAAGCAATGTCATTAGTAAATACCAGAGAAATTGGGACTTTTTAAAAAAAATGTTTTATTTCTTCCTAAGAGAAAAGTGTATTAATGTGAAATTTTCTCAGGCCCTATTTGTAATGATTGAGTTTTATTTTTATCTCCTGAACATTTTTGGAGTCTCACGTACATAGACTTGGTATACATCATAAGTAGTTCTTCATAATGTTATCTCAGCAGCTTGCCTGACTCTGTTGCCTTGATGTGTTGGTTGAAATGAGGAACAACATCCAAGAATTACCATTCAACCCAGGAATCAAATCAGTTCCTTAAGCTACAACTACCTAAGCATTCCTCCACCATCTTATCTGCCTCTCAGCATCAGAGTCATCCACATTCTAACTATGGATGTTGTTTCTTAGAGTGGTCATTCACTCCTTTTCATAGTGAAAATATTCCTCTTCCATGTGTTTCTTTCTTTAGCACAGTAACTCAGCTCTGGGGTAGTGGCTGACCTCATATCTGCTATTCCTATATTTTTCTGAGTTCTTTTTATCCCTTAATGACCAATTCTCTGTTCCTCCAATTCCCTGTTACAGGTAATATTTTATGGATGTTTAGCAATCCCTATTCAAATTTCTGTGTGATTTTTGTCTCTTGGTAGGATCCTGACTGCTAATATATCTTACCTTTTTGTTATTTTATACATTCATGTCTCCTAAATAAATCTGTAAAATTTTTTTGAAATGGGATTGTAATTCAACAATGGGATTGTATACAAAAGTTAAACATTGTAAGTCATCTTCAAATTATTGTGATTACTGGTTTTGTATAAAAGAGCCCTTTATGCCATATTTTTTCCATCACTTTTTATTATCAGACTTCTCTCTTTTTTAATCAATCATAGGGCAGAAAATAATATCTCATTAGGGTTTTTGTTTTTGTTTTCCTAATTAAGAGTGGACTTGAATACATCTTCATGCTTTTATTGACCATATCCTGTTCTTCTTTGGCTTGCTGGCTTACATTTTTGCCTATTTTTCTATTGGATTGTGTGGCCTGTTTTTTGGATTTTAGGAATTCTTTATATACATTTTCTGCCTTTGTCTGATATGTCATGAGAAGTGTCTTTTTCAAGTTTGTTGATTGTTTTAAAAAGAAATTTATTTCCCTCCCCAGAAATCTTTTATTTAATGAATACAAACTTCATGCATTTAATAAATGGAACTTTAGGAATATAGTGATTCTTCCCACTGTGCACACCCTCCCACCCACACTCCCATCCCACTTCCTCCTCCCTCTCTTATTCCCATTACTATTTTTTACTATGATCTATTTTCTTTTATTTTTATTTTTACTTTTTTGACAGGCAGAGTTACACAGTGAGAGAGAGAGAGAGAGAGAGAGAGAGAGAGAGAGAGAGAAAGTCTTCCTTTCCATTGATTCACCCCTCAAATGGCCACTACGGCCAGCACGCTGGGCCAATCCGAAGCCAGGAGCCAGGTACTTCCTCCTGGTATCCCATGCGGGTGCAGGGTCCAAGGACTTGGACCATCCTCCACTGCCTTCCCAGGCCACAGCAGAGAGCTAGATTGGAAGAGGAGCAACTGAGACAGAATCTGGTGCCCCAACCTGGACTAGAACCCAGGGTTCCAGCACCGTAGGCAGAGGATTAGCCAAGTGAGCTGCGGCATCATAATTTCTTTATCCAGTCTTCAGTTGATGGGCATTTGGGTTGCTTCCATATCTTAGCTATTGTGAATTGAGCTGCAATAAACATGGAGGGTACAGATAATTCTTTCCTATTCTGATTCCATTTCCCTTGGGTAAATTTCCAGTAGTGGGATGGCTGAGCCATATGGTAGGTCTGTATTCCAATTTCTCAGGAATCTCCACAACTGTGTTTCACAGTGGCTATTCCAGTTTACATTCCCATCAATAGTAGATAAGGGTACCTTTTCCTCATATCCTCACCAGCATTTGTTGCTTGTTGATTTCTGTATAAAAGCCATTCTAATGGGGGTGAGGTGAAATCTCATTGTGGTTTTGATTTGTATTTCCCTGATCATTAGTGATCTTGAACATTTTTTCATTTGTCTGTTGGTCATTTGGATTTCCTCTTTTGACAAATATCTGTTTAAGTCCTTGGCCCATTTCTTAACTGGGTTGTTTGTTTTGTTCTTGAGTTTCTTGATCTCAATATATTCTGGTAATTAATCCTTTATCAGTTGCATAGTTTGCAAATAATTTCTTCCATTCTGTCAGTTGCCTCTTCACTTTGCTGAGTGTTTCTTTTGCAGGGCAGAAGCTCCTCAATTTCATGTAATCTCATTTGTTAATTTTGGCTTTGATTGCCTGTGCCTCTGTGGTCTTTTCCAAGAACTCTTTTCCTATGCCAATGTCCTACAGGCTTTCCCCAATGTTCTCTAATAATTTGATGGTATTGGGTTGTAGATTCATGTCTTTAATCCATTTTGAGTGAATGTTTGTGTAAAGTGTAAGGTAGAGATCTTGCTTCATTCTTCTGCATGTGGAGACCCAGTGTTCCCAGCACCATTTGTTGAGAGACTGTCCTTGCTCCAGGGATTGATTTCAGTCCCTTTGTCAAAGATAAGTTGGCTGTAGATGCATGGGTTGATTTCTGTTGTTTCTATCCTGTTACATTGTTTTTGTACCAGTACAAAATCTGTTTTTGTACCAGGCTGTTTTGGTTATAACTTCCCGGTAGTGTGTCTTGAAATTTGGTTTTGTGATGCTTCCAGCTTTGTTGCTGTATAAGATTGCTTTAGCTATTCGGGGTCCTCTTTGTTTCCACATTAGTTTCAACATCATTTTTTCTATATCTGAAAAGAATGTCCTTGGTCTTTTGATTAACATCTCATTCAATCTGTAAATCTGTATGGACATTTTGATGATACTGATTCTTCCAGTCCATGAACGTCGAAGATTTTTCCATTTTTTGTGTCTTCTATTTCTTTTTTAAATGTTTTATAATTCTCATCATAGAGATCTTTGACATCCTTTGTTAAATGTATTCCAAGGTATTTGATTGTTTTGTAGCTATTGTGAATGGGATTGATCTTAGAATTTCTGCCTCAGCCATGGCATTTTCTGTGTATACCAAGGCTATTGACTTTTTTGTGTTGATTTTGTATCCTGCCATTTTATTAAACTCTTGTATAGTTCCAACAATCTCTTAGTGGAGTGTTTTGGATCCCCTATATATAGAATCATGTCACCTGCAAAGAGGGATAGTTTGACTTCTTCCTTCCCAATTTGTATACGTTTTATTTCTTTTTCTTGGCTCTGGTTAAAACTTCCAGGACTATATTGAATAGCAATCTTGAGAGTGGGCATCCTTGTCTGGTTCTGGATCTTAGTGGGAATGCTTCCAGCTTTTCCCCATTCAATAGGATGCTGGCAGTGGGTTTGTCATAAATTGCATTGATTGTGTTGAGGAATGTTCCTTCTATACCCAATTTGCTTAGAGTTTTCATCATCAAAGGGTGTTGTATTTTATTAAATGAGTTCTCTGCATCTATTGAGATGATCATATGGTTTTTTTTCTTCAGTTTGTTAATGTGATATATCAGATTGATTTGCTGATGTTGAACCATCCTTCCATACCAGGGACAATTCCCACTTGGTCTGGGTGAATGATCTTTCTGATGTGTTGTTGGATTTTATTGGATAATATTTTGTTGGGGATTTTTTCATCTATGTTCATCAAGGAAATTGGTCTATAGTTCTCTTTCTCTGTTGTATCTTTTTCATGTTTAGGATTTAAGGTGATGCTGCCTTCATAGAAGGAGTTTGGGAGGATTCCCTCTCTCAATTTTTTTGACTAGCTTGAGGAAAATTGGAGTTAGTTCTTCTATAAATATCTGGTAGAATTCAGCAATGAAGCCATTCAGTCTTGAGCTTTACTTTGTTAGGATGCTCTTTATTATTACTGATTTAACTTCTATCTTGGTTATTGGTCTGTTTAGGTTTTTTATGTCTTCATGGCTTAATTAAGGTAGGCTGTATGTGTCCAGGAATCTATCCATTTCTTCTAGGTTTCCCAATTTGCTGGAATACAGCTCTTTGTAGTAATTTTTAATGATTCTTTTTATCTCTGTGGAATCAGTTGTTACCTTTCTTTTTTCATCTCTAATTTTATTGATTTGGGTCTTCTACCTCTTTTTTTTTTTTTTTGCTTAATTGGGCCAGTGGTGTGTCAATTTTATTTATTTTCTCAGAAAAACAGCTTTTCATTTGGCTGATGTTTCATATTTTTTGTTTCAACTTTATTTATTTCTTCTTTAATTTTAATTCTTTTCTCCTATTAGTTTTGGGTTTTTTTCTGTTGTTTCACTAGGTCCTTGAGATGCATTGATAACTCATTTATTTGGTGCCTTTCTAATTTCTTGATATAGGCGGTAATTGTTATAAAATTTCCTCTTAACATTGCTTTTGCTGTATACCATAAGTTTTGATATGTTGCATTGTTGTCTTTATTCATTTCCAGAAATTTTTTGATTTCTCTTTTAATTTCTTCAATGACCTATTGTTTATTCAGGAGCATGTTGTTCAGTCTCCATGTATTGACATGTGTTCTACAGATTCCTGAGTTGATTTTCAGCTTTGTTCCATTGTGGTCCAAGAAGATGCATTGTAGTATTTCAATTTTTTGAATTTACTGAGACTTGCTTTATGGCCTAGCATGTTCCATATACTGTTGAGAAGAATGCGTATTTGGCATCTATAGGATGAAAAGCTCTGTAGATATGCATGAGGTCCATCTGGTCTATAGTGTTGATTAACTCTGTTGTGTCTTTGTTGACTCTCTGTCTGATTGATTTGTCCATTGCTGAAAGTAGAGTATTGAAGTCCCCCATTGCTATTGTATTGGAGTCTGTTTATCCCTTTAGATCCATTAACATTTCTTTTAAATAGTTAGGTGCCCTGTAATTAGGTGTGTAGATGTTTACAATAGTTATACCTTTCCGTTGAATTGATCCCTTAATCATTGCATAGTGCTCTTCTTTGTCTCTTTAGAACAGTTTTTTTTTTTTATTAAAGTCTATTTTGTCTGATATTAGGATGGTAACACCAGCTCCTTTTTGGTTTCTGTTAGCTTGGAATATCTTTTTTCATCCTTTCACTTTCAGTCTGCATGTATCTTTGTTGGTGAGATGTGTTTCTTTTCGCAGCAAATACAAGGCTGTATCTTTTAACTGGAAAGTTGAGGACATTTATATTCAAGGTGACTATTGATAAGTAATAACTTGGCCCTGCTATTTTCCCATAAATATTCCTATTTTTTACTTTGGATTTCCTTTGTACTTTTACTGGGAGATTTTCAGCCTACATCTTCTTTCTTAGTGATGACCATGTTTTTGTGTATAGCACATCCATCCTTAAGCATCTTTTGTTTGGCTGGATGAGTGGTGACAAATTCTTTCAATTTCTGTTTGTTATGGTAGGTCTTTGTTTCACCTTCATTCATAAACAAGAGCTTTGCAGGGTCTAGTATTCTGGGTTGGCAGTTTTTTTTCTCTTATGACTTGGAATAATCTGTAGGGTTTCTGATGAGAATTCAGCTGTGAGTCTAATTGGAAATCCTCTGAAAGTTATCTGGCATTTCTCTTGTACACATCTTAGAATCTTTTCTTAATGTTTTAGTATAGAGAGTTTGACTACAATGTGTCATGGTGAAGATAATTTTTGGTCACTCTATTAGGAGTTCTATGTGCTTCCTTACTTGGATGTCCCTTTCTTTCTCCAAATTAGGGAAGTTTTCTATAATTATTTCACTAAAAAGGCCTTCTAATCCATTCTCTCTTTCCACACCTTTAGGAACTCCTAAGACCCCTACGTTGGGTTTTTTGATAGTATTCCATAAATCTCTGACACTGTTTTTTAGTTTTCTAATTTCTTCTTTTTTGGTCTGATTGTAAAACTTCCAGAGATTTGTATTCTAACTCAGATATTCTTTCTTCTGGCTCAATGAGTCTGTTCTTAAAGCTTTCTATTGTATTTTTTGTTTGTTCTACTAAATTCTTTATTTCCAATATTTGGTTTTGATTTTTCTTTAAAATATCAATTTCTTAGGAAAATTTTCATTCATGTTGTGTACAGATTTCTTTAGTTTATAAATTTGTTTCTGATTACTTCTAAGTAATCCTACAATCAATTTTTGAATTCTGTTTTTGGCATTTTAACAGTCTTTTCATCTTCACATTCCAGTATTGAAGTTTTATTCTGGGGGCATCATTTTGTCTTGCTTGTCTTGTTTCTTGAATTGCTATGTTTATTATTAGGCATTTGTGGTGATACTTGTTGGTTTTTTACCCCTGTGATGGCTTGTATCTTTGGACGTTGCCTTTGTGGCCTAATGCAGTGTCTGCTCTTTTAGTCGGTACCCAGAGGCTTGTGTTGGTTGTGGTAAGGAGCACTGTTCAGTGCTCCTGGGTGAAGGAAGCATCCAAGGTGACAGCCAAGTTGGACATGGTAAATCGCTTCTTTTATTTTTTTTATCAGAGGGGAGGTTTGCTCTGCTCTTTTGGCGTATTCTCACACTAACCACCTCTCCTCAAAGGAGACCAATGCCTGGGCACTAGCCCCAGTGGGTACAATTTTCATCCACATTGCCACAAGAACCACACAAAGGATCCCTGCAGTCCTTGGTGTGAACACAAATCCCTGCAGTCCTTGGTGTGAACACAATTCCTCACCAGGGAATCAGGGAGCCCCAAGCATGTGGAGCTGCCCACAGTGACTCCCCAAAATCCCAGCCACACCCTGCTCCCTCCCACACAGCCACAGTATTTTCACAATCCTGGTATACAAAGTTCCCAGAGTCATGAACACCCAGCTCCCTGTCAATTCTCCCAGACAAACTCTGGTGTCTCCTCTCGGCTGGTTGCTTGGTGCATGGACATGAGCTGGCACAACTGTTACATATATTCAGAATGGCACCTGCTCTTTCTTGGCTAGTTACAAGACACCAGTGCAACATGGTTGCGAAGAGAGAAACATACCCCTTTTCTCCCCCTCTAGGTTGGCAGGTACACTGTCTCCCACAGGGCTCCAAGTTGGGCCCGTGTTGGGCTCTTCCTGCAGCTTTATCACCAGTGGGTTGGGCTGCTGCAGTCTGGTCTCACCTCACTCCAAAGCTGGTGCTGAGGCTCTCCGCTGCTGGAGTCCTGAGCTGTGTGTGTCCACACCCTCCAAGTAGGTCCACAGTATCCCCTCCAATTCGCATGAGTTTTCTCTGCCATTTTATCCCTCACCTTTCCCTGAGATTGTGCTCTCCCCACTTTTTCAAACTATCCTCTCCTAGACTAGAGCAGTAAGCTCCCTCCCTAGTCTGTCATCTTGAAAAACTCCCTAAAGGCCGGCGCTGTGGCTCAACAGGCTAATCCTCCGCCTTGCGGCGCCGGCACACTGGGTTCTAGTCCCGGTCGGGGCACCGGATTCTGTCCCGGTTGCCCCTCTTCCAGGCCAGCCCTCTGCTGTGGCCCAGGAGTGCAGTGGAGGATGGCCCAGGTGCTTGGGCCCTGCACCCCATGGGGAGACCAGGAAAAGCACCAGTCTCCTGGCTCCTGCCATCGGACGAGCGTGGTGCGCCGGCCGCAGCGCGCCGACCAACGGCAAAGGAAGACCTTTCTCTTTGTCTCTCTCTCTCACTGTCCACTCTGCCTATCAAAAAAAAAAAAAAAAAAACTCCCTAAAGAGAAATTCTTTAAAGAAAGATTTCTATGAACAAAATTTTTGTACTTTAATGTAGTCATATTGGTCAATTTTATTTCATGGCTAATGTATTTTGATTAAAAAATTCTTTATCTATGCTACAGCCAGATATGTGTGTGTATATATTCTTCAAAAACTATTACAATTTTGGTTGACATTTGGATCCAAAAGGAGTTGATATTTGTGTATGGTATGAGGTTATGATACCATTTCATTTTTCTATGCCAAAAACATTTTTTCAGACTAATTTTACTTCCTTTTCACTCTGCTCTTCAGTGCCTGTTTTGTCAAAGGTGAAAATTCCACATATAAGAGTCTGTTTCTGAGTTTCATTTTGCTTCCTTGTGGACTTCATTCTGCACATAAGAAAATGAGTCAATGATGAAATGTTGATGATTGATGCAAAGGAGACATTGATGGTTACGAAGAATTGATCAAGCATTTTATTGGGTAACTTACATGCACCTTATCCTTTAATCCTGGCAATATCCTCTGAATTTTGTATCATTTATTCATACTTCACACATGAGGAATCTAAAGCTCAGGGAGACTGTGTAACTTAATCTTATCCAGTTTGTAAGTGGGAGAGGACAGGATGTGAATCCAAACTCCGTCTTCTTTCTACTACACTATATTGTTTTCCTAAATCATCCAAATTGAATTAATTCATATATTCAAGAATTGAGCTGGAGTAAGATCAATGTAAGACTAATTCTATAATTTAATTTAGTCGTTGCTTATAGTTGGAAGACAGGTTTTGGAACACACAGTGAAGATGAAATATGCAAGCATCTGTAGGCTTGTCCTTGGCATTCAGATAATGGGCTTTGGGCCACAGACTCATTCTGCCACCCACCAGCTGGTGGGGTTGGGGTTGTTCTCATTGGCCGCCGGAGAGGGTAGGGTAGGGCCCACTGCAATGTGCTGGAATGAAGAGAGCGGAAATCAGAAAGGTTGTTATTCAAATTCTGGCTTTTGCGTTTTCTTGTTGTGCATACTTGGAAAATCACTTTCTCACTGATCTTTAAGTTCCATATTTATAAAGTAGGGAAAATAAACCCTACCTTGTATGACTGTTGTCAGAACTGGAAATATCAATTAAATGTTTAGCACAGTGGTTGGCACCCATTAGGCAATTAGTAGATAGCAGCTCTTTTCTTCCCCTTGTTGGAGGCTGAGATGAGAGTGAGAAGAGATTCTCAAGGCTTCTTCTGCAAACATGCTGTTCCCTGTAGGGACAGTTACTTGGCCAGTGAGGACTTCAGCTCCTCAGAAGGTCCATTCCACTACGCACAAGCTTTTATGCTCTAACTAAAAAATACCAGAGCTTTGTAGTCTTCCCAGGATGTCCTCAAATGAAAAGTCACCCTTATAGGTCAGGGAGAGCATTGCACCTGCTTAGCACAGACTGCTGGGTCTATGTCATTTACTTCCCCCCCTTCGATTTTGCCAATTTCAGAGGCAGATTAGACCATGAGGTGTCAGAGGAAAGATGGACCTTCAAAGCCAACTGACTCAGCCTCCTTGCCATGCTGAGAGAGAGGAGCTCGAGCAAGCTGGGGAGTCACCCAGCGCCATGCAGGGACATGAGATGCAGCCCTTGCATACCCAGCTGCTACTGCCACCATGCTAAACACTCCTACCAAAAACTGTTACTTCCTGCTAGGAATCAGTCATTCCTACCACTTCACTCTCTGGATATCACTTTTCCTTTCAACTTCAGCTACAACCTCTAAGCACCCAGCAATATTTGCATGGCACGGAGGACGCATCAGGCACTGTTCTTCTGTTTTATAAGCCTTCACTCATCCAATCCTCACAACAGTGTTGAAAGTAGGCACTATTTTTATCCCCATTTTGGAGATGAGGAAGCTGAGGCATCAAACTATCACACAACTTAACCAAAATCCTTTCCTTTCCAAGTTTGCTTTTTTAGTCCCTCTGACAGAGGGCTTCCTTCCTCTGATGCAAAGTAACTGACACAATGGTAACAACACAGGACCCAAGAATTTACTCTCTACAAACAAAAGTAAGATTTTAGGATATTTTGGAAGGTCTCAGAGTCATAGTCAGGACAAACAGTATCATTGTACTTTATATTTTTCTCCCAGGATTTATGTCGTTGGGAGGGTGTTTCCAAGCCAATGGCCCAAATACAACAATGGATTGTTAATCAGAAAAGTCTGGGCCCCTTTCTGGTAAATGTAATGCAAACACTTCTGAGAATGTGTCTGAAACATTGAGCATGTGAAATTATGGAATGCATAATTACAGAGGTTAAATATCAGAAATATATAATCCAAGATAATTTCATTGATAAATATATATACACACAACTAAGTAGAATTCACATGTAACTATGTATTATGTAAATAGGGTTCCTCTTCATCCTACCATAGTATGTGATCCGAGTCTCACCGTCATGAGTCTTCAAAGGACAAAGGATAGCCTATAAAATAGAACTGATCCTCTATAAAATTAGACTCTCCACGTCCTTTTCAGCTTAACACTCACCTCTGTTCCTACACATCACTTCAATAGCTTTCAATCGCTTGCTTTTTTAAAAAAAATAGTAAATATTGATTATAAACTGCCAACTGTATTGTTCATGTCACTTGCAAATTGAGATTAGTCACTTTTTAAAAGATGCAGGATTTCAGGAATTCACAAAGTTGATGAGTGTCACGCAGACACTGCTTGGTTCCTGTGCACAGCTGTAGGCAAATCAGTAACTTGCAGAGACTACCCAGTTGAAAAGCAAAAGAGAAAATGTTTCAAAAAGATGGTAGCAAAATAGGTTTTCCAAGGAGACTGATGAAAGATCAAGGTGCTTTGGAAAACGAATGAATTCTTGGCTGTCTTTTTTTTGGCTAAAAAAATAAACTCTAATATGAGCTAACTGCATTTTCACAGCATCTTGTTATCCTTGGTTAGTGAATATCCCTTATATTTAAATGTATGAATAAATATAGACTGTATAAGTTATACTTATCCTCCTTAGAAATGATAAGAATTCAGGTATCAATCCAATTCAGGCATTAATCCACCAAGTGTCCATGCCAATCCTATGATCCAAAACTGATTGATCTGATCATGTTTAGAGCATTTATATTCACACTATAACTTCAAAAATTCCTTCTTCCATGTACAAACAATAAGAAAGAAATAGAAAGACCTCAAGTCATTCCAACCTCTCAGTTACGTTTATAAAACCAGTGGCTCTTGATTGACATGAAGTTGTTGACAATCGTGTTTTCCCAGACTCACCTGAGTTAAGAAGCATTAAAAGGGGAGTAATTTACTCCATATATTAATCATCTATTCATTGTCTTGTGCATTAAAGTTTCCATTCTTGAATAAACTTATGGTGAGGGAGTGGCTCTTGGGACATCCACATCCCGTGTCAGCGTGCCTGGATTCAAGCCCCAGCTCCACTCCGAATTCCAGCTTCCTGCTAAAGCATGACCTTGGAAGCAGCAAGTGATGGCCCCACTGGTTAAGTCCTTACCACACACATGGCAGACTAGGATTTAGTTCCTACCTCCTGGCTTTGATTTAGGCCAACCCCAATTGTTGAGGTCATTTGGGGAGGAGGGAACCAATGGATGAGAGATCCCTGTCTGTCTGTTTCTGTTTCAAATAAAATAACCAAATCAAAATTACAGCAAACCTTCAAAAGAGAAGGAAGGGAGCTTTAGGACAAGAGGCTGAAACAAGATTTAAGAGCGAGGATACCATGAGGTCTTGATGAGCCCTTCTCTGCCAGCTCTTAGCCGTTGGGTAGCTTTCCTTCCATGGAAGGTGTCAGCACATTCTTTGCAAAGCATGGCACACACAAGCTGTTCTTCCCCATGGCCTGATACACAGAGAATCTATTTCTGGTTTAGAGGAAGAAATTCACACCCTGTAAATTCACCCTGTAAACTCACACCCATAAAGGGGACCCTGAGGATAACAAGAGCCTGCCTCCTGCAGGATCTTCATGTTGGCCAACCTTTCTCTCTCTTTATTTCCTGATATTGCTTCACGGTGCTGCACGTGTGTCCTTGTAGCACGCTGAGAAAGGTGAAGCCACAGTGCATTACTAGTCCTCGGAGAGGTCCCAAGAAAAGGAGTGTGAAAAGGGAGCAAACAAAAACATGAAGTGACAGAAAGGGAAAATGTGGCCATTTTAATGTGTAAGACATCTGCTCTTTGTGAAACTTTGACTCTCTTGCTTGGTCTTGTGGATGTTTTCAGAATAAATGAAGCAGGTGTGCACAAGGTTCGAGTGACCAGTGATAACTGGGTAGCCAGGATTCTTCTGAGAATGAAAGAGGACACTTGGCATAGACTGTGACTTGCCAACTGGATTTATGGTCAACAGCTGACCCCAGAGAGAAGGAAGCACACAGCCTGTAGGGCAGAGCGGTGGGCTGTGGTTGATGCCCACATCCTGCCCATTCTAGGGGAGGTCATTATTCTGAAATTATGAACTTGTATGGTGAAAGCAAAAACTTTTCCAGCTTAATTTAACCACTCCAGAATTAATAGCACTTTCAGCTAGCATAACATACAGCTATAATGTTTTGCAAATTGATTTACATTTTATAGAAGGGATTAGATTGGTGAACATACTCACCCCTCATTTCAGGAACCCAACAATTTAGGAACACAGGGGTTCATTTTATTACTATTTCGTTTATTATCCTATTATGCATATCTTAAAGATAGTATATATGGGGCCAGTGCTGTAGCATAGAAGGTAAAGCTTCCACTTGCAGTGCCAGCATTCCATATGGCTGACGGTTCAAGTCCCAGATACTCCACTTCCTATCCAGCTCTCTGTACTTATATGGGAGACTCAGAAGAAGCTCCTGGCTCCTGGCTTCAGCCTGGCCCAGCCCCAGACACTGTGGCCATCTGGGGAGTGAACCAGTGGATGGAAGATTCTCTCTCTCTCTTTCTCTCTCTTTTTGTCTCCTTCTCTCTATCTCTGCCTTTCAAATAAATAAATATATCTTTTTAAAAATACATATTAAACATAACATTATAATCATTCAGAAAACTTTTTTATTAAATTGTCACTCTTTTGTTGGCCTAACGTTGCCTATGTGAAATCCATGTCAGTGTATTCCACCTCAGTGGTTATCAATTAAGATACAAGCTTTAGGGTACGATGATTGTATTCTGCTCTGTGCTGTCCTCATTTTCTGGTTTTGTCTTTCACAATGATGTCTTTAATCCACTTGATGGTGGTTTTTGTACACAGTGTGAGATAAAGATCCAAATTCTCCTTTTCCGCTATAACACCAACACTGCTAATTAAATTATACTCCTTTCCCTACTGAATGGTGATGTTAGATCTAATTCCAGGCTTTTAATCTTTTAATTTATTTATGAATCTCTAAGCAAAAAAGTAAAGTTTCAATTACTATAGTTTTATTTTAGTCCTACTATCTGTTAGGGCAAGTTCTCCCAACTTCCTCTTTGATTTTAAGGTTCAGGAATGTCCTGGTTTTCCTATGCCTTTTGCATTACATTTTAATTTCTGAGCCAATTAAGTCTGTGAAAACTTGGTTTGGATCTTTGTTAAAGTTGCAATCTCTCTCTCATTTGATATCTTTATGATATTGGCTCTTCCAAATGACAGTTATGGTATATCTTTTTATTTATTCAGATCTTCTTGACTATCCTTTGATATGCTTTATTTTCTAAAAAAGATTTATTTATTTATTTGCAAGGCATAGTTACAGAGAGAGGCAGAGGCAGAGAGAGAGAGAGAAAGACAGAGAGAGAGAGAGAGAAAGGGAGAGAGAGAGCCTCTATCAACTGATTCACTCCCCAGATGGCTATAGTAGCAAAGGTGGGCCAGGCTGAAGCCAAGAGCCAGGAACTTCATCTAGGTCTCCAGGGTGGGTGCAGGGGGCCCAAGTACTTGGGTTATCCTCTGCTGCTTTCCCAGCTGCATAAGCAGGGAGCTGGATTGGAAATGGAGCAGCTGAGACTAGAATAAGCTACAATACGGAGTGCCAGTACTGCAGACAGCAGTATCCTTATAAGCCATTTGTTGCATTTCAAAAATTATATTTTCCAAGTTGCTTTTTTCAACTTTCTTTGTTAGAATTTAGGAATGAAATAAACTTGTATAATAATTTTATTTCCTTGCTAAACTGTTTTATTAGACTCATAATTTGACAAAGAATTCTTTGA
This sequence comes from Sylvilagus floridanus, assembly GCA_949820135.1. NCBI lineage: Eukaryota > Metazoa > Chordata > Mammalia > Lagomorpha > Leporidae > Sylvilagus > Sylvilagus floridanus. The sequence goes on from OX463245.1 coordinate 1,261,816, forward strand.
GTTTTCTATATGAGCATCAAAATGTCTATAAAAATCAGTTTATTTCTCTTATTTATAATTTTTATATACCATTGCTTTTTCTTGTCAAATGTGCTAAGACCACCAAAACAAAAGCATTGATGGTAGGTGTTTTGTCCTGTTCCTGCTTTTAACAATTTATCATTAAATATGATGTTTGCTATACACATTTGAGAAAAATCTTTCATGAACTTAAGTTTTGTGACTATTCTAATTTGTTAAGAGATTGCTATTGTCTATAATGGTATTGAATTTAAAAACTTTTTTCTGCAGCAGTTGGGAGGATCGTAAAATTACCTTCAATTACATTAAAGACTTTTCTATTATTAAATTATCCTCATTCCCAAGAAAAAGAGCTCTTGGTTAAGATCTTGTGTGTGTGTGTTTGTAGATGTGTGTATATGTTTTGTTATTGTTCATGTTTTGTTCTGCCCTGTTCTCATAGTCTACTATCTGAATTCCTTTTTCATTTTGTTCATGTCAGATTAAACTATAATTTTTTCTGTGTTCTATTTTTAAGGAATAATTAATATATTTTTTGAAGCAATGATTTTGGATTTGCTGAGACATTGCAAAATTAGCAAAGCATTTCTTTGAATGTCCCACTGGTTCCTTCATTGTTAACCTCTGTGTTGCCCTGGTATGACTGTCAAAACCAACAAGGCAACCTGAGCACATTGCTATTCATTAGATTCAAGACTATTTGAATGTTCTCAGTGTTTCCATTTTTGTGCCTCTCTGTCCCAGGATCCAATTCAATATACCACACTGCAATTAGTTACCAGGTCTATCTAGCCTGCTCTGATTTTAACACTTTTTTCAGTCTTTCTGTGTTTCCACGACTTAGCAGTCTCGAGCAGCGCCAGCCAGGTGGCCTGCTGAACCTCTCTTGGCTTTGGCTTGTCTGGTTGTTCTCCTGGTTAGACTGGGATGGTGGGTGTTGGGAAGGACCCCTGAGGTCGGACCAGGGGGCACATCAGGTCCAGGGCGACATTTCTGGTGCTGGTGACACTCATCCTTTGGCTAAGGCAGAGTTTGCAGGCTTCTTCACTCTAAAGGCGCTGTTTTCCCTTTCTCTAATCTCTAGGTCCAGCTCACATGGACCTCTTCTGTAAGAACTTTTGGTATTTTCTCCTCCATTTACTCATGTGGTCAGCCATTTATTTGCACCGCTAAGACCTAATACAAGTGTATATTTATTTTATATTTTAAGGAGGATTGGTTTATGCTTCAATACCACATGATTTGCTTTGTTGCTGAAGTTATTCCAGCTTTGGCCACGGGGGGCGCTTTCAGGTTGGCTCCTGTTTCTCTTAGACACGCCCTTGCACTTATCAGATTTTAAGCATTTCCTTACTTACTGTTCCTAAGTAATGCTGCAGGCTAATCTTAACGTTTTGCTTCGGTGTAGAGATGGGTGGAATTGAAGAAACTGTCGTGTCTCCAAGGAACCTTGGTTCTTTTTATCATAGGAAAATGGTATTTAGAATCTAAAATTTGAATGCTTGGGGTATCATTGCTTCTAGGAAGTTTCAAATAACAGTGTTAAGAAATATTTGTATACATATTAACTCATGTGTGCAAATGTACCTGTCTATGTCTTTATGATCTTTCTATCTATAGGAGGGTACTTCAATAAAATTCATTAAAAACAAACTTTTTGGTGAAAAATTTTAAAATTCCTGTGTATTTTTTTTCAAAATATGCATTTCCATAAAAGATCCCTCACATGGGGCTGGTACTGTGGCATAGCAGGTAAAGCCACCACCTGCAGTGCTGGCATCCCATATGGGTGCTGGTTCAAGTCCTGGCTTCTCCAGTTCCAATCCAGCTCTCTGCTATGGCCTGGGAAAGCAGTGGAAGATGGTTCAAGTCCTTGGGCCCCTGCATCCACATGGGAGACCTGGAGGAAGCTCCTGGATCCTGGCTTCGGATAGGCACAGCTCTTGCCATTGTGACCAATTGGGGAGTGAATAGGCAGATGGAAGACCTCTCTCTCTCTCTGCCTCTCTCTCTGCCTCTCCTTCTCTCTCTGTGTAACTCTTTCAAATAAATAAATAAATCTTTAAAAAAAATCCCTTACATCCACTAACGTACATATGCACATGCATCTATAATTATTTCTCTATCTGTTTGTATGTCTATCTGTAGCTATATTCTTTTTTAAAAAAAAAAAAGATTTATTTATTTATTTGAAAGTCAGAATTATACAGAGAGAGGAGAGGCAGAGAGAGAGAGAGAAAGTGAGAGAGGTCTTCCATCCGATGGTTCACTCCCCAGATGGCCGAAACAGCTGGAGCTGTGACAATCTGAAGCCAAGAGCCAGGAGCTTCTTCCAGGTCTCCCAGGTGGGTGCAGGGGCCCAAGGACTTGGGCCATCTTCTACTGCTTTCCTGGGCCATAGTAGAGAGCTGGACAGGAAACAAAGCAGCCTGGTCTCAAACCAGTGCCCATATGGGATGCTAGCGCTTCAGACTAGGACATTAACCCACTGTGCCACAGCACTGGCTCCAATCTGTAGCTATATTAAACCAAGTGTAGATTCATTCTGATGTGTCCAATTCTAATGCAGTGCCTTAGCAGTCATTGTAGTATTTTTTTTGGTTACCTATAACTTTTATCTCTCTTCTTTTAAAGATTTATTTATTTATTTGAAAGAGTTACACTGAGAGAGAAGAGAGGCAGACAGAGAGAGAGAGAGAGAGGGAGAGAGAGAGAGGTCCTCCATCCACTGCTTCACTCCCTAATTGGCTTCAACAGCCAGAGCTGCGCTGAACTGAAGCCAAGAGCCAGGAGTTTCTTCCAGGTCTCCCACAAGGGTGCAGGGGCCCAAGGACTTGGGCCATCTTCTACTGCTTTCCCAGGCCATAGCAGAGAGCTGGATCAGAAGTGGAGCAGCCGGAACTCTAACCGGCGCCCGTATGGGATACTGGCATGGCAGGCGGCAGCTTTACCTGCTACACCACAGTGCCAGCCCTTACCTATAACTTCTCTTGTCAACAGTGAGAAATTTGCTCCTCACATCCTACATTCATTTACTTATTTTAGCTTTACAATTAACAGTAAAAAAAGAAAGAAAGAAAAATCCTACTGTGCGCCATACCATGGAAACAGAGCATCTTGAAAGAATAGATTCTTCTCTTTAGACACTGTCTCCAAGAGGAGATTCAGAGTTCCCTGGTGAGATTTCCTTCTTTCCCTGTCACTCAGACTCAAGCTGACCTGTTTCTTTTTTACCTCCTTTTGTCCCTTCCTCCCTCCATCTCCTATATCCTCTCTCCTCCTCTTTTCCCTCTGTTCCCCCCTTTTTTTCTCTGCAAACTTCAGTCTCCTCTCCATCATTCTCCCTCTCTATTCCTCTTTTCACACTTGGACTCAAAGCTTGGCTCCACTTCTCATTAGCTGGATGATTTTTTAGGGTTATCTAACCGCAATGAGCCATGCTGTCTTTATTTTAATACGTGGCTCATAACACCTTCATTGAGGAGATTTTGTATGTCTTATAAATAAGCTGAAAATTACCCAGCACAGTGCCTGGTGCACAGTAGGTGCTGAAAATACACTGGCATTGTTGTAAAGTGAGTGGCTGTGTGTACTAACATGTCATGGTGAAGCCTGGGTAGTGGGTTGTGAAGCAACACAACTCATCTTTCTGCATCTTTCTGCTCTTTCTTTCCTTCTCAGTGCTCTGGACTCTTAATTCCTAGTTAAGTATGAGTGCATTCGTATCAGCACCATGCTGTGCTTTCTTGAGGGTCTGGGCTAGCATAGCGTCCTATCCACTGAAGCAGTTGGTTCCAAATCTCATGATCTTTCGTGACTTCAAATTTATCATTTGTTCATGAATGTTTTATGGAGTCTATGACATGCAGGCATTTCCAGGCACTAAGGAAATACCCTGATGAACAATAAATTCCCTGAATTAGAGCACATAACCCAGTAGAGATGTGACCACTTGAGCATAAGCGTAAATAAACACTAAAGTATGACTTACTGAGCAAAACAACACCTTGTTTGTCAGAAAGGTTTTACATATTTTGCAATTTTTTGCTAAGCACCAAGTTCTAGGATATCCCATTGATGGGGAAGGAAGACATTATGAGTGTGTGTGTGTGTGTGTGTTAAACTCTGATAACTAAAAACTAAGCACAAACATGGCCAATGCAGTTTCTAAGATGAATAGTCAGAGAGTTCCAAGGACAAAGGTTTGTACTTGGCCATGAGCACCCTTGAGACCTTCAGAGATCATGAGAGCAAAATGACTTGTGCTCAGGTTGATGCATGTGGGTGGATGCTCCTGTCTCTAGGGACTTACTCTGCAAATCTTTTCTCCTTTCATCAAGACTGGGAAGATTCAATGAGCATTCCTTCCCAATTATTACAGGAGAGGCAAACAATGTTCCTTTTGGTATCTTCTTATAAGTTCAAATAGCTGTTGCAATTTCCTTGTAACTTGAAAGTATCAAAATCACTATCCCTGAATATTAAGGTTCTAATAGGGTTCTAATAGGTAGAATTCTAACCAAGGCTGGAAATATCAGGTCTTAATGCATCTACAATCTTTCGAAAATAAAAGTATGAAAGAGTCAGGGCTGCTACTGGGATGTAGTACATTAAGCCTCCACCTATGGCACCAGCATCCCATATTGGTGTCAGTTCAAGTCCCAGCTGCTTCTCTTCCAATCCAGCTCTCTGCTAATGGCCTGGGCAAGCAGTGAAAGATGGCTCAAGTGCTTGGGCCCCAGTACTCATATAGGAGACCCAGAAGAAGCTCCTGGCTCTTGGCCTCGGATTGGCTCAGCTCCGGCCTTTGTGGCCGATTGGGTAGTGAGCCAGCACATGGAAGATCCCTCTCTCTGTTTCTCCTTCTCTCTCTCTGTAACTATGCCTCTCAAATAGATAAATAAATAATGAAAAACAGAAGCAGTCTACTTAATAATAAAGTCCACTTAGTCAAGGTCCAGCCTAATTAATATTTTTATTTTAAAAATTGTATTTATGCATTAAATATCTCAGCGTGACACCAGAGAAAAGCGAAGGCTTTGACACTTGACAAACCAGGGTTTCCATCTAGCTTCTGTTTGGATGGCATTCTCTTGGAGCCTTGATTTTTGCAGTTGTAAAGTATGGATAATAACATCTGCCCTAATGATCCCAAGGATTGAATCTCAGCTCTGCTCTGAACTTGCTGTGTGGGATTGGTTAAGTTACTTAAAGTCTGTCTGACTCATGTCTTCATCTGTAAAGTAGGAATTATGCTGCCATACCACATAGAGTTATTATGAGTATAAAATTAAAATATATAAGGTACTAAAACTGTACCTGACATTCCACAAGAGAAAACCTTAAACAAACACTAGTCATTTTAATTTGCATTATTATTGCTATGAGTGATCACAGTTAAAGTGTAGACTCTTATTTGGCTCCCTGTATGCATTTAGATTCTTGTACTTCTTGAAAGTCTTTATCAGTTTCTTGAAAGTATATGATGGAAATGATATTGGAAATTTCCTTGAGGATGTTAACTTTCACACAGGTCATCGTTTCAACCAAAGCATTGCCTTAGCTACATTGCCAGCTCCCAGAAGCTCAATGATCCTGCATCCTAGTTTCCTACAAACCCAAGGAAGCTTACAGCTTTCTTTTCTATCACTCACACAATTTATCAACAAATCTGATAGGAATGCATCTGAAATTTCTCTCTGCTAGGTCTGTTTTTTTGTTTCCAGTTTCATTACTCCTTGCTTACTCTGCAGTGCACAGCATGGCAACTTCTAGCCAGCAGTAGCTATTGAACACTTGAACTATGGCTAGTCTAATAGTAGATACTGAGCACTTGAACTATGGCTGGTCCATTAAGATATGCACTTGCACATCTCTGCTCCTCTGCTTCACATGTCCTTCTACTTGGGATGCTCACGCACACTCTTTCTTCCCTTCCTAGTGAATTTTTGTTCAACTTTACAGACTCAATGCAGTTACCTCCTCTGTAAGCCTCCCAACCTTGAGGTCCATTGTTATTTCTTCTCTTCTCTTCACATCGCTTTTGGTCCTACCTTCAGTCATTGCCTTTTCCCTATTTGGCCATTAGTTTAGATGTCACCTTGCAAAAAGGACTGTGTGGAGACCCTGAGTAGTGGGGGCAAGTCAAATGCCTTCTTGTGTTAGGACCACCCAGCAGGGTCTTAGCAACTCTTCTGAGTAATGACTCACATAGGTCTTGAAAAAGGTATGTAGGTCAGAAAATCCACAGCACAATCTAGGAGACCATTGTCTACCTTGTGTTTAATAAGAAAGGTGGCCATGGTGCCATCCTTGTTAATCTATCCAGCTTCTCCACCCTTAGTGCCTACTCGTCTCCAAAGCACTCTCCCAGTTCACACTGCTTCACTTCTATGGCCTTTCATTCATGCAATTCCATCTACCAGGGACATATTTCTTTTGCTGGTGTTCTTCACATATCTCTAGGTCCCTTAGAAAATTCTCCAGAGAACCCTTATACTTGTGCAGTAAATGATTTGCAAACAATGTCTGCAGAATTCTTTGCAAAAGTTGAAGAAAAATTGGTAATGCCTTTTTTGACTAATGATGTAATATCAGCATTTAATCAGTATTAAGTATTGCATAGGTATTGTTTATATTTTCTCACTTTAAGTAAGTTCTGGAGGCCAACACTTGAGTTTAACCTGTCTTTTTTCTGTTGGAATGTATAAGATTACAGAAGAAAGAACTAAGAAACCTGTATGAAGTATCCTCTATAGACACAGTAGCGAAAACTATGGAACAGACAGTAATAAAAACAGTGGAACAGAAGCAAGAAATGGGAAATATATGCATAGAATAAAAATGTAATTAGGAGTACATTCTGATATATCAGCTAATATATAATAAAGCTTGTATCATAAATCCATTGAGGAGGCAATGCTACTTAATAAATGGTGTTGCACCAAAAGGTTAGCTTTTGGATCGTGATCAAGTTAGAATACATCTAATGAATCACAACTAATGAAACACACCTAATGAAGCAGTGCCTGAGAATTTTCCAGAATTGATTAAGGGTATAACCCCTAAGGTAAAATGTACTCATTAAATTCTGAGCAGAATAAATACAAAACAAATCCACACCTAGCTCTACCACAAGAAACTATGGAAGATTAAGGATGAAGGGAATATATTACATCATACACTAAAATAAATTATAAAGTTGGGATTCATTAAAAAAAAACTTGTTGGAGTCATTCAGTGGGAGAAATCCATAAGCTTAATAATGATGATATTATTTAATCATAAATAATTGGTAAGCTTAATCTAATATTAATGATAAAATGAAGTGATACTTAAAAATGAAGAACAAACTGCAAAATAATTATAGCAAATAAGACAACAGCTTAATAAAATTTTTATTATATAAAGAAGCAGTACCAAAGTGCAAAATCAGCAAAGGATACAGACAAAAATTGTTTTTAAAGATTACTCTATTTGAAAGACAGATTTCGCAGAGAAAGAGAGAGACAGAGAGACAGAGAGACAGAGAGAGACAGAAAGAGATCTATCAACTGGTACAGTTCCCAAACAGCTTCAATGACCCGGGCTGGGCCAATTCAAAGCCAAGAGCCTGGAGTTTTTCCAGGACTCCCATGGGGGGCAGGGGCCCAAACACTTGGGCCATCTTCTGCTGCTTTTCTCAGGTGCATTAGCAGGGAGCTGGATCAGAAGTGGAGAAGCAGGAACTCAAACCGGTGCCCATAAGGGATGATGGCATCACAGGTGGTGGCTTTACTAGCTACACACAATACCAGTCCAGACCAAAAAAAATTAATGGAAAAAATAAGGCAAATGGCCAATAAGTGTATGACAATATATTTACATACTTCCAATAAGTATGTGGAAATATATGAAAATAATATAATTGTTAACCAAGGTAATATCAATATTGTATGCGTAATATTTTGACAAAGATAAAAAATGATGCAGCTAAACTGGCAAGAATAAAGTTAATTAAAATTTGTTGAATGAGTCCTACAATTTCATTTCCACTTATTTTCCTTAATGAAATTAAGTTTGGGGCCGGCGCTGTGGTGTAGTTGGTAAAGCTGCCACCTGTAGTGTCAGCATCCAATATGGGCATCAGTTTGAGTCCCAGCTGCTCCACTTCTGATCTAGCTCTCTGCTATGGCCTGGGAAAGCAGTAGAAGATGGCCCAAGTGCTTGGGCCCCTGCATCTGCGTGGGAGACCTGGAGGAAGTTTCTAGCTCCTGGCTTTGGATCAGCTCAGCTCCTGCCATTGTGGCCACCTAGGGAGTGAATCATTGGATAGAAGACCTCTCTCTCTTTCTCTCTCTCTGCCTCTGCTTCTCTGTAACTCTACCTTTTAAATAAATAATCTTTTTGAAAAAAGAAATGAACAGTTAAGAACCAGAATGCTCAATAAGAGGTTTTTTAAAAAAGTTTTACTTATTTATTTGAGAAACAAATGGAGAGAGAGAGAGAGAGAGAGAGATCTTCCATCTACTGGTTACTGGTTCACTCCACAGACAGGGCTGGGCTAGATCAAAGCCTGGAGCCAGGAGCTTCTTCCAGGTCTTCCACATGGGTGCATGGAAGATGATCTGGGCTATCTTCCTCTGCTTTTCCCAGACCATGAGCAGTGAGTGGATCAGAAGTGGAGCAGCCAGGACTTGAACTAGCACCCACATAGGATGTTAGAGTCACAGGTGGTGGCTTTACCTGTGACACCACACATCAGCCCCTCAACAAGCACCTTTTACTTGTAAAATTTAGAGTGAAACTTGATCTCTGTATGTGAAGACAGTTTTCCTTTTCCAGGAAAGACTTCCATCTCTCAAACTTCATTAGGAAACAAAAGGGGGTAAATTGAATTTAGGAATTCCCATGGGAGATTTTAGAGGCCCTTCCTCCCATCAACATACTTCCCAGAATTCTCTCCTGTACACTATTAGTATTCAAAAAACAGGTCTTGAATGTGTTAAAAATCTTTGTTGGATGAAGCTCTTCCTCCCCAGCCTGTTGCTCCACAACACTGGCCCCTGCAGAATTGTGTGTGTGTGTGTTTTCACCAGTGTTTTAACTAAAAAATTTTAAGTATTGGCATTTACTTAGTTTCCTCAATCCTGTTTTTAAAAATGACTTTTTATTTATTTGAAAGAGAGATAGAGAGAGAGAGAGAGAGAGAGAGAGAGAGAGAGAGAATCTCATATGCTGGCCTGTTTCCCAAGTGCCAGGCTGAAGCAGGGGCCCAGAACCCCACCTGGGTTTCTCATGTGAGTGACAGGAACTCAGACACCCAGACCACGTTCCACTGCCTCCCAGGCACATCAGCAGGAAGCCAGACCAGAGGTACAGAGTAGCTGGAACACAGTTCAGCACTCTGATATGAGATACAGGAATCCCAAGCAGAGGCCTTATCTGCTTTGCCACAGTACCTATCCCTACAATGTCTTTAATTCATTTATTAAACAAATATTCATTGAGAATCTAATATATGCAAAAAGGAATCTACAATTGCTGAGAATCTAAGATATGCAAAAATGGAACTTATATTGTAGTGGAAGGAGATTGACTGTGTACACAAGATATTTTAAGTAATAGCATTATATACTACGTAGGAGGTGACCATATAAAAAGAAAAAGTAGAGCTGAATAAGGGGTTTTAGGATGAGCAAGTTGAACTTCTAAATGGGAGGGTCAGGGTGGATCTATCTCATTAAGAAGACATAACTGGAGTAAAGAGATGAGAAAGGTGAATGAATGATCCAAAGGATGTTGAATATTTCAGGTGAGGGAACCATAGATACAAAGACCTTGAGTGGGAGAAGATGCTTGCTGAGCTTACAGAAGAGGAAGGAGGATAATGGGATTGGATGGTCAGAGACCTTACGGGAAGCAAGGCCTAGAGGGCCACATGCATTCATATCAGGAGTCAAATAGGAAGCCATTGACTACAGTTGCAAGTTGAACTGACGTTCCTTAAACGGGTCCCTATGGCTGCTCTGCTGACAATAGAATGTGGAAGAGTCGTCATGGAGGCAGAGAACTGATTGTATTTATCCAGTACAGAGATGATGGGGGTGGGGTCAGGGTTAGGCAGTAGAGGTTATGAGAACTTGTCAGATATAGGATATATTTTAAAATCAAGCCAACAGGGGCAGACACTGAGGCACACTGAGCTAAGCTGCTGCCTACAATGCCAGCATCCCATATCAGAGCTCCAATTCAAGTCCCAGCTGCTCTGCTTCCAATCCAGCTCCCTGTTAATACTCCTGAGAAAGCAGGAGAGGATGGCAGAAGTACTTGGGCTCCTGCCACCCACTTGAAAGATCCAGGTGGAGCTCTGGGCTCCTTGCTTTGGTCTAGACCAGCCCTGGCCATTGCAGCTGTTTGGGGAAATGAATCAGTGAATGGAAGATCTCTATCTCTCAGCCTCTCTCTCACTCTCTCTTTCTCATTCTCTCTCAATCAAGTAAATAAAAAAAAATTTTAAAAAATCAAGCCAAGAGGATTTTCTGATAGATTGAATATATAAAGTAATGCAGAGGATTGAGGATAATTCCAAGGATTTTAGCCTAAGGAGTTAAAATGAGTGGATAGTTGCTGTCAAGTAAGTTGGGGGAAGACTGTGGGAAGTTTAAAAGTTTGGTGTTATCAAATTTGAGGCCTCTATTCATCACCCAAAAGAGGAATCCATATGAACTTATTTTTGTGTTTGGATGCAAGGTTCTCTTTTCTCCCTATAAGCAAAGCCAATGGTCCTGACAACACATATTGAGAGGTCTTTATTATTTCTTCTGATTTACAATGTTACATCTGTAATCTCCCAGATTCTCATTCTTGGATCTGTCTGGGGATTTTCCCTCTTTCTTCTATTGATCTATCTGCCTTAATTAACTATGATGCCTTAATTAAACTCTATTAATTTGTTATGAATTGACATCAGAGAGGGCAAATCGCTCTTTCATCTTCATTTTCCTATTTCTCTTGACCAGAGGTTTCCGACATTTCATGGATCCGTATGCAATTATGTCACACTTACTTTTTCACAGTCCCTTGGCCAAAAGACAAATCTAACAATTTTGTCTATTAAGCAGCTGAATACCAAACAACTTAATAAGAGTGAGTCCTAAGAAATTTTGAAAAAGATGCACGTACATTGAAAGAAAAAACAATATTTTAACTTCACCTTTAAATAGCACAATTACTTACTGATGGAAATTGTGTATCTGTTGAGCAATACAAGGATTTTCCAAGCTTAGAACACAAATGGATGCTACCACCTTCATTTCCTATTCCAACCAGTGAAGCCAGACTTTACATTTAGCACCTCACTGTCAGGAAGGCAGTGGAATCTGATGATGAAATTGAAAACTGCTTTGAGCTAGTGGTTCATGGTATGTCCAAAGGATTCTGCTGGAGTGCCTTTGAGATTTAGACTATCTCAGGGCATCCTTGTGAGCTCATTCACCATCCGCTATGCTTCAATGCTGTTTGAGAATTGCATATCTTAGAATTGGACGTTTCCTGAACCTAAGAGTTTATGAAGTTGGTAGAAATTTCTAATAAAATTTTGATTATAGTTACATCGGGTTTATAGAGTGAATCAGAGATATTTGATTTTTTTTGTATCATTGTGTGTTTTCATAAGTGCAAAAGGCATATTTTTACTTTTATTTTTGGTCTTTACAATGGTCTTGCAACATTTTGGTTTTGTCTTTTTCCCTTACAATTTTAGTCATTTTTAAGAAAACAGATGTTTTCAGTTTTGTACTCTTCAAACACTAAAAATCATATTTACTGCTCATGCATTAAAGCATTATAGGTTCCAAAGGGCTGCTTCTTTTCCCTGACCTCTACTGTATTTAACGTTTGGGGACAATTTTGTGAGCAGATAAAGTCAATAATGAACTACAGATTCCAATTTAGAAAAAGTATGGTTAATTCAGATTACTAACTGCAGGAAGCAATTCTATTGATTGATGGTATTTTTTTTTAAAAAAAAAACTGCTTGATATTTTAAGGAAACTGCTTTATTGTTATATATTATATGTTACATATGTCTATATATTGTATATCTACATGGGAAGAGTTATTAAGAGCTCTGTTTTAATTGTTATAGATAAATATTGCTCATAAGTTTAAACTGCCAAGTTTATTGAAGTTACATTTTTTGGATCATGTGACCTAAATCTCTGTACCACATGTTTTAAATTTGTTGACATGTTTGTACTTGGGTGTGCTGGTCAAACAAGTTACACTTGTGTTAGATATTTAAGCAATGATTTCAAATATATGTACTCTTGTCCTGAAATTTATAGAAGGCATTGGACTTTCTGGTAAATATTTTCATAGTTGTTATTTAGGAGTTAAAATTGCTTGCTAAGTTTTCACTTGATATTAAGTTATTGACAGTGATCTGGGGAGGCTGACATGTTCCCTCATTTCTCTAATCTCTTCAGGATGGGAAACTGATTCTACTCTGAAGGACTCTCCAGGATGTACAGTGTAATCTTTAGATTTTATAAAAGGGATGGCTAATATTTTTCTGTAATAAGAGCATAGCCAAAATGAGAGCTTAAATTATTATTTCGCAGCTAGATTTACTTTGCATTGGTCACAGTAAATAGGCAAAATCTCTCTTTTCCAAAACAAACAAAGGGGGAGAAAGTTTTGCTAATGATTTCAAATTTTGGTGGTCATCATGTTCGATGTTAAAGTGAGAACATAGCTTTCCTCATGGGCATTGTTTAACCTACATCACAGAAAAATCACTATCAGAACATGCCTGTGACTATAGACTTCTAGTTTAGGCCACCAAAGATTCGAGATGAGACTTGAGCACCCCCTTGGTTCGCATTCTCTTAAAGGTTTTCTCCTGTCTGTTTAACAAAAATCAGGAGGAAGAGGAAGCTAGGCAGTAGAAGCAATATAAAGATAGGCTTCAGGCCAATTAATGGCTGCTTTACACAGTGACCTGCCATCAAGGAGACCCAACAGGCCAGTCCCCTGCATTGGTTTTCAATGTGAAAAGCCAGGGCCTCAGCAGAAGTCAGCTTATGAAGAGCCCTGGCAACTCTGCCAGTGAAGAGTTGGGTCACTGGAAACAGAATTGCCCTGGACTCCCAGGTCAGAGCCCCAGACCTTGTTGGCTCTAGGCTGAAAAGCCCTTCACTCGGCCCAGCTTCCAAAGTAACTACCGCTGCTCAGGGGATGGCCAAGTGGGGTCAGCAACATTGTGGGCAGATCTGTAAATGAGCTAAAAATATCTTCCTTTTGGAGATGTCACCTACCTTCTCTTCAAGCCAGCTCTCCTCTCAGGCCAGGTAGATAATGGAAGTCTACAGGGTGCCTTCCCTAAGGAGGTTCACACTTTTCTTATGATATCTCTTCTGGTACACCATATGAAGAGATAGATAGGTCTGGGCCTCCTAACTAGCAAGGCCTTAAAGCGCACCTGATTATTATCAGACTGCGTCTGTCAGTTTCTATTTGCCTCTCAATTAGAAAACTTGCTTGTGGTTTAGACAGCACCTTTCTTAGGTCCTCTAATAATGACTCTGTCCTTTGTTTTAGATCCTGTGAGTTAAAACTGCTTGTTAGATTAATTTTCTCCAGACTTGAAATAGTGAAATTCTAGGTGTCCAGGCATGTAAAACCTCAGATGCAAGCAGTTTCTGCAAGCTGGCACTGGGTCGCCCTCCAGATGGCATCTCCTGCTGGAGCTCTTTCTTGATTGCCATTCCTTATGATGCCCCTTTTCAGCATGAAGTAGACAGCGTGATCATCAGCTAGTCCCCTAACAGAAGTTAGGGTCTATTCCTCTTGAGGGGGGAATGTGAGGATTCAATTGAGTTAAGAGGCAGTCTGGAAATTGAGGGTGGAAAATGTTTCCTCCAAAATTTATTCTTAGCAAGGTCAGAAGTGCCTGCTCACTCCTTGGGAGCTTCCAAATTTACCATGAGAATAGCAAGGAATGGTGATTCCATTCTCCTGAGTGCACAGTTTATTGCGAAAACAAGTTACCTATCCTACCCTTCTGGATGGCCATACAGGATAAAGGATTATAAATCAGGTCTTTTGTTGGATTTATTTCCACCTTATATTGACAGCTTCTTCCCTAAGATTGTGCTTAAAATCCTCGTTACCACCAGCCCTTTGGGTTTTTCCTCCCTCAGAACCCCCCTCCATGCTGCTCTGGCTGGAGGTCTTTGACTCTAATAAATCTTCCTTTTAAATCCCTAAAAAAATGAGAAGCTTTTCCTTTTTTTTCCACATAGGCTTCCAAATGACCATTGCTATTTATTCTGTATGTTGATTTTGCGTGTATTCAACAATCTTGGGAAACTTCCTTGTTAGTTTTATTACCCTGTTGATTCTTTTAGGTTTTCTTATATAGACTAATACTTTACCCAACAGTAAAGACAATTTGACCCTTATTTCCCACCATATAGTTTGACTTTCTTCTTTTCTTCCTCACTCTTTATTTCTTTATCTTCCTTGACTAGGACCTCCCATATAATGGGAAATAGTGAATAACAGAATATCATAGCCAAAATCCTTATATTTTTCTGATTTTATTGAAAATGCTACCAAAGATTTATCATTCAGTATAAAATTCATGCTCAGGTTAATGAATGTTAAAGAGGTTCTTTTTAGAGTCAGTGTTGTGATCTAGCAGGCTAAGCCACTGCTTGTGACATCAGCGTCCAGTATCAGAGTGCCTATTGGCATCTCAGCTGCTCTGCTTCCAATCCAGCTTCCTGCTAGTGCATATTCCACGCAGCAGGTGATGGCCCATGCTCTCAGGTCTCTGCCATCCAGGTGGTAGATTCCATCTCTGCTTTTTTTGTGTGTGTTAAGAACCTGTCTTTCAGTACAACTCCTTGGGGATGGGGACAGATGATCATGGGGGTGAGAAACATTCACTGGCTCTATGCTGTTAACAGCATCTATAGATGTTGGACAGTGTCCTATTTGATCAACCTCGCATGGTCTTTCGTCTTTACCGAGGATATGTCTGATTCTTGGCTGCTTCTGCCTGTCTCTGACTCTGGAGACCAGCAAGATTACTTTTTGTCTTTCCAGTGATACGTTTTCACTATTTATGGCTCATTGATTTGATAGTACTATTTTTTAAGTGTGTCTATGTTTTGACATATTTTTAATTATTTATCTACCATGATATGTGTCTGGAGTGTAATGTTGAGTAAAATGGCTTAGTTTTGGGAGTTTGTAGGCCATCTTGGCTGAAATTCAGCATTAATTTTAATAGTAAAAATTTTGAAACAACCAAAATATTAAATATAAAGGAATGACTGCCTACATTACAGTACTTTCACAGTTTGGAATTTTAGGCAGTCTTTTAAAATTAAAAAAAAATTTACACAATCAGAAATTCATATTCTGCCTGGATAAGGTGCTAGGTACACTACTTACTGTTGTCTCAACCACTGCAGGACAAAACCCACGTGGTCAGACACTGGCCTATACCTTTGAATCCAGGAGCTACTGCATAGAGTGAGTGTGTAACACAACTTCACTGAAATCATCTTCACCTGTGTAACTACAGCTTTGCCACTGTCCAGGAGGAAGGGAGGATGGAAAATGAGGTGGTCTAACATGATTCTGTATGGTTTTATTTTTATTTGAAAAAAAATTAATTGAATTTTGTCTTTATTTTTTTAAATCAGTTTTATCTTTAATTCTTTTGATTCCTTCACAGTTGGAACTGTTGATCAAGAGTCCTCATTCCTAGAGCTGTAGCTTCAAATACTGATGCTTTCTGTGTGTTCTTAGTCACTTTGCCTCTCACACCCTCAGTGACAAAATAGCAATAGTCACAGTGGCTTGGCCGTGGTGAGGTAAGACTGAGTCAAGGTCAGCTCTATCAAGTTCTTTGTGTGTAACGGCTAATAGAAGCTCTTCCTCCCCTTACAGTATACATCCCAGTGAGTTTACAGAGGGATTCCACTAGACCACGGTGAGTTCCCTTAGGGGAGGGCATCTTTGTGACAAAGCAGAGCTTCCAGCCTGAATTCCAGAGTGGTTTCATCTAGATGAGCAGACACTCTTCCTGTTAATGTCACCTCCTCTGGGGCTCTGCACTGCAGAGAACTAAGATCGTGGCTGCAGATTGCTCAGCTCCAAAGGAATTTCCGTGGGATCAGCTGGGCCAACGTTTTCATTTCGCAGACACCTCAGCTGTGGCCTTTCATCTCAGGGACCAGGAGAATGACATTTGATTGGATCTGTCAACATCTCTAAGGGGGCCACTTGAGAGCCATTTGAAGAAATCCCCACACCCAATCACATCTCAGGCAACCTTGAGCCTCAGGTCCACGTCTTGCCCCAGAAGGTTAGCTTTGCAAGGGAAAAAAAAGGGCCTGGGGTGTGTCGGTTGTCGAACTGATTCTCCCTGAGTGGTTTAGTGGGTTTGTACTCATTATGGTACCATATGCACTAATCAGAGAGGAAGCTCTTTTTCTATGAAAAACATCAGCATTATCAGCATTAATTATAATATTGATTGTATAATACCAAATTACCATTATGCTCCAGGAACTCTGCTAGATACTCCACCTACCTTACGTCTAACTTTTGTCACCACCTTGAAAGGAAGGAAGTATGATTTCCATTTATAGACGCAGAAGGACGGAGTTTGCAGAGACCCAGTGACTTTCCAAAAGGTCACTTGATGGAGGACCCTGGATTAAAATAGAAGCCTACTTGCTGTACAGTCTTGTGCTTTTTAGATAAATGGATTTCACTACCTTTCAATAAACATAAAGATAACTTGATGGGAAAGAAATGTGGGCAATTGCTAATGTTCAGAGCCAAGACAGGGGGAAAAGGCCAATTTCCTGGGCTGATGTTTAGGTTAGAAGGTTCTTGATAGTTTGAGCCACAGTTAAACTGGCACCAATTAGAGTCAAGTGTAATGAAAAATAAATATAGCTGAGCTGTTAGGCTAGCTGCTCCGGCCCAGCATGTGTCAGCACTTCTAGTCTACACAGAGTTTTTTTTTTCCAGGAATTCTAAAAGCTGTAGAAATGTGTGCTATGGTGGAACTTGACAGAAAAAAGGAGTTTCCAGGGCTGGTGCTGTGGCACAGCGGGTTAATGCCCTGGCCTGAAGCACCGGCATCCCACATGGGCACCAGTTCTAGTCCCGGCTGCTCCACTTCTGATCCAGCTCTCTGCTATGGCCTGGGATAGCAGTAGAGGATGGCCCAAGTCCTTGGGCCCCTGCACATGGTGGGGGGGGAGACCCAGAAGAAGCTCCTGGCTCCTGGCTTTGACTCGGTGCAGCTCCGGCCGTTGCGACCAGTTGGGGAGTGAACCATCGGATGGAAGACCTCTGTCTCTGTCTCTCTCTCTCTCTCTGCCTCTCCTCTCTATGTGTTATTCTAACTCTCAAGTAAAAAAAATATATATATAAAGAAAAACAAAAAAGAAAAAGAAAAAAGGAGTTTCCGTTTAAAAAGCTTCTTAAATGCATTGTCTAAAACTTCCAAAATTTAAGGTTGAAACTTTGGTCATGAAGTTAGCAACCATTTAAATAACCCAACGCCTGTCAGTCAACTGCTGGAGCAACAAGGCGCTTCTCCAGGAGGACAGACATCTTCGTGGGTTCCTTTGATCCCTACCTTTTCTTCACCACCCTTAAGGTGTTCGTGATCCAGCCTGCTAGAGCAGCAGCAGGTGGCAGGATTCGGGGCTTTCCGAGGAGGGTAAGAGGGTCCAGCAAGGACCGAGGTGGCTGATGCCAGGGAGTCATCACCCCAGAAGCACTGCCATGCTCTCCGAAAGCCCATCCGGTCCTGAGCTCAGCTTTATTGGAGCCATCTCCAGGGTGGAGCCTGAGAAAACACCTTGGTGAAGGACTGACAACGGGGCTGGGACTGAGGCGGCGAGGTTTGGGGAGGTTTCAGAGAAGGTGGGGCTGTAGAGTCTGCGCCAGTTAAGGGATAGTCAGAGGTTGTTTTGGATTTTAGTTAATTAATTAATTAATTAATTACCCTTATGAGAACTTTAGACCTGAGCATAGAAAATGATGGTGTGGACTTTTGTTTTGCTACTATCTTATCTTTTGACAACTTGTACATTGCCTACTCACTTTGGGCTTTAGTTAACGTAATTCTGAACAAAAGTCATAATGTTTTATGCAGATCACCAAATCGTGGGATATGAGAATAATGCATACAAAAGTATTCTGTAAACTTTAAAACTGCAAGTTTAATGAATGATAATCACTATGAATCATTAGGGCCCTTTCCTACCAGGAAAGGCACTGTGAAGGGGAGAAACGGAGTGAGATGGTATCTACATGCAAAAATCCCAAACACCCAAGTGCAGATTGACAAATGCTCACATTCTAAGGAGGGGGGGTAAATCCAGGGTTCTGTGGGCTGGACACAAGCAACCTGTTCTAAGGCTTTACCAGAGAAGTCTCAGGAAAAGAGCTGGCATTAAATGCGATCCTGGTAACCTCACTTAAGAAGAATACGGTCATTGTTGGTTGATATCATCATCCGCACCTTTGGTTTTTCTTGGCAGAAGCACATAATATTGTGTAGTCACCACCCAAATACTGGTCTGCATAAGTCAGTCAGGAACAGGGCACAGAACCATGGCAGGGCTAGCTCTCAGCTTAACTCCACAATGGCTCCTTCTGAAGCTACTTAAAACTCAGAGACCTTGGTCTACCCACAGACTCCAACTCTGCAGGTACAGCCCTGAAATCTGAGGTTCTAGAAACTCCCAAGTTGGAAGGAAGCCACATGGCGACATTTTGAGATGCACTGAATTTAGAGGGCCATGTGCACCCAGCTGTCAGAACTACAGATCTGTCATGGAACCTCCTCGTTTTATTGCTGTGAAAACTCTATCAGTGAGGGGAGTTGCAAACAAACACAAGTCTAGAACAATTGCACATTCTGTGCTCCTGTGTCAGTGAGACCCTCAGAGTCTCCTGACAATCATTTCGTCATTGGCATTGCCTGCTCTCCCACCCTGCAGGGAGTCCTGTAACATTTCTCTCTCTCTCCAGGCTCCTTAGCTTATTCCTGCTTTTTACTCTCAAAAGAATTCCTGCTTCTTCTTCATGCCGTGATCTCCTTCAACTCCCCAGCCTTCAGCCGCAGACTTACCTGCAGCCATCCTCTCCCCAGGTCCTCCTCTTGTCTCTGGGGACGAGCCCCTCTTCCTCCTGCTTAATGACATCATCTCTGGCTCCTGGACTTTCCTCCCAGCATATCAGATCCCACTCACCCACAGTCCCTTCCTGTGTCTTAAACCACCTTCCCGTAGACGTCTTTGCAGATTATAAACAGATTGAAGTCTCTTCCACACTAAGTTCTTCCACAACTCTTTTGCCACCCTATTCCCGTCTTGTCTCTCTGCAATCTCTCTTCTTCCTTGTCATCCAAACCTCTTGAAAGAATGTTCTTTTCTCTCTCCAATCTGACCTCCCATCCTCTACTCAACCCATTCCAATTTGTCTTCTTGTCCCTCTCCTAGAGAAAAATCCAGTTTGCTGAGGTCACAGTGATAAACTTTGGGAAAAATCCATTGGCTATTTTCCAGTCCACCTTTATTTGTGAAATAGGACTATTTTATTTACTTCATGATGTTGTTTAAGACTTAATGTGTGAATGAGTGGAAAGTGCTTGCTATAGGACCTAACACAGCGTCCGCATCTAGTAAATGTGTTCCTTTTCTCTCCTCCCTTCCTCCTCACCCTCCTTTCTATTGTGTTGTTGCTGTTAACATTGCAGGGCTTCCAGCTGTTTTTGGCACCGTCAGCCATTCCCATCTTGTGGAATAACCCAGAATTTCACGACATCTGGTGTCTTGGTGCTCCTCATCCTCTGGCCATCCCCTCCGCATGCCCCCTCCCCATTGTGCATCCATCTTCTCTTTTCTCCTGAAATGGATGTTCTCCAGGAGCATGTCTCTGGGCCTTTCTCCTCTAACTCTTCAGGCTCTCCCTGGGTGAACTTCTCCATTCTTAATCTTGCAGTTGTCCTCTCCACGTCAACAAACTCTTTTTTATCTTCCAGTTCAGACCTGTCCCTGGCCCACGTGTCCAGGATGCTGAACATGTCTTCCTATCTCACGGGACGTGGCACATAGGAGATGTACAAAACTGGCTGGGTTCTCTAGAGCTGTGGCCAGTGTCCTCACCTTGCAGTAAAGCATCGGGCATGGCAGCCTTCACTCCGACCCAGCTCTGCAGGCATGCCTGTGTGTGTGCATGCACAAGCGCGAATGTGACCCGACAGGTGTGTGTGTGTGTGTGCATGGGCCTATGTGTGTGACTGTGGCTCTGCAAGTGAGTGTACACATGTGTGTGTGAATGTGGCAGCTATAGGTCCTGCTGCCTTCTGTTGGAGATGGAACCCATTTGGCAACGTGCTGTCTGTGGCACAGCAGCCAGATGGCACGGAGCCACCTAGAGAGAAGGCACACGATGAAGCAGAGGCAGCTGAGGAGGAACCCGAGACAGCAGCAGGCAGAGGGGATTACGGAGTGTTCTCCGTGATCTGTAGGGTCCTGCACCCCACCTAGCAGAAGCCAAGGCAGAGAAAGTGGGATTTCACAGCCTGAGAGACCAAAGTGAGAGCTTGTTTCCAAGCACAATTAAGAATGCTAATTTCTTTATGCTTCACTCTCAGCTTTCCATAAATATGTGCAGAACTGTTGTCACACGAAAATGTCGCACCCCCAAACCTGCTGTAAAATAAAAAAGGCAAGTGTTTGGTTTCTGGACTGAGACAGATCCAGGTTCAAATCTTGACTTTCTTGCTATCTGCATGACTTGGGTCAACTGTTTAACTTTCTGAGCCTTGGGCACCTGTGACCGGTTAACCACACTTGCCTGGAAGAGTCAGTCACTCGTTCCCTGCACATTGATTGAGAGCCTAGTAAGTCCCTGGCACCTGACTTGACCCGGTGACTCAGATATGTCCTGATCCTCGAGGACTGTAGAGCACAGAAGAAATTGTCACACAGGGGCCAGGCGGCTGCGGGCGGGGCTGTGGGAAAGGATTAGGCTTGGTTTCGGCTTCAGCAACCAGGGCGATGATGGGATCATTCATGGAAGGAAGAGACACGGGAGAAGAGCCACACTTGGGGTGGGGAGAGTTCAGGCTGAGTCCTGACCCACAGGATGGGAGATGCTGGCTGGGCCGGCCGGGAGACTGGCTGGGCTGGACACCAAGAGAAACACCAGAGCTAGAAATGTAGATCTGGAGTCCCCAGCCCAGACACATTCAGGGCCTCCAGCATGGGTTGTGGTGCTCAGAAAGACACAGCCCCTACCCCAAAGTGAGGGGAAAAGAGAGCTCAGGAGGGTCTGCCGCATGGTAGGAGAAGAACCAGACAGCACAGGAGTGTGGGGGGCCATAGTTTTGAACTCTGCAGAGTTCAGACAAGACAGCATTGGAAGCACCCCAATAGCTTGGTGGCAGAGAGGAGCTCGGTGACTCCGACAGAAGTAGATTCAAGGACATCATCAGGCTGGAGGTAGAACGCCTGGCCGTTGGCAAGAGAATGCTTGCTTCCTCTCAGCACCGGAGGAAGACCAGCAGGTGCAAAGACAGAGGTGAGCCTGCAGGTGATTTGGCAAGAGATCGTGGGGATTTCTTTCTGGTGGTTTCTAATTTACTGCTCAGAATCAGAGCGATCAGGTGAGGTAGAGGTCAAGGCGGGAGGTGCAGTTAATATGGGCTGCAGGGGGTGGCGCCGCCAGCCAGGTGCAGGGGCATCTGGGGTCTGGGGATTTCAGGCAATGATGGAGAGAGAGAGAGAGAGAGAGAGAGAGAGAGAGAGAGAGGAGAGAGGATGTTTCCACATGAGTTTAAAGAAAGAACAACTGAAGGCAGGACTGGCCGATGGACAGGGGGAAGTAAAGGGGCTAAGAGATAAGCAGTTTCAGTGAAGCAAAACAAGTGTTGTGGTGAAGTGGAGAGGTGAGCGGGGAAGATGCTGGGAGAACTGGAAGGGGCGACTGTGATCAGAGCAGAAGGTCTGCATTCAGGTGTCAGAGTCGGAGCGGCTCCGAGCCACGGCCATGTGCAAGGTGAAGTTGAGGGAGTGAGTGTTGGGACTGGGATGGAAGGAAAGGGGGTGAGGGCTGAGCCAAGGGCAGGATGGGGAGCAACTCCAGAATCCAGGAGCCAGGTCTGCAGGGAGGAGGCTGCTCGGGAAGTGCAGCAGCAGGCTGGGAGTGTGTCCCGGAGCGTGCAGAGAACGGAGTGTGTGTGTGTGTGTGTGTGTGTGCGCTCAGCATGTGGCCTTCATCCTTTGGTTATTTATTAACAATGTGCCAGCATCATAAAGTTTCTTGCAGTGCTGTGTGAAGCCAGATTCTTTCCAGAGTCCCTGAGCCCTGGTGACAGGCCTATCTCAACACCTGCTCTCACCACGAACAGCCCATGGCAGTGACAATTCATCCACCAAAGGGTCCTCAGCTGAATCCCATCCAGGGGCCCACAATCCCCAGATCAGCCAGGACAGAGCGGCTATCCATGGCCGCTGAAGGTGTTTCTTAGCATTCAAAGGCAGCATTGAAATAGTTTGCAGAGTGGTTCCTGGAGACACACGGGCAGAGAGGAGATGGAGCATTGTAAGGCCTTACACCGTGTCTAAGCTCCCAGTCCCACCCTGAAAGACCATGCACAGGTACAGTGCATCCATGGCAGGTCCCACATCCCGTCCTGTAGATTGGGTGGAAGCTGTCACTCACCCACGGAGCTCGGTTTAAAGTTCAAGCAATAACTGGAGGGTGACTATTTGCCTCTGACCAACACTCAGCACAAGAAAAGCTTGCACTTTTTTCTAACAGGCAGCAAATGTGGACAAATATTAGCTCTTGGAAATAAAGAGGGAAGTTACTCATTGCCTCAGCAGCGTTTTGCAAGCCATCAATCTTCCCGGGGATTTCTGCTGCTTTAATCATCAAGGTTGTTTATTTGGAGCAATTTCTGAGCGAATAAAAGTACCTTTGGTCTTTATCTGCTGTCATCAAAGCAGCCATTAGGGGACTGAGCCCCGTAGGGAGGCTCAAGGGATTATTCCAAGAGGTTTCTGAGACGCACAGGAATCCTGCCTGTCTCCGCCTGGGTGCGACAGACAGTGGAGTTTCTGCCATAATCTGAAAGGCCGGGTTTATCGGCAGGTTTGTCCCGTTTGAACAGGATTTTGTTCAAGGCAAACCTATAGATAAAAGCATTTTAAGTGGCCTGAAACAAAGGCCTGCCTGC
The DNA here is from genome assembly GCA_949820135.1 of Sylvilagus floridanus. Lineage (NCBI taxonomy): Eukaryota > Metazoa > Chordata > Mammalia > Lagomorpha > Leporidae > Sylvilagus > Sylvilagus floridanus. Next base: position 1,285,109 of record OX463245.1, read on the forward strand.
CTAGAGAACCTGCTGCTCCTGATGCCCCACGCTGCTCATTCTGGGGCTCCGACAAGGGCTCAGCCAAGGCCACAGAGCCGGTGAAGCACAGGGCGGGGCAGCGTCTTGTGGGGACAGGGACCTATGGCGCCGCAGCTGGGAAGGGGCTGAGCGCGCTCCACCTGGCTGGGCGGGCAAGGCCTTGCTCTGCTGTGAGCCAGATGTGAGCTGAAGGAGAGCCGCCAGCATGTCCACTCTGGGGGTAAAGGCTTGGGTGAGCGCACACACACAACTCGCATGTGCATACAACACAAGATGCACACATAGGCATGCAAGGCACGTGTGATATGCACACAATATATTTCACAGATGCATACAACATAATGCATGCAACACATATGCAAACACACACCCTACTCAACACCCACACTGGACATGCACACACATGGACATGCACACACATGGATATGCACACACATGGACATGCGTGTCCACTTAGGCACACACACACGAACAGCACCTTGCCACTTTCTGCCTCCCAGGGGCTCCACCTTAGGGCCATTGCAATCCACCTGCTGAGAGCCCACTGCCTGTCTCCCTTCTCCAGTACAACCTTGCAGCTTCCGTCCTCAGACACATCCCCCGCCAGCGGCAGACCCTGAGCATGCTGCAGGAGCCCCTTGCTTGGGTGCCCTTGGATCTCAGGGCACTCGGGGCCGGGAAAGCTTTACTGGTACATGAGTGTCTGCTCTGGTCACCATCCAGCATATGAGGAGTACTCGGCCAAGCTGTGACCCAGGCACTGTACTGTGTTGGCTGCCAGCTCAGTGCTCATGGAAAAGCTCCAGTGTACACGGGAGAACAACCACACAATGTGTGTGCCATACACACATGCCACAAGGGTGTACACACACCTTAGAGAATCCTGACACAACACACCCATCCCAGAGAGACCACACATACACCTGTTAGAGACATGTACACATACACACACAGTATAGATGTGTGGACACAACCCACATGCCCAAGTACCTACACTTCTATCTCAGAGACACTCATAGACACACATACACTCCAGAGGGATGTTGCCACACACACACACACACACACACACACACACTCACACTCATCTGCTACAAAGAAAGGTCAGCCCGGTGCCTGCTGAGAGCAACACATGGACACACTGGTAGACACACACCACAGCCGCTGAGCAGACTATATGTGCACCTGCTTGCACTCATCCGGAGAGGAAAACTGCAAAGCTCGCAAGCCCATGGGTGCTGGAGGAGAGAGAAGGGGCAGGTCTGGGCCCACCAGGTCCATCTGGGAAGACAGATGGGGGTCAGCAGTAGAATGGTGAGGTCTATAGACCATGCAGAGCACAGGACCCCAGAGCAGTGGGGTCCGCAGCTGCAGGGGGACATCCTGCCTGTGATAGACAGGGGTGCTGAGACCAGAGAGGGAGGGCGAGGGGGTGAGGGAGTACAGCCTCCACTCAGGCCCTGGCACTGGCCTTCTGTGTGGCCTTGAGCAAGACTCTTCCTCTTCTGGGCCTCAGGTTCCTCGTCTGTAGGTTGGAGCTCATGTGGAAAGCAGAGGAAGACAGACAGTGGAGGTGCTAAGTAAGAGCGAAGCTGGGGGCTTACTGTTACCCTTCGTGGTTGCTTCACCCAAGGGCTGGATGAGCTCCCGGGGCTCCTGAACTCTGAGCCCAGGGCTCTACCCTCCTGTTTTTCTCCACAGTTGCCTGGCTTCTCTTCAGCAGTTTTTCTACCATAATCTACTTTTCAGATTCTTTGGAGAAAAGGAGGGAGACTCGGGGTTAAGGGAGAAAGGTTGCATCCCGAGGGAATTTGGTGATGTAGTCCGGCCAGCCTGCAGGGGACAGGAGCTGAGTGCCCGGTGGTGCTGACAGCTGGTGAGGTGCCTGCCACATCTCTTTGAGCCTTCACTTCCAGGCTGCCAATCTCTTTTCTCAAGCTCTCTGGGTCTGAGGGATGCTGGGAATGACTGTGTCCACACTGCAATGTGGCTGTTGCCTAGCAAGATATTGGCATGTCTTAAGAAGATAACAATTATCTGCTGGAAATAAAATAAAATAAATGTGTCTAGGAATTCTAGCAGATCCTTGAAGACCCACATTAATTACTCCTTCTGAGTGAAGGCTTGCCCAAGTCCTGAGCACTGGTGTCCCTCTGATACGGTGCAAGTCGTGTGGGTGCCAATTGGTGCACATAGTTGTGAGTGTGTTTTTCTCCCTAGACCCTGAGCACTTTTTTCAAGGTTTATTTATTTACTTAAAGTCACTCTCCATATGGCTACAATGGCCAGGGCTGGGCCAAACTGAAGCCAGGAGCTGCCCAGTTTCCTCTATGGGCTACAGGAGCCCAAGCACTTAGATCATCTTCCTCTGCCTTCCCAGGCACATCAGCATGAAATTGTATCAGAAGTGAAGCAGCTAAGACACAAACTGGAGCTCACATGGGATGCCAGCATCACTGGCTACAGCTTAGCCTGCTATGCCACGATGCTGACCCTTCTGAGCACTTTAATGCTCAAGTCTCAGCATACTGCATTGCTCAGAGCCTATGTACAATCAAGGTTGCCTGAATCATTTAACCAGATTTCATTTTCTGGCTCTGTCTCTGGCTGGAAATTCTGTGGACAAAGGCAGTACCACAAGCAAATGAGAGTTAATGTTGTTTGTGGTGAGAGAGAAATGCAGACTGAAGTTCTAAGGAAGAGAGGCCACTTCTACTCTGGGCACAAGAAACAGTCTTTGAGATAAGTCTTACAGGATGGAAGAGCGTCTTGCTCTCTATCTTCTGCCCTGGGAGGATGTGGCTACCCTGTTGTTGACATTCAGACCTATACTATACATTGCCTTGTGAGGTGTTGTGGACATTGGCCTCCCAAACTTGCCTGGGATCGCTCCATTTTCCTTTGGGAAATAAGCATAGCTCAAGGTGGACATGACCCTTCTGTGCTTGGACATGGTATCCCTAATTCTTTGAGTGGGCAATGGCCTTGCACACTCTGCCCCTAGGCCCAGAGCAGCCTCAGCTCAGTGTAGTCACGGCCATTGGCCATGTGTCTCCTTGCATTGTGAGCTCCTTGTGGCTGTCCCTCCGGTTATCCTCATTTCTCTCTAGGCCTGGCACCTGGTAGACAGTTGGTCTTCCCAAAAGCCTGAAGAAGGGGACCAGGCACAGTGGAGCTTTCTGGAGTCCAGTGGCTCAGAGGCTCCTGGATGAATGGCCATGGGCTTCGCATATCCAAATGCAGCTTCCTACTGTTCTCTGCACAGTGCCACGAGCCTTCCAAATTGGCTGAGGAGGCAAAAGTTAGGACAGCGGCCTTTTCTAGCCAGATGTGTGCATCATTAAACACACAGAGGGTTTGCTTTTCTTGTCTGGTGAGCATTGAAAACAGACATTTAAAAATAAAGTTCAGTCTCACAATGAAATCTGAACATTTGGAAAATGTGTTCTAACTGATGCTTTGTTATTTAGATGACAGTGCATCTTCCCAAATAAAGCTATATTACTGCCATAAGAAGATTCAGTTACGACTTTTTCTTTTCTTCTTATCTCCTTCCTACATTTTCCTGGAAATGTATGGGTAACTCACGATGTGACCAAAGTCAATAATCTCTTGCATGCATTTTTATTGGGCTATTAATTTTTTAAAAGATTTATTTATTTATTTGAAAGTCAGAGTTACACAGAGAGAGGAGAGCAGAGAGAGAGAGAGAAAGAGAGAGAGAGAGAAAGGTCTTCTATCTGATGGTTCACTCCCCAATTGGACACAATGGCTGGAACTGCGCCGATCCAAGCTAGGAGCCAGGAGTTTCTTCCAGGTCTCCCACGTGGGTGCAGGGACCAAAGGACTTGAGCCATCTTCTGCTTTCCCAGGCCATAGCAGAGAGCTGGATTGGAAGTGGAGCAGCCAGGTCTTGAACCAGCGTCCATATGGGATGCCGGCGCTTCAGGCCAAGGCGTTAACCCGTTGTGCCACAGCGCTGGCCCCATATTGTGCTATTAATTAATCAAATCTAATTGTCAGTAAACACTCTAAAGTGCCTGCCTCATCATTGCTGTTCCTCTGTGATCTGATAGATTTGAACACAGGACCATCGGCCACATTGTCATAGGCAGCATATGAGTAGTGGCCCATGATCTACATGATTGCCTAACCACAGGGTAGGGTGGTGCATAGCACAATTCAGGAGGAAGAGAACAGGCTGTGGTGTTAGGCAATATTCAAAGCTTGGCAGTAGTTTGGATTAGCCATGACTTCCTTGAACTTCTCTGCCTCTGTTTCATAACCTGTAAAATGGAAATTCTAGTACCTACTGGGCCTGATTATGGTGAGGTGTAAAGATGTAGCGTTTATAATATTCTGAGCATTGTACTTGTCATGTGGCAGGTATGTAATAGTAGCTTCTATTGCCACTATTATTATTATCATACTTGGGTGAACATTAAGTCTGAGAAATCCATATGACATTTGGTTGCTAGGACTTATAGAAAATGACCACATCATACTAAGACTGGATATATTTTACTCATTCTACCTTGATTGAAGTCAACACACACCCTTATTTTTTCTTAAAAGGATGTTAAAATCACACTACTATAGTCTATTTTATAAGTTTTTAATAACAATATTGTTTAGATCAAATTTTCAACATTTAAAGCAGATGCAACTTTTCATATTGTAACTATATATGAGGTTATTGGTCTGTTTATGTACATGGGTGTGGGTGTTTACATGTATAGTATATTATAGACATATATCCACAAGTATATTCAACAGAACTATTTATGACTTCATGAGCATCTGTGAGTTCTGCAAAAAGTTCATGGATAGGTAGAATTAAACGATAAGTTGATTTTTGTGCAAAAGAATTTTGAAATCCATGCATGCTTTTTCACAATTCACATTTTCTGTGATCTTTTTGAAGACCCCCTCATATGCATGGCTTTCAAAAATTTTTACACCAAAAGGAGCTTCTTTTAATTCCATTTGCCAATAACTTCTTCAAATATCCTCATACTAGCAACCGTAGACAATAGAATATACTTCCCTAATGTTTCAAGAGTTATCTATTTGCTTTGTATGCCAACTTACTGTCTGATTCCATTCAGAATTAATGTAACACAAGCTCTTAGCTAGAGATATTAATCAATAGTCACACAATAAACAGATTATGTATGATCATAAAAATTTTAATATGTGTTTATCCCTATAGCCAAATTATTTTAGATGCCCATGTATTAGCGCATTATAGAAAATAAACCAAACCACTTGTCCCTGATTCCACTTGTCTGGGAGCTGAACAAACATGACAGCAGGTAAATGTAGTGATGTGAGTCCCACCAACGGAAGACCCCCAGGACCAGAGACCTAAACTATATTAAGCGTGTATGATTTCAGGTGGGCACTGGTTTGTCTGAACATGATTAAGCCCAGGAGAAGATTGCGTGAGTCCGTTGGATAAGTCTGTGTAAGAAACTAGGGGTCTGCTGAGCCTTGCCTGGAAATTGTTTCATTTATCGGGTTTAAATCTCTCTCTTTCTGCCATTCCTGGCCATTTCCTTTTTTTTTCTTTCCTCAGGGAGACTGAAGAGCAGGTCGTGACCTTTTTTATACTTATGCCAGGCCCAGCAGGGGCCATAAAGATAAGCAAAGCTCTTCAAAGCAGGCAGGTCCCTGGCGACTGTGCAAAGGATTGTCCTGGCACTTACAGGGAAGAGTTTTGGGGAAGCTGGTGTGCTTATCACACTGGAGGCCTGGTCAGGGCTGGCCTGGGTGACCCCCAGCAGGGCACTGCTGCAGGGGATTCCCGAGTGACACCTCTGCAGGGGAACAGGGAGGCAGGCTTCTAGGTCTGCTTTGGGGAAGTGAGTCTTGCAGAGAGCCCATCTCAGGTGACTTTAGGAAGTTTTCTGAAGTTCACTTTTGGTTTGAAATAACAAGGAGTGGGATGAAGGCCAGAAGTGCATGTATTTCTCAGAAACTTAAACTTGAAATAAATTCCAGTCTGTTGGTACTTAAGGTGAGAGAAGGTGAGGCTGGGGTTGTGGTACAACAGGCTAAGTTACCCCTTGCAACACTGGCACCCCAGATCAGAGTGTAAGTTCTCATTCTAGTTTCTCTGCCTCTGATCCAGCTTCTTGTTAATGTGCCTGGGAAGGTAGCAGCAGATGGCCCAAGTACTTAGGGTCGTGATACTCCTGTGGGAGACCTAGATGGAGTTGCAACCTCCTGGCCCAGGTTCCAGTGTCATGGTCTTTTGGGGAGTGAACCAGTAGACAGAAGATCTCTCTGTTATTCCCTCCTTCGCTGTCACTCTGCCTTTCAAATAAACATACAAAAAATAATTACATATCTAAAGAAAAAGATAATAGTGTGTGTATATTTGTGTATGTACACATATGCATGTATATCTAACATATATCTTGAATGCCTATTATGTGTTAGATGCTTTAATGTTTGTTACCTGGTCAAATTCTTGCACTAACTCTGATAGAGAAAGAGGACCCATATAACAGATGTGGGAACTGAAGATTTGAATATAAGTTGTCAAGTGTCAGACAGAGAGATGGAGTGCAGGAGAGAGAGAGAGAGAACTTCCATCCCCTGGTTGGTTCACTCCCCAAATGCCCCAATGGTTGGGGCTGGGCTGGGGCTGGGCTGGGGCTGGGCTGGGGCTGCTGCAAGGAGTCAGGAATTGAATCCAATTGCCCTTGTGGGTTGCAGGAACTCAATTATTGGAGCCGTACTGCTTCCTCCCAGAGTCTGCATTGGCAAGGAAGCTGGAGCCATGGGCCAGGACTGAAGCACCTCAGTACAGGATGCAGGTTAATCTTCACTACATGCCTGCTCCCCAGAGCTGGGTTTCAAATCGGAGCCTTCTGATTCTTACATGCCTTGTTCCCACCATTGTGATTGGTGGAAGTATTATTTCAGCTGTAAAGAGATTAGGCTTTAAATTATGAAGTAGTGCCACATTTTCTGCTACTACTGTTCTGAATTACTGCTTTAATTGACACTGCATCAGACTATGGAACTGTGTGTGCTTTGTGTAGAGTGGAGGACTTTGAGAAGGGTATCGCTTTTCTCTAAAAGCCATCTAATTCCACTTGCTGGTAATTAGAGCTCTTTATATACCAGGACTTATCTCAATCATAATTATATAATGATTTATGGAACAAAAACTTACTGTGTGCTTGCACTGTGCAAGCACAGGGAAGAGGCAGTAAAGTGACTTACAGATGTCCCTGTCTTCATGCAGCTGATGGAGAAGCAACAAGTGATGAGTTGCCAATGACCTTTTAAGCAGAGGTTTAGTTTGCAGCTGGAGAGAATGCAACATGGCTTTCCATGGCCAGGGACACTTGGAACACATGCTTTCACCTACGTAGGTGAGGAGAAGCAAGGTAGTTGGCCTCGAGGACATCTGAGGCCAGGCACCCAGGCCCTGCAGGCCAGATGGTCCTTGCTTCAACTCTGATGTCTCTTGGTGAACAGCTCTATTTACTGAGAATGTTCTCTATTTTTCCAAAATCGTGTCTACTGGCCCCCCTTGGACTCACAGATCTCAATATCATCGTCAGATTACAAATGAGCGCGTGTGGTCCCAGTTTAAACTGGGAAAAGGCACTAATGACTGAGCTGGGTCCGGTGTCCATCCTGGTATCCCTGGACAGTGAGGCTGAGTCTGTAAGAAGATGGAGCTGAACTGTGACCATCTGGCACAGCTCCTTCCAGAGGAGGGGCCTTAATGGGCAAACAAAGCATGCCCACTACCATCGGTCACTCGGTTAAGACTTCCTCACATACAATGGTCTTTTATAGATATCCTTCTACTCAAAATAACCCCATGAGCTCTGCAGGACAGAAATTATTATCCACGTTTGACAGATGAGGAAACCGATGTCAACGTGGAAAAGCTAGGCCAGTGGTCGTCCGGCTAATAAGTAGCTGAATCGGAATTCAAATGCTGATTTCCTGGATTCAAATTTCATATCATGAAAGAGACTGAAAGGACGCCTGCACTTACAGAGGTAGATTGAATTGAGCTTTGTAATGTTTCAGTGCTGCACGTTGCCTTGCGTGTGGATGAGTTCAACACTGATAACTCCAGTAAAGTTCTGCCAGCAACTCTGTTAACAAATTTGTTGGGTCGACAAGAATATGAGCTATGTTACTTATATTTTGTAATTGCATGATAATTTTACTGGGCATGTGGCAAAAGGCATTAACTGGACTTCCCTAAACCATCTGCTTTATCACTGTGGGAAATTCTACAACATCCATCACAGCTACATGTCAAAGCTTTTTGTTTGTTTATTTGTTTTCCTACTGAGTCTCCTTCTAAAGCCAGGATCAGATTCAGATTCCAATAACATTTATTCCCTCATCCATCTGTTCATCTATCCAGTCATCCATCTAGACCTCCCTCCACTGACACGTCCATCCATTATGACTTCTATTCTTTTAAAAGTCTATTTACCACGTGTTACATCAGGCATTGAATAGTAAAGAAATAATGGAACACAAATCTTTCCCTACAGGCCTCCCAGTCAAGGTCCAGAGACATCACTTATTAGCAGAAAATTCTAACACCCACAGCAATTCTACTGAGTCACCCATAATTTTTAGGGTGATTAAATAAGTACTCAGTGCATAGCAGGTAGCAAAGTGTTTCAAGACCAACAAGGCGTGTCGGTTTATTATAATCTTGTAACACATTTTATAAAAGATTTATTTGAAAGGCAGAGTTACAAAGAGATGGGAAGACACACACACACACACACACACACGGGGAGAGAAAGAGAGATAGAGAGAGACAGACAGAGAGAGAGAGAGAGAGAGATCTTTCATCTGTTGGTTCACTTTCCAAAAGTCCACATCAGCTGGGGATGCATCAGGCTGAAGCCAGGAGCCAGGAGATTCATTGGGTCTCCCACGTGTGTGGGAGAGACCCATGTACTTTGACCATCTTTCACTGTTTTCCCAGGCCCATTAGCAGGAAGCTGGAAAGGAAGTGGAACAGCCAGGACTCTAATCAGTTCTTATAAGAAATACCAGCATCGCAGGCAGTGGCTTAGCCTGCAGTGTTACAACACCACCTCCTTGATGTGGCATTGATATATTTAAAGAAAAGGTACCATATAGAAGTCTGTGGACATAGAAAATCAAGATTGAGAGAAGCAAATGTTAGAATCCATCCAACACTGTCCAAGTGTGTGCATCTGCACCCCGAGTTGTCAGTTCACTCTGGTGTCTGCCTTTCTGAGGAATAGTGTGTTTCCCTTCCTCAGGTTCAGGGACAACATCCTCCTGAAACCATTCGACTTCTCTTTCTGAGTAGGGGCTAGCCAAACAGGTGTGGGGTGGTTTTAATTCTGAGGCACCAGGATACCAGGATGAGGCAGAGGATTGGATATCTCATATAGAGTTTTCTTGTTTTTAAGGTTTATTTGTTTATGTATTTGAAAAACAGAGAGAGAGAAAGAGAGAAAGAGAGAGAGATGGAGAGAGATCTACCATCTGCTGCTTCACTCTACAAATAGCTGAAACTGCCAGGCCTGAGTCAGAGTGAAACCACATGGACCAGAACCAGTACTCTGATTTGGGATACCAGCATTGCCAGCTGTGGCTTCACTTGATGCAAAATAGCCCTGTCCCCTCAGATAGTTTTGAAGCACTTTGATGCATACGTGTGGTTATCCCTGCTTATTGGTGAATGTATACACATTCTGATTTTCGTTCTTTTTTTTTTTTTTTGAAGTCCTTTGTGCTTTTTGTTACTCTGTCTCTGCCACTGAGATTCTTTTGAGACTCTCAACAGACTGGGGCCAAACCTATAAAACAGAAAATCAATTGTACTGTAGTCCTTAAAAAAAAATCCTGCATGGAACCAGCTGGCCCATTTGGTAAGCATTTCCCTCTGCATGTCATCTTCATCTTCATCTTCATCTTCATCTTCATCTTCATCTTCATCTTCATCTCCTGCCCTTCCCATATTTCCATCCAACCAAAACATTACACATGCAAGAGCAAATGGAATTATTCAGATAGTGGAGAAGGAGGTATAAGCTATCAGCTAGACTGCAAAGGACTGTGAATGGGAGTGAAATCTAAGCTGAGCCTTACATGTGAATTTGACTTTGACAGGCAGGGAATGTAGGTAGCTGCATTCCGGGCTGGGAGTAGCACATAAAAGTCAAGGGCAGGACATGTTCAGAAAAATGCACATGGGGTAGTAGTGGAGGCTCAGGAAATCAGTGGATGAGGATGTAAATGTTGATCAGCTCAATACTGTGGAAATTTGCAAGGCCTCCTGAGGAACCCGGCCTTTCTCCTAGGGCAATAGAGATGTTAGACATAAATGTGACATGGTCAGATTGATGGTTTTGTATGATCGCCCTAGGAGCAGAATGCAGAATGGGCCAGAGCTGGAGGCACAGATAGCATTAGGGGTCTGTTGCATCGGTCCAGGGTAATCGATGTTCCATCTGTGAGGCAGAATTACAATTTCTAGGGACTCTAATGCTTTTCATACATGAGGTCAGATTTTATTCTGAATCATTATGAAAGCCTATACTTGTAAACTCCTGTGTGTTTTGATTTATTTAATCATTTCTGCTAATCAAACTGAGGATGAAACTAAACTGTTTCATATGTACACCAAAACATATGAGAAATAAAACTCAGCTCATCAATATTTGAGTGCTGAGCACGGCTTCTGCATATAGCATGCTGCCAGACTCCTCGTGGATGACAGAGGAAGGCATGAGATATGGGCTTGTTTCCCCTTCGGTTTATTTCTGATCGTATGAGTGGGAGAAAGCTTGTGGCTGAGCCAAGCACTGGGAGTCTCCCACTGGGCTCTGGGTTGTGTTGAGAGGCCCTTGGTCATCAGGCATCTTGCAGTTGGGTCCGAGGTGAAGAAAGGGGGAGAAAAGAGGCTCTGGGAGCAAGCAGCTTGGGGATGAGCTAAGTAGGAACCTTGCGATTCATCCTAAGACTTTCAGTAGAACTAGTCGTGGAGATTCTAGGGGGGGTCGCATCCCAGAGCGATAGTCCCGGAAGTGCTGGGGATAGACATGTGTGCATTTCTGCCTGACTGGGTCACACCTGCACAGACACAATGCTCTCCTGAGTGACAGGAGGCAGAAGGAATCTGCTGGGGCTCAGAATCCTCCCCTGGCTTGTCCAGACACAACAATAAATGACCAAGTCCAGCGGGCTTTACAAACCCCCTTTTCTGAAACCCAAGCAGGTGGCTTAATTGGGGACTTCTGGTTTGAGGCTGCCCTCTCTGTACCTCGAGTTCTTATGAGATGTGCTGAGAAGAGAGACCACCGGCTTCCGTAAGAGACGAGACCTGGGTGGACTGTGGGCTCCTCTGCATCTTACCTGGGGAAACCCTGGGAGCAATGGCTGGCATTGGAGCAGCATTTCTGTGCTAAGACACTTTTCATTAATCCTCACAGTTTTTCTGGGTGAGAGAACTGAAACTTGGAAGTGAAGTTTTATGAGCTCCAAAGACCTACAGTGACAAACCCGGGACTGCATCCCTCACTGCTCTCTGCAGTTCCCATGTCCTCTGCCAAAATGGGACAATCTCTTAAGCTTGAGAAAACCCTCAGTATTAGGACTTGCAAAGTAAAAACAACAAACTGGGAGATGCTTACATGAGTCTGCTGGGGCTGTCAAAGCAAAATAGCACAGATGGGCGCTCTCACAACGGGAGCTTACTCTCACCATTTTGGAAGCTGTGACTGGTTTCCTGAGTCCCCTCTCCTTGGCTCACAGATGATCGTCCTCTCCCTGTGTCTTCACAGGGTCTTTCCTCTATGTGTACCCTAGTTTCCTCTTCCTATAAAGATATTCATAATCACATAATAGGCCCTCCTATGTGATTCCATTTTATCTTAACGACCCCTTCAAAGACACTATCTCTAAACAGAATCACATTCTGAGATTCTGAGGGTTAGGGCTTCAACATACAAAATTTGAGGAGACAAAACTCCACTCACAGCGATGCTTGATGAATGATTATGCTATTAAACATGTGTACTCATGCCAGTTAAGGGAGTTCTGTGAAGCTCAGTGGATTCAGCTCATCGGTTCAGAGATCATTCACTGGCTCTTTCCATCACAAAACACCAAATACCTCCGCTTGGATACCTGAAAGACTTTGGACACAGGACGGCATTGAACATGATCAGCACTGAACACAAATAGCAGTTGGCATCACTTCCACTTCACAGCAAGGGAGAGGTGGCTTGGGTGAGGACATAAAACTATTCCTAACAGCCACACCCAGAGAAGGGATTTGAACTTGCATCTTGCTTCGACCTCAGGAAGAAAGCCAGGGGAAATCTTTCAGATCCAACAGCAAGCTCACTCTGTTTTTTCGCACTTGCCCAGCTTTTGCTTGCACTGAAATTATTAAACTGGTGAGGGGGGTAGGAGGGTAGAATGCAGATACTATTGCTTTCAGAAAATGAGGCTCCATCAGGCGACCCTTTCTTACCGTCTCCGTTGGGGGAAAGAGCCCCTAGCCAGAGGGAAGCAAATACTTTTCAAATGTCTCATTAAAATAAAAAGGTGATTCTTGCATTGGTCCTATGATAAAGACTACAAAGCAGCACCATGAACACTCCCCGGTTTGCCCTCCTGAATAGGCCTCAGCTCCAGCAGCAGAATGAATTAGCGGCCACCCCATTATCTGTAACCCTTAGAGAGTGCAGCCCAGGCTTTCATCTGCCAGTGTCAAGGAAACTGATAAAAACGCGTTCTGTGTCTAAGCTTTCCAGGCCTGCAATTCTCTTTTGCCTTCAGCGCGCCGTGCACGACCCTCTGAAGTGTCTGGGCCTTCTTTCACAGTCTTGTTTCCAATCTATTCATAACCACGGTTATCAATTATTATACCAGCTGGAATTTCTGAAGGCCAGGAGCCTGTCAGGAACTCTAATTGTGGTTCAGGGATAAAAAGCAAAAACACACAATTTTAACCAATCATAATTAACTTGTTCTCCAAGTGCAAGGAATAGAGACACCCCCCCCCAAACAAAACCACACAAAACCAAGGCCTATGAGTCCCCCTCCGCTAATCGCCCCTGAAAGCAACCAGGCAGGGGGAGGGGGCGCCTTTATTACGATGGCTGCTCCTGATTGGATCCCCGGGAAGGAGTGGGGCCAACTGGCAACCAGAGAAGTTCTCAAATCATTGGGGCTTTTTTTTTTTTTTCAACTTAAAAACCCTCATTTTTCAAAGTAGCGTAATGTTTTCCAAGCTCCTGACAGAGCTTTAAATAAAGAGGCATCAATTTCTCATTGAACCCAAACAACTGATTGAGTGGTCCAAAATATTTCATTAAAAAGAAGCCCAGTGGCCACTACCACAGCAATAAAGGAGGCGCGTGGGACCTGGAAGGGGGCCCCCCCAGCCACCTGACTTCCAGGCCCAAGGTCAGGCCGCGGGATGAGTTGGGAAAGCCTTAGCGCAGACCTAGCACACAGTAGGTGCTCAAGAGGTTAGCTCCTGTGCCTGCCCTGCTCCCTTCTTAGACTGGCCAACAGCCAAATGTCTCGGAGGCATCTGGCTGGTGGCAGAGACATCTGAATGGAAGGCCCATGATGTCATGGAAAAAGCATGGCTTTGGTGTGTGACAGGTCTCTGTTCTTACGCCTCTCTGAGACTCTGTGTCCCCTTTTTCACAATGGTGATAGCATGCCCAATTTGTACAGTGGCTGTAGGGCTAGGAGAAAAGCTCTCAGCAAAGGGCCTGATGCGAGGTGGGCGCTAAATCAGTGTTCCTTGTGGATCCCAACGGTGCTGTCTGGGATATGGGGTGGCAAGAAACATTGTTTCTGGCAAGAGACTGCAAAGGTGGCCTCTCCCCCTGCAGTGCTGTCTCACATTGCACCCGGCCCTTTTGCAGTCCTGGTAAGGATAGCAGATCTGCGGAAAGGTGGATGTCTTCTCGTGGCAAAGATGCTGTGGAAGTAATCAAAGGACCAGGCACAGCAGAAAGCCTTCCAGGACAAAGAAAACAGGCATGGAGATGAACCGATCAAGCAATATCATTATTGCCACGTGAATATCTGACTACTTACATACAAGTGGTGTTTGTATTTTGGTCACTGGTATTTATCACATCAAATGCACCTTAAGATGTCACCAGGGTGTGTTTTCACTGAGCTATGAGATCAAGAATCCAAGTGCATTTATGACATTTGGTGACATAATTGCAGCCCAAGAATTTGAAGCTTTGATTTATAAAAGATGTGCATGGATTCTCTTGGTAGATTTTGTTCACAGAAACATATATAACCATCTTACATTTTTTTTTCATACAGGAAGATTTTTTCAAAGATGCATTTATTTATTTGAAGGGCAGAGTTTTACAAACACACACACACACACACACACACACACACACACAGAGAGAGAGAGAGAGAGAGAGAGAGAGAGAGATCTTCCATCTGCTGGCTCACTCCCCAGATGCCCTAATGGTCAGGGCTGGGCCAGGCTGATGTGAGGAGCCTGAACTCCACCTGGATCTCCCACATGGCAGGGCACCTTCTGTTTTTTTCCAGGTGCATTAGCAGGGTTCTGGATCACATGTGGTGCAGCCAAGACTCCACCTGGCACTCTCATAGGGGATGCTGGCTCTGCAAGTGACAGCTAAACCTGCTGGCCCACTAAGGAAGATTAAAAAGTCTGCTTGTGTATTTTGAAAACATGCCCCTCACTGATTAAGTTGGAGGATAGATGAGTTGGGATAATTATCATGAGCCATACCAAAAGGCAAACCCCAACACTGTCATGGCTGAGCACAGTAAGGATTGTTTCTTACTTAGGAGCCATCAAATGAGCACGAGTTGCTGACTCTTTCTTGTGGGCACTGACACACCCATGATTTTCACAGCCTGGGGAGAGAGGGGTGGAAGAGGCACATGAGCCCATTAACAGCTTCATCCTCACAGGTGACAAATTACTCCACCTCACTCTGACTTGAATGATAAGTACCACCCCATACTAATCACCAGGGAAACTGGGGAACATAGGGGCTCCCATGTACCATTTACAGATCATAAACTGTCTCTGCACTAGAGAACAGCAGAGATGATACTTTGGCTCTGTATGTAAGGTACAGGGGTGTTCCTAGGGGGAAAGGGGATGAGACATGACTGTTTGGTACATGTTCTGGAAGAGAGTGGCCCAGGGAGCAGGTGCCTCTCAGAAAGGAGTTCGAACCTCCAAAGAGGCTGGGAGTCTTAGCCTGTGTTAACATCACTGGGGTAGGCAATGCATGGATTTCAGGGTGGGAAATGCATGTGTATTTTTGCAATAGTAATTTTCAGCATCATGAGAGGGCTTCTGTGTCAAATTGACCCTAAATATCCAACAGCATCCAGGACAGGGACTCTAGAAAAGGGTCTGCTAGGACTTTGACTTGGGTGAGGGCCCATGCTGAGCAGCCTGGAACTCAGAGTCTGAACTCAGCTGTAGGGGGAACTGGTGAGAGATGGCTACCTGTTTAGATGACTAGACAGGCAGGGGGACTAGTAAGGAACCGTGGAGAAAGGTAGGGAGCTGAAGCTTTGGGTCAATGCAGGTGCTATGGAGATCAAGTTCACCCCCAGGGACTACAAGCGGAGAGGCAGCAAAAATATTTCTAGAAGCTACTTGAAGAGACTTGAGGACGTCCCCCAAATCCATCAATCCGGAAGTAGCTGAGCCTGCAGGGGACAAGTATTTTTATTGGTTGCTAGAAGAGGAAGAGACAGATTGGGATTAATACTACACGTAATTTGCTCCTATACAATGATATCTTCACTGATAAGAACTCCTGATATTTTATTTCTAGTAACTTTTGCATTAGCTTCTCTTTTCCAAAAGTCACAACCTAGAGAATGAATGAGAACCTACAGAGGCAGCAGTGGTAAAAATCTTGTAGGAAAGAGAGGGACGATCAAAAAGTGTTTTTCATTTTCATCCACAAGCTCATTCGTTCCTCACAAAGAATCTGTTAGGTGTACAAGGACTGTATTTATTCCCATTATATTAACGGAGATGCTGAACCCTTCAGAAGAGCCCAAGTGATTACTACACAGATCAACTGCTCATATGCCACAGGGCTGGAATTCTAATCTAAACCAGCCGATTGCACCTCTCTGATACCAGATTCCCTGTCTGTGGGAAGGAAGAAGCGCTCATAAGGGCTGCTGTGGAGGTGGTTGCCTCTCCTCCTCCTTCACCTTCTCCAACGTCATCATCATCATCATCATCACCACCATCATCATCTTCATCCCAAAGCTAATTCTACTGCTCAGCAGAAACTTACTACTCCTTTCCATTTCATCTCCAATAGTGTTGAATTTATTTAAAAACCCTCACCTAACTGATGATTTTATTTAACAATGGAAGGTAGTTATGCACAGTGTAAAAACTAATCAGTATTATTTCATTTAGCTTCCAATTTCTCTTTGGACTCTCACACGAAGCGGCAGAGAGGACCTAATTTGTCTGAGAAACTAGGAGGAAACTGATCATTTGGTCATTTGCTGAGTCAGTGAGCAGTCACTGTTATTCCAGGTAGCGACTCTGAAGGTACCCAACAACACATCTCTTAGGTCCTGTGCTAGCCTGGGGCTAGATGGAGGCCTTACAGAGGTGCTTAAGTGTCATCCCCTAGTGTTGGAATCTACAGACCAGTTCTCCAAATCTCTGTAGAAGTGAATTCTTATTTCTTTCACCTCCAAATTTGGTAAGGCAAGCTATTTCAGTGTGAACTCCAGTGTCGAATTCATCACTATTGTTCGAATTTGTTTGTATTTTATTTTACTTTAAACTTTTGGTTTAACATGTAATAGTTGTACATTTTGGGGGATATGATGTTATAATTTCAACACATGTGTAAAGCATATGTACATGTTACATTTCAACACATGTATGTAGCATGTGTGTACAGCATGTATAGAGTACTGGTCAAATCGAATACTAATTCCATACTATTTGTTGAACTCTTTACTTAGAATAGGGTTATACTTATGAGTATAAAGTTAATTGAAAATAAATATTTGTATTAAATAAGAGTGGGAATAGGAGAGGGAGGAGGAAGAAAGATGGGAGTGTGGGCAGGAGGGAGGGTAGGGTGGTAAAAATTACCGTGTTTCTAAATTTGCATATTTGAAATGCATGAAGTTTGTATACCTTAAATAAAAGATTTCTAGGTTAAAAAAAGAAGGTGGCCGGCGCCGTGGCTCAACAGGCTAATCCTCCGCCTTGCGGCTCCGACACACCGGGTTCTAGTCCCGGTCGGGGCGCCGGATTCTGTCCCGGTTGCCCCTCTTCCAGGCCAGCCCTCTGCTGTGGCCCAGGAGTGCAGTGGAGGATGGCCCAGGTGCTTGGGCCCTGCACCCCATGGGAGACCAGGAAAAGCACCTAGCACCTGGCTCCTGCCATCGGATGAGCGCGGTGCGCTGGCCGCAGCGCGCCGACTGCGGCAGCCATTGGAGGGTGAACCAACGGCAAAAGGAAGACCTTTCTCTCTGTCTCTCTCTCTCACTGTCCACTCTGCCTGTCACAAAAAAATTAAAAAAAAAAAAAGAAGGTGATAGACCTTGCAAGTTGAATATTTTGATATATTAGGAATTATCCACAAAATGAATTCTAATTCCATAGTCAAAAGTATTTGCCATTAATATATTTGTACATTTCATTCCAGTTTTTAAGTGAATATTTCAGGTTTTAAGTGTTGTCTGAAAAATGTGACTTATAAAGTGTGTGTAACTTTAATGTTCATCATTGTGCTGTGAAAACTGTTCTTTAAATAGTCTTCAAAACAAAAAAAAAATACATTGATCCTTAATAAAGGACTAGTGTAATAAAAAAATTTTAGCTGGCTTTGTTTGGGTGGCTGTGCCATTTTCATTAAAAACGAGCATTCTACAGCTGTAGAATGGTGATTCTATTCCCAGAATGTTTTTACTTGCTGTGAATCTTGGGGAAATCATATAAACTTGCTGTGCCTTACTTCCTTAGCCTATAAAATGAGAGTAGCAATAGCAACAAACCTCACAGAGTTATTACGAGGCACATAAAAATAGGTAAGAAATATTAGTACTCAGTCACATACTTAGCCACTGATGGATTTCCAGAAAAAAAATTCAAAATGTAATGTTGAATGCACAAGACAAGGAAGGATGAGAAGTATCACTATGTTCCTAAATCTGTATTTGTGAAATACATGAAACTTGTATTCCTTAAATAAAATTTAAAAATTGTATTAAAAATTGAATAATCACTTCCTTCTCATTATCATTATGTTAGAGACTTCTCCTCTCTTCTAGTTCACCATAAATATTGTGAACTATGGTCGCTCTGTTTTTCTGTGGAGCATTAGAACTTATTCCCTCTATCTGTGCCCATCATCCTAGTTCCCTCTATCCTTCCTCCCCCCTCATCTTCCCAGCCTTTAGTAATCACTATTCTATATTCAGATTAAGTTTTTAAAAAAGTTTTCACATGTAAGAGGTAATATATGCTCTTTGTGTTCCTATGCCTAGATGACTTCTCTTGACATAATATCCTCCAGGTCAATTCTTTTTGCTGCAAATGACAGGATTCCATCCCTTTTTGTAGCTGAATAATATTCCATTTTATATACACACCACATTTCCTAATCTATCTGTTAGTTGATGGACATCTTGGTTGATTTCATAGCTGGGGTACTGTGGGTGTTTGAACTTAGATGTAAAGAACAGATATGGCCATTTGGTATGTAGCTATAAATAGTGATTCACTGAATCATACACTCTACATGGCAACACACCCTTCATTCCCCATAGTAGGATCATTACATGAATTCTTCACTTTGTGGTATTAGTATCCCTGTTTTCAAAAAAAAACTAGTGTGTGTGTGTGTGTGTGTGTGTGTGTGTTATTTAATGTCTATAAATGAAGTGAATGTGTTAAAATTTTATATTAAAAATAACAGATATGAATATACTCTTCCATGAATATACCATAAACCAAGGGAGAGCAAACTGTGGCTCAGACTAAACTACCTGTGTATGCCAGTAAAGTTGTATTGGAACATAGCCACACTCACTCATTTCCGTATCTCATGTGGCCACTTTAGCAGAGTTGAGTAGTTGAAACAGAAAGCATAAGGCCCATGAAGCCTAAAATAGTGAATGTCTGGCCCTAGGCAGGAAAGTTTCCCAGCCCCTGACCTAGATTCATCCATAAATACTTTCATTATAAATGAGTAATGGTGATCAAGATTCTATCTAAAGACCACTCTGCACTGTACACAGATTCCATTCTTCTCCTACTCACGAACATGATTCCAGGCTTCCTTTTACCGATTTTGCACTATCTACTGGATTTTGTCATTGGAATACGACTATTTCTCCCATCTAAGAAAAAAAAAAACACCTTCCCCAACCCCCTCCTATTCCACCTGCTATTGCCCATTTCTCAGCAGTTCTCTGCAGGGGGACTTTTATACAGAGTTGCCAACTCGAAGCCCATGCCTCTGTTATTTCTTGAACTTGGCACCAACACTGAAATGGCTTTTGTTGACCGTCACTGATGACCTTGAGACTGCCAACTCCAGTGGTCGGTTCTTTGTGCTCAGCCTACTTGAGCTCCCAGTCACAGGTGACACACCTGTTCCCATATGCTTTTCTGGACACATGTTCTTCACCTGATTCCAGAACATGGCACTTCACATCTCTCTTCGCCCTCCCTCCCCGCCCACTTTTGCTTCTTTGGCAGTCTCTTCTGCTCCTGCTTCTTTCAGCACAGTCCAATTTTTGTATGATCTAGGGTGTTGTGCTGGCTCCTCTTGTTACTTCACTTGCTCCTTTGAAAGTCTTACTGGATCTTCATCAGTTCAAGCTACTATAGCAGATGAGCCTAGAAGAGGTGACATGAACCATGTTCATTTTGCAGAATGAGAAACTCAAGATCAGGTACCAGTTTGGGTGGGATCCTGGGAGGACTCAGTTCCCCGTTATGTCCTCAGCGAGGGCACAGAGGTAGAGATGCACTGATCCCAACGTGGGGGCTCTTGTCACCTCATCTAAAACTAATCACCTCCTAAAGCTCCCATCTCAAAATGCACTTTGGAGATTAGAGCTTTAGCGTTTGACTTGGGGTGGAGACGGGCACAAACTTCAGTCCATAGCAAGTCCTATGGCTTTCAATGCCATCTACATACTGAAAACTTACATTCTTTTTGGTTCATGCTAGCACTTTCTTCTGTCCCCTAGACTTACATTTTACTCTCTATTCAACAGATATGTAAGGCAGTCAATTAAACATCTCAAAATCAATATAACCAAACTGGAAATCTGAATTACAACCTTCCACCTCCACATGCACAATAGTTGAGGCACTTACCTTGCTTAAGCCTTAAACCTTAGGGTCATCCATGGCTCTTCTTTGGCATCCTGTGTCCAACGAATTACAAAATCATGCCAGCTCTGCCTCCTTGCCCCTGTGCTGCTACCTGCTGGACTCCAGCATCTTTCACCTGGATTATTGCAGTAATTTCCTACCTGTTTTCTCTGCTGTTACCTTTGCTCCCTGCCTCCTCTCCGCCCATGTCTCCAGCCTATTCTTAACAGAGTAGGCAATTGCTTCTTTTACAATAGGTCAGACTATAGCTCTCCTTTCCTTAATCCTTTCCTGAGCTCTCTATTGCATTCAGAATAAAAGCCAAAGCCCTTAAAAGGGACTATAGAATGGTATGTGGTCGGTTCCTCCATGCCCTACGTTCCCTCTCTGATGCACCCATCCCTCTGCTGTAGCCACACAAGCCTTCCTCAGTGCCTTGATCATGCCAGGAATCCTGAAACCACAGGACTTTTGCACCAACTGTCTCCAGTGTCTGAAACTCTATTCCCTTAGATGTACACATCTTTGTCCAAATTTCCTCTGCTCAATGAACGCTATTTCCATTGTTTAAAATCACACCTGCCTCCTTCAGCATTCTTGTTCCTCCACTCTCCACTCCCACCCTCCACAGCACTTGTCTTCTGCTATCACACTATGTTCTTCCCTTATCATGGTTCGTTTCCCTCAACCAGGACAGGGACTATTGCCCTGCCCCTTCTGTGTGTGAATTTATTCCATGTGCCTGCTCAGGGACTGCACTCATCAAGTATTTGTCCAGATGTTGGCCATCGGTCCCCCTCACAGCTGGCTGCTCCGAGCTAGCAGACCTTTGTCAACTCCTCATGTGCCTGGGTCAGCAACCAAGCCCTTGCCCTGGCTGCCTGGAGGCTACCACCACATGCCCCCTTGCATATGTGCTGGAACCACTGATGGAGCGGTATGGAGCCCCTCCTCCCTCATCTACCCATCCATGTGCTACAACTCTGACCACAGTGAAGTGGCTCTGAAGGTTTTTGCTAAGCTCTTTCAGCATCAGTCTCATGAGAAGAGGGAACACGCCAGGAGATTGACGATGATGCTGAAGCCACAAGGGGGCTGAACCCTCCTTTAGGAAATCAAGGAACCAGACCTCTAGGTGGGAGGGTGGGCTGAATGTCATGGAGGAGAGTGTGTTACACTAGGGGAAAGGTGTGACTTAGCCACTAGCAGAACTACACAAACTGTCCACTGACACCTTGTGAGACTTCATCAAGACTTATTCCCTGAACAACCAATGCAGTCCATCAAACAACTAGGGACCACACTGCCAACCGGTACAAGATGAGATCCCCCAAATCTGGCCAGGCCAACTGTCTATGGCAAGCACAGCCTGGGTGACAAGGAGAGCTATGCCCAAGGCTTACTCCCCCATAGCCACAACCCTGTGTTACCAGGGCAGTGCTCAAGTGTGGGGGTTCTCTTTGCCTTTTCTGTAAGTTATAACATCCACTGATGTTCTGTTTCTACTATCCTTCGAAAAAAGAAATTTGGTAGCTTCTCTCCTCTTCCCTACAAATTTGTCCAATCGATGAATCATTAAGTGTGAGGTGCGGGTGGAGGCAGGCCATGGGTAATGTTCCCCGCTCCTAAGGAAATACTGGCAGCAAGAGATAGAGCTGGGAAAAGGCCAGACAGAGGCGGACCCAGAGCAATCCAGGATGTCCCTGCTCCTGTGCCGCTGCCCGGCGGTCAGGTTCCCAGGGCATGTGGCTAAGCGGGGCTCGCTGTGTGAGAGGCCTGCACGTCCCAGATAAGGAGCCATCACATGCACTGGCTCTGGCTATGATGAGTGCAAGGACTATTTTTACAGAAGAGGGGGGCAGATAATCGTACAGACATGATGTCAAGGTCTGAAACGCTCTGTGCCTTCTCAGGGAGGCCACCCCGTGTGCGGTTCATCCCAGGGACACCTCCCCCCCAGACCAAGCTTGAAAGCCTGAGGAAGGACTGCTTCTGGAGAGGGAGGACTTCTCTGGTGTTCCCATGGTGCTGCAGGACCTATGAGTGGCTTTGGGGATTCTCCTGGCCTGGGACAAGCATCAGTCTGGGCTCAAGAGAGGGTCTGAGGTTAGGTGGCTATCACTTGTCAAGCCTTCCCCCTGGGCAAATTACTTAACCTCTAAGCATCTTGGTTTCCTTTTCTGTATAGTAGGGATAAAAGTATCTACACTTCTAACTATGATCTTGTCATTGAATGAAACAGTGCTTATGAGTACTATTACCAATTATAGATGCAAGAAGATAGCTCTTTTGAGTATGCACAAAAAGAAGGAATGAGTGATTTATGAAAATTTGTGCAGAGTTTCATTAAGTAAAACTCCCAAAGGATCAAACTCCATTTCCTGACCACTCACACTACATTCAGCATTGTGTTTGGAGTGCAAGTGTTTGGTCCAGCAGTGATGCTTGTGTCTCATGTTAGAATCCCTGAGTTTGATTCTCAGATCCAGCTCCTGAATCCATCTCCCTGTCAATGCAGACCCCAGGAGGTAACAGTGATGGTTCCAGTAATTGGCATCCTGACACTCACATGAGGAGCTTGCATTGTGTTCCTTGCTCCTGGCTTTGGCTCTGGCTAAGCCCTAGGTGTTGCAAGCATTTAGGGAATAAATCAGCAGATAGGAATTCTCTATTTCTCTCTCTAATAAGTAAATAAAATTTAAAAAAGGCTTGATATTGTATTCAGCACTGTGAAGGTTAGGTCTTGACCAAGGCCAATATCCTCAAAGAGGGACCAGCCTGGTGCATCATGGAGCAAAGCAAGACATCACTGATATTCCTTTTTTTATTTAGTAAATATAAATTTCCAAAGTACAGTTTATGGATTACAATGGCTTTCCCCCCCAAAAAAAATTCCCTCCCACTCGCACCCCTCCCATCTCCCGCTCCCTCTCCCATTCCATTCACATCAAGATCCATTTTCTATTATCTTTATATACAGAAGATCAATTTAGTATATATTAAGTAAAGATTTCAACAGTTTGCACCCACACAGAAACACAAAGTGTAAAATATTGTTTCAGTACTAGTTATAGCACTACTTCACATTAGACAACACATTAAGGAGAGATACCACATGAGAAGTAAGTACACAGTGATTCCTGTTGTTGACTTAACAATTTGACACTCACACTCTTGTTTATGGCGTCAGTAATCTCCCTAGGCTCTAGTCACAAGTTGCCAAGGCTATGGAGGCCTTTTGAGTTCGCCGACTTTGATCTTATTCCGACAGGGTCATAGTCAAAGTGGAAGTTCTCTCCTCCCTTCAGAGAAAGGTACCTCCTTCTTTGATGGCCCTTTCTTTCCACTGGGATCTCACTCGCAGAGATCTTTCATTTAGGTCTCCTTCTTCTTCTTCTTCTTCTTCTTCTTCTTCTTCTTCTTCTTCTTCTTCTTCTTTTTCTTCTCCTTCTTCTTCTTCTTCTTCTTCTTTTCCAGAGTATCTTGGCTTTCCATGCCTAAATACTCTCATGGCTCTTGAGCCAGATCCAAATGCCTTAAGGGCTGATTCTGAGGCCAGAGTTCTATTTAGGACATCTGCTATTCTATGAGTCTGCTGTGTATCCCTCTTCCCATGATGGATCGTTCTCTCCCTTTTTGATTCTATGAGTTACTGATCTTCCTACATGTATTCAATGGTGTTTTCTAATCAGTTAGTATTTATTGACTTATTCCTATGCTATACTCCATACCTTCTAAGATAAATTACTGCATGAGATACAACAATGGAGGAAATATTGATGGATCTAGTTGGCAGAGAAATTGTAGTGTCTGAGAGGTACTGTGGGTTTGCCAACAGTGCATGCTTATCACACAGAAGAACCCAGTGCAGAATTTTTCTAAGTTCACATCTTGCTTTTTTCCTAGTGTATCTATGTGACACGTGGAACAGTGTGTTTCTTCACCTGTAGGAGGATGGTGAAGGAGGATGGTGCATTAAAAGAGGATACACACTGCTTTGAAACCTCAGAGAGACATACACCTGTTTCCACCAAACCCATGGCTGCTGTTATACATTGAATGTCCTGTGTTGAAATCCTAAACCCCAAAGCATGGTATTAGGAAGTAGAGCCTTGGGAAAGTGCTTAGGTCATAAAGAGGAGCTTTCATGAGAGGGATTAGTGCCCTTGCACAAAGGACCCCCACCCCACCCCACAGAAAGCTCTCCTGCCCTCTTTCCCTTTCCTCTTTGAAATTCGAGTTTTTTGCGTTTGTTTTGTTTTTGTGACTGATAATACAAACAGAAGAATGAACAGCTGGTTGTCAAATGGAAAGAACACTGAGTTCTTCCAGTTCTTTACCCTTAAATTTATGTGAAGTTTGTGCTGCACATTATATTTTACATTCTTTAAGTTTAAACTTTTGTCTTCCTTATGTTTATTCATTTAGCAATATTCATAAACCTTTGTGCCCAGGTGCTGTTCTGGGCACAGGAAATAAAGTATTTTTTTTTCTTTTTTCTTTTTGACAGGCAGAGTGGACAGTGAGAGAGAGAGAGACAGAGAGAAAGGTCTTCCTTTAGCCGTTGGTTCACCCTCCAATGGCCGCCGCGGCCAGCGCACTGCAGCTGGTGCACTGCGCTGATCCGAAGCCAGGAGCCAGGTGCTTATCCTGGTCTCCCATGGGGTGCAGGGCCCAAGCACTTGGGCCATCCTCCACTGCACTCCCAGGCCACAGCAGAGAGCTGGCCTGGAAGAGGGGCAACCGGGACAGAATCTGGCGCCCCGACCGGGACTAGAACCCGGTGTGCCGGCGCCGCAAGGTGGAGGATTAGTCTGTAGAGCCACGGTGCCGGCAACAGGAAATAAAGTATTAAACAACAGGAAACTCCTGACCTTAAGGAGCTTACATTCTAGAATCAGAATGGGAAAAAGATCATACGCTTATAGACAAGTACAGCATGTCCTGCAAATTCAGGTACTGACAAACCCAAGCCAATACCAGGAGATGGGGATCTTTGTAGGAAGGAAGCCCTCTATCAGGAGCGGAGTTCTCAATGAGGCACTATTTTATTTATAAAAAAAGAAGCTCTTTACACCGCAAGTTACAATGAGCCGATGTGCTGTGCAGTTTTCTGTACCCTTGGCCGCAATGACCTGTGCAGCAGTCTTTCCCTGGAAAATCTCACCGGCTTGGTGCACGATGAGACTGTTCTCATAACATTCTCTGTGTTTCATCCTTTCCAGAAATGTACTTTTATTCCCTTTCTGTGAACAGAAACCACAAATTTTTCATCAAAATCTTTATTCTCTTCTTCGTGAACCACAGATAGACTCCATTTCCCAGTGTCCTTTGCAGTTACCCATGCACAGGCACCTGAGATGTAGCTGAGCAAATATGAGCAAATCAATGCCATGCTAGGCCTGGCCCATAAAATCCTCCAGCCTTCAGACTCACTTTCCTAGGATGATCAGCATGAGTTAGGCTTTGATCACGTTGTTACACTAATATGTGTTTGGGTTTATTTCCATGGCAGCAAGCCTGCCACAACTAATCTATCTGGTACAGAAGAATACACCTTTCAGATGTTGTGGCTCTCCATACTCTGACATCATATGACATTGATCATATTTGCAAACCTTGTCTAATATCAAATTTTATTCATTTAGAATCCATGGGCTCCCAAAAGATGAAAGCAGGGAAAACACGAGAACATGTATGATCTTTTCTAAAACTTTCATTACAATTTAGCTGGAAAATAGTAGGTAGCACAGTAACTGGTT
Source organism: Sylvilagus floridanus (assembly GCA_949820135.1). Taxonomy (NCBI): domain Eukaryota; kingdom Metazoa; phylum Chordata; class Mammalia; order Lagomorpha; family Leporidae; genus Sylvilagus; species Sylvilagus floridanus. The sequence goes on from OX463245.1 coordinate 1,311,290, forward strand.
AACAAATACTGATCTAATTAGCCAATAATTGTAATCTAATGGAATTTATATACCAGATGGGTAGAAAGTGGTGTTACTGGGGGTCTAACGCTATGGAGCAGCAAGTTAAGCCACTGCCTGAAGCACTGGCATCCCATAATGGGTGCCAGTTCCAGTCTTGGTTGCTCTGCTTCTGATCCAGCTCCCTGCTAATGTGCTTGGAAAATCAGCGGAAGATGGCCCAAGGGCTTGGGCCACTGCACCCCCGCAGGAGACCCAGATGAAGCTCCTGGCTCCTGGCTTTAGTCTGGCTCAGCCCTGGCCATTACAGCCATTTGCAGACTGAACCAGCAGATGGAGGACTTCTCTCTCTCTCTGCCTCTGCCTTTCCTTCTCTGTAACTCTACATTTAAAATAAATACACAAATCTTAAAAAAAAATGTGGTGTTATTTGGCAAGTTTCTTTCCTATTACCATTTATGGAATGTCATCTGTGGATGACTACACATTCCATAGAGAACTTTTCAACATCATGTAATGTCAAGTGAACATGTTACCTTGTCTCTGGCTAAACACAAATAAGAGAACAGAAATCCGAAATGAGTTTTGTAACCTGTTTCATTTTTTATAAGGATAGGAATCTTAAAATTTGAATGAGAAAAGCTTCTTGGAGGTAACACTGTCACCCCACACTGAAGCTGGAGTCCTCGCCTGGCCCCACTGTTCAGCCTGCCTCATTGGGTATCACCTTCCTTTTGATGGGACTGATTACAAGCCTGAAATCTGGTGTAGAGACCCTACTTTTGATTTTTGAAACTTATCAAGCACTGAGTAGCCTGCGCCAGACACAGACCTTTATCCTTTACACACACACACACATTAAACAAAGAAGCTAGGTCCCTAGACCCTGAACTGGCCATCTTAGAAGTGGTAAGGTTCATGCCCTTGCAGACCTGGACTGAGCAGGACAACTCTGAGTCTGTGTGCTAAAGGATGTTCTTTCTTTATAAATCATTTGTGGATATTAATATGCTCCATGTTTAGTTTGTGCAACACTATGGAGTGATGCAAAGATGGTGATTCTCATTTATTGTTTATATTCATTCCCTTTGCAACAATCTCTAGGGTTGTTTACAAAGAAGAAAATAATGGAACAAAATTTACAAAACCACTATTAAAGATGCGTGACTGGCAGCAGAATAAACCTCGCAAAATTAGAGGAATAATGTCAGTGCTCTGTTCAGTTGCATCCTCTAATGTCCTGCACAAGCATTTATGTTGAGCTGCAGCATGGGTTCTGAATTTCCTAGCAGCCTGTGTATACAAGGAAGTATGAGCAGTTACGCAATTCAACCACACAAAATGCAAGTCTACTAGCTGCTCCAGAAAAGCACTTCTTCCTAGAAATAAGACCCGGAGACATTTCTCCCATGGGGTCTCGTAAAGACACTTCACCATCATGTTCTCAGCCAAGGGCTTCATGCCATTTTTATAATAAATATAAGAGAAGAAGAGCAAAATCTCCTGGTGCCAGACACTGTTTTAATGCCACAATGTTCCTCACCACATTAATGGGGATGATATTGTGCAGGAACACAGCTTGCTTATTTTCTTTTATTCTTCTTCTTTTTATTTTTTTGGAAGATTTATTTCTTTTTGTTTGAAACTTGGTTACAGAGAGAGAGGTAGACACACACACACACACACATACACACAGGGAGAGAAAGAGAGAGAGAGAGAGAGAGAGAGAGAGAGAGAGAGAGAGATCTTCCATCTGCTGGTTCACTCTTTAAATGGTTGCAATGACCTGGGTTGGGCATGGCTGAAACCAGGAGCCAGTAGTTTCATCCAGGTCTCACGTATGAGTGGCAGGGGCCCAAGCACATGGGCTATCATCTGCTGGTTCCCAGAGCATTCACACAGAGCTGAACTGGAAGTGGAGCAGCTGGGGCAGGAACAAGAGCCAATATGGGATGCCAGCATTGCAGATGGTGGCTTTACCTGCTATGCCACAACACGAGCCCAGGAAAACAGCTTTCTAATGGTCAGATGTAACAAGAGTTTTAATGAAATAGACATTCTGTCTCACAACAAAGTTTGCATATTTATTTTCCATAAATGATCAAGCAGCAATTCCCATAGAACAGAGAACTTGAAGTAATATTCATCCCTAGGTTAAGAATCCCAGTGTTGAATAGCTGTTTGTGATACATTTCCTACTTTTCTTCCTTTCCCATGTTCAAGCCTCAGGTTTCCAGAGATTTCTTTTTCCTCCTCATCATTGACTGTCAGGGGTGTATCTGAGTCAAATATTTGTGCACCCCTCTCCACTTTGAGAGGGCAGTCAGTCATTGTTCTTGAGATCATTTAGAAACTTCTGCTTCAAGATGGTGCTAGAATGAGCTCTCACACTGAAAAGATCATTGATGGGCAGGTGTTTGGCTTAGCTGCTACCAAGCAGGTTAGGACCCCAGTGTGCCACACCATAATTCCTGCCTTTGATCCTTGACTCTGGCTCCTGACACCAGCTTCCTGAGAATGCAGACCCTGGGAGGCAGCAGTGATGGGCCAAATAATTGGTTTCCTGTCGCTCACATGGGAGACTTACACTGAGTTCCCAGTTATCATCTTCATCCCTCTCCTAGCCTTCACAGCCATTGGGGAGTGAGTCAGGACATGGGCGTGCTCTCTCAAAATTTGTCTCTCTCTCAAAATCTCTCTCTCATTTTTCTTCTTCTCCTTCTTCTTCTTCCTCCTCCTCTTCTCCTCCTCCTCATTTTTCTCTGCCTCTCAAATAAATAAGATTTTCTTAAAAGGCATATGAACTCTTGTGAGACTCTGGAAGAAATTCTATAAGCTTCAACACCCCCCAGAGCAGGGTATGAAAGACATCAACACAGCTATCCTGAACTGAGACCTGTGACAGGCAACAGCTCTGGTCCTTCCTATGGTCTGCATTATGTGTGTCTGGACACCTGGGGCAGCGTGTGAGGAGTCTACACAGCCATTTTCCTGCTGTTCTTGTTTGTGGTAGCCTACTTTAAAAAGGTGGTCCTTTTGCAGCATGGCTGTTCTCTATTCCTGCTACGGGTTTTATTTCTAAAACCAAGAAAAGAATAAAAATCTTATTAACTTTTTTTTTTTGTAGAAGTACATTTGAAGATGTTCAAACAATCTTGCTTATTCAGGGCTAGAGGTTGTGCTGAGTACTGGGGACAAAATGGTCCACAAAAATAGAGATGATATTTAGTCACATACATCTTACAGTTCAACAGGGGGATGGATTTTCATTACAGTATCGTACAATGATGTAAAATTGCATTAATTGCAAATGCTGCAAAGGGGAGTTCCAGGGGTACTTTGCGCCTATGTCATTGAGAGAGTTGATGTAAAGAAAGGCTTCCAAGATAAAGTGAGTAGAAATCATAAGCAATAAGAGAGGATAATGGCTGTCAGGGCTGGAGCTTGAAGAGGTAGGAGCATGTGGTAAGAGCTGAGGCTGGTGAGGTAGGAAGGACCTGTCATGCCATGGATTATAGGTCACAGTTTTTAATGGAGTAGAGTGGAATAATTATTTCATGTTGAAAAGATTGTTCAAGCAATGGTGCTGAGAAAAACTAGAAGGCTTCAAGTGCTGGCCTCAGTAAGGGAAAGACTTTTGAACTTGAAGAAGGAGAGGGGTTGGCAAGGGTGGGTGGAGAGAATTGGGAAGTTCAACCACACAATAGCATATGGAGCAAAATTCAGAGGAATTCCTGGCAGTCCAATTGTCCACATAGAGCACCAAAGATAAAAGCAAATTCTCATAAATTATTGAGTTCAACAAAAGCCAAATTATAAAATACTATATGAACATATTTTAGCAATAAGCAGATGCTATAATAAAAATTAGCATATTCACAATAGCAAAATTATATGATACTAAGTAATTACAGAAATAAGAAATGTATGAAAACAAAAAGATGCAAACTGAAAATTTTATTTACCACTAGAAAAGAAGACCCACATGAATGCAAAAAAGAGGACTGTGTCTGTGTGGTATAAAGGTATCCATTTTTCTCCAGTGGATTTATTGATATAATACAATACCAATGTCAGATATTCCATAAAGATTTAAAACTTCTTATGAAATAATTTGGCAATTCACTAGAAGATAAGCAGATAAATGATTTAAATTCTTGCTGTAATTAGTTTCACTCTAAAATTTTAAACCTCACACATAGACATGGTACATATGTATGGGGTGCAGTGTGACATTTCAATACATTCACACAATTTGTAATGATCAGACTAGGATAATCAGCACATTGATTAGCTCAGACATCTATCATTTGTGTGTGTGTGTGTGTGTGTGTGTGTGTATTATGAACATTCAGAATCCTTCTTACTATTTGGAAATATTCAATGATCTATATTGTCAACAGTAGTTCTTCTACTACATAAGTATACCCCTAAATCCATTAATCATCCTTTCTCCATTTCCCCTACCCTCACTGTTCCTGGCTTTTCTGACCACTATTTTACTCTCAGCTTCTTCAAGATCAGCAGTTTAGCTTTCACATATAAATGAGAACATGTGGATGTCTGTATTTTTGTACCTGACATATCACTTAACTTTGTAGTTTCCCATTCAATCCATGCATCTGCCAGTGACAGAGTTTTATTCTTTTTCAGAGATGAATACTATTCTATGAGATATAGATTAGATACATAGATAGATAGATCACATTTTCCCTTTTTAAAAAAATATTTATTTGAAAGGCAGAGTTACAGTGAGAAAGGGAGGGAAGGAGAGAGAGAGAGAGGGAGAGAGAGAAAGAGAGCGAGATATTCTCCATCTACTGGTTCACTCCCCAAATGACTGCAAATGCAAGGGTTGGGCCAGACTGAAGCCGGGAGCTTCATCTGGGTCTCCCACATGGGTGCAGGGCCCAAGCACACAGACTATCCTCTGCTACATTTTCCAGGCACAGTAGCAGGGAACTGCATTGGAAGTGGAGCAGTCGGGGCTCAAACAGGCTCCCACATGGGATGCTGGCATTACCTGCTATGCCACAAGCAGGCGCCTGGATCATGCTTTTTTGACCCGTTCATCTACAGATAGATACCTAGGGTGATTCATATCTAGGCTTTTGCAACTAATGCTGTGATAAATAGATGAGGGTAGATATGCATGTTCAAAATACTAAATACAGTTTTTAGATATATACTCAGTAGTGGGATGATTGGATCATTGGGTAGTTTCATTTCTACTATTTAGAGGAACTTACATGGTGTTTTTCATCAGGCTCACCAACAGTGTGCGGCTGAATCATTGAATCTTCTCCAACATTGGCTGTCTTTTGTCCAGCGATGGTAGCTATAATGACCAGGGTGAGACAGTACTCCACTGTGATTTTGATGCACAGTTCTCCGAAGACTATGATTTTTTTCATGTATTTGTTGACTATTTGTATATTGTCTTCTGAGAAATATCCATTGGCTAGTTTGTTTTAAGTTATTGGTTTTTAAGTAAAAAAGAGTTGGAGGAATTTCATTTGTATATATCGAACATTCTAAAGATAAGATAAATTTAAAACTTGTGATATTGGCAAAAGACTCACTTAAGCTTTTAATGAAAAAGAGGAGCTATCACTTTGAATCAGATTGTGGCTTAAATAAAAGTGTTATCACATTTCTGTAGAAAGAAATGACTATGGAACAAATAGAATTGGCCTTAACACTGCAGTTGTAGAAAAGACTCCCATATGAGTGTCTTTTTTCTTGTTTTGAGTTATGATGGTTGATTGCAATCATCATGGTAAGAAAAAAATATTCATGAATTTTATGTTTTGAATTTCGCATTAGGGACTCCACTCATTGAACTCTTTCATGTACTGATATCAATGATAAAGCTATATTCTTACTCAAACTCCCTTCTTTGCAAATAAAAGGTAAGAGGCACCATAATACGAGGTTTTTGTAATATTCCTTCTCAGCTGTAAGTATTACCCAATTTGGTTATAAAGTGTGATGAGTCTATAAATTGAGTATGGATCTTATCTTTTCTAGGTTCCAAAATATTTTGTCCAGTATATTCTTAATAGTTTGATATTCTTTAGAATTTTTTAAGTGGTCCCTTGAACATCTGCTTCAGACATATGCTAGCATACATACATATCTGGGAATCTTTAGTGTATTTTAATGCTACTCCATGGGAAGGAACATAAGCACATTTTCTCTGACTTCTCTCTGCCTGCTGCAACTAATTCACTGCCATAAAACATTCAAACTAATATGGCTAAAGAGAAATATCTAAAGTTTATTCATCTTCAGAATAGTTTAAATTTTATTTCAATTTCCTATGAGGCCCACCCATTCCTGAATTTATTAAGCTAAATGAGTAAACAATGAGCATCACATTGCCTTTGTGCAAGGGAAGATGCAGACTCACAGCAACAATTATTTTATTCACAAGTTTTGTTCTGTGTACGTGTGAGTCAGGCATCGTAAGGCTAGAGAAGTACCCTTGTGTCCATGTCCTGGGACCTCACAGTCTGTGAAGAGCCATATTCAAGGGCTATGTGAGCCCCACACCCTTGTCCAGTTCCCCTTGACCAGTGTGAACCATGGCCCTTGTGGCCCATGGAGTCATTTTTCAGTCTGTGTTTAAAGCAGTTGTTCTTGTAGAAATGACATGATCTTGTGGAGATCAAACCTACATCCCAGTATCAATCTGGCACACCATTCTTATTCATAACCCTCAGAAACACTTTATTCCAGTTTTAAATTGGATGATCATCAACTTGCTATGGTAGGAGAGAGGGAAGGAAATTGGGTACATGAATCACAGGACTGAATCTAATACTAACACTAGCTCATAATCTCAGTTAAAGCAAAAAAGACATCCTTCCAAGAGTTCTTGTTCTTTTGAAACTTCAAAGACTGGGAAAAATGTAGCACTTATGGTTAATGGTGATGAATTTCAGGTAGCTGAGTGCATTCTCTTCACTTTCATTGTTCAAGGAAATTTCCTATTTGGAAGAATGAAGGCTACATAACAACACTCAAGCATAGGAAAACATTGACAGATTTCTATTCTGGCCCTACACAGAAAACAAAAAATTTGATTCTCAAGTTAAAGTAATTTTACTGTAATATTTAATCATAAATGGTAAAACCTGCAAGTGGAATTGTAAAGAATCAGATAATGGTATACGTCAGACTTTCATGTGACGGAAAAGTCTCAGACCCTTGAAAATTAATCTTCTTAGGAGGAAATCCCTGGATAGCTCATTGCTTATGTTAACACTTTTGTCCTGGCCACCTGTCCTAGCCAGGTGTCATCCATTCTATAGAATCGATGCCCTTCACTGATCTGTTTCCAATGCAGTATGCTAGGGGTTTTGCCTACATTATCTTATTCAATTCTCAGCACATTAGAGGTAGGTTTCAGAGTTTGTAACTCATGTATTTAAGAAAAAAATAACCAATAGTGACCTTGAAAGAAACTAAGTGACTTTGTCTACTGAATTCCCTCATTTATAATGAGGTGGTTGACAGGTGGCACAATTTTTATGCTAACTACTTACCTTTACAGGTAGAGATGGAAATTTCTTAGAATAAATGTTGTATATTATGCAAAGAATCACTTGCCTGAATCCCTGGGTTATGACATTGCACTGTCAGAAGATACATATAAGCTTAGGGAAAGGCTTGGGCTCACTGGGACCTGTTGGGCTTGACTGAATATGTTCACAGGCAGGACTGGTGTTGGTGTGAGGAAGGCAGACACAAGTAATCTGCATTCTTCCCTCCAGGTTCTCAGTGTGGTGGCTGAAGTGATGGGGGTGGGATGCGCTGGAGGATGAATACTGGAATAAAGCTGCATGAGTTCATTGATCACTTACTGTTCGACCTTGCAGCTTAGCAGGGGTACAGGTACTCTGAGAAGAGAAGAGCTTGCAAGGAAGTCAGGTACATGAAAGCATCTTGGATCAGGTGGGGTTTGCCCTGAAGCCTGGTTTGTCCATGGCAGATCACACTGGCTTTGATAAATGAGCAATTAGATAACTAAGAATGCATGAGTGGGGCTGGCTCAAGATATCATGGCCATAGGGTTCCATCTCTGCTTTTCTGCATTGACTCTCAGCATCCTCCTCCTCCTCCTCTGGGTTTTGAATTATAATGTGATGACACGGCAGATCCGGGAGCCCAAAACAGACAAAAACCAAGAGCAACAACAGAATCTCTCTCTCTCTCTCTCTCTCTCTCTCCCTCTCTCCCTCTCTCCCTCTCTCCCTCTCTCCCTCTCTCCCTCTCTCCTTCTCTCCCTCTCTCCCTCTCTCCCTCTCTCCCTCTCTCCCCCCCTCCCTTTCCATGCTAGCAGCAAGATAAACATTCCAAGAATTCTCCTAGTAGATTTTCCCTCACAGCTCATTGGTCAGATGTATATGTAGCAATGCCCCATATTGAGCCAGTTGGGCCAATTAGGATCTACTCCTAGAATTGGGGATGGGGCGGACATGGAAGGGATGACTTTTTGGATACAACTCAGATTCTGTTAGAAGGGGCAGGATGACATTGTGCTATAAGCAAATAACTGAGTACATTGCGAACATTGGGTTTCAAACAATAATTAGAACAGGAAGAGGGGGATAACAGCAGGATGCCTCATTTGAGGAGAAACCATTAATTTGGCAAGAACATGAAGGCAAGAGGGGGAGCTAAGCCCAGAGAAGAAGGTGGAGCCCGGGTTGGCAGAATCCCCAGCCAGGAGCATTCCTCAGAACCTGTCTGTGAATGCTTGGTGTGCCCCTGGAGTGCCAGCAGCAGTGCTGAAATGCCTCTAGTTAACTCATATTCTGGTTGAAGGTGGGATGGATATTCTGAGTGATGGAAAGTCAATAACATGAAAAAAGCTCCTTTCAAATGGAATAAAGAAACCGTGAGAGTTGAAGGGCCAGGTACATTTTGCTAGACAAGTGCTGCTAGCTTGCAAGTAGTCCATTTGGCATTTCTGCATGTTATACTTTTTTAAAGGAACTCCGAACTCTGGTGCCCACGACACCTTCTCAGTTAATCTTTGCTGGGAATATGGTGGTGCTACCATGGTCCTCCCAAGGATGCTAAGATAAGGTTTCCAATGAAGGAAGCAACATGGAACTACTGCCTTTTGTGTGTGTAATATGTGATTTGGGATCGTGGTACATAGAAGGGATGGCAGTGGTTCTCAGATGCGAAAACTGTAGAAAATGGCAATGTTGTTCTCAGAGAACTTAGAAGTTTTCAAAAATGTTTTATCTGATTCTCTTGCCATCATGTAGCAAAGAGAAGGGCAAGGATCCCCAGAGGAAACTGAAGTCCACAGCAGGCAGGCAAATCTCCCACGATCTTACAGCCTCTACATGAGAACATAGCTTGTAGAATCCAAACTCCCTCAGCTGGTGTGGGCCTCTCTCTGCAATGAGGAGAGGCAGGTGTATTAGGGATCTGTTGCCACATAATAACTTACCCTAGATAGGAGCCTAAACAATAAACCTTTATTGTCTCCTGGTTTCTGCAGACCAGGAACTTGGGAGCAGATTGCATGAGTGATTCTGACTCAGTTGAGGTTACAGTCAAGCTGTGGACCAGGACTCAGCATCTAGGGCTTGGCTGTGGCTGCAGGATGGTGTCTAAGCTTGGGTAACTGGTTTTTAACAGAAGACCTCAGTACTTAACCACATGGACCTCTCCCTAGGGCTTCTAGACTCTCCTTGTGATAGGCAGCTGGTTGCCACCAAAGCACATGGTAATTAGTGTCTTTTAATACTGACACAAGTCATACTCTACCCCTGCCACCAGATTCTATCAGAAGGCAGTTGTACGATCAGACTACCCTCAAGGTGAAAGGAACTGATTTCTCTACTTTCTGTGGGCGTATTTTAAAACCATCATACCAGAGGAAGTTCAGTTTCTGTTCTGACATTCAAGATGAGCTGACCATAGAGAAATCTCCAAGTCTGATGGTATTAGAAAACAAAGGTGATGCTTCATAAAGAATAAACATAGATGGGGTGGGCATTTAGCACAACAGTTACTTACTACTTGGAATGCCCATTAACATGAGAGACCTGGGTTGAGTACCTGGCTCCCAGCTTCAGCCCGACCCAGGTCTGGCTATTGTGGGCATTTGGGGATTTTACCAGATCTCATTGTGTCCCCTTGCCTGTCTCTCTCTCTACCTTTCAAATTAATTAATTAATTATTTAAAAATAATTAACTCCAATGACTCAATAGGTATTATGGTGGGAAGGGGGATTGGGCTTTGATTAAGGCTCAGCAGTTAAAAGCCTCAATTATTTTGGCCCCATAGCTACGAGTACATTTGCAGAAAGAGAGAGGGGAGTGGGTGGAACTCGTGCTCACCCCTCTGCCCTGGCAACAGTGACTGTCCCTGTTGGAATCAGTCCCTATTTCTCTGGCTGTGAGTCCTCTGGTACCTACATCTTTGTCTCAAGGAGCAGCAGTTTTCCCTGTGAACAGAAAACTAGAAGGTCATGTGCTGGTATCTTTTTAGCAGTTTCCAAAATTCCGGAGAGAAAGGCAAGCACGGGGTGGTACCTCCTGCCCCCTCCCTGCGCCCCAGGGAGGGCTTCCAATCCTGTGGCTTCCTCCAGGGGAACCTTGGGAGAGCTGGCAAGTACTCTAAACAGATAAAAGATAATTGAACAAGGAGTGAGTAGTAAACGGTGACAAAGTGCTATTTCCATAATAAGCTTATCTGAGTAAACTTTCTCAGAGCCCCTGAGTTCCCGAGCAGGGTGTGGATTTGGCAATGGTAAAGAAACAGGCCACGCCAGGAATGTCTGGGGGCTAATGAATGCCCCTGAAGTGGTTGACGTTCCTATCTCTGCTTTGGATCCCTGCCACCTTGACGCGAATGTCAGACGGTGTTTAATTGGCAAACAGGGCTTCAAAGGGTTGCTGGGCCCTGCTCCCAGGGCCCCGGGGCCTGTTAATGTTTAATTGTCATGCGCAAGGGCCCACTAGCCCTCGGTAGATTTGGGCGTTTTATTGCACTTTGAAAAAGCCATATTATGAGCCTCCTTCTTGCTCCGTGGGCATTTTTACAGAGGGGCCTTGGAATCACGTGTTGCCTAACCTAACCTACGAGTAGCAAAGTCTCCGGGTTATTCAGGAAAGGGTGGAGAGAGCCACCTTTAAGCTGGCAACACCCCAGATTTACTGCATTTGCCCTAAAATCAAGAAGTATTCAGGGAAGATTTGCAACAGCAAAAGAAAACAAAAAGCTGGGTTGGGAGTCTGGGGTCAAGGGGAGGGAGAAAAGACGCAGAGGTGAGATTGTTCAGTGGCACATTGCACAGTTGCTCCATTGAGGGCTGATGCTGTCTGCTCTCCTGGAAGCTGACTCTGACTCAGGGTCCTGCTGAAAATGCTATTTTTTTAAAGTTCCTCTTCCGAAAAAATAAAACCTCTCTCTACTTTATGTTGTTTGTGTGATTTAAAAAGCCGACTGTCTTACCAAGGCTTTATAGCCTTTATTTAATTACATGGGAAAGAGGAAGAAATAACAGAAGACAAATACTTTTTTTTTTCCCTAAACTACACGGAAATTGTGAATAAAAGTAGCTTCCAACTTCCTGACATTTGAAAAGCACTACTTTGAAATGCATATGAATGATTTCTTTGAATTTTCAATTCAATTCAATTGAATTGAACACATCTTCATTGAGTGCTTACTAAGTATTCATATCAAATCATTTCTTTGGTTTTGAATTAGTGGCTTTTATAGAAATCGTTTCTTTTGTTGGATTTTGGAAATGTATCGGCTTGTTGTTTTAATCATACTTTTGCTGATTGTGAGTATCTCTCTGAAGAAGGAATGTAAAGAGAAATATCTAATTACACCACTTATATCAGAATGGCAAAGCATATATTTATCTTGTTTGTTAATTACATATGTCACAGCTGAAGACCAAACACCAGCTAATGTCGACATTAGCCAGAAGGGTCTGGTAAACATCAAGAGTGGGGTGGGTGACAAATAAAAAACAATGCAGCAAGTGGGAAGGCTGTATGCTTTTTATGGACTTATAGTACCTCAAAATTTCTTTGCTCTTTGTTTTAGCCAGTTATGTTCTAGCATCCAATGCTCCCGTCTCTGGTCTCTACAAGCTATACTTCACAGCAGCATCACCACTATTGGTAGCTTTCAGAAGCATCTCACAGCCTGTGGTCAGGTTTATACAGCTTAGAGGCAGACACTGAGGATCTTTCAAAGGGTTCGATCTTCTCTCTAGCTCTCTTTCCCAGTCCAGCCATCCCTGCCACCGTCTGAGAGCTTCCTCCCCTTTGTCCAGAGGTAAGCCAACAACCCCTTCCAATCAAAGCCAACACCATGAAGTTCAATCACAACCAGGAGTCCAGGCCCCAATGAATGCGCACAAAGCCCATACCCTCCAATTCCATATGCACCGTTAATGAGTTCAAAGCCCTATAATGTTATTTGATTCCTTTCTTAATAGAAATGAGAAGTGGTAAAAATGAGCGGCCTTTATCAGCTATTTTAAATTAAGGGGTATATTATCCTTTGGATAGATTTACAGGAACACCCATTATGCATCTAACTCCTATTATCGTTAATGGCGGTAAATGCATGCACACACAAGCACAGCACTCGGGGCTTTGCACAGGAGGCCACTCTTTTCTTCTATTATTAACAAGTCCTGCTTCACACTTCTTAAAATACCTGCAGAATGAAGCAAAACATTATTCATGATTTAAAGACTATCTTGGTATATGCTTTTCTAAGGAAATTAGATTGGTACATTACAAAGGTTTGCAAATTCACTTCATGATAGCAAATGACTATGACCCTCAATGCACCCCTCCAGAGGGGAAGAACAGGAGGGGGAGTGACTTGAGGTTCCTATTGTCAACACCGAATAAGGTTGTGCTAGCATGGGGCTAGAATCTTGAGCCTGTCAACTGCTCTTGTTTTTGTTTGTTTGTTTGTTTTGTTTTGTTTTCTGTGCTGCCAGAGCCAGGATTGATGCATAGGAGAGACAGAGAAGTAGAACAGACTGCTAAAGCGGGACTTCCAACTATAGAGAAGCGACTACTGTAGATTCATTCACTCATTCATGTGTTTATCCAACTATGCCTTTGCTCAACAAATATTTATTAAATCCCTAATGTGTGCCAGACAGCATGCTGGTCTAAGAGGCCATAATAGTGAAGAAGATAGATTAGGATCTTGCCCCCCGAAAACTCACAATTTACTAGCAAGATAGAAATTAAACAACTAATTGCACACTTAGCTCTGTTGATACTGCTAAACAGAAGTACAAGGAGCCATGAACAAATTAGTGAATGGAAAGAGGCGGGAGAGGTGCCTAGAGGAATGGATGCATGGAATTTACTTTGATAGAAGATCACCAATCATCATGGCAATAGGGGATGATGGAGGAGGGTCTTGCCAGCTCAAAGGAGAAGTACTTGCAAAGGCCCTGTGGAAGGCAGGAATCAAATTCTAGTCTTGGGGGCTGCTGTTACGATGTAAATGTGTTAAATTGCCACCTGCAACACCAGCATCCCATGTGGGCACTGGTTCGTGTCCTGGCCGCTCCACTTCTGATCCAGCTCCCTGCTAATGCTCATGGGAAAGCAGCAGAGGATGGCCCAAGTGCTTGGGCCTCTGGGCCTGTGTGGGAGACACAGAAAAGGCCCTTGGCTCCTGGCCCAGCCCCAGCTGTTGTGACCATATGAGGAGTGAACCAGTGGATAGACGGTTCTCTCTCTGGCCCTTTCTCTTTGTGAAACTGACTTCCAGATAGATAAATAAATATTTTAAAAATTTCTGACCTTGACATTCAATAAATAATAGTGGCAACAACTGGTCCTTCCTTCCAAAACACTATGCAGAAGTAGACAATTACTTTCCTCTTCTTGCTTAAGAAAGCATATAATGAGGTTCACCATTTGCCTGAATCAATGTGTTGTGAAGCTAAAATTGGCCGCCAGCCACATAAACTTTAGAGTTCGCATTAAAGACCAGGGAAACTCCTACTGACTCCCTGCTGCCCGGAACCAAGGCCAGGTCCAGGGACGCCTGCTTCTTGCTGCCCAAGAGATGTCTTCACATTCAGAATATGCCTCTTGCATGAGTCGCCTGAGTGCCTGGCTATTAGATGACATTGCCAGGCCCACTGATTCTAAATCTATGAAAGTGGAGAAACCGTTCAGTGAACAGCCATTGGTTGAAGAAGCTTCATGGAAAGGAGAAAGAAAGACAGAAACCAAAAAGAAAGTGCTGGCCTGAGGAGAGAACGTGGATTTGTTGTCTCTGCACATGACAGAGACATCTCCTCCTCATTCCCAGTAAAGCTTAGTGGGAGGAACACTGTCACCTCCATGTGGAAGTCTAATCTGGTTAATTTGTAACTGGTTCTTAAACACATGCTAATCCTACAGAATTATTCTGGTATTGGTTTTGTAATCTGCTGCTTACCTAATTCTCTAATGAAATGGATACATAAATTAATAAAAAATCATCTGAATGCTTCCTCTTAGTTTCTTTATCTTCGTGCAGATCAGCAATAAGCAGCTGGAGGACCAGAGCCCTTCTTCAAGTTCAGGACGATCCCTGGCCACAGTCACTGCCTCCATGACCTCCAGCCCACCTGTCATGGGGGAATCTACACTCTAAATTATTGACATTTCTTGTCTGGGCCACCTCTTGAACAAGAAGATTTCCTGTGTTATTCTTCAATAGCAAGAAACGGTGTTTTTTTGAAAACAATTTATTTCCAAAGCTCTGAGAGGTGCTTACCTTTTAAATTTATTTTTAAAGATTTGTTTATTTATTTGAGAGTCAGAGCTACGGGGGTGGGAGAGAGAGTGGGGGTGGGGGGAGCTTCCATCTGCTGGTTCACTCTCCAGATGGCTACAATGGCTGGGGATGAACCAGGCTGAAGCCAGGAGTCAGAAGCTTCTTCTGGGTCTCCCACACGGGTGAAAGGGGCCAAGTGCTTGAGCCATCTTCTACTGCTTTTTCCAGGCTACTAGCAGGAAGCAGGATCAGAAGTGGAACAACCAGGATACAGATCGGTGCCTTTTGGGATGCTAGAGCTGCAGGTGGTGGCTTTACCCACTATTCCACAACACAGACCCCGAGGTGCCTTAAGTCTTGGTATTTCTGCGACTGGGAAGGGAATTCCAGATGTCTTCCATGTGATGCTTCCTTTTCTAAAAACATCAACATTACTTTAGGGATGACAATTCCCAAACCAATGGAGTGGCAAGTGAGGAAACTGGAACAGCAGGTTTGAAAGTAGTAGGCCACATGGGTGGGTCTGGAATCTAGGAAGGCTGTTTCTTAGGGCTGGAGTTGTGGTGCAGTGGGTTAAGCCACTACCTACAGCACCGTCATCCCATATGGGTGCTAGTCCAAGAATCAGTTGCTCTACTTCACATCCAGTTCCCTGCTTTTATACCTGGGAAAGCAGTGGAAGATGGTGCAAACACTTGGGCCCCTGCACACACATGGGAGACCTGGTTGGAGTTTTAGTGTCCTGGCTTTGGCCTGGCCCAACCCTGGCCATTGTGCCGTTGTGGCCTTTAGTGGAGTGAACCAGTAGATAGAAGTCTCTCTCTCTCTCTCTCTCTTTATCTTTCAAATAAATAAATAAATCTCTTTTTTTTGACAGGCAAAGGTAGACAGTGAGAGGAGAGAGAGAAAGGTCTTTCTTCTGTTGGTTCACCCCTCAAATGGCCGCTATGGCCTGTGCACTGCGCCATCCGAAGCCAGGAGCCAGGTGCTTCCTCCTGGTCTCCCATGCAGGTGCAGGGTCCAAACACTTGGGCCATCCTCCACTGCCCTCCTGAGCCACAGCAGAGAGCTGGAAGAGGAGCAACTGGGACAGAATCCTGCGCCCCAACCGGGACTAGAACTGGGGTGCCAGCACCGCAGGCAGAGGATTAGCCTAGTGAGCCATTATTGGGCATTGCCTAAAATAGTTCCTGACAACATGGCACCTGGCGGGTGTTTGAGGGGTGTGTTTGCGGCTGCTGTGGTTAAGCCATGTAAGATCGGACCACCTGCAGGGATAGGTCCGCTTTAGTTCAGGACACTTGGACAATGCACAATCCCTATACCTTGCTTAAGATGACCCTGTGCGTGGTCCACCCACGCCTGCATGACCTTTTCTCTGATTGGCTCCCCTACTGTGCATGTCTTTCGTAAGCTTTATAAGCCTGCACATTTCCTCAATAAAGCAGTTCCTGCTTCGACAGAACTCACAGGTGCTTGCTGTGTTCTTGACCTGTCAACCTTACCTCTCCCATTCGCCTTGTCAGGAAGTGCTTGTACTGTTCCCTGCTGGTCAGGGGCCAGCCTCAGGCTTAAGACCCCAACAAGCCATGGCACCGGCCAAATAAATAAATAAATCTTAAAAATAACAAAGAAAACAAGGCCATCTCAGGTCCTGCTGGTGCAATGAGAGAAAGACCCAGGAAGACAGGAGATCCACCTCAAGGTAGAAGTATGATGGAGTCCCCAGCTTGGTCTCTAGGCCCCTGTAGACAGGTGGGCTGCAGATTCTGCTGCATGAGTAGCCAGGAACTTGGCCACTGGAGAGATGGAGCCATGGATAGAACACAGCCCTCAGAACTCTGAGAGTAAGAACCTGCAAAAGATGTCAACTCCACCCCCGGGGCAACATCCTCCTCTATGTGACTAATGGCCTTCGAGAAGCTTCATGCTTAGTTTTCACTTCACTCATCTCCTTCCTCTACACTGTTGTAGTAAATTATCTTGCTTACTTACGTGGTTTTAATTATTTCATCAAAACCTATGACTTACAAATTATATCTCTAACATACATTTTTTTCTGAGTTCTGGATTATATATCAAACTAATCCCTCAATTCTTGTGGTAAACTGTTGTCTCCTCTCTCTCTCTCTCTCTCTCTCTCTCTCTCTCTCTCTCTTCTGAGCATAAAGGAAAGAGGAAGTTTAACCTATCCACAGATGAGGAGGTAGTAGACTTTTTAGTCTCATGAGCTACTAGCCAGCTTGGTGAATGGTCTGGAGTTTTTCATGGAGGGTGAGCTGCTGAGCCAGGTGCTGAAGCCGGCTGTGGGTCTGATAAAAAGGTGTCTCCCTGGGGAACTTGCGTGATGGCTAGACTTCATCCTGAGAAAGACACACTGGATACCTAAGTAGCTACAAAACGCTATTTGGCTGAGAACTGAGACAAAGCATTGTGTTAAGAGATTCTGGCTCTTCATGAATTGAGATGAAACTCATTCAGTCTAAAGCCCAGGCTTCCTATTACCAGAGACAGTGGCTGGATCAGGGTCCTTGTCTGCACAAGGAGAGGATTTCAGACGTGAGCCAGAGAGTAGCAGTAAGCATGGTGGCAAAGTTTAATAACACACTTGATAGCCCTGGTGGGCATTTCAGGAAAGAACTGAGAGCTTCTTAAAACTTTATTTACTGGAGGGATAGGCAAAGACGGAGAGAGTTCCTATCTGCTGGTTCACTCCCCAAATGCTCACAGTGGCTGGGCCGGGCCAGAGCTGAAGCCGGGAGCCATAAGCTCCATCCAGATCTTCCAAGTGGGGAGCAGAAACTCGTCTGCTTGAGCCATCACTTCTCCTCCCAGTGTCTACATGAGCGGGAAGCTAGACTCAGGTGCTGGAGCTGGAGAATGAACCCAGGTATCTGGAATGGGACATGGGTATCCTAATCAACCACTTAACCACAGGCCAATTTCCTGCCCTCATTTTCACACTTTGACTTTACCCCAGGAGACTCATGTCCCACTTCCACTTGCCAGACTAACCCTAACTGCAAGCGGCCCTCTGCTTAGCACGGTTCAGCCTGCAGATTTCCAACCTAAGGATGGTGTGAAAATGACACACATTTAGAACAGTCCTTCCAGTTTGAATGTGGATCCCCCCCCCCCCCCCCCCGCCCAGGCCAGCTTGTTCATATGATCCTGTCTCTCCCGAAGCTGGGCAGTGTCACTCACAGCTTCCAGGGGCTGCTGCCTAATCCCTAAGCCCCAGCAGCCCCCTGTGCTGCCAGCTATGATGCTTTGGAGGCCAATGCTATTGATCTAGGGATTCACCTTATGGTGGTTCTGTATAGCAGCATTTTCAAAGGATAATGAATGTACATTGTTTAAAGACACTTAGTTCAGGGTCAGTGCTGTGGCACAGCAGGTTAAAGCCCTAGCCTGCAGCACCAGTATCCCATATGGGCACCTGTCAAAGTCCCTGCTGCTCCACTTCCAATCCAGCTCTCTGCTATGGCCTGGGAAAATAGTAGAAGATGGCTCAACTCCTTGGGCCCCTGCACCCATGTGGGAAACCCAGAAGAAGTTCCTGGCTCCTGGCTTTCAATCAGCTCAGCTCTGGCCATTTCAGTCATTTGCGGAGTGAACCAGTGGATGGAAGACTTCTCTCTCTGGCTCTACTTCTCTCTGTAACTCTGTCATTCAAATAAGTAAAATAATTTTAAAAAGACACTTAATTCATGCTAATTTGTTTCAGTGGCAGTGAGACTAACACAGCCCTGGAGTGTGCCCAAATACCCCAGTTTCACCCTCTGCCCTCTCAAAGGTGAGGCTCCTTCTGAACTGCCACCCCCAGCTCACCTGTTCCCCAGCTGGAAGCATGGAGGCCCTTGCATACTTACCCACCATGTCCAGTGGCTTCCCTTTGTCTTCAGACCAAGTTCAATATCCTTGAAAGGACCCTCCTTTGTTCTGCCCTGGCCTGTGGTAGTCAGAGCTCCCTGTGCTCCATCACTTGAAGAAGCAATGTTTCATGAGCTCTCGTATAAAAAGCACTATGGGAAGTGCTTCATGGGATTAGCTTATTTAATCCACTCTCTGTGTTAGCTCTTGTTATCCATTTTACAGCTGGAAAAACTGTGGCAGAGAGAGATTAAGAATGTTGCCTAAGGTGATCAGACAGGTAACAAGTGGCAGAGGCAGAATTTGAACCCACACGTTCTGACTCTGGTGTCCTTGCTTTTAAACAATGTCTTGCTCCCCAGCATGAAGGTAAGGGCTCGCTGCAGAAACCTGGACAGACCTCCATCCGTCAACACTGACTCTTTACTTATTTCACAAGCCTGTGCTGCTGATCTGTTAGGTAGCCCACACTGTGCCGGGCAGGAGTAAGCACATGTATGCCATGTGCCTTCCGAAGGGTGGGCTTTAGAGAGGAGACAGGGAAGAAGAACCATGTGAGATGGCTAGAGGAGTGATGAGGCGGAGGCTCAGGAAGGAACGTGGGCCTGTTCTCTGGGTTTCCAGAGGGGGGTGAACTGTGCAGGAGAGAAGAGCAGAGACAGGTGCAGAGGCGGAGGGAAAGCGTGCGCAAGGACACAGGCAGAGGAGGGCCAGGTGTGTTCAACACCGTGTGGCAGAAAAGAGGGTGTGGGATGGCAGTGGGGGGAGATGAGGCAGGCGGGACCAGACCATAAGATCTGGGGACTCCTTGCCAAGGACACCAGTGTGGCCTCATCATTCCCATTGACCTGGACCAGTCACTGATCAGTGGCAGTAAATAGCTGGTCGCTTTAGGTCAGGTGTTCTCCCAGCTTCAGTCCAGTGCTGACACTGGAATTCTCCGGCATATAAGGGCTTTCTGCAGGAAGGGAGCAGGGAGCATGGCACAGTGAGAGGAGGCAGGACCTGGATTCAAAAGCCGATTTTATTATCCTGGGACCCGGGGACAATAGTGAATGAGTGTTCCTTCTTGGAACTCATTTTCTTTACCTGTAAAATGGAGCTGATTTTATATACGCTGCAATGCAATTGTGAGGTTCCAATGATAGCATTATTGGAAAGTGCTTTGTAAACACTTTTGTTTGTAAAAATCAAACATAAGCATAACATCAAGGCCCACAACACAACTCCCAATAGCCTTTGTTCTCAAGAGCATTACTTTAGAGACCATGCATTCTTTCAACAAAGAATGAATTTATTCTTTCAATAAAAACTGAAGTCCTAATATGTGCCAGCCTTGTGCAGGTTTCAATAGTTGTTCTCAGACACTTCCTCAAAATCTGTTTCCTAATTTGC
The DNA here is from genome assembly GCA_949820135.1 of Sylvilagus floridanus. Taxonomy (NCBI): domain Eukaryota; kingdom Metazoa; phylum Chordata; class Mammalia; order Lagomorpha; family Leporidae; genus Sylvilagus; species Sylvilagus floridanus. The sequence goes on from OX463245.1 coordinate 1,331,352, forward strand.
AAAAGAACACCAACCGCATGCGCTTCACCCCTAAGGACTCCTGGATTTGCTGTTGCTGCATTTGCCTCCCTTAGCTTTGTCCTACCTGAATCTTCCAGAATTTTCCCTCTAACATCTTTTTTTCCCCTAGTTCCTCTTCATTGGCAGAAGCAGCCATGACCTCTTCTTGACCAGAAGGTAAAGCTGAACGAACACAGGCAACTCTGTTGGCAGAGGCAAGTATATTTGGACCCCTGTCCAGCCAGGTAAGTCCTGCACCAAGGCATTCCAGAGTGGCAGTGTCTGAACCCAAATGGGCAGCTCTGATATGAAGAGCCCAGGTACTGGAAGAGGCCCATCAGGGGCCAGTTCCAAGTAGCACAGTGAGAAAGAAAGGTCTCTGGTGTATTGAATGACGCCTGCATTTATTATCGGAGGATCTGTGCTGCTCCTTGCTCTCTCAGCTAGCTCATTTGGAAGACCAGGGTGATGGTGTTAATATTCTTCCTGCAGGATTGTCACAAGGAAAGGATTGAAATAAAGTTCAGAAGTCAACGTTGTGTGGGCTCCAGGCGTGTCCTTGTCAGCCGGGGCTGCCATAACAACAGCACGGACTGGGTGGCTTAACCCAAATACACCTATTTTCCCCCAGTTCTGGAGGTTGGAAATCCCAGATCCATGTGCCAGAAGGGTTGGTTAATGTCTGGCAGGGCCTCTCCCTGGATTGCACACAGCCACCCTCCCAGCGTGTCCTCACACGGCCCTTTCTCTGTGCACACACCTCTTCTGTTCCTGTTCCTGGGAGGGGAACAGCCCTATGGGATTGGGGACCTACCTTTCTCATCTCATTCAGCCTCCGTTATCCCTTAGAGGCCCTATGTGATCAAGACTTCAACATGTGAGTGGGGATGTGTCCATAGGTCACCCGGTATCCACATGAATAACATTATTATGATGCACGGTGATCACCTTGGAAACAAACACAGATTGGTCACAAAGTTTCTCCAAATCTGGGAAAACAAATCATAAATTAGTAGAAACATTTCCAAAGCAAAATAAAAACTGTGTCCTTTAGCTTTCTCCATATTCACCCACATTGAAGCCACACTTTTTACCCATGGTTGGAACCAACACATTTTGTAAATCTCTTGCAGTTGCTGAATGCTAAAATGTTTCTCCCAGAGCCAGCCTGGCTGTCAGCTCTCAGCCTTTCTAGTTTCCAAGAAGAGACACCAGATCTGGGCCTGGACCTGGTGGGGGGAGCTTCTCCCATCACTGCCTCACTTGGAGCTCTGCCTGTGGTGCCCAGGCATGTAGCAAATTATATATGCAGGTCAGCATAACCATTGTCTCAGAACAAGCCTGTCCAGGTCTCCACGAGCTAGCTCAGTGTGGAAAGACCCAAATGAGAAATCACTCTTTTGAATAGAAATGCCATTTGGAGTAATTTCCTTCTGGAGCCATTTCATTCAGGTGTGCCATGGACTACAGAAAAGAGACTGACAGAGCAGATTCTGAGGATGGGAGGAACCTTGCCAAGGACTTGAATGTAAGATCATTATCCTTGTTCAGCCTGGGACTGAAGAGGAAATGAGTCAGAGGCTCCCACAAAGCCCAAAGCAGCAGGAATGGAACCAAAATGTCTATCTTTAAGGGTAGCTCTTGGTTGAAATAATCTTATTTATTCTTTCAAGGCTTCTTTTTAGTTCTATAATTTTTTTTTGATGAAAAATAAAGTTTATAGATCAGGACAAGAGCAATTGACATTTCTTCTCATATTGCCTTGGGTCTACCTAGCTCATGTCACAGGGCAAAGCAGACTTGGGGACGGAAGAAGAGAGGCCAAGGGCTCCTATCTGGAAACAGGACAATGGGGTTCAGCTGGAAGCAGCTGAGTAATGAACCAGCCCTCTGGGGTGTCTTCTGTTGGAATTGGGGGTGGTGCTCTGAGTTCTGCTTGCATCCCTTGTTCCTTTGAGTACTTGTTGCTATTTTTTCTCTTTGTTTCTGTAGGTAGAGTTATCTATATACTTACAAACAGCGGCTTCTGGCACCACAGCTCACTTAGCTAATCCTCCGCCTGCGGCGCCAGCACCCTGGGTTCTAGTCCCAGTTGGGGCACCAGTTCTGTCCCGGTTGCTCCTCTCCCAGTCCAGCTCTCCGCTGTGGCCTGGGAAGGCAGTGGAGGATGGTCCAAGTGCATGGGCCCTGCACCCACATGGGAGACCAGGAGGAAGTGCCTGGCTCCTGGCACTGGATAGGTGCAGTGTGCCAGCTATGGAGGCCATCTTGGGGGTGAACCAACGGAAGGAAGACCTTTCTCTCTGTCTCTCTCTCTCACTGTCTAACACCGCCTGTCAAAAAACAAACAAACAAACAAAACAGTGGCTTATGCTGGGTACCTGGAACATAACCATCAGTGGGAGAGTCTAAGGAACTCTGAGCCTAGAGGAAGACACCTGACAGTTGGGTAGGTACCAGACTTGGTTTATTCAGCTGCTTCTATATGTTCCCAAGGACCCATAACTCCGCTCCACCACCTACAGTCTCCATTCTAACTCAAAGCCATTGTTGGGTCAAGGTTGCTAGCAGTCAGTGGGGCTATTTGATATCTTTAGCACACCTCTCCTCAAACCATGCAGCCTTCTTTATGTGGCCAATCTGGAGGCACAACGCTGGTCCAGTAATTGTCAGTGGATTGCCATCCTGTGATTGGTGTATCACTGGGCTCCTGAACTGATCTCTATGCGCATGGGAGGTATCAGGATTGCTAAGACTAACCAGAATTCTCCCATGATAAAGCCATGCTGCTGGCCCACTGTGGCAAGATAGAATTGTGCTCTGGACATGGCTATCCCTGATTCTGTGTTGTTTTGATTCATTGTATGTAAAATTGGCAGACACTCCATTGAACACAAATCAAAGACTGCACATGTTTACGGGACCGGATGAACAACAAGCCTCCGCTCCCAATTCCTGCTCTCAAGTGTTAGAGGCAACCGTCACAAGTGTTCCCGTTATTTCTTCTGGAATTTAGCTCCCTGTCTTTACATGAGACACTTGCACTCAGGTTTCCTGATGAACACATTGAGATTTGTCTGGAATTTCTTTCCTGTTGAGTAAGGATTTAGCTTCTATTCCCACCCTCATCCACGACTACCCATATAGTCTTTCCATTCCTTGATTCTGGGGGTCTGCATGCTACCTCTTGTGGATCAAATCCAGGCTCTTCCTTGCTTTGTTGTGATCTTTGAAATAAGAAGGCTTGTTTATATTTTCAAGAGCTATAAACAAGAACACAAACAAAAATATGCTACAGAGACAGCATGTGGTTCACAAAACCTTAAATATTTATTTTCTTGCCCTTTATGGAAAAAATTTTGCCATCCCCTGCTCTTTATCCTCCCAATATAGTCATATTAAAATTTAAGCAAAGAAGTATTGTTGATTATAAGCTTGGGTACTGTGATTATACTCCCTTTTTTGTATGTTTTTTTAAAGGTTTTATTTATTTATTTGAAAGTTAGAGTTATACACATGGAGAAGGGGAGACAGAGAAAGAGAAGTCTTCCATCCGCTAGTTCACTCCCCAATTGGCTGCAACAGCTGGAGCTGCACCAATACAAAACCAGGAGCCTGGAGCTTCTTCTGGGTCTTCCACACGGGTGCAGGGACCCAAGTACTTGGGCCATCTTCCACTGCTTTCCACAGCAGAGAGCTGGATTGGAAGTGGAGCGGATGGGACTCAAACTGGCACCTGTGTGGGATGCTGGCACTGCAGGTGGCAGCTTTACCTGCTATGCCACAGCACTGGCTCCTTATATGCCTTTTTTTAAAAAAAAAACACGTGGCATTATTGATTGCACTTACCAGTACAGTTCTTCATATATCCCCAAGTCTCTACCTAATGTATCAAATATATATTAACATAACTTTGACCGGCGCAGTGGCTCAATAGGTTAATCCTCCGCCTGCGGTGCCAGCACCCTGGGTTCTAGTCTCAGTCAGGGTGCCAGATTATGTCCCAGTTGCCCCTCTCCCAGTCCAGCTCTCTGCTATGGCCTGGGAGTGCAGTGGAGGATGGCCCAAGTGCTTGGGCCCTGCACCTGCATGGGAGACCAGGAGGGAGCACCTTGCTCCTGGCTTCGGATCAGCATGGTACATTGGCCACAGTGGCCTTTGGAGGGTGAACCAACGGTATAGGAAGAACTTTCTCTCTCTCTCACTGTCCACTCTGCCTGTCAAAATATATATATATATATATATGTCTATATATATATATAGACATTACTTTTAAAATGTTGAGACTATCATGGAAAGCATCAATTTCTTTATTCTCCTGGGAGGTTTTTCTAGGTTCCCCTGGCTTTGTGTTCCAAAATGTATTGTCTATCTCCAGGCACAGCAGTCATCTCAACTCTCCTTGGTTGGATCGCTAGCTCCTGGATTTTTTTTCTTCCTTAGAATGCATATCCCCCACCTCTATCCATCACCAGAGAATAACCTCCAGCAATGTCTTTCAGAAGGAATATGTAGCCCTTGATGTTTGAGGATGTCTATGTGCTCACACAATTGACATTTGGCTGGGTGAAGCACTGCGATTTGAATTGCAATTTTTATTTCAGTGTTGAAGTCAGGACAACATTACCTTTTGGCATCCTTGTCTTTTCTCTTTTATGAGTGAGTCACGAGAAGCTCTGCCTCTCTGTGACCCAGCTGCTTGGATGTGAACTTCAATGTTTAACTCACACGGCCAAGGCAGGGGAGAGGAGGTGGCCTTCTTTTAAGAAGTCCCCATAGATCCACCTCTGAAGATTTCTTTATTTTTTTCTTTCTAATATTTATTTATTTATTTGCAAGTCAGAATTACAGAGAAAGGAAGAGGTAGATAGACAGAAAGAGGGAGAGAGGGAGGGATGTGGGAGGGAGAGGGAGAGAGATAGAGAGAAAGAGGGAGAGAGAGAGAGGGCGGGATGGAGAGAGGGAGAGAAAGAGAGGTAGAGGGATTTACAGAGGAAGGTAGGGGGAAAGAGAGGTGGGGGAGGGAGAGAGAGGGAAGGAGAGAGAGAGAGAGAGGGAGAGAGAGAGAGAGAGAGAGAGAGAGAGAGAGGGAGGGAGAGAGAGAATCTTCCATCCTCTGGTTCACTCCCCAAATGGCTTCAACGGCCAGGGCTGAGTCAAGCCAAAGCCAGGAGCCAGGAGCTTCATTCAGGTCTCCCAGATGGGTACAGGGGCTCGGGTACTTGGGCTGTTTTTTCTAGGCCATTAGCAGGGAGCTGGATAGGAAGAGGAGCACCTGGGACATGAACCAGTGTCCTCCTGGGATGCCAGGCATTGCAGGCAGTGGCTTAACTTACTATGTCCCAGGGCTGGGGCTTGCAGATCTTTTATGCACACAACTTTTATTTCCACCTCTGCACTTCTCATCTGAAGAGGTATACCTGGGTCACCAGGTTTTGGTAAAAAGACTGGAGTACCGTTATTCACTGTATCCACTTTCTCTGAATCCTCCTATTTTCAGCACTGTATTTTATCACCTCCCTATCCTGTATCTGGTGTCTCTAAGTCTACAGCTCACCATTTTAGTTTCTCTTTAAAAAACAAAACCAGTGCCAGCACTGTGCAATAGTAGACTAAGCCTCTGCCTGGGGTGCCTGCATCCTATAGGGAGATCAGTTCGTGTCCCAACTGTTCCTCTTCTGATCCAGCTCTCTGCTTATAGCCTGGGAAAGCAGTGGAAGATGGCCCAAGTGCTTGGCCCCTGCACCTGCGTGGGTGACCTGGCAGAAGCTCCTGGCTTTGGATTGGCCCAGCACCAGCATTTGCGGCCCTCCGGGGACTGAACCAATGGATGCAAGACCTTTCTCTCTGTCTCTCCCTCTCTCTGTCTGTAACTCTGCCTCTCAAATAGATAAACACAATCTGTAAAAAAACAAACAAACAAACAGACAAAAAAACCCAACCAACCTACCAAACAGCAACAAACCTGTGGTCTCTTCCTTGGTTATTTAAGGTATAGGGAGAGACCTGGAGATGAAATGGTCTCATATTTTGGGTTTCAACCAAGCCAATTGGTTAAGCTTCAGATTTCCCTCACTTCCTGTGTTTCCATTCTCATTTATGAGCAGGCTGCTCCCTTCCTCTTCCTCCCATGGTCTGGGTTATCTCAAATGCTGAGCTTCGATGTGGCTTCAAGATTCTGTGGTTTGCTTCACAAGTATTTAAGGTGATACTGTCTCTTCTATACAGCTTTCTCATTCAATTTTATCTTCAAAAATGTATTGAAATCTCTTATCTGTTGCAACTCTCATCTGTTTAATGTTCCCTCCTTGGTTTCTTTGTCATTGTGTGTCTATATTTTATTCTTTAATTAAATTATTATTTTAATTAGGGGAGAGTAAATAGCAATATGTGATAAATCTATCATGCTTAATTGTAGGTTTAAGTAACTCTAATACAGCTGGAATGTTAAGTATAAGAAGAGAGGGAGTGGATACTATGAGAGACCCAAGGATCTTTTTTTTTTTTAATGTATTTGACAGGTAGTTATAAATAGTGAGAGAGAGAGACACACAGAGAGGGCTTCCTTCCGTTGGTTCACCCCCCAAATGACCACCATGGCTGGAGCTGCGCCGATCCGCAGCCAGGAACTAGGAGCCTCCTCCCAGTCTCCCATGCGGGTACAGGGGCCCAAGCACTTGCGCCATCCTCTACTGCCCTCCCAGGCCACAGCAGAGAGCTGGAGTAGAAGAGGAGCAACCAGGACTAGAAACTGGAGCCCATATGGGATGCCGGCGCCGCAGGAGGAAAATTAGCTAAGTGAGCCATGGCACTGGCCCCAAGACCCAAGGATCTTATGGGAAAAGGGATACTTGAGTTCAATATGAAGGATTGATATTAATCGTGCAAGTAGATAAGGGGCCTGGGGAAATAAGTCAGGTGATGGGAAGAACAAGAGCAGAGGCTCTTGGGGCAGGAAGGCATGGGATAGCGTGGCTGTAGTCTGACTTGCCTGAAGCCTTAGTAACACCTTCCAGGAAGGGGAAGGGCAGAACTGAAAGATGGGACTAATACAAGATTTTTAAATCATAACAAAGGAAAAGGTGGTCCATTTCTCAAGGAAGATTCCCCTATAGTATAAGGACAGAGTTGGTAGGGATGTCTGAATACTCATTCAAAAGCTGAATTGTGGTGGTAGGTGTTTTGTGTAGAGGTTCTGAAGCCAGTAGGAATGCCCGAGTCCCGCACTGTGGTGCCTGGATTCAAGTTCTGGCTCAGCCTCCTGCTAATAATTCAAGTCATTACCTACCTCCCTGGTAGTCAGCAGGTAATGACTTGGGCTCCTGGTTTCAGCCTGGCCAAGCCCTGGCTGTTGTGAGCATTTAGAGAGTGAACCAGCAGATGGGAGATCTTTGTCTCTCTGTCTCTGTATCTTTCCCTGTCTGCCTTTCAAATTAAATAACTAAATAAATAACATTTCTAGCAGAATTGTGATGTTCCAGGCCCTATGCTAGGGCATAGATATGTATAAGACTTGATCCCTACACTCAAGGGGCTCGGATTCTGAATACAGTACAATGTCAGAAAGTCAGATAAGCACAATTGTAGCATCCCATAGGAGAGAAGTTCTAGAGGCCAGAAGTTCAGGGGCATGTAAATCTCAGATGAGATACTTGGCTCAGTGGGTTGTAGAAAACTTCCCGGTGAAAGGATGGGGATATTTGAGTAGAACGATCTCCCTGATTAATTGAATAAAATAGTTGGCCTTGACAGCAGGTGGTTAGCCTAGCATTTCAAGATGCCCAAGTCCTGTGTCAGAGTGCCAGCTCCAGCTCCTGATTGGAGTTAGAGAAGTGAGATACCTTGCCAAAGTTATCTGCCCTGAGTAGTGGGGCCAGCATTTGAACCACAAGTAGTTTGAATTATGATTATGCTTCCAACCTCCAGCTGCACTGTCCTATTTTTTTAAGTTCACCCCTCTCCTCACTGAAGAGAGCCCATTCTCTGCATAGCGGGAACAGTGGTGTGCTAGAGGCACTGAAGGCACAAACTCAGGGATGCAACCAGTCCAGGCTCTGCTCTGGTCACCCCTGTAACCTGGAAGGTGTCTGGGCTCATGCAGGGTGAACTCTAATCTCCAGGACTCAGGCAAGTGCCACCCAAACGAACAACAGCTTCACTGTAAGCCCTTTCTCAAAGCACAGAGCATGAAAAGGAAGTAGAGAAATGAAGACTTACTTCCCACTGCCCAAAGCTCTGAGTTGGTTAATGAAATTGATGGGTAAGGAGCCACCAGCTCTGGGGTTTATTAAGCCAGGCTTGGAAATGTTCCAAAATGTTGGCACTGCAGAAGCCACCGGCCAGAGGATGGGGCCCTGCTGGTCTCCCTGCCTCTGAATGGTCTCACAGGACAGACAGACCCTGTGTCCTCAAAGAGTTATGAAGGTGGCATCCTGTCGTGAAAGGAGCAGACATCTCTCCTCCATCAGCTGCCCCTGACACGCCAGAAACATGATTCACGACTCATGAGAACTCTCTTCAGAGGCCCCTTTGGTTGGGCTTGGGGCCCAGGGATAAAGTGTCTGCAGTCAGCTCTCCTGAGGCAGTGGCTTTCCCACCACATAACTCTTCCCTCGGAGGACAATGGCACTGCCCAGCATGCGAAAGGGGAAGTTTAACCAAAGGAAAAACTGGGCTCCCACTGATAACGCATCAGTGTTATCAAGCGATGGCAGGCAGGGGAGCCGGAGCCCCCTGGCCTTGCTGTGGCTCCAGGAGCACCGTTCGTATACTTTTTCCAACTGTCCCTTGGCGTGGACCTGTGCCCCCGACGCCCACAGTCATGGCAGTTACTCTCCAAACTCTCCCCAGTCCTCACCTAATCACGTTGCTTTACCAAGGCTCCTAAGTATGCATTTACTAAGGCTCATGGCAGTCACCTTTCTGGGAACAGCCTTGTATGGCCTTGTGCAGCCACGTCTGCTTTTGAGAAGCTACTGGTATTGACAAGTGGATGCATACAGTGCATCAATGCACTGCCCACGTGCGTGTAGGTGTGCTTTCATTTAATCCCCACCTGACTGTTATCAGCAGAGTACTGCTTGTTTTTTAGAAAGACGTTTTCGAACAGTTAAGTAAATTTCTTAAGGTAACCTCGTTACAGAACAGGTCTGAAACCAGCATGGTCTGAAACTAAGGAGTGTAGATGAACCACCACAAAGATTCCTCTCTCTCTCTCTCTCTCTCTCTCTCTTTCTCTCTCTACCTCTCTTTCTTTTAAAAGATATATTATTTATTTATTTGAAAAGCAGAGTAACAGAGAGAGAGGGAAAAAGAGCTCTCACATCTGCTGATTCATGCTACAAATGCCCACAAGAGCCAGGGCTGGCCCAGGCTGAAGCCAGGAGACCAGAGCTCCACCCTGGTCTCCCACATAGTGGAAGGGACCCAAGTATTCACCATCATCCACTGCCTTCCTAGGAGCACCAGCAGGAAGCTGGGTCTTAAGTAGAGGAGCCAGGACTCAATCGACACTCAGATATGGCGTGGCAACTTCCCAAGCGGTGGCTTAAGCCACTGCACCTATTCCCATCTACCTATCTTAACATGCAAACCAAAAGGAAAATAGAGCCTAGATATAATTTGATAGAAATCAAACAAATCTGCAGCTTCCTCTAAATCCCAAAGTACAATAATTTTCTGGCTAAGAGAAGGTGATGCCTACATTTCATCTCTGGGTGGGGAACGTTACTCCTGTGGGCTGACACTTTCACTTGCATGAGTCAGTAAGGGACAAGATGGAATGATAGGGTCAGGAAGTCTACCTTTCTTCCCAAACTCCTGGAAGCTCCTCTCCCTCCTCAAACTCCGGATGTGAGAACCAGGGAGGCCTCTTCACAGCCCAGGGCCTTGCCCCCTCCCCATTTGGGCTCTCTGGCTCAGCACCTTCTCGCTCACCTCCTCTCTATTGCCTCAGGCTGCTTCCTCTTCACTTAGGCAGTTAGGTAAGGATTTATTTTGGGTCTGACATGCTGGGTGTCTGCTGAGATTGCACAGAACGGTCTTTAGCAATATGGGAAAATCATAGAGTATTTGTATTTTCTTTATTTGATGTATAGTTACTACTTTATACAACAAGTCAATAAGATATATGAAGGATGGCATAAATAAGTTAATTAATACATAAATATTTGGAGAAGCACATGATCAAGTTTTTTTCTAAAACCAATAAATGAATATGAACATAAAAGTGTAGAGGCAACTATGATATAATGAGGGGAAAGATATGACCTGAAAGCAGTGCAAAGCATCATGGGAATGATGAGAAATCCCGCTTATTGATAGCCTTGGGCAAGAGGGGAAAAGGATGCAAAAGGCAAAAATACTATTAGAACTTATGTTATTATTATTTAGATAAATTCATTGTTCAAATATTTAAAGTGTCACTAGATATTTTTTAATGATTCAGCTGTTAAGAGTAGTCACATTTGGATAATTTTGTTTGAGTCTTCAGAGTTCTGTTTCCTTTTTTCTTTTCTAGGACTTTGGGATTATCTCAGAAACTGCAGCTGGAACATGATTTCTATGTGCCGAGTCAACCTGCACAGCCGAGGCCTGAGTGCGTTGGGAGGTCTCCCACATTCCCCGCCGCCGCCGTCTATCGCCCATGAGTTGGGGGCTGAGAAAGAAGTGGCAGTCCCTTTCCAGATGACTCTGGACCTCCCTGGCAGCAGCGGGAGACAGCCTTTCCTTCCGGTTCTATGCAGCAGGTGCAAGCCTCACACGCCCCTCCCTGCACTGTGCTCCCCCTTTCCCTTTGTCTGTCAATTAGAGCCCAGTCCCCGCCCAGCCTTGTCCGGGGGCTGTTGATAGCGAGTGTCCCTCACTCCTCATTAGTTGACACCCTTCTTCAGATCACTGTGTTATCCTCTGGAGTCCAACTCCTTCTCATTCTGCCAGCTGCCTTCTCTCTGCCTCAGTTCCTGTGGCCTTACTTGTCCCCTCCATCATTAATTGCCCAGAGTGGCATGACAGCTTCCAGACTGCTAGCTTCTATACAACCTGCTCCATAGAACAAACTTCCCAGAGCACTGATGTGATCCAATCACTACAGCTGTTGCAGTGTCCCTCCCACTCCCTCCCCTGGTAAACCATGCGCTCCACGGTCTGGCCCAGGTCCCTGCTCATGCCACTCCCTGAGTGCTGCCTACATCCCCAGTATCCACCATACCTTTGCCCACTTCTTTCTAGACCTTTGTTCCAAATTCTGCAAGTACCCTCCCATTTCCTTCTTCAATGCAATACCCTTCCAGCCCTATAAAGCCTTGGTCATACTACTTTTAAAACTGAGCTCTTAAGATTCATCACATTCTCTTGTGTCTTTTCTGAGCATCTGCTGCAGAAGCATACATCTTATCCCCTTGCTGTCACTGTATGTTTACACAGGTCTGCACCCTGTTTGACTAAGAGCTTCTTGAGGGGCAGGAATCATGTGCTATCATTATACTCTGCATTCCAGCGGCACCAGACAGTTTTGGTACCGCAGTAACTCACCCAAATTCCTTCCTCCACTGCACGTCTAGATTGCCTCAATTCCTCATGAGCCATGGCTTTCCCCCAACTGCAAAAATCAAGGGCATTCAGACAGATAATGACCACTATTGGATCAGGTCACGACTGGCTTGGCACCAACACAATTCCATGCAAGGTTAATAAATGCACATCATTTGGGAATCTGGAAACAAGTCCTCCTGGACAAAGCAACTGAATTTTATTCAAAGTGGCACTCCAGGGAGCCACTACCACTCATTCTCAACTGGGCCCAGGATTAAGCCCTTTGTCATCATCATCCTTGGCATTCTGAGTAGTTCAGACAGTGAGATATTTATGGAAGTGGCAAACACTGTTAGAATTAGAACCCATTGTTTCATATAGAAAAGGAAAGGGGATCTTAGCAATACTAAAATGCATTTCAGAGAGTAACACTCTCTGTGGGTCCAGGAGCACAGATATTAGGAGTGAAACTCGAAGGCAATTGGGAAAAGGCTGCCCGTACCCTGGGTGCATCCTGTTGTCATCACCGTGATAGGGTGAATAAGGTTGTTCCTCTGCCCCTTTCTCTTTGGACTCCTTCTGTTACGTTTCCTCCCTTGGTCAGATGCTCTGCTCTGAGACTGCGTTAATGAGGAATGATGTAGACCTTTAGCAATGGAAAAGAGATGGAACTAGTGGAGGGAGAAGGTAAAAGCATAAAGAGCAGCCCCTGTAACTGGCTACTTCTCTTGTCCAGGCCTAGCTGAGGGGCTTTTTTGCAGCTTTACCAGCAAAGACAAGGGATTGATCAATCCTTTGAAAATCAGCTCTAGTTGCTACAGAACACAGCTCTCCCTGGCACCAGCTATAACTAGCGGGTAGATAAGTCTTTCCTACTGACTGTACCTTAGTGGCCTCATCCATGGGGAATGAAAGAGATGGCATTTGCCTTCTGAAGGTCAAAGCTACCTGCAGTTGGCAGGGCTTATGACTGAGGTTTGGTAGCTGGCTGACATTAATGAAAGCAAGAAAGAGGTCTTGTGAGAGCAAGTGTTTGGTGCGAGAATCAAGCTGTTTGAGATACCTACATCACATATCAGAATGCCTAGGTTCAGGTTTCAGCTCTGCTCTCCATTCAAGTTCACTGCTAATGCAGACTTCTAGGAGGCAACAGGTGATGGCTCAAGTCCTTGAATCTTTGCCATCCATGGGGAACATCCAGATTGTGTTCTTGACTCCTGGCTGGGAGAGACTTTCTTTCTATCTGGCTGTCTGACTCACAAAACAAATAGATAGATATAAATTAAAATTAAAAATAAAGGGCTATTGTGTTGGGATTAAGACTCTTCAAATGGTTGTGCTCTGTACAACACTAGGAGATGTCATATGCACACATTCCATGGGATGGTAGATTTTGATGTCAAGGCAACCCCTTAAAGTTGAGCAGTACACAAGCTACACAATGGTGAGGGGGGTCCTGCTTAAGCAGAGCCTCTGGTGAGTCAGTAATGTTACCCCTCTGCTTCAGTTGCATGGGCTGGCTCTCTGATCAGAAAGGGCATGTGGAAACTCTGGAGACCCTCTCTTCCAGAATGAGGATCAGGATCTATTGTTGACAAGACTTTTTCTAACATATTTCTGGTTGTGTGTACTCTTAAAGAGCATAGAATACATCATTTTTAGTTAAACAATGAAGTAATTTTGTGAGAATAAACCTAATATTATAGTGGAATGGTCTTGGAAGGCTTGGTTCATTTGGAAGTTATACAGATAAGACACTAAAAAGACATTATAATCATCAGCACAGGTTGCCATAACAAAATACCACAAGCTGAGTGGCTTCAATAACAGACAATTATTTTCTGTCACTTCTGGAAACTGGGAACTCCAAGATCAAGGTGCCCACTAATTCAGTTCCTGGTGAGGGATCTCTTCTTGGCTTGAAGATGTCTGCCTTCTCATTTGTCCTCACATGGCAAAGAGTGACAGAGAGAAAGAAAGGAGAGAGAAGAGAGGGAGTGAGAGAGAGAGGGAACAAACCCTGCTGTCTCCTCTTCTTATAAGGGCACTGGCCTTATGAGATTAAGGTCATTATGTCCTTAGGTGCTTATGATCTAACAATTTATTACTTCATTACAGAACCTGTCTTAATGGGCAGTGATATTGGGAGTTAGTGCTTCAACTTCCTGACTTTGACAGAATGCACTTATTCAACCCATAACAGATAATAGATATTAGCAACTTACCCAGAGAACCTGGAACAATATAGTAGCCAGCCCCTAATATCATATCTACCTCTTGATATTCCTGCCTTTTGTAATCTCCTTCTACACTGCATAGGAGTGAGCTCTGTAACCAATTGTAGGAATCACAGTGTAACTTATGAGGCTTGGTCATAGCTATTGTGCCTTCTACCTTGCTCTTTATAACTTTCTATAGGGATACAAGCCATCAGCCTGTAAGGTCTCAGAAACAAGCTCTATTGAGAAGTCCACAAGGCAAGAAACTGATTCATGGGAGACCTGCAAAATTTTTAATCAAGTTGCATTGACAAAAACACTGCCTAGCTTGGATAGAAAAAAAGTAGACAATAGAAAAAGATCTTTGGATATGCAAATTTCTATAGGTACGAATCAGGCCACAAAAATACTTTTTAAAAATATTTATTTATTTGAAAGGCAGAGTTACAGAGAGGAAGAGGGAAAGGGAGAGGGAGAGGGAGAGGGAGAGGGAGAGGGAGAGGGAGAGAGAGAGAGAGAGAGATCTTCCATCTGCTGGTTCACTCCCCAAATGGTCACAATGGCCAGGACTGGGCCAGGCTGAAGCCAGAAACCAGGATCCAGGAGCTTCATCTCCCATGTGGATGCAGGGGCGTAAGTCCTTGCGCTATCTTCCGCTGAACCCAGATGGGATGCTGGTGTTTCAGGAGGCAGCTCAACCCATTATGCCACAATGCCAGCCCCCAACAACAAGTGCTTCACTGCAAAACTATGCTAGCTTTCATAGAAAAGGAGGAATGAGTGAGAGGATGGAGTTGACAGATCAGAGGATGGAGCCAAGAACTACAAAAAATTACTCTTGATAGCAGTAGAGGTCTTCATGCAGACACTGTCAACATGACCGAGGCCAGGTTTCTGGATTTCTCTGAATCAGTGACATTTCTTCCTTTATTGACACACAAGTGTCAATAGTGGGTATCCCATTCCTGCCTCACTACTGTATTTGGGTAGACAGTGGGAGATAACTGGTGTCCTCAGTGTTTTTTGTAGAAGGAATTTTACTGGAGTGTTATCTGAACAGATCCTGGATTCAGATGATGAGATCTTGGATGTGGAATTGACTTTGGAGGCTGGAACAGTAAATGGTCATATTTTGCACATAAGTGGGTCATGAGTCATTGAAAGCTGAGAAGTAGGGAGGGACCATCATGGTAGGCAGCTTCCAGGGAGAACTCCAATGACTCTTGCCTCTGATAACCATGTTCTTGTCTAACCACTTCTCACAGGGAGTAGAGCTGACCTGTGTAACCAATACAACTTTTAGAAATGAAGGGGTCTGACTTCAAGGCTGGGTCATAAAAAAACATCGCACCTTCTATCTTGCTCTGTTTTGACTCCTTTTTTGTTGGAAGTGAGAGCGTCATGTCATGGGGACATTTGGTTGTATGGAAAAGTCTTTTGGTGAAGACGGAGACCTCTTGCCCACAGATGATACAGATTGGCAGCATGGAGGAGGGGGCTCCCTTGTGAGTTGATCCTCTAGTCCCCGTCAAGCCAGATCATGAGTGGCCCCAAGCTACAACTATGCAGCTAACCTGCTCCCAAATACATGATCCACAGAAATCGTGAGAAGTAATGATTATATACTATTATTCTAAATTGCTGAGCTTTAGAAATTTTTTAAACAGTGATATATAATATGCACATTATATATCTCATATTAAAAATAAATAAAGCTGCAATAAGCAAAATAAAATCAAAACCAGCTGCATGACAGGTGCTTTGCATAGGTTCAGAAGACTCATGACCTGTCTTTAGTATCGTTAGACTCTTTGTCTGCTGGGCTATGGTGCTGGTTCACTGACCCCAGGCCTTAGTTTGCTCATCTGTGATAAGGTTTTTGATTTACAGGCATGTAAAGACCATTATAGGGGGCCAGCACTGTGGCTTACTTGGTTAATCCTCTGCCTGCAGTGCCAGCATCCCATATGGGTGCCGGCTCTAGTGCTGGCTGCTCCTCTTCCAGTCCAGCTCTCTGCTGTGGCCCAAGTACTTGGGCCCCTGCACCTACATGGGAGACCAGGAAGAAGCACTTTGCTCCTGGTTTCAGATTGGCGCAGTTCCGGCCATAGCGGCCATTTGGGGGTTGAACCAACTGAAGGAAGACCTTTCTCTCTGTCTCTCTCTCACATTGTCTATAACTCTACCTCTCAAAAAAAAAAAATACCATTATAGGGCTAGTTCTGAGGCATAGCTGGTTAAGCCACCGCCTGTGGCACTGGTATCCGGTGAGTGCCGTTCAAGTCCCAGCTGCTCCACTTCCAATATGGTTCATTGCTTATGTGCCTGGGAAAGCAGCAGAAGATGACTCAAGTACGTGGAACCCTGCACCCACGTGGGAGACCAGGAAGAAACTCCTGGTTCCTCTTGGCTTTGGATTGGCTCAGCTCTAGTCATTTGTAGAATAAACCAGTGGATGCAAGATTCTCTCTCTCTCTCTCTCTCTCTCTCATTCTCTCTCATTCTCTCTCTTTCTCTCTCTCTCTCTCTCTCTCTCTCTCTCTCTCTTTCTCTCTCCCCCTGTAACTCTACCTTTCAAATAAACAAATAAATAAATCTTTTTTAAAAGACCTCATATATATAGAAGTTCTCTAGTTTCTTTAATAGGCATTATCAAGGCCCAGTGTACTCAGTAGTTGCCTCATTCAATTAAAACCCACACAGCAAGACTGATGTTACCTTGTGAGAATGATAAACCATCTATGCACAGTTGTCATTTTTTCACCAGAAATAAGCATCATCCGATTTATTTTTTGTTTTTCTTTTTTAATTTTTTAAATTTTAAGTTATACAAGTTTCATATATTTCATATATACAGACTTAGGAACTTAGTGACACCCCCCCACACCCTCCCTCCCACCAACACTCCAACCATCCCTCCCCCTCAATCTCACATTCCCGCTCTTAATTTTTATAAAGATCTATTTTCAGTATAGTAATGATTGCATAATTTTATAATATAACCCTACTACAAGTAAAAGAGTTAAAAAATAGTGTGATGAAAAAACAAAAACAAAAATAAACCACTATTCTACAAGGGAATGGACAAGGGCTATAAACATCCATCAAATCTCAAAATGTCTATTTCACTCCAAAACATTACATTTCAGGTACTCTATTAGTTACCGTGGAGCAGGAAAAACATGATATCTGTCTTTTGGGGACTGGCTTATTTTTCTAGGTATATGCAATTGGTATCCAGTTCCATCCATCTTATTGCAAAAGACAGATACACCAATTTACATTCCCACAAACAGTGGACCAGGTACCTTTTTCCACACATCATTGC
Organism: Sylvilagus floridanus; assembly: GCA_949820135.1. Taxonomy (NCBI): domain Eukaryota; kingdom Metazoa; phylum Chordata; class Mammalia; order Lagomorpha; family Leporidae; genus Sylvilagus; species Sylvilagus floridanus. Next base: position 1,348,431 of record OX463245.1, read on the forward strand.
CAGCATTTGTTTTTTGTTGATTTCTGTGTGAGAACCATTCTAACTGGAGTGAGATAAAACCTCATTGTTGTTTTGATTTGCATTTCTCTGATGGCTAGTGATCCTGAGCATTTTTTCATGTGTCTGTTGGCCATTTGAATTTCCTCTTGAAAAATGCCTGTTCAAGTCCTTTGCCCTTTTCTTAACTGGATTGTTTGTCTTGTTGTTGTTGAATTTCTTGAGCTCTTTATAGATTTAGATATTAATCCATTATCAGTTGTGAAGTTTGCAAATATTTTATCCCATTCTGTTGGTTGCCTCTTCACTTTGCTGAGTGTTTCTTTTGCATTGCAGAATCTTCTCAGGTAGATATAATCCCATTTGTCCATTTTGGCTTTTATTGCCTGTGCTTTTGGGGTCTATTCCAAGAAGTTTTACCTGTTCCAAAGTCTTGCAGAGTTTCCTGCATGTTCTCTAGTAATTTGACAGTAACAGGTCATAGATTTAGGTGTTTGATCCATTTTAAGTGGACTTTCGTGTAAGGTGTAAGTTATAGGTCTAGTTTCATACTGTTGCACATGGAGAGTTTCCCCAGCACCATTTATTAAAGAGACTTCCCATGCATGCTCCAGGGGTTGGTTTTAGCTCCTTTGTCAAAGATAAGTTGGTTGTAGATGCATAGATTGATTTCTATTCTGTTCCATTGGTCCACAAATCATTCTGGTTTTGTGCCAGTTGCATGCTGTTTTGATTATAACTTCCCTTTAGTATGTCTTGAAATCATGTATTGTGATGCTACCGATTTTGTTTTTGTTGTATAAGATTGCTTTAACTATTCAGGGTCTCTTGTGTTTCCATATGAATTTTAACATCAGTTTTTCTAAATCTGCAAAGAATGCCATTGATATTTTGATTGGGATCACATTGAATATGTAAATTGCTTTTGGTAGTATGAGCATTTTGAAGATGTTGATTCTTCCAGCATATTTTCCATTTTTTAATGTCTTAAATTTCTTTTCTTTAGTGTTTTTTGTGATTTTCATAATATATATCTTTGACATTCATGGTTAAATTTATTCCAAGATATTTAGTTATTTTTGGAGCTATTGGGAATGGGACTGATCTTAAAAGTTCTTTGTCAGTCATGACAGAGACTGGATTTACAAAGGCTATTGATTGTTCCACTTTGATTTTATATCCTTCCACTTTACCAAACTCCTTTATGAGTTCCAAAAGTCTCTCAGTGGAGTCTTTAAATCGCCTATAAATAGAATCATATCATCTGCAAATAGGGATAGTTTGATTTCCTTCCTTTCCAATTTGTATTTGTTTGATTTCTTTTTCTTGCCTATTGGCTCTGGGTAAAACTTCCAGGATTCAATTAAATACCAATGGTGAGAGTGGACATTGTTGTCTGGTTCCAGATCTTAGGCGGAATGCTTCCTGCTTTTCCGCATTCAGTGGGATGCTGGCTGAGGCTTTGTCATAAGCTATCTTGATTGTGTTGAGGAGTGTTCTTTCTATACCAAATTTGCTTAAGGTTTTCATCATGAAAGGTGTTGTATTTTATCAAAATCTTTCTCCGTATCTGTTGAGTTAACCATACGGTTTTTGTTCTTCAGTTTGTTAATGTGATATATCACATTTACTAATTTAAGAATGTTGCACCATCCCTGCATACCAGGGATACATCCAACTTGGTCTGGGTGAATGACCTTTCTGATGTGTTGTTGGATTCATTTAGCTAATATTTTTGTTGAGGAGTTTTGCATCTATCTTCATCACAGATACTGGTCCATAGTTTCCTTTCTCTATTGCATATTTTTCTGGCTTAGAAATTAACATGATGCAGGCTTCATAGAAGGAGTTTGTGAGGATTCCCTCTCTTTTAATTTTTTTGAATCATTGAGAAGTATTTGAATTAGTTCTTTAAATGTTTGGTAGAATTCAGCAGTGAAGCTCCTTAGTCCTGGGCTTACTTTGTTGGGAAGGTCTTTATTACTGATTCAATCTCTGTCTTGGTTATTCATTTGTTTAGATTTTCTAAACATGCTTCAATTTAAGTAGACTACATGTGTTTAGGAATCTATCCATTTCTTCTAGGTTTCCCAATTTGTTGGCGTACAACTCTTTGTAGTAATTTCTAATTATCTTTTTATTCCTGTTGTTACATTTCCTTTTTCATCTCTAATTTTTGTTGATTTGGATCTTAACCCTTTTTTTTCTGGTTAGTTGCTTTAATGGTATGTCAATTTGGTTTATTTTTTCTTTTTCTTTCTTTCTTTCTTTTTTTTTTTTTTTTGACAGGCAGATTGGACAGTGTGAGAGACAGAGAGAAAAGTCTTCCTTCCGTTGGTTCACCCCCCAAGTGGCCACTACAGCTGGTGCACCATGCTGATCTGAAGCAGAAGCCAGGTGCTTCTCCTGGTTTCCCATGTGGGTGCAGGGCCTAAGGAGTTGGGCCATCCTCCACTGCACTCCCAGGCTACAGCAGAGAGCTGGACTGGAAGAGGAGCAACCAGGAAAAAATCTGGCGCCCCAACTGGGACTAGAACCTGGGGTGCCAGCGCCACAGGCAGAGGATTAGCCTATTGAGCCTCAGTGCCAGCTCTTCATTTCAGTAATCTTTTGTAATTTTTTTTCAATTTTGTTTATTTCTTCTCTAATTTTAATTATTTCTTTCTTCCTAGTAATTTGGGTTTGATTTATTTTTGTTTTTCTAGGTTCTTGAGATGCATTGATAGCTCATTTATTAGTACCTTTCCAATTCCTTCATGTAGGCAGAAATTTCTATAAACTTCCCTCTTACTACTTCTTATACTGTATCCCATTGATTTTTTATTAAATATTTTTAAATTATTATTTGAAAGGCATATTTACAGACAGACAGAGTTAGAGGCACAGAGAAAGGTCTTCCATGCACTGGTTCACTCCTCAAATGGCCACAATGGCAGGAGCTGGGCCTGTCTGAAAGCAGGAGCTAGGAGTTTCTTCTGGGTCTCTGACATGGATGGAGGGATCCAAGTACTTGGTTTACCTTCTACTGCTTTCCCAGATCGTAGCAGAGAGCTGGATCAGAAGTGGAGCAGCTGGAACTTGAACTCATGCCCACATGGGGTTCTGCCACTGCAGGTAGTAGCTTTACCCACTATGTCACAGTGTCAGGCCCATTCCATGAGTTTTGATATGATGTATTTTCATCTTCACTTATTTCAAGAAATTTTTTGATTTTTCCTATGACCAATATTCATTCAGGAGCATGTTATTCAGTCTCAATGTGTTTGTATATGATCTAGAAATTCTTGAGTTTTTGCTTTTCAGCTTCATTCCATTGTGGTCAGTGAAGACGTTATGATTCTGATTTTTTTTTAATTTGCTGAGAGTTGCTTTGTGGACTAGCATATGGTCTATTTGAAAGAAAGTTCCATGCACAGGTGAAAAGAATGTGTATTCTGCAACTGTGGGGTGAAAAGTTCTATAGGTCCATTAGGTCCATTTGATCTATAATGTCAATTAACTCTGTTGTTTCCTTGTTGATTTTCTGTTTGGTCGATCTGTCCATTGGTGAAAGTGGGGAATTGAAGTACCCCATTACTATTGTATTGGAGTCTATGTCTCCTTTTAGATCCATTAACATTTCTTTTAAATAGCCATGTGCCCTATCTTTAGGTGCAAACACGTTTTTAATAGACACATTTTCCTGTTGAATTGATCCCTTAATCATTACATAGTGGCCTTCTTCATCTCTTTTAACTTACCCAATTAGGAGAAAGAAAGGGACACCCAAGTACAAGAAGCACATAGAACCCCTAACAGACATGACCAGAAAAGATCTTCACCATGACACATTGTAGTCAAATGCTGTTTCACAGTAAAACATAAATAAAATATTATAAAATGAGCAAGAGAGAAATGCCAAGTTACTTTCGGATGATCTCCAATTAGACTCACAGCTCACTTCTCATCAGAAATCCTACATGCTCTAAGGAGATGGCAAGATGAAGTCCAAGTCTTAAAAGAAAAAACTGTCAGCAGTCAACCCAGAATACTCTACCCTACAAAGTTCTCATTTATAAATAAAGGTGAAATAAAAACCTTCCATAACAAACAGAAATTGAAAGATTTTGTAACCACTTGTCCAACCTTACAAAAGTTAATAATAGAAATATTTATGTAAACATGGCAGGGCTGAGTCTTTACTTATCAAAAGTCACTATATAGGCCTTCCAGTCCATTCTCTTTCCACACTTTCAGGAACTCTTAAGACCTGTATATTGTATCATTTGATAGTATCCCATAAATCTCCAACTTTTTTTTTAAGTTCTATTTTCTTCTTGCCTTTTTTTTTTTTTTTTTTTTTTTGGTCTGACTATAAGATTTCCAAAGATTTGTCTTCTAGTTAAGATTTTCTTTCTTTTTTTAAATAATTATTTTATTTATTTGAAAGTCAGAATTACACAGAGAGAGAAGGAGAGGCAGAGAGGGAGAGTGAAAGAGGTCTTCCATTCTGCTGGTTCACTCCCCAAATGTCCGCAATTGTCAGAGCTGAGCTGATCAGAAGCCAGGAGCCAGGAGCTTCTTCCAGGTTTCCTATGTGGGTGCAAGGCCATTTTCTACTGCTTTCCCAGGCCATAGCAGAGAGCTGAATCAGAAGAGGAATAGCCAGGACTTGAACTGGTGCCCAAATGGGATGCCAGCACTGCAATCTGGGGCTTTAACCTACTACACCACAGTGCCAGCCCCCAGATGTTCTTTCTTTTGCCTCTCCTAGTCTGCTGTTAAGGCTTTCCACCACATTTTTATTTGATCTATTGAATTCTTCATTTCTAATATTTCATTTTGATTTCTCTCTTTTTTAACATTTATTTAATAAATAAAAATTTCCAAAGTACAGTTTTTGAATTACAGTGACTTCCTCCTCCCCGCCATAACCTCTCCTCCCACCCACAACCCTCCCATCTCCCGCTCCCTCTCCCATCCCATTCATATCAAAATTCATTTTCTCTTTATATACAGAAGATCAATTTAGTATAGATTAAGTAAAGATTTCAACAGTTTGCACCCACACAAAAACACAAAGTGTAAAGTACTGTTTGAGTACTAGTTATAGCATTAATTCACATAGTACAACACATTAAGGACAGAGATCTTACATGGAGAGTAACTGCACAATGACTCCTGTTGTTGATTTAATAATTGACACTCTTGTTTATGGTGCCAGTAATCACCCTAGGCTCTTGTCAAGAGTTGCCTAGGCTATGGAAGTCTGACCTAAAAAAAAAAAATAACCTACATTGATTTCTCTTTAAAATCTCAATTTCATGGGAAAAATTCTCATTCATATCGTGTATGGTTTTCTGTAGTGCATGGATTTGCGTCTGTTTACTTTTGTGTAATCCTACGATTATTTTTTTGAATTCCATTTCCAGCATTTCCTCATCTCTTCATCTTCACATTTTAATATTTAAGTACTTTTGTGTTCCTTTTGGGGAGTCATGTTGTCATTCTTATTCTTGTTTCTTGAATTTCTTTATGTGTTTTAGGCATCGTGGAGTTGATTTTTGTTTTTTCCCTCTGATGGATTTTATCTCTGAGCTGTTCCTCTTTGGCTTAGTGGAATGCCTGTACTTTCAGTGAACACTAAGAGGTGTGTGATAGGTGTTTCCAGGGAGCCCTGGTCAGTGCTCCAGGGTGGGGCAAGTATCCAGGATAATATTCAACTTGGACATGGTAGATCTCAATACCCAGCTACACCCTGCACTTTTTCATGTAACCCCAGTCTCGTGGTTCCCACAGGCACTGGATCCAGAAGTTTCTCTCTTCTGTGCCAGCCCTCCTGTCAACAGAGAGGCACATGTTCCCCGAGATAGCTCCACTTAGGCGGCTTGATCCTGGAACGCTGTGTGCACCTCACTGTCCCATATGGTTTCCCAGCCACCTCCCATAAAGGCTCAAAATCAGTGGGGACTGAGAATTGTTCCCTCTAGTAGAATCTCTGGATCACACGTTTCTACAAGAGCCACACATGTCTACAAGGGCCTAATGTGGCTCCCTGCCTGCCACAACCTCCAGTCCTGCCAAGAAGCTGTCCTGTGGCAGCCAGTTGCTGTGCACATGCATAAAAGCTTCCGCAGCTGCCACTCAAACCTAAAACTGTGCTTACTCTTTCTCAGCTGAACAGTGGGTGCTGTTGCGGGGATGTTGGTATGACATAAACCTGCCCCCTCTAGTTCCACTGGGTCCGGCGGGCAAGCACTAGCAACCGCTAGTCCCCAGGACTCCAGTCTGGACTCTTGCCAATCTCTCCCTCTGGCTATATCACCACAGGTTGCAGCAGTAAAGTTTCACCTCTGTCTCCAAATTTCCACAGGCTCTGGCTCATGGCTGCTTCCATTGTGTTCATGTCCATGCTGTGCGACTGCTCCCTCCACTCAAATGCACAGCATCCCTCTTCCTCTTGTAGGATTTCCAGTGTGGTTTTCTCTCCAGTTCTCTCCCCTGAGCATGCACGTCCTACACATTTTTTTTTACTGTTTATCCCTAGCCTAGTACAGCATCATTCCCGAGTCCACCATCTTGGAATCCCCCATCATCGGAATTTCTATGCAAAATGAAAGAGAACTCTTGTTACCAAAGTTGTTAACAGTTGCAATCAATTGGTATATTTTAGAGGTAGAGTGATAGTGAATTCCACTGCCTCTGGAATTCAAAAGCACTTTATTCTCCTAAACTGGCAGGGTCAACTTAGGCTGCAGACTTCCTTGTCTCTAAGCCTCAGTTTTCTTTTCTCTACACTGGAAATAATAATAATGGCAACTTAGTAGGCTCACTGTGAGTGCTAAAGGGCTGATGTACATGAACAAAGTGCTTTTGTTCCTTTATCCTTCCTTGGGAGGGGTTGTTTGGAAAGTGGGAAGTTGAGCAGAAGGCTGCTTATGTTGAATTTTTGGCAAAGTGTCTTTTAACATGTTAAGATTCAATTGAGGGGCAGGTACTGTGGCTAAGCCTCTGCCTGTGACACCAGTATCCCATGTGGGCTCCAGCTCCTGTTCTGGCTGAGCCTCTTCCAACCCAGCTATTTGTTTATGGCCTTGGAAAACAGTAGAACCTGGCCTAACAGCTTGGTCTCCCCTACCCACTTGGGAGACCAGGAAGACACTCCTGGTTCCTGCTTTCAGATCAGCCTTGGCCGTTACAGCCACTTGAAGACTGAACCATTGGATGGAGGACCCCTCTATTTCTTCTGATCTCTGTCTGTAACTCTACCTCTTAAATAAATAAATAAATCCTTTAAAAAAAGATTCAATTGATATCTTAGACTTATGATTTACAGGGACACAAGGTAATGTCAACCCCTTCAAAAACACAGCATCGATAATGTGTTTTTCCCACTAACTGTGACATTACATCATGGAATCAGCAGTACAACCCCAGTCTCCAGTTTACTTTGTCTTAGAAAGAATTACAGGTAGTTTCTGAAGTACCATAGTACAATTTTTGATTTTTTTACTTTGTTATGGTGCAAAAATGATATGACACAATAGAAACTGTGTTTAAAATTTTGAATTTTTATGTTTTCCTAGGCTAGCAGTATGTGATCCAATGCTCTGTCACAGAGCTGGGCAGAGGAAGAGAGTATAGCTGATATGGCAGCTATTCAACACTTTAGTATAAAATAGACTTATTGATAGATGATTTTGTTTATTGATAGGCAAATATAAGTGTTCTGAGAATGTTTGGAGTAGACAAGGCTAAGCTACAAGACTAGCTAAGTAACATTTCTTCCTTCCTTCCTTCCTTCCTTTCTTTCTTTCTTTCTTTCTTTCTTTCTTTCTTTCTTTCTTTCTTTCTTTTCTTTTTTTTTTGACAGGCAGAGTTAGACAGTGAAAGAGAGACAGATAGAAAGGTCTTCCTTCTGTTGGTTCACCCCTCAAATGGCAGCTATGGCCGGCGGTCTGCACTGATCCGAAGCTGGGAGCCAGGTGCTTCCTCCTGGTCTCCCATGCGGGTGCAGGGCCCAAGGACGTGGGCCATCCTCCACTGCACTCCCAGACCACAGCAGATAGCTGGACTGGAAGAGAAGCAACCAGGGCAGAATCCGGCGCCCTAACAGGGACTAGAACCTTGAGTACCAGCGCAACAGGCAGAGGATTAGTGAAGTGAGCTCTGGCGCTGGCCAGTAATATTTCTTAAATGCATTTTTGACTTAGAATATATTCAATTTATGAAGGCTTTATCTGAATGTAGCCCCATTGTAAATCAAGGAGCATCTGTATAGGGAAGTAGAATATGCCTTTTCTAGGAAAAGTGATCCAAGTGTCTGTTGAAATTTCTTCTCCCTCAGTCCTTCAATCAAAGAATGTTTACACATAGCCAATTGATTATACAGACGTCTGGGACCAGACCCTTATTATCTGTTTTCATGACTCCAGGATTTTCACTGTTGATGCTCTTATACATCCCTTGCTTTATTTGGCTTTCAAGGTTAACCTTTTTTTTAAAGATTTTATTTAATTTATTTGAGAGATAGAGTTACAGAGAGAGGGAGAGACAGAGAGAAAGGTCTTTCATCTGCTTGTTCACTTCTCCAAATGGCTGCAAAGCCTGTAGCTGAGCTGATCCAGAGCCAGGAGCCATGATCTTCTGGGTCTCCTCTGTGGGTGCAGGGGCCCAAGCATTTGGGTCACCTTCCACTGCTTTCCCAGGCCATAAGCAGGGAGCTGGATTCGAAGAGGCAAACGGAGGTTCAGCCTACTATGCCATAGTGCCAGCCCCTCGAGGTTAAATTTGAAGTGTGCCTCCTCCCTCCAGCCTTCCTCTATATTCCCGGGAAGAATTAGTAGTTACCACAGTCATTCCACTGCACCCTGTCCCATTGCTGGCATCATCTTCTTCTGAATGTGTCTTCCCCTAATTTGCCTGAAGACCTAGAACTCCCAGAGGACAAGGTCATTTTTACTTGTGGTTTATGTTCTTCAGCCCATAGCACATTGTCTGATGCCTTTAAGTGATGGTTAGATTAGAAGGAAGGAAGAAGGGGCGGAGGGAGAAAAGAAGGAAAGATGGGGAAAGATACAAGAGAAAAAGAAGGACATATTCATTATTGGGGGGGGGCATTACTTTGGTCAGTTTCTCTTGGGCTAATTCACATGTAGATAACAAAGTAATTACCTACATTTTACAGAGAAGGGAATTGAGGCTTACAAATGCCAAGGATTATGCAGCCAGTAAGTGCTGGGTTGATAGGAAATATTACAGTGGGTAAGGAAGGAAAATAGGAGGTTGGAAAGCTGATGACAGGGAATGGTTGAAGATTGGGACTACTGCTGGGTGACCACATGGACTGATGGTACTGCTGTGCATAGCAAAATCCAAGCAAACAGGGTAACTGAAAGAGAGTTGTTGCATAGCGATTTTTTGAGGGATATGGAATAGGAATAATCTTTATTCAATGTTGGAGGCTCCGAGCTCACTGATAACAAGGGTGCTACACTGCGTAGGCTGTGCTAGTATAAGGATATAACCAGCCAGGCCTGCACGTTCTGAAAACTGGGAGTCACTGATCCTGCTCATGAGCCTGGAGAAGGCTTCCTGGAGGGTGAACAGAGGGAGTAGATTTGTTTTCAAATACCACCTCCCAGCCACAGTTGGCCTACAACAAAGCTGTCTCCTTTTGCCTGAGCTGGGATCCAGGCTCTTCTCCGGTCCTCTCTGCTCTACCTGTCACAGTCTCTGCCTTTGTCTTCTCTCAGACTGAACTACCTAGGTGTGATCTCAGTCTCATAACTTTAATTGCATGATGTCAATTACAAATGATTTCCCCAACCCACCTAAACTCCAGCTCAAACTCCTCCTCTGAGACCCACACCTGGACTCGCTCAATAAGCAGGTCCAGCTGAATGTGCTAGCCTTGTGCCTCAGCTTCCAAAATCACTTTTTCAGTAGCAGATTGAATTTTCTTCTCCATCCATCTGCAAAGAATTGGTTCTAAGCATGGAGGCTGACTGATGAAAGAGATGCTGTTCATACTGGCTCTTACTTTACAGATGAGGAAAACTAGTTCTGAACCCAAGGGTAAAAATTGCATCCCAGTTCATTCACCTGCAGTAACAGAGTGGAGATCTAAGCTGCATACACTCTTCCAAAGCCCCAACCAGAGATTTCTTAGTACAGACTTCTTGGAAGCGAGTGGGCTTACTTTGGAATAATTCATTTAACCATGCTGACATGTAATCTCAGGCCATTTATTGGGAGTTTGGAAATTATTTGGGATGAAAGACAGTTTTAAGTATTGGCGGTCATTATCATTACTGCTCGCCTCCTGGTTTGGATAATAACAGTTGCTGCCTCCAATAACCAACTCCAGCCAAGAAGTCTGCTGAATTTTGTACTTCAATGTGTAAAACTAGTCCTAAACACATCAACACCAACATCATCAAAAGTTTTGTGCCACCAATACTTAAAATTTGCTTCTAATACTTAGAATAGAGATGCCAAGGAATGCGTTATCTTAGGTAAATTGAATTTATTGACGATAAACCACAGATTAGTTTTTTTGCAAGAAGATATTTCAAAAAGATTCAGGACATGTCCCTTTGTACTTCAAAAGCCATTTGGTCTTGGGACCATAGGCAAAGTGGTTATTATGGTCCCATGTGGGAAGAGGCGGGCAAGGCTGGAATGTGCCCAGTAAACATGGAATCTCATCCTCAGAGCGCCACTTGCTCCCGCTGCTCTGGTGAGGCTAATTGGAGGAGAGCAACCTTTTTGAGAAAGGGAAGAAATTTTTGGATTTGAAGCAGATGTCTGAACCTTGCTGAATCTACGACTTAGGCTTTTAAAGGAAATATTGCAATAATTAGGAGTCCGGTTTGAAGTCAATGTGTTGCTGTAAAAATTAAGGATGTTTACAACTGTGGGAAGGTTCTCTTAAAAAACCCAATTCTGATTCCAATTTGCTAGCAAATTGCATCCTGGCTTCATGGAAACCTGTTTAATAGGTCAGGATGCTCAGCATCTGGCAGAATGAGACTATTCACGTGCTATTGATGAAACATAAATAGGAATCCCCATGGATGGTCCAGAATTCACTTGCTGAGTTTTGAAACTCAAAAGGAGAGTCTGAGATTTGGAACCAAACAGAATGTTTTCTCAATTGATTAAAAACACACACAAACAGAAGACTTGGGTTTTCTTGTGTGGTCCCTGGAATGGGGAATCTGGTATTTGCTAAAATTACCACAGTTTCACAGATATTGGTTAGTCATGAAGCACTGTATTATAGTTAAGTTCAGGTTATCCAAGGACAATAAATTAACAATGGAGTTTTGCTGAAGTCATGATTAGTATTAAGTACCCAGAAAAAAGTTAGTTTCACTTGCACGTGGTAGAAGGGGGGAATGATGCTTATGTGTAGTGGTGAATGCAATGTATGGTGTTAAGTAGAAAGTGCTGTAACAAAGGGGGACTGGAGTTACATGCACCTGGGTGCCAATCCAGTTCCTATTACTTAGTAGATTTTTAGCCATGAACTTTTTGAACTTGGATTCATTAACTATATTGGGGATAATAGTACCTACCTTTCATTGTTGTTTTGTGAACTGATTACAATAGCATAGCTACAGCACTTCAGGCACGGGCCCATTCTAGAGACATAAAAACAATGACACGGAAACCCACATCCCAACAGATCTCCAGACACATACTGTTCAGTTTGTTAGGTCTTGCAGTCACACATCAGTACGTCAGTGCCATTTTGGGAACCTCAGAGGGCAATGGAAGGAAACTGTGTTATGATCATCAAAATACTTCTGAACAGCCCTTCCTTTTCCCAGTAGAGGCCCAGGGTCTAGCTGGGCACAGGACTGCCCAGCTGGAGGCTCCCTCTCTCTACTTGTGTTACAGTGAGTTATGTGCTGGGACTAGGCTCTGTTCCAGAGATACAACAGGAGTGGTGTGGGCAAGGTCCACATCGTGCCACTTACCCTCCCCCTCCATTCTCTTTTCCATGGGCTAGAAAATGCACACAACGTCAGGGAATTAACTAGACCACATCAGTGAAGCCAAGCCCCCAGTGGGCAGGTGGATAGCAAAATAGGAGCCCAGCATCTGGATGCTTGTGTCAGAGCTTCCAGTGCCTCTGAGATCATTTATTTAACACTTTAGACTTTCATATGAGATTAGGAAAATACAGCGACTTTGCTTTGGTTATTTCTATTTTGTTCGTTCTCATAACACCTACAATTAAATCATAACTATAATAAGAAATTATGTTTTTTTAAAGCATAAATTAGACCATGTCAGTACTTTGAGCCAGGAACTTCAGTCAGGGGCTGGTGCTGTGGTGTAGTGGGCTAATTTTCCACCTGTGGCGCTGGCATCCCATAAGGGTGCCAGCTGTGTCCCGGTTGCTCCTCTTCTAATCCAGTTCTCTGGTTATAGCTTGGGAAGGCAGTGGAAAATGGCCCAACTGCTTGGGCTCCTGCACCCACGTGGGAGACCCAGAAGAAGCTCCTGGCTCCTGGCATCAGATCAGTCCAGCTCCAGCTGTTCTGGCCATCTGGGGAGTGAACCAGCGAATAGAAGACTCCTCTCTCTCTCTCTCTCTCTCTCTCTCTCTCTCTCTCTCTCTAACACTGCCTCTCAAATAAATAAATAAATCTTACAAAAAAATCAGTCGCTATCCATGGGTCATTAATGAATTGCACTTACAGTCAGATGTGTGACAGAATTGAGAAAGGCTGATTCTGGGACAGAGAGAACACCTGTTTAGTTTGGTGATGAGAGAAGCTATTGACACAAGAGAGATGAGGCTGGTGAGGCTAAGTTGAGGCTGCCTGGGAGAGGCTTTGTTGAATGACAAAGACAACCTTGGGTTGTTAGTGTTAGGAAGTGGTTCTTGGGATTTTTATCTATCCTTGCTGAACACTGTGTGATTCAGTTTTATGTAACTATTGTTAGAGACATCATGTTTTGGAGGTCCATTTGGAATTTACACTGAGTATGTTCTTCAAGCCACAGCTCAAATACCTACTAATTCCTCAAGACCCTCCCCATTGCTCTGAAGTATCCCAGTCAGGGGAATTGTATTCTACAAATTTCAATTACCTGTTCATTTACCCAGAAATCATTCATTCATTTAATGGTCTAATTGAGCATATAATGCTTACCTGGTCTGGACTAGGTATTGGGAATGCCAATATTCACAAAGCTTGACCCCCATGCCATGGGGTTTACAGTCTAGAATCTGTTTAGTACTCATTGCTAGTGAGTAATGGCTTATCCTATGTGAAGGGACTTTTGCAGGTGTTGTAAATAGAGAGAAAGGCTTTGTCTTCAGGAAGCTCATGATCCACAATTATTATTAAATACAGTTCTCACTTAGCTCTTCCTTATAATTATAGATAACTGTGTTCCATACTTGGCCCTATCACTAGACAGTGAATTCCTTCCAAGTGAAAACTGCGTTGTATTTATCTCTACTATTCTTCCCTGCTCACAAATATTGTCTAGAATATAATACATATTCTACAAATGTTTGCTCAAAGGAAATTCAATCCACATAGTAAAATACATCTCTTAAGAGGTTGACATCTCCATTCCACAAAAAGGAACACATGAAGTCATTTTTAATGTCCCAATCATCTCTTAGCACCATCAAACTGATTATTATCAAAGGAACAATTTTAAAACACAAAGCAATCCTGTTTGCTTAAATGCTATTCCCCACTTTTCTTTGTTAGTGGTTAGAACCGGTAATAAGTCATTTCTTTCCAATGAGTTCCAGAAACCTTTTTGTAACTGGTCAAACTCAAATAACATTTTTATTTCATTTATGAGGCAGTAACTAAGTAAGTGGTTTGTACAATCCATGTATAATGTAGCCACTTAGGTACAGGTTATTTGGAACTATGTTTTTCAAGAAAATTTCAATTTGGTACCAAATGAAGTCTGCACTTTCATAAAAGAAGAATTCACATTTGAAGATACTTCTTCAGTCTTTACTGGTTTGGTTTAGAAGAGGATAAAATTAGCTTATAAAATATGTCCTTAAAATGCTTTACCATGTTCTAATCAAAATATCAACTATAATATGTGTCATTTTTCAAATGGCTAATCAATTTTAATTTTTACTGACACATACAGCTGAAAGGGACGCTACCTTTAAGATATATCAAAGGAGACAAACCAAGTTCAAATCACAACACATTGGTCGGCACCTGTGGCACTGGCACCCTGGGTTCCAGTCCCAGTTGGGGTGCTGGGTACTAGTGCCGGTGTTCCTCTTCCAGTCCAGCTCTCTGCTGTGGCCCAGGAGGCCAGTGGAGGATGGCCCAAGTGCGTGGGTCCCTGCACCTGCATGGGAGACCAGGAGGGAGCACCTGGCTCCTGGCTTCAGATATGCACAGCACAGGCCGTGGCAGCCATTAGGGGAATGAACCAACGGAAGGAACTCCTTTCACTCTGTCCCTCTCTCTCACTGTCTAACTCTGCCTGTCAAAAAAAAAAAAAAAATCACAACACATGATTCAATAGTACAAAAGAGGAGCTGCGTGGGAGTCTGTTTATGAAGCTACGTTTACTAGAACTGGCTCCATTTATTACATTTATTAAGAGCACAGTTCTTTATTTCTGTGTAGTATCAGTCTGACTGTTTTGAAACTCCATATTTTATGGAATAATCTTTATTGGTAAATTTGTCATGTTGTTCTGATTTTTTTTTAATGCTCTGATTCTGCAGCCTCAAATTTGGCTCGTGCTGGGCTCTGTGACCTTGCTCTTCTCAGTGACCATGCTGATCTCTGGGTCTCTGCCATGTCTTCCATCAGACCTGAGATGTCCACCACCAATCTCCTCTCCAAAGTCACCTTTTCAGTCCTGTGTAACATGAATTAGTTGAGATGTCCATGATGTCAGCTATTGTTTATACTAATAACTATCATTTCTCTTTCATTTAGAGCACAAACAACACTACGTTGTCCTCACAAATTAATGTGGCTGGTGTGCCACTGTGGGTTTTCTCTTCAGCATTGTCTTTATTCTTAAAGTGAAGTATCCATTTGTAAATGACCGACTTCTCTGAATCACTGTGCCCACAAGCTTTTCATAAAGCGTCAATGATTTCACCATTCTCCTACTCAAGCTTAACCATCTTCTTGTTCTTATTTCAATTTCAGTTGAATTCATTGCTCTGACAGGCAATGCTTTCAAATTGACTTCATATTTCTCTTAATGCCTTAAACTAGATCCTGTTCAGATAAGTTATGATAAGTTAATATGAGTTTTTGGTTGAAAAAAATTGAAATCTTTACATATATTTTCATAATACAAATTTTCATGGATTTCATAATATCATTTTATCCATTCTTTACAGATAAGCAAGTGAAGATATACACTTTTTACTCATAGTACTATAGCTAGGAAGTAGAAGATATGAAATTTGAACTTCAGTAATCAAACTTCTATTCATTCAACTATTTCCAGTTTCTAGCAATATTCCTAGCACATAAAGGATATTTAATGAATAACTTCAGTAAGTTAATGACATTTTTCATCTTTTACCATCTAAAAATATAGCTGGTTATTTTCCTTTGATAATATATATATCACATACATACTTTTGTGTTGTATGAAATGCACACATATTAAAATGTAAAAAAACAAAAAATTCAAGGCTGACATTGTGGTGTAGCAGGTAAAGCCACCCCCTGCGACACTAGCAACCCACATTGGCATCATTCCAAGTCCTGGCTGTTCCACTTCCACCCCCTGATAATGGCTTGGGAAAGCATCAGTGATGGCCCAAGTACCTGCTCCCCTGCCACCCACACAGAAGACTGGAAGAAGCTCCTGACTCCTGGCTTCATTCTGGCCCAGCCCTGACTCATATGAGGAGTGAACCAGCTGATGGAAGATCTCTCTCTCACTGTCTCTCCCTCTCTCTCTCTATAACTCTTTCAAAATAATAAATAAATCTTTTTTAAAAAGAAAAAAATCACCTTTAAATCTTTCCACTTTGTTAACCTTTTGATGACATTCATTTCATGCACTCATAGTAAATATATACTATCTATGTAAAAGCATCATATGAAAGGAATTTTATATACATTTTCCATAACTTGTTCTTTAACTCAGTGTATCATGGACAATTTTTGCAATCAAAAATTTAGATCTATATATTGAAACATTTTTAAAATGCAGAGTACTGTGTTCTTTTGCTGTACTATGGTTTAGCTATCATTTCCTTTTTCATGGATGTATAAGTTATTACCAGTTTGGTTGGCTATGATAAACTGGAGGTGTGCGGGATATTTTGACACTTTAGTACACTTTTTATTGCATTTTAAAATTTTATTTAAGTTATGCAAGTTTCATGTATTTCATACATACAGATTTGGAAACATAGTGATAAAGATTAATTTCTAGAAGAGGTTCTCAGCATTAAAGTACATATATATCTTCAATTTGAACACATATTACTATACTGCCTATAAAAATAATTACTTTTCCACCAATCATACATAACACCAAGAATGCTGATTTCCCTAGATTAGGACTTTACAACCCTAGTTCCCATTAAAATAATCTGGAGTGCTAATACTAACTGATAGAATTAAAAAGGAGAAAATGATCCAACATGGGAAGCAGGATACACAGCAGACTCATAGAATGGCAGATATCCTAAACAGCACTCTGGTCTAGAATCAGCCCTTAAGGCATTCGGATCTGGCTGAAGCGCCCATGAGAGTATCTTAGGCATGGAAAGCCAGGACACTCTGGAAAAAAAAAAAAAAAAAACCTAAATGAAAGATCTCTGCGATTGAGATCCCAGTGGAAAGAACAGGCCATCAAAGAAGGAGGTACCTTTCTCTGAAGGGAGGAGAGAACTTCCACTTTGACTATGACCTTGTCTAAATAAGATCTGAGTCGGCAAACCCAAAAGGCTTCCATAGCCTTGGCAACTCATGACAAGAGCCTAGGGTGATTACTGACGCCATAAACAAGAGTGTTAATTTGTTAAGTCAACAACAGGAGTCATTGTGCCCTTACTCCCCATGTAGGATCTCTGTCCTTAATGTGTTGTCCAATGTGAATTAATGCTATAACTAGTACTCAAACAGTACTTTACACTTTGTGTTTCTGTGTGGGTGCAAACTATTGAAATCTTTATTTAATCTATACTAAATCGATCTTCTGTATATAAAGATAATAGAAAATGGATCTTGATGTGAATGGAATGGGAGAGGGAGCGGGAGATGGAAGGTTTGTGGGTGGGTGGGAAGTTATGGGGGGAAAGCCACTGTAATCCATAAGCTGTACTTTGGAAATTTATATTTGTTAAATAAAAGTTAAAAAATAGTAAAAAACAAACAAAAAATAAAGAGGATGAAAGTCAACACAATTCCAAGATCAATTAAATTAGAATAGTTAGAATAGGATCCAAGCATCAGTTTTTTAACTGACTTATTGAGTTATATTTTATATATAATAAAATTCACCAATGATGAACATATAATTCAACATAGCCATTACAATCAAAATATAGAACAATTCCATCACTCCAGAAATGTATTTAGGCTACTTTGTATCCCATGACCTGACTCAAATCCAGGAACCACTGGTCTACTTTCAGTCTCCACAGTGCTTTGTTCAGAATTTCATAAAGATGAAATCATGCAGCATGTAGTGTTTTGTGTTTAGGTAATCTTCCTTTGAATGATCTTTTGAGATTTATCCATTTTTTGCCTATATCAGTAGTTCATTCATTTTAATTTTATTTTACCATTGTATGGATATACCACAGTGTTCTTATGCACTCATCAATTGATGGACATTTGGAATATTTCTAGTTGAGGACTAATATGAATAAACCTCCTGTATAAAGTGAAATATAAATGTTTGCAGGATGGGGTTTGTGGCATCAATAGCTGAGGCTCTGGTACCGTGCGATGTGAGTTGGACCTTCTCCAGATCCTGCTGGGAGAGTGAGCACAAAATGCCCCAGTCCCAGCACTGGGTAATTTGAGGGTTGCCTTTCCCTGATCCTTTAGGGTGACGACAAGCTGTACTGGGGACTTTGTACTGGCAGTTGTGGGTCTGCAGTGGTGGAATGCAGATGGGTTCTTCCCTAGGTCTCTCAGGGTCCATTCCAGCAACTCGGAGAAATTTACTACTAATAGAGTTCTGAAGCTCTAGGATGCAATAGGGCCAGCTGAGTGCCAGTTGCATTGGGGATTGTGGACTGGCAATGATGAGCCTAAAGCAGAATAAAACAGGTAGATATCTACAGATATCACTGGTGAATGCAAATTACTCCAGGGATTGTAGCAAAAACAGTGACTGTCCCACATCCAACAGGACTGAAAGGCAATTTCCACAGGACATGCAAAGGTGATGCTGGGGACTGTGCCCTGGGCACCCAGCACTGTATGTTATGAGATGCAGAGGAGACTTCCTTACGTCTGGTCCCCTTGGATTTTCTATGGGCTACTGCTTGTCCTGAGCCCCAAGAAGCTGAGGAGAACTTGCCTGGATCATGTAGAGCTAGTGAGTGTGACTCCAGGGCGTGTGCAGTGGGCAGAAGGCTGCTCTCGGCCTTGGAAAGTGCCCTGTGTATGGCTCTGGTGGCTGCTGGTAGCATCAGGGCTGCTTGCCTTCCCTTAAGTTATACAGTAGCAGTGACTGTTCCATAGTCACTCAAGCATGGAACTCTAGGGGCACAGGGAGGCAATCTGGGATTCTTTTTCAGAGTTAAGTAGTTGCTTAGATCCCAGGAGCTCTATAGATTATTCCAAAGGTGTGCTTATTTTCACTTGTTTTCTTTCTATGTTTCATTATGGGTATTTTCCATTGTCCCATTTTCTCATTTGTCAGTGATTCTTCATTTCTAATGTACTGCTTCTACCTTTCGGTGCATTTTTTTCTTTTGAAATTTTGTATGTTTCATCTCTTGAAGTTCCATTTGAATTTTGTTATATCTACCATTTCTCTTATCATACCCACACTTTCCCTTATATTCTTTAATAACTAGAATACTGTTATAGTAACTATTTTAATACTCTGTCTGCTATTATAATCCTGCCATTTTAGTGTCTGTTTCTTTTGATTGATTTTTCTTCTGGTCATAGGTCCTATTTTTCTGCTTCTTTGCTTGCCTGTTACATCTTTTAATTTGTATTTGATGCTCAACATGTTGCGTCTTAAGCTATTTTGAGTTACGGATTTTGTTTTAGTCTTTTAATTAGCAGACTTCTTTTCCTGGCATGTAATAAAGTCATTAGCATTAGCTTCAGTCTCTTTGGATTGCTTTTAAATTTTGCAAGAACCCACTGCAAGTTCTAGTCTTAGGCTAATTTAACCCCATTAACTTTTGGAAGGCTATACCCACTATTACAGTGTTTTATGAGCTCCCCAAGATGTGCATCCTAACGTTTTCCAGTATTCCTTTCCTCAGAGGCTCCTCCCATCATGTGAAGTTTCCCTGTGTTTGAAGAGACAGCGAATCAGTCAGGAGCTGTGGCAGCCCCCTGTAGATCTCCACAGCTTCCTCTGGCAATCTGGCTTCCTGGAACCCTGAACTTGGCATTCAAATCAGTGAGACTGCTGAGTTGTGTCTTGTTTCGCTGTTCTGCGCTGTATCCCATAAACTGCAAACTGAGGGATTGTAGGGTCCGCCCCATTTGTTTGTCTTTTCTTAAGGACAGCAACCCTGCTCAGTCAGTTGCTTCATATATATATTTTTTCTAGTTGTTTAAGGTAAAAGGGCAATTCCAGTAATGGTTAATCCTTCGTGGTCAGAAGCATATGTTGGCTTTTTAAAGATTTTATTTATTTATTTTAGAGGTAGAGTTACAGACAGTGAGAGAGAGAGAGGGAGAGAGGTCTTCCATCCATTGGTTCACTCCCTAAATGACCAGAATGGCTGGAGCTCAGCTGATCCAAAGCCAGGAACCAGGAACTTCTTCTGGGTCTCCCATGCAGGTCCAGGGTCCCAAGCACCTGGGCCGTCTTCTGCTGCTTTCCCAGGCCATAGCAGAGTGCTACATTAGAAGAGGAGCAGCCAGAAATTGAACTGATGCCCATATGGGATGTAGACACTGCAGGTGGAGGATTAACCTACTACACCTCGGTGCCGGCCCCTGCATGTTGGCATTAACCTTACATGAAATTCTTTGGGTTACCCATCATGCAGTTAGGGCTGCAAACCACATCTTAGACATTTATCAAGGATTTCAAATTATTGTCAATTCTTTAAATGAATAATGATGCATTTATTATTTTTACTTCAATTATTTGCAAGTGTGAGTGTCTTTCTATATTTCCTATTTACATTCATAAACTAACTTGTTTGTGATTTTTTTGCCCCTTTCAACTGACAGATTTACTGTTTCTTCATAGGTTTGCAATAGTTCTTCATATGTTACTGATATTATTGTCAATTTATATTACAAATGTTTTTTTTTCCAGTTTGCTGTATGTGTGTGTTTCAACCTTGCTGCTGGTGAAAGGTCTTGTTTGTGGTATGAAAATGCTTCTGATTTTATGTATTGATAGGTATACCATTGTTTCCTTTTTGGTTTCTGGTTTGCATTCATTTTGTGAAAGATGCTGTTCTGTGGCATAAAAGATAGGTTGACTTTATGTCCAATGTCTTTCTTTAAGGACACCCCTCCTAGTGCACACTCCAGGGAAAAGGATTCTTTTTAGAGGTGCTGTGCCTTTCTTGGTTAACAAGCTCTTCGGACTCTGATAGAACATAGTGGATCCTATGACCTCAGAAAGCTGCGTATGCACAAATGCTCAAAGCTTGCATATGTTCTGGGCCTTGCACCCCTGCTCGGCTAGTCAGGGTTCCCTGGAGAAATAAACCTAGTAGGAATATGTGTGTGTGTGTGTGTGTGTGTGTGTGTGTGATCACATGGCAGAAGGTATCACAGTGCAAGAGAAGTCATGGCAGGAATAACCTTGCCTTTATTTATTTATTATTTTTAAAATAATTTATTTAATTTGAAAGGCAGATAGGGAAGTAGAGATCTCCTGTCTTCTGGCTCACTCACCAGATATCCCCAATAGCCAGGGCTGGGCCAGATTGAAGCCAAGAACAGGAACTCAATCCTGATCTCCCACATGGGTGGCAGGCACTCAAATACTTGAATCATCATCTGTTGCCTCCCAAAGTGCCCGTCAGCAAGAAGCTAGAATTGGAGTTGAAACAGAAATTGAACCCAGGCACTGTTATATGATGTAGGTGGCAGAATTGTTATGAAAAACACTTGTCTTTCCCCCATCCCCCAAATTTTTTTTTATAAAAATCAAAGCCACTCTTGTGGTAATGAACCCCCCACTAAAACAACAATGCTAATCCATCCACAAGGGCAGAGGCCCCATGACCTAATCATCTCTTAAACACCCCACCTTTTCAACATTGCTGTGTTGGGGATGGATGGATTTTCCAGTGCATGAACTCTGAGGGACACATTTAAACTATAGCAAAGCCCTCAAAGATTGACGGCCATCCACAGGGGGAGTATAGTCCAGTCTACTTGAGTACACCAATTGAAATGTGAATTTCACCCAGAGACACTCTCAGAAACTATATCCAGAAATTATGTTTAGTCTGAACACTCCATAGAAATAGTCAAATTGACGAAAAAAATTACCCTGACACCTAGCATAGACTGACTGTGACAGAAGAATCTCTCTCAGACATGGATGAGTGTGAGAGCTATGAAGGTGAAGCAGATCTCCCTGTAGTCACCTAAGGTATTGCTGTGGAAGCTTCTCCCTGGAGCATTTCTTCTCACAGATCATCCCTGAGATGTTGCTACTTCACTTTGCAGTGAGGTAACCAGCAGAACAGAGCAAGGTCTGAGTTAGCAATCAACAGAGGGCTGAGATCCACTTGATGGAAGCAGGTTCCTGACACCAGACGGGCAGCCAAGGTTTGGTCCTGCAGATGAGTTCTGTGACACACAGTGGATGACTCTGAATCTAGGCTCCCAGGGTTCTTGGATTCCATGAGATTCCAAATTGACTTCCTTTTCCTAGCTCATTCCCCTATCTCACCCCTTTTAGGTAACACAGGGAGGCACTGGGGCTAGAGCGGAAGAAATGTCCTTATCTTAGGGGAGGACAAAGCCTTTGTCATACAGAATGCATTGGACTACTACAAAATGGTCACCCTCCCCCTCCCCCTACCAGAGCCAGGAGGGACCCTCCACCTTTCGGCTCTTTGAGAGGTTGGTGGGGTTCCTGTAGGTTTATCCCACAGATGTCCCACCATGAAATTCTGCCAGAGCAGCCAACAGATATTCCTGCCTAACAAATTCAATTTCATGGCTGCTTGGCATCAACAGGGTCCAGTTTTCTCTGGACTCTAAAGAGCAAGGTGGGAGTGGAAAGAGCCAAGATTTGATAAGCAGCTGGGACCAAGCCATGAACGGGCATGTGGACTTTCTTCTGTGCTCACCCTATGGGCAATGAAGAACCACCTAAGACAAGGTTTTAATTGGGATTTTCAGATTTGCATTTCCAAAGGTCCCCCCAAGACACTCTGAAGGGGGTTTGAGGAGGCTGTGTTAGGAATCTGTTACCATCGTCTGGGCCTAAGACACGGAGGGAGTGCAAGGGAAAGGTAACACTGGGATGGGGAAGAGTTGAAGGATGCAAGAACAGTGAAGTATCCTTCTATTTGGAGATTGATGGTGGGGGATGGTAGAAGAGGGCTGAGGCTGTCCCAGCTCCTGAACCCTAAATTTCCTCCCAGAAGTGTTCTAGAAGCCTCAGTCCCAGCACAGCCATTCCCCTTCCTCCTTCCAGAAGGCAATGGAAGGGCACAGAGGAGCCTTCCGGACTCCTTCATCCAGCACCAGGCACAAGAGTGGACGTGTTCATGGATAATTGCTGAGCATGGTCTAGTCAGATTCTAATCACACCAGGAAATACTTATTTGAAATTCTTAATATGAGAACAGTCTTGTTACACTGCAAGAGATTGGCAAAATATAAAAAGAACGTCCTTGACATGACTAACCTGAATGTGCCAATTAAGTTAACTAGCAGCAGCTTATGCAATTGTTTTGCATCTGGGAAGTCTCCACAGAAATGGCCTCAGCTGAGTAAAGGCGTTTCTCCATCGCAGGCTCAGAAAACGTTAGACCAGTGGGGCACACCAGCCAAATACCCTACCGTCACCATCATTGCAACAGCAGAGACCCTTGAATCCAGGTCTGGAACAGCTCCATGCTTTCCCGATGGACGCCCTCCCATTCAACTGATAAGGTCATTGCATCACTGAGACATCAAACAAATAAACTCAAGCCCTTAGAACCAAGCATTTCAGTTTTGGCACAGACCTCAGGAAATTCTCTTTCATAGATAAAAGATAAAAATAAAAAAACAACAATGTTACTTTAAGGTAAACCTTTATTCTTTTCATTTGACCTCTCCCAGATGAAATTCAGAGGAGTGATAAAACTTCCCATGCCATTTGGCTAAATGCTTGGAGGGCATGAAAATATGAGAGTATTTATCGTCATAAAACACTCTCAGTCCAAAGGTAAGATCTGTGTGCCCTGCTCCTCAGCTCAGGGCAGCACAAACACCTTCCTTTCTTCACAGAATATGTACCTCCCTCGACTCCAGTAGATACACAACATCTTCACAATCCTTGCGGTGTCGTTTGCTAAAGTTCATGATGGCCACTATTAGAACCTCTTGGGAAGTTGGAAAGTCCATGAGACAGGGTTAGTTTTCTCAAGAAATCTTGTTATGTGTTTGGTGGGTGCTCTCCCTTACCTGGGGTTTCCCAGTCTGCAAGGATTTTGCATAGATGATCGCTCCACTGTCCTCAACGAGCCCCCTTTGAACTCAGCTAAGACATTAAGTCAGACAGACATGGATTCAAGTCCAAGTTCCACTACCATCTGATTGTGAGTGGATCACTTTTATCTGTGCCTCATCTGTTCTGTCTGTCAAACGGAGTTCAGTCAAAGACCGTTGTGAAAATCAAATGAAAAACAAAAACAGTAAAATCCTGTTATATACCTTATGACACTATAAAAATGGAAATGATTATTTTATTTCTATAAGATATAGATAAAATTTATCTGATGTCAATCTGTACCCAATTCTAAGACTTTAAGTCCAGTAAAGAATGAGGATGCTACTGGTAATAAATGCATAAGCTGTGTTATCCTGAGGGTATTCCTGCAACCATGCCATCAACAGTCACCTGTCTTCCTTATGCATATCTGTGCCTGTCCAAATGCATCCTTTATAATCTATACAAGAAAAGATGGAACAGCCCCTAAAGGAAATGAATTTGCCACAGTCAGAGGTCTGCAAGAGCCATTGAAGAGGAATATAGCACAAATACCATCAGTTGTATATTTCTAGGGGATGTCGTAGAGGATGGCCTTAGAATCAACGACCATTAAGGACTTTCTGACAGGAGTTTCTATAAGCTTCTGCTCGGTTCTTGGTTTATAGACCCAGTCCTCAGTTCCCAAGGATAAGAGTGAAAACAGGGCTATACAAGGGCTTGTGGGTATGGTATGGGGTTGGGTGTGTCACAGTCCCTGAGCTAGTCTCATGTTTGCCTAGCCTCAGCTTCCAGACAATGAGTTTTAGGTAATTCCTAGGCTCCTGAACGCCTTCCATGGATATGCACAGGAAGCAGGCACACAGGTGGCCAAAGCTATTCTTATGGGCTGTCATGACCCACACATGTTGAATTGTCCTTCAAGTGAATCCAAATCAAAGGAAAGCCAAGCCGACCTCCGGAGCAGGTTTTGGCCCACTTACCGTAGCTGGCACAGGTGTGCAGCCCCTATATCCATTGGTGGTTAAGTTGAACTGCTAAAAAACACCAACTCAATTCTAACACAGTATTTTTCCGCTGGAAGCTAAGAGGGAATTTAATAGTTCTACCTCAACGTACCGTCTGAGTGGTAGAAGAGATACTCAGAAAACCCAAGTCCGTCCCAGGCAGTGGGCTGAAAACTATGCCCCATGTGACTTTCCACAATTCTGTATTAATGTTGGTCAAAGAGAAACCAGTTGTGGAAACCTTTTTTTAATTTTTTTTTATGTCCAGAAGCTTTTTCTGAGTAGAAATAGCAACTCCCTGAATTTCTTCCTCTCACTCACTCTCCTTTGCCTCATTCTTCCCATTGCTCACCATTCTAGTTCTTGCACAAAAAAAACGACTTCAGACATGAGACAGAGAAGTAAGCAAGCTTGCAAAGTTTAACGAAGAGATAATGAAGACACTGCACCTGTGGGTGTCTCAGTAGAGAACTGAGAGTCCAATCGGCATTCACCCTGGGATTTTATGGATGTTGGGTGTGGGCCTTTTTGCTCCTCCCCTACACACTTTCTGGCATACTGCTGGGTGGAGGGCTTTCTGAGTATGGAATCCCTCCCAGAAATTCATACTGGTCTCCTTGGTGGATGGCAGATGAGAGTCCCCCAAGCTGTCCCTAAGGAGAGGGCTGGGACCCCTCCCCCCCCAGTCAGGTTATTGAACAATGGCAGGACTTTGGTTATGTAAATGCTGGTTTGCTTCTAAGGCTTGCTTCCTTGTTCCACCACACAGAAATTCCCATTTTTCTTCTGGCCCCTCACACACACACATAGGCTCATGTCCACCTGGCTACCTTAACACTGTTTTCTGAAGACTGACTATATCCCAGGCATTATGTGAGCCGAGCTGTTGAAATTGGTAATAAAATTTGGTTCTTGCCTGTATTATTTTCTGGGCCTGCCCTAGCAAAATACCATAGAGAGGGGTTCTCACAGTTTTAGAGACTAGACAATCTCAAGGTCCAGGTGGCTGTGCCATTGGGGTCTGTTGAGGGTTCTCTTTGCTTTGCAGACAATGGTCTCCTCCCTGTGTTCTCACAAGGCTTTTCCTTCATGCAAGCATGTTGGGTGGGGGTTCGGAGTGACAGAGTTATGGGGGAGCAAACACTCTAGTGTCTCTTCTTATAAAGATGTAAATCGGGGCTGGTGCTGTGGCCTAGTAGGTTAAGCCTCTGCCTGTAGCGCCAACATCCCATATGGTTGCCAGTTCGAGTCCCAGTTGCTCCACTTCTGATGGAGCTCTCTACTACTGGCTTGGGAAAGCAGCAGAAGGTGGCCAAAGTACTTGGGCCCCTGTACCCACATGGGAGATCCAGAAGAAGCCCCTGGTTCCTGGCTTCGGATCGGCCCAACTCAGGCCAGTGCAACCATCTGGGGAATAAACCAGCAGGTAGTAGACATCTCTCTCTGTCTCTCCCTTTCTCTGTCTGTAACTCTGCTCCTCAAATAAATAAATAAATAAATCTTTAAAAATAAGATATCAGTCTCTTCATGGCGAGACCCCATCCTTCTAAACTTATTTAACCTTAATTTCCTCCTTAAAGGCCCTATCTCTAAATTGAGTCATTTAGGTTGTGTATTGCAGCATAGGAATTTGAGTGGAAGGAGCACAAATCAGCCCCCTGTGCTGTGCTTGAGAAGTCCAGTTACAGGGTAGGAAGTAGACGCGTGAGAAAGAGTTGTGCCCTGTGGTAGCTGCCATGCTTTGAAGAAAGTTTCAGAGGTAAAGGGGAATTTAGGATAGACCTTGAAGATGATGCAGGCACCTGGGAGCTGATGAAGGAGACAGAAGAAATTTCTGATGGCAAAAGGCACTGAATGTGCAGGAGGCTGCCTCATGAAGAGTGTTCCCAGCTGCTGAATGTCCACAGGGCCAGGCTGGCCAGCCGCGTATTCATTGTTCATAAAGAAATAAATTAATAACTAAGTGGCATTTACTGAGCAACTGTTCGGTCCTTGTGCTGTGTTTAGTCACGGGAACACAGAAACAACCATGCCCTGCCTTTTAGAACTGATGGCAAAGCAGAGCTGCAGTGACCAGGATATGGCGAGGGACACGGAGCTGTGTCCTTAGTGACCACTCCTGGTCCTTCTTGTATTGGAAGTCCCATGGGATTCTCAAATTCTATTCTTTTCCTTAAAATGCAAAGCTCATATCGTGTAAGCCTCCTGCAAGCCTTCCCAAGACCAAACTGAACCAGACAAGGAAGAGTAGAGCCCCTGGGGAGGGGAAAGCAAGTCAGCTTTTGTCTTCTTGTTCCATATCACAGCCCTTGTTTTCCACTTATCCTAGTGCAATGCAGGATTTGAATAGTGTTCCTAAAATGCGGAGGACAGTCTTGGTGCAAAAGACAATGTGAGCAAAGGCAGGGATGTAGCGGTGCACAGAGAAGTTCATGGAGAAATGAGGGGAGCAGCCTGTCTCAGAAGACAGTCCGGGGCCACCTCGGTGGTGGGGAGAGTCCGCATTTCTGCCATCCAGATCACTAGCTGAGCTCAAATTCTGGAAAACATGATACTTCCCTTTGCATCTGTGGATGCATGCTTCTTCTAAGTTTGCTTGTACATAAACACAACTCAAAGAGTTATTGTGAGAATAGCTATAATAATACAGATCACGTTAACTATCTAATAGGTCAAGCAATAATTCTAGGTGGTATGAAGGTTCTAAAGTTTAGTAATTAAGCAGCAATGAACTGCAAGATTTGGGGACACTGTTAAAAGCCAGGACATAAAGAGAACTGCTCTCCAAAATGAACATGCGGACACATGCACACACAGATTTCACCTAATGAATGAAGTCAGCTGCGCTCATGTGCTAGTGAGGTGATTGCATCAACCTGTCACCCCAACTGTAACCTGGTTATGGGTGCAAGGCAAGGTTTTCTTGGCACGGTGCCCAGAGAGGATGGTTATCAGACTTTGTGCCATTGGCACCAGAGCAACTTCTCCACCAGCTCAGTTAAAGGTGGGTCCAGTGCTCCCTGTCCCCAGTGCTCACACATAGCTGTTGTCATCTACAGAAGTCAGTTTTGTTCCACAGAACATCAGAAGGTAAAAGTTGTCTATTTCTCATTTGAGAGACAGAACCCTGGAATCTGGAGGGAAAGCAAGCCTCCATGGAAGTACACAGCCATGACTAGAGAAAGCCCCAAAGATTACTCAAGTCAAAGAAATAAGAGGCAGAGATCAACACCCAGACCACAAAAGACAGAGAAAGCCAGCACGTGGGGAGCACGTGGCAGGGCGCTTGCTCGATGTCGCATGCTCTTTGGGAGTCGGGCTAACTATTACTTTCTAAAAAACCAGGGAAGAGTATATGAAGACTTTTTACTGCTTTGTATGGGAGCAAATCTACATTTAAAAATTGAGGGCAGGATGAGCATTTAGCTTAGCTTTTAAGACACCTGCATTTCACATCAGAGTGGAATCAAACCTATATTTGATTCCTATCTTCGGTTCCTAACTCCAGCTTCCTGCTAATGCAGATCCTAAGAAGCATCAGTCATGGCTCAAGTACTTGGGTCTCTGACACATATGGGGGAGACTCGGATTGAGTTCCTGGCTATGGGCTTTGGACTGACCTGGCCCTGCACATAGGGACATTTGGAGAGTGTACCAGCAGATGGGAGCATTTGCTCGCTCTCTCTCTCTCTCTGTTTCACTGCTTCTCTAATTCTTAAATAAATTTATTAATTAAAATTATGAAAAACAAACTTGCAGAGAAACTTCACAATGTATTAATTTATGTAAATCTGTTATTAAATATATATTTGTTAGACTCCTGTAAATCAAATTACATTTTCAGCAAATTTGCAACATTGGAAGTTTTACATTTTATAATGCAGATGCCTGTCAATAAAAGTGTGGTTTAGACCTCGACTATACACACATGCATGTGGAATGTGGGATTGGATGGTAATCCTAAAATGCGCAGAGCGTTCTTAGTGAAAAAATAATTGATCTTCAACAGGTACTTCCTAAGTGTTTTCCACAATATCTATGTCACATTGATTTGTGAATAAAGTAATCAACCAGTCTTGTACATCCACATCCTCCCTTTTTCAGGTCTCTGCACACCTGGGAGATACACAGGTCAAAGGTAACAGCCCACTGTACAGATGAAGCAGTTGAACCTCAGAAAGCTCAGCAGACTGGGGCTGTGTCTAGGGCTGGTGTGCAGAGCCTTCCTTTTCTACTGCATCACGGCAACATTGCATCGTTACTGAGCCAGACACATTTTGGCCTAGGGAGAAGATACCTCGAGTTCCCTCTGCCAGAGTGGCCCTTTCTCCCTCTGGGTCTGTACTCAGTGGGGCTCATTGCCCCTGTGGGAGTTACAACGTGGATTCCTCATAGCTTCTCTGCCTCTAGGGCCCCTCAGAGCCCTGCCATGTGCACCGTTGCCAGATGGTCATTCCCTTATGCAGGCCTCTGCACTACACCTGTTGGCTTAAAATACATCAGGAGCTTCCTAGCCCTGCCGGGATCAAGGTCCAGCGAATGCGTCTGATCCTTGATCCTTGGGGAGCTGTCCTCCCTGATTTCCTTACCTCTCCTTCTCTCCTGCTTGCCCCATGCTACAGACCCATCAACATGTGTGCCCACGATTCTCTTTCCCTCAGCCCCTGCATGCTCCAGCCCCCTAAGCAGAGGTTGCCTTGGGGTTCCCCTCTGGGGGCCTTTGCATATCATCACTGCATGTTGACCTATAAAGAAATAACTTTTAAAATGATTGCTATTCAATTGACGATGAGATTTCACTTAGTTTGGTTTTTAAAATTAGGACTGAATCATCTTTCCTACAGTACTACTGTATAACAGCACATGGTAGACATAGAAAAAAAAGTTTGCTGAATATGTGAATTTGCTGAATATATGAATGAATGAATGGAAATGGAGTACCTTATTCTCTAGAGCTTTCTTCTTATGATATTTCTCAAGTCTGAGCTACATGCATGCCCAGAGCATCTTGCCAGAACAGATTTTCTTCCCCCTTTAAGGGGATTTTATGTCTGATCATAGGGGGCTCTATTCTAACAAGTCACCGGAAGAATTGGGACATGAATGCCTTACACCGGAACCCACAGGAACGAGGAGCTGGACAGGAGCCACTGCGGCTGGTCCTGCTAATCCTGGTGGACAGCTCTGCCTGCAGTGACAATGAGGCCACCCAGGCTGTTGATTGATGTGGCCAAGGCAGGCCGGAGCATGGGTGGTCAGTCCTCTGGCTGGCCGAGGTGTGGGTGTGCAGGAATCCGCTCCACACCCACACAGCCCAGGATGCCAGCTCTGGCCCGAGGCAGCCTGGGGAAGAGGCAAGGCCACTCCTCCTGGGAGACAGGGCCATCCAGGGCCATTCCAGGTTTCTGGGTCATCTGGGGCACAGCCAGACATTGATTTGAGAGCTGAAGTGAAATGAAAGAACTTGGTCACAGAGGACAGACAGCAGCACAAGCATCATTGGTCTCAACATCCTCGCTCACGGGGGGAGTAACTGCCCCTGGAGAGGAGGGGGCCTTCTGTGATCTCTCAGCAAAACAAAGGAGGGAGTCCTGCTGCTTGGAACCAGGGCCCTCCATCTGCTGCTTCTTCCTCCTCCTCCATACACTCTTCCTAAGCTACCTTCTGTCATACCACATCATTGAATGAATGCCTCTCCTGCAAGCACGTGAATTGTATTGCACAGTTCATATCCAGAAGTCATAAGGTACCGATGAGGAAGGAAGCCCAGTCCTACCATGGACCAGCTATGTGGCCCTGGGCCAGGTACCCCTGTGGTACCTCTGTTTCTTAAACTTTCTAATTGGGAACTGATAATACCCATCTCACAGGTTTGCCTTATTGGCTGTGGTTACTTCTATTTGAAAACGTACCAGGTGCAGAGGCTTTTGCATTACATCCAGCTAGTCCCAGACAACACTCTGCAAAGCATGCAGTGAGCCGAAACCAACGCAGCCTATTAGAGAGGAAGTGCAAGGGCCTGTGTTGTGGTACAGTGGGTTAAATGCCAGCTATGGCAGCATCCAATATCGGAGTACCTGGTTCAAGCCCCAGCTGTGCTGCTTCTGAGCCAGCTCCCTGCTAATGTGCTTGGGAAGGCAACAGAAAATGGCCCAATGTGTTTAAAGTCCTGCCACCCATGTGGGATGGAGTTCCAGACTCCTGGCTTCAGCTTGGCCTGCCATAGGCTGTTGTGGCTATTTCAAGAGTGGACTAAAAGATGGAAAATCTCTGTCTCTTCCTCTCTTCCTGTGATTTTTAAGTGAGTAGGCAAAAATCTTTCTTTTTTTTAAGAGAGAGACAGAGTGCAGACTCCATCCTAAGTCTGGCTGACTTCAAATCCAAAGCACATTTGCTTATACCTAGGATGATATCATATGTCAATTTCCTTGGAAAGTTCTAGCTAAGTTCTCCTGTCTAGAAGACACTTCCAAGAGTGTCCTGATTTGGACAATAACTTACATGGTTTTCCTACTTGCTCCACATCCCCCCTTTGAGAATACTGCTTTGAATAAAAGGTGGATTTACCTTGGAAAGTAAGGCTGGAGAGGAAAGCCATCCTGGTTTGTCCAGCAGATTGGGCATCTTTGTTTAAAGATTTATTTTATTTATTTGAAAGACACAGTTACAGGGAGAGGTAGAAAGAGAGGGAGTACTTGGGCACCGTGACTTACTAAGCTGCATCTGACAAAACTTAGGGCCAGTCAAGAGGAGAATACTGGAGGCATGTGACTTTATCTTTCTTTTTGCAAGTTCTACCAAATGCATCTGTAGTCACCCTAGACTTTTGTGGAACTGAAAGGCCTGTTTTTTGGTTAGTTATGGGATGATGTAGGCCATCTTGGTTCTTGCCTCACATTGAAGAAGAATTTCCATGCAGACAGGCACGGTGAGAAATCTTCCGCAGAAGTCAGGAGGGAGGCTCTAAGAGAGGAGTTGCCAGGGAAGCCTGTCAGTACCGACTCTTTTATGCACAAAATGGCTCTCTCTGATTTACCTTCCATTTAACCAACCAGGAGAAGAGCAGAGTAACAGCTAGCAACCAGTCAGAGGGCTAGAGTAACTACCACTTAGGAGGCAAGGAAAGACACATCAGAGGGCTGTAATCCTGTCTAGACTGTTGGCATGATAAAATTAAGTGTTGCTAAAGACTCTGTGAAGAAGCAAGCAGTTTGTACACTCTTACAGGGACTGTCCCTTTTCTCATTCTGACAGGAACCTGATCTAACTGCCTATTAGCCCATTTAACTCCCTACAGTAGTTTTCCAGTTATTGATGCGTAGGCCTGGATATTGTCTCTGCAATATTTTATTGGCCAGGTCCCACTGTCCCTTTAGAAAGGGAGAGTGGCTAAGTTCTACTTTTTTATGGATGTTTACTTTTACCTTTAGGTTCAGAGTCCCGATTCTTTATTAACATTTCTTCTTTGGAGAAAACATTCATGGTAAAGAGAGAAGAAAAATAATGACAACACAAATCAGAAAGCAAATACAAACAATCACAAAGAGGGGAAGTTAAAGTCTCTTGTGTTTTGAAATCCACAATGGAAAAATCAGTCTGGAAGAGAAAGGATTTCCAGTCAAAAAAGGCCCAGGGGAAGACAACTGGCACCCCACACCAGGGGAAGGCACTGATGTCCTAGATTCCCCTTGCTCAGAATCCAAAGGAAGGCAAAGCCTTAGTCTCAAGCTTGCCCTTCCCCAAAAACACACACCCAGTACATTCCCAACAACCCTTAGCTTTTGATTTATGAGCTGCATGACCCCATACCAGTCAATTCCTATCTCTTTGTCTCTGTATCTCAGAGATGATTTCCAGGATCCCTCCCTGCTTGAAATCACTGTGACTCTAACCCGACCTACTGCCTACTAGCTCTTCTTTGGCAAGTTGCTATTCAAATGTAATTGTGATGGGGAATCTGCCCAGATAAACAGGAGGCTGATGAGGTTATTCTGCTTATTGTAATAGTGCTTGGAACCTTGATCCACTTTTTCATTGACCTTTTATTTTCATATCTTTTGAACTCTTTGAAGGATTGTGTTTTTCTCACCATTGTGTCTCCAATACCTGGAACAAGAACATATTTCACAACTATTTGTTGAACAACGTATGGATGAATAAACTTTTATCATCATATAGAAATTTGAAATCTTGCTCTAAATTGTAACATCTCTCAATGATGTCCATGAAGCAATAGCCATCATCTCAATTCATTCTGTAGAATTATGTGGAAAAAACAAAGGTTAAAAATATCAGCATGCCGAACTCATTAATCATTGTGCTTTATTTTAACACATGTTGCCTTCAGCAAAAATATCTCACTTACTTCTGCAATATACATGTATATTCCACAGTTTGGGTTGAAACTAGCTAGCTGACTCCTTTGGCTTCATCCATGCTCAGCTAAAATGCAGGCTGGTGTTAATAAGTTCACAAATAACCCCTTACCTGTCATGGACACTGTTGTCGTGGAAGACACTGCAGTTGAAAATCCTTGGTTGGCAAGAAGAATGAAGGTCATACTGAAAATAAGGTGCTAAGGGAAAATAATTGAAATGGCACAAAAGACAGATTTTTAAACACAGTAAATAAGACATTGAGGAAAGATCTCTGTGGTCAGAACAGCCCAGTTCTGCTCAAGGTGAAAGTTGGATTTCGATGGCAATCGTCTTCTTGATGCTTAAGAAGATTGCTTAGCTTTGTGACCTGCTGCTATGGTTTTCAATTTCATGAAGGAAAGTCAATCTGAAAAGTCTCCATGCTGAATGATCCCAGACTCTACTTCATTTGACACTATTTGAACCTTCTGTTTCCAAGTTGAATTTTCTGTTCAGTGTTCCTTTCGTCTGATTTTTGTATGACATGACCAAATGCATCTGTAATTATCAAGCCTTTTCATAAAGTATTATTATTATTATTATTATTATTATTATTTGACAGGCAGAGTTAGACAGTGAGAGAGAAAGACAGAGAGAAAGGTCTTCCTGCTGTTGGTTCACCCCCCCAAGTGGCCACTATGGCCAGGGCACTGCACTGATCCAAAGTCAGGAGCCAGGTGCTTCCTCCTGACCTCCCACGCAGGTGCAGGGCCCAAGCACTTGGCCATCCTCCACTGCACTCCCGGGCTACAGCAGAGAGCCAGACTGGAAGAGGAGTAACCAGGACAGAACCGGCGCCCCAAGTGGGACTAGAACCCGGAGTACTGGCGCTGCAGGCAGAGGATTAGTGAGCCGCAGCGCCTGCCACCTTTTCATAAATTATTATGGAATTTATAATCCTTTTTTGTACTGGTTACCAGGTCATCTGCCTTGAAACTGAAGTCTTCTGTCTCAGTACTATTGCATTGATCAGGACACATGATCTGGCCAAAAGAAAAAGAGTAGAAAGAAATACTCTCCATCATGTTTCTTTGCTTATGAGGACTAAATAAAATCTTAAGGAGCAAACCAAAATGTCCTTAAATGCAGGTAAAGATGTGGAGCAATGGAACTTCTCATTTATTCATGGGAATACAAAATGGCACTGACTCTTTGTAAGACAGTTTGACAGGTTCTTAGAAAACACTCAACATACTCTTACCATAAAATCCAGCAATTGCATTCCTTGGTGTTTACCAAATGAGCTGAATACCTAAGTTTATTCAAAAACTTGTATGTGGATTTTTATGGCAACTATATTCATGATGCCAACATGTGGAAGTAACCAAGATGTGCTTCAGTACGTAAATGGATAAATAATCCTGATACATTCAGATGATGGAATATTATGTAGCACTAAAAAGAAATGAGCTATAAAGCCCGAAAAAGCCATGGAGGAAACTTAAATACATATCATTAAATGAAAGAAGCCCATCTGAAATGGCTATATTCTATGTGGTTCCAACTAAATGATATTATGAAAAACTAAAAACTTCAAGAATAATAAAAAGATCAGCTTTTGCCAGGGCTCAGGAATGGAGAATAAGGGTGAATAGACAAAGCCTAGTTGATCTTTAGGAAAGTGACAATACGCTATATAATATGATAATTATGGATACATGTCATTTTAGAACTGTCAGAATCCGTAGAACAAGAGTGAATTCTGTGGATGATTATGACATGTCAATGTAGGTTCATTGACTGTAATGAATATACCACTTTGGCATAGATGTTGATAACAAGGGAAACTATGCTTTTGGGGGAACGCCTTAAAAGTTTTTGTGATTAATAATGCCATGAGTTAGAACATTTTAACCTAGATTTATAAATTGGTGTCAGCTCTACTCCATAATTTTTTTTATTGATGAGGTAGAGATACAGACAGAGGGAGAGACAGAGAGCAGTTCTTCTGTCTACTGGTTCAATCCCCAAATGGCCACAACAGCCAGAGTTGAGACTATCCAAAATCAGGAGGCAGGAGTTCCTTGGTCTCTCACATGGGTACATGGGCCCAAGCATGTGGGACATCTTCTACTGCTTTCCCAGGCCATCAGCAGAGAGTCAGATCAGAAGAGGAGCAGCCAGGACATGAACTGGCATCCATATGGGATGCTGTGCCAACAGGCAGAGGCTTAGCCAACTTTAGCACATTGTTGGTCCCTCTAATTCAAAGGTTAGTCAAGAAAATATTAGAGCTTCTGACTGCAGATAACACCTGAATTAAGTCAACCACTTTTTCCATCTCTTTCTTTCCACTTTCCTCACCCTTTCAGGGAAGCTGAGCAAACATCACATCACGGTCCTATGAAGTTGAGGCCAGTAGAGGGATCATCTCCTACCACAGATATAGAAGGGAGGTATTTGGGGACATGCAAGTTGAGATCTGTGGATAATTAAACTGGAGAAAAGTTCAAATGGGTTTTCAAAACAGGGAAGGCCTGAGGCTCATGTAAGGAATCAGATAAGAGTCAGGTGTGGGAGAGACAATGAGACTAAGAGAAAGAACCAATAGTAAGAAAGATGTGTAGGAGGTTCTCTGGGTGAGTCTCAGAGACAAGGTATAGTTGAGCACAGCTGGGTCTTTCCATGTCCCTAGTGATGAGTAATCTGGTGGGTTGGAGTCACTCCAAGGTCTTGGAATGTAGCCAGCCTATCATCTCTTGCTCTCTTATTCTCTTACCTTTCCTCAGCATTCTATTCTCAAATTATATCTTCTCCCAGTAGGACCTCAGATTTGATTTAGATGTTCTGGCATGAACATAATACATTTCCAATGGTATGCATGTGCAGGCACCAGTGACTCTGAGTATCATGTGTAGAGAGTGGTGTGGGTGAATATGAAGTCAGAGGGAGGGCAAAAAATCAGTTGTAGCTAAGGCTCATCTTTTAGAAGCTCTTGTCCCTAGATCCCAAAGGTTCACTCTTCACAGCTCCAAGACCCTGAGCTTTCAGAACATCCCTGTTGGTGTTCTCTGAGTTGTACTATGGGGATGTAGAAGAGCATGGAACTGCAAGCCCAGTTTTTCCAGCTCTGTGTAGGACACGGTCCTTGAAGTCTTGGCTGGACACATGTGCTGACACACTCCAGGTGCTCAGGTGAAATAGATGGAAA
The DNA here is from genome assembly GCA_949820135.1 of Sylvilagus floridanus. Taxonomy (NCBI): domain Eukaryota; kingdom Metazoa; phylum Chordata; class Mammalia; order Lagomorpha; family Leporidae; genus Sylvilagus; species Sylvilagus floridanus. Next base: position 1,384,805 of record OX463245.1, read on the forward strand.
GTCCCTTTCCTTAAGAAGAACACTGTTTAGTAAAGGAGATAGCATTAACACTCAATGCAATGGGAAACAAAACAGACATGATGAAAAATACGTGGCCTAACTGTAGCCTGGTCTACAGGTGTCAAGGATGTCCCAAGGGTCTAAGTAGGAGGGGCCAGAGGGCTCACTTTTGGAGCCAGGCCCAGACTCCAGGGGAAAAGCTCCACCTGCAATGATGATGATAGTGATAAAATAATAATTATGATGATTACAAGATAATCACCATTTTCAGTATATATTGCATGCTGGCATACTGTTCTAGTTGCTTTGTTTTGGATTATTTTCCACTTACACAAGTTAAAAGTTGTTAGCTGTATTTTATGGAGGAGGACATTGAAACTCAGATTCTCACCAATGTCACAAAGGACATGTTCCAGATCTGCTTGTTACTGATGTTGCCTGATGCTCTTTCCTCTGTGGTACAAAGTCTCAAAGCAGCAATGAAATCTGTGATCGTTATTTTAGGTATCCCTGTGACTGGACCAGGGATGCCCAGGAGCCAGTAGCATATTATTTCTGGGTGTCTCTGAGGGTCTGTGAAGGGATTAACATCCCAAACGACAGAATGGAGAAAGAAAAGTATCCTCACAATGTGGATGAGCACTGTCCAACCCTCTGAGGGGCCTGAGTAGAACCACAGGGCAGAGGATGGGTGACTCCGTCTCCGTAGTTGGGCTGACATCCATCTCGTCCTGAACCTGGACTTCAGGGCTCCTGGTTCTGAGTTTTATAGACTCATCTGGAATGAACACCCTCAGCCCCTGACTCTCAGACCTTCAGACTCCCCCTGAGCCACACCAACGGCTTTCCTGGGTCTCCAGCGTGCGGTTGGCAGATTGGGGAGCTCCTCGGCCTCCACCACCACCCAAGGCAGTTCTCCATCAGCGTCTCCATCTCCCGTTGCTCTGTTTCTCTAGAGGACCCTGACCAATACGGAATCTTCATCCAAACGAGTCCATTGAAAAAACTGTAAGTGAGTGGGTCCTCCAGTAGGGCCAAGTTATGAATTTCAGGTTACGCAACCATTGCTTCCTCAGCTCATTTATAAAAAGAAACGGCCACAAAGCATTCCACAAATAGAATTCTTGCCAGAAAACACACTGGAGACAAAAGATCCTGGAATTTCTTATTCCAATTCTTTGGGCTGAAAATAACCTATTAAACCATGTGGTCACATAGATGGACAGAAGTAGTTATGATTTCATTTTCCCTTCAAAATCTTTCATTAGTCTTACTGACTTGTTTATTTTAGAATCTAAGTTTAATTACCAAATGACATACTTATTAATGCCATTTGTTTTGTGAAAGAAAATACTGCTTTGAGTGGAGCATAAACTCTACAGTGGTTGGCTGCCTCCATGCATCTGTGTGAGACTGATCTGTCCAGAGAGAACACTGTCTTCTGGCAGCCGGGACATCGTTGCTCCGAGCCAGTCCTGGGGGATGGCCCCATATGACCTGGTTCAGCTTGCTATGAAAGGAAAGGGCTGAGTTTTGTGTGATTGCTTTGGAAGGCAACATCAAAATGGGAAACTCATGGGAGTTGTGTGTAAAGGGCGTGCATCCAAGGGGCAGGGGGGTGAGTGACACTAGTGAGAATGAGGAGATGGGGAGAATGGAAAGGACCATCTCTGCACCAGTTCTCTGCAGACCCTGAGTGAGGTACTTTGCCTACATCATACCTCATCCTCACCATGTTGACAGGTGTGTCACAGATTCACCCTGTGGAGGGCTGGAGGGGAGGGGAGTGGAAACTGAAAGCAAAGGTAAAAATATTTTCCCAGGCCACGGAGACCCAGCTGACCCGCAGGTTGGCCCCCAGCCCTCCGCAGCCCACTCCTTTACTAACCCTGTGCTAGCAGTCTGGAGGAAGTTAAGTCTGGAGGTGGAGACACAGAACAGCACACGCTCATCCACCTGGATGACTGCACTGAGGAAAAGGGAGCATGTCTCCTGCTTACGTGTTAAGAATCAAAATCAAGAGTGGGCATTTGGTGTAGTGATTAGACTGCCGGGTGGGATGTCGGCGTCTGGATGAGTGCTTGGGTTTCAGTCCTGGCTCCAGTCCTGACTCCAGCCCCCTGCACATCCTGGGAGACAGCAGGAATGGCTCAGGTACTTGGCTCCCTGCCACCCACGTGGGAGACTCACACTGAGTTCCTAGCTTTTGGCTTCTGCTGTCCTAGCCCTGGCTATTGAGGGCATCTGAAGAGTAAGCCGGGAGATGAGAACTTTCTCTGCCTCTCTGCCTTTCACATAAGTAAAAAAAAAAAGTTAAAACCAAAGGTCTAGCTAAAGTAGTTTTTTTGGGGGGGCGGGGTGGGGGTTTGAAAAGAAAATACATTGTTATTGTATGGTAAAAATACTTCCATTGAAAATATCAGTATGGAAATGTATCTAGAGTTATAGACACAAATATAGTATATATGAACTTCTGAGCTTCAGGTGAGAGGTAGCATGTTGATGAGACAAAGCTATGCCACTGAATTCAGTAGAAATGGTCGGCATCCAGGCTTCCCGCTGGATGCTTGTCCATTCGTAAGTTTTCTCCATGTCATGCTTTCTCATCTGTAAAATGGAAGAAATACACCCAGTAGGGCTCAAATGAAAGATTAACCACCAATATGTTTTAAAAAGTTAAGAATCATGGGGCCGTGCTGTGGCATAAAGGGTAAAAACACCACCTGCAGCACTGGTATCCCATATGGGTGCTGGTCCGTCCAAGTCCTGGCTGCTCAACTCAGCTCCCTGCTAATGTGCTTGGGAAAGTTGCAGAGATGTCCAAGTACCTGGGCCCTGTACCTATATATCTACATAGGAGACCTCAGAGAAGCTCATGGCTTCTGACTTTGGATTGGCCCAGCTCCGATCATTGTGGCCATTTGGGGAGTGAACAGCAAATGGAAGACCTCTTTCTCTCTCTCTCTCTCTAACTCTACCTCTCAAATTAATAAATCAGTCTTAAAAAAAGAATCGTGGTCATGGTCCCCATCAGGAAAAGCTCCTTGGTTCCTGGCAATGCAGGTTGTAGGAACCAGTTTTGTACCTGGAGTAACTGCACCATGTGACTGGTAATCACAACATAGATTCCTTTCTCTCACTCTTTCCAGAATCCTCTCAATCCCAGAGAGAGAGAGAGAAGCGCACTTTGCTTTTTACAAGTAATGTGGCTACAAACACTTGGTGCGGTGTGCTTGCCTTTCTTCAACACCTATCATTTACATTTCTGATGGAAAGGGTTTGTCTATCTTTGTGCCTGATAAAGTGAAACAGTCATTTTATCAAAGATGTGGGTTCTTTCAGATGGCTGGTTGGGAGACTACCATAACCCAATGACACTCTTCTGTGTCCATTTGTAAATCTATTTCCCCTTAAGTGTTCCCTAGAGGAGGTGAGCATTCCCAGGCAGGGCATTGGGCTAAGTAGGAAGGCCTCAGACAAAAGGAGAACATCTACCTGTTTGCAGTCCTTCTCCTCAGCTCAGGATTCCTCGAGTTACAAGTTACGTGTACCTGGCTAACAGCCTCCTAGCAGGGTGGGAAGGCTGCAACATGGGCTCTTTGTTACTGGCTTGCATTGCAGCTGCCTCTTCACCAAGGGCCTGGCTGTGTCCCTTCCCGATTGAGAGCATCCAACAGAGGATGTTCAGAACAGGCTTTAGGGATCATGCCCTGTCTTGGGCCCAAATTGTATTCCCACGTAAGGCTTTCATTTATCTATTTTTCCACCTGGGTACTTCAACTTGGGGCAGTGTTTGGTTTTCTCCAGTTTTACTGCCTCCATATAATCAGACTTATAATCCACAGTGGAGAAGGTCTCCCTTTCATTCACTTAGGCTCCCTTCCACTCCGCTTTCTAACTGATCCGTCAAAGACTTGTATCTTCCAGGAAAGACCCAAAACAAGGCTGCAAGAACAACTACTACTTCTAGCAATTTTATACCACCTCCCCTGAAGTCACAACTTTGGGGTTACACAATTGCCTTCCCAAAGTAAATAAATGTCTTTTCAAAGTTTTACAAATGTAAAATCAGGTGTCTATTGCTTTCCAGGGTGACCTACATGACTCTTACCATTTTTTAAAAAAAGATTTATATTTATTTGAAAAGCAGAGTTTCAGAGAAAGAAAGGGAGAGAGACAGAGAGAGAGGGAGAGAGAAAATCTATCTACTGGTTCATTCCTGGAATGGCCACAACAGCCCAGGCTTGGCCAGGCTGAAACCAAGAGGTAGGAATTTTTCCAGGTCTCCCACGTGGAAACTGCCCAAACACTGAGCCATCTTCATCTGCTTTCTCAGTTGCATGAGCAGAGAACTGGATGGGAAGTGGAGCAGCCGGGACTTCAACTGGCGCCCATATGGGATGCAGGCACTACAGATGGTGGCTTAACCTGCTACTTCATGATATTGGCCATGTTACCATTATTTTTTATCCACTCTAAGAATTGAGGGAATTTTGCAGTTCATTATGTATTTTTAAAATTCCCATGTCTTGATGCCTCGTTCAATTTTACTTAGTATTCTTTAGGAAAATAACTTCCCTCCCTTCTCCCCCTCAGGAAACATGCATATCCTTTTCATTTTAAATCACTTGAATCATTCCCTCTAACTGCTCTGTGATTGAGGGCATATATACTTTAACCAACTCATCATATAATTAAGAAAATCCATCATGCCTTAACCATAGTATAGGGGTAAATTAAAGGAAAGTAATGTACATTAGAAAGATATGTACGTATTAACAGGTAAGCACGATCTCACATTTGCAACAGCACACATGATGAAGTCGTAAGAAGTTTGGGCTATGAGATAAGATCACCACATGACAGCTATAAATGCAGATGAATAGAAATATATTTTGCTGACAACTCAAGCCCCATTTAAGTGGTGACATTACCACTGGTGACATGATTATCTGAAAAAGTGAATAAATCTTGGAAAAGTTTCAAACAAAAGCATGGTCTTCTGATTTAAACAGTGGAAAATGCAGCGTGTGTTCAAACCATACACAAAGTAAAATACCATGTATAGATATAATGCAGAGTTAGGCTCCAGGCTCAGATAATAGATTTTGCACGTACTGAAAATTCAAAGGGTGATTACAAAATTGTGCAGTATGAGGGAACATTCTGGGTTATGCATGCTTATCCCATAAATTCCATCAAGCTTCTTCTGTCTCCATACATTAATTGTCACTAGCACCCTCCTGCCCCAATGATTTTGACAACAAAAATATCCTGTTAATTTTCCAAAATTGCACCTATTGAAAAATGGCTGTAGGTCAACCCAAACCAACTTAAACTGTGAATAGATTTCCACGGATTTCCTCAGTTCTCTCTGCAATGGGTTCCATCTCTCCTTTGGCTAAAAGCTCATTCTGAGGGAGAGAAACTTCTCTCCTGGTGGCTTCCTAGAGGGAAGAAACTACTTTTGCAGAAGCGTTAGCAACTATCCTTTTGTTCAAGTTGTAGCCTTGGAGTTCCCAAACCAATCAGCAGAATTACTCTAGCCAGTCAGCCCAGTAATGGAGTTGAGAGTGGGGACAAATGTCTTTGAAGCAGAGAAATGCAGGGGGAATGGATGGACACAGGTATAAAGGTCAGGGCTGAAGGGATAGATGGATCCTGAGTAGGCAGCCAAAAATAGTCCCTGCACACTTGCAGGGTTCAGTTGATTTATTCAGGGAGCTTCCGGGTTTGCTTGTGGTGTGCTAGACCACCTGGGCTAGAGGTTACACACACACACTCATACGCACATGCACACGCACGGTGTGTGAGAGATTCACAGAGTGCAGTCAGGGGAGCTGGGAATGGGAGGCAGAGCCCGGGAAAGGAGGAGGTGGGAGCCGCAAGTCCAGACGCGCTGCCTCGTAAAAGGATCAAAGCCCCGTGAGAGCCCTCTGCCAAAGCTGTTGCAGCGTGTGACAGGAACCCAGGTGAAAGACGGGTGGGAGTGGAAATTGAAAGAGACCCCTTGATGATTTCCTGAGGAAACTCACCTGGTTGGCAATGACTTTGCCTGCAAGTTCTCCTCCTGCACCCACATGTCCTCATCAACTCCAAACTCACAGGAAAGCAGCACAGTTGTGAAACTGAAGGCAGCTCTTGGCAAAGACAGACCATCCAACAGGAGAGCTTGTGCAGGACTGTTTGGCAGCCACGGTGCTGTGTTGGACTCCTTGCTCCCTTGCTCCCTTTTGCCTTGCTCTAAGGCCACCTCCCACCCACCCTATCTGTGCAGTACCTCTCAACCCATCGAAGCTGTCTGCTGCTGCCTCTCCTTCCCTCTGTGCAACACCTGCCTGCGGCCTCTCCTCTCTTGCCCCACCTACTTGTCTGCTTATTTTGCCAGCAAGCCTTCCTTAAAACAAAACTCGCACTCTTTGCCTCCGCTGCTCAGGCTCTTACGGCGAAGCGTCCATTTACTACAGAATTAAATGTCAATGCTCATCCTGCATGGCCACCGTCTGGCCAAACCCAGCAGAGCTGTAAGCCCTGGCCTGCAGCCTGGTGGATGCGCACTGGGCTTCTGCTTTGTATCAGGCACCGAACAAGGGGCAGAGCCGCCCTCCAACCTCTCCTCCACTCTCCTTCTTCAGGCTTTAACATCAACCCAAAGCTTTCCAGGAGCCAGCACCTGTGAAGGATGGTCTGTTCCTGGGCCCTCGGTTGTCTCACGATGCCTGCATTGAGGGGACTTGTGGTCCTGACCATGCCCCGGTGCCTGAGTCAGACTACCCAGTTAGCATCATCTGTCCCTTGTCCCCTTCTGATGATCTGGCTTAGCCGGGTGAAAAGTGTAGATTCATGAGTACCTCCCAGTTCTGAAGCTGTTACAAAGTGTTCCCTCCTCTGGTCTCCGCCCTGTGGAGAGCAGAGGAAACTCAGCCTAAGAACACAGTTTATTTTAATAAATCACTTTCAGCCTTGATGCTGATTTTCCTGATGCTTAACATTTTTTAGAATTAAAAAAAACTCCTTTACTCTCATATTATTCTTTTTTTTCTCATTGTAGATTTGGAGCTCGTAATGTTCTCAACCTCAGGCGATAACTGTTAATATTTCCCAATGTGTACATCAAGGCTTTTACTCCAACTGCTATTAATAGTTCAGAAATTACAGAAAAAAATAAATTTGTATCTTGCTTTCTCTACTTGACATTTCACTGTAGTTTTCCTGCCCACATATTTTCTAGGAATAATTTGTTCTCTGCCCTTTTGGTTACCATAAACAACAACGTGATGGACATCTTTGTGAACAGAGCCTTTCTCTCATGTGTGGCTACTTCCTAGACATATATTTCCAGAATTGGAATTGCTGGGGCCAGAGAGGCTAAGTTCTTGGCTTTGCTTTTCGACAAACGTTTGCAGGGAATGTAAAGGTGACTGCTTAGTACAGACAGGAGGGGGAGTCTCCAACCTGTCCTCCTAGCCTAATTTATTTCATGACTTAATGGTTGCCTCAGCCTTCTTCTCGATTTCAAGGAAAAAAAAAAAAAACATAAAACTCTGAAGCTAGATTCTGAGCCAAATTTTCACTTATATAAGGTGTGCCTTTTTGAAGTGTGAGGGTGAGAACTTCCAATCTCTCTCCAGAAAAAAATATACAATAAAATTGGAGACAGTAGTACTCCATACCAGGGGTCATCTTGGAATGGATGGGGGGAGGGATGGAAAACCCTAGCAAGATAAAAATCACGACCAACTCTGTGCTGGTGCACGTTCTTAGCTGAAACAGCCTATTTCTCTACTACTGAGGCACATAAACACAGGCCAGTCATAGGCTGACTGTCTTTACTTTGAGTTCCAAATAGTGATTTCTGTTGAAGGTCACTTTACTGACCCAAAGACTGGGATGTGGCAGGGGGCAACTCAGGCTGAGCATTTCTGCCAAAGAGCTTCTGTCTGGCACCCCAGGGGGGCTTCCCCCTGGACAGGACATGGCCCTGGCTTGAGGAAGGAGAACACCTGGAAAAGAATGAAAGAGAGACAATGATTCTATACGTGCGCTGAGTTCTACAAGAGAGCCTTTCTAAACAGATAAAAACAATTTCGAGAAGAAACTGGGCCCTTGAGGTTGTGTATCTGGTGTTGTCTGCACGGTCCTCCTGCAAGACTGTCAGAAGGGCAACGTGGAAGGAGCTGGGGCGGACTGGGGGCTCCTCGAGGTCCATGCATCTTCAGTCAGCTCAAGGGAGTCCAAGAACAGAGTCCCCTCCTCCCCACATGCACCACCAAGCAGGGGGCTCAGGGGGGAGCCTACAGGAGGGGGCGGACCTTGCACCCAGAACTCCCCCCAGGTCTGATTGTGTGTGGACTCCCGCAGGTGGCCCCCCAGACACCCCACGTCCTGCTGGGAGGGCTTCTCCTCTTGTATTCCTTATCTCTCTTAGTGCCTTCAGGAAGCTTCTCTTCACTCAACCCAGAAGCCAGCGGGTTGCCTCTCTGCTCCCTCGCACCACGCCACTGTGGGGCCTCTGCCCAGCGTTTATCTCCTCTTCTATTTCCAGTTGCCTGGATCACACGTGCTTCATTTCTTGTTTATGTGCGTGCAAAAGCCTCCAACTGGTGTCCGTTCTCCAGTCTCTTCCCACTTCCCCTGACCCCTCGTCTGCGCCACCCTTTCTTCCCCATCCATTACCACACTAGGTCCACATAACTGCCCTGCAAGGATTCCATCTGATGACTCCTCTGCTTAAAATATTTCAGGGGCTTCCCAGTGTTCCCAGAAGGAGACTCAAGCCTCAAAGCACAGCAAGCAAGCACTGCCTTGGTTTCCTGAGTCATCTGTACTCTGCTCGATTCCCACACTCTGCACATAGAACATTCCCCAAACACACCAGGACTGCTCAAACCCCATTCTGTGGACAGAGAGAGCTTCTGCCTGGCATGCCTGGCTCTCACACTTTCTCACTTAATGAAGTCCATGCTGGGACTTATCCAGAACAACTCTGACGTGCTGATCCCATAAACACCCCATACGCGCATTTAGCGCCTTGTGCTGTGATGAGTGCTCTCTGTGCCAGTCTTCCTCACACAGTGGGAGCACCTGCATCTGCATCTCCTAAGAGTCTTGCACTAGGTATTTAGGAGCCTGAATGGCAGAACTAACAGGATAAACAATGCACAAGAGGCCAATGTGCTTGACCGGGTTTGTGGCTGGACTATCTTACTTGGGCCTCAAGTTCGTTCCTTAAAAATATATGTCCTGGGCTGTTGCTGTGGTGCAGCAGGTTAAAGCCCTGGCCTGAAAAGCCAGCATCCCTTATGGGTGCCGGTTCTAGTTCTGGCTGCTCCTCTTCTGATCCAGCTCTCTGCTATGGCCTGGGAAAGCAGTAAAAGATGGCCCAAGTCCTTGGGTCCCTGTACCCACGTGGGAGACCTGGAGGAAGCTCCTGGATCCTGGTTTCGGATTGGCGCTGTTCCAGCCGTTGCGGCCACCTGGGGAGTGAATCAGAGGATGTAAGACCTCTCTCTCTGTCACTGCCTCTCTCTGTAACTCTGTATTTCAAATAAATAAATAAATTTTTTTTAAAAAAAGAATATATGTCCAATCGCTGGCACTGTGGCATAGCAGAAAAGCTACTGCCTGCAGTGCCAGCATCCCATATGGGTGCCAGTTCGAGTCCTGGCTGCTCCCCTTCCAATCTAGCTCTCTGCTGTGGCCTGGGAAGGCAGTAGAAGATGGCCCAAGTGCTTGGGCCCCTGCACCCATGTGGGAGACCTGGAAGAAGCTCCTGACTCCGGTCCTCAGATCAGCTCAGCTCTGGCCATTGAGGCCATTTGGGGTATGAACCAGCAGATGGAACACCTTTCTCTCTCTCTCTTTCTCTCTCTGCCTCTGCCTTTTTGTAGCTCTGCCTTTCAAATGAATAAATAAATAAATCTTTGGAAAAAAGAATATATGTCTATAAGTATTATAGGTATTCAAAGTTGGAATTGTATGTGTGTGTGTGTGTAGGTGAATGTAGGTGAATACACGCACACACATTAGATTGTGCTGGTTATGGAAATTGTGGGGGGATTTTCTTATGTGTTTGTAAAGTAGAAATGAATGTTTCATGACAAGGACACATCCTATGAAAGAGTGATGTTTCCTATAGAACAAGGTAAATTCAAATTCTATAGTTTCAGAGTGAAGAATTTTTATTTGTAACCTGGGCCCATTGATAGGTAAAGTGGTATCAGTTTGCAGCTTATTTTTTTTTTATTTTTTTTATTTGACAGGTAGAGTTATGGACAGTGAGAGGGAGAAAGAGAGAGAGAGAGACAGACAGACAGACAGAGAGAAAGGTCTTTCTTCCGTTGGTTTACTCCTCAAATGACCACCACGGCCAGCACTATGCCAATCCAAAGCCAGGAGCCAAGTGCCTCCTCCTGGTCTCCCATGCGGGTGCAGGGCCCAAGCACTTGGGCCATCCTCCACTGCCTTCCCGGGCCACAGCAGAGAGCTGGACTGGAAGAGGAGCAACCGGGACTCGAACTGGCACCCATATGGGATGCCGGCTCCGCAGGCAGAGGATTAACCGAGTGAGCCAGGCCTTCGGCCCCACAGCTTCTTTAGAATAGGGCTTACCTGTTACACAAATTAATATTTAGGCTCCAGAGTGACTCTTCCAATAATGTATATTTAACAATTCAACGAGTCATTCCCAAGTGAACCATTCTAATTGATTATTTTGTAAGTCTCTGTTGGTGATAAAGATAATGGATGTTTTTGTGGAGTAAATTGGTTTCCTTGCTTAATATCTGTTCTTGATGTCACTGCCCAGCAAACAAATGATGAAGGGTATTACTATAAATAACATGATGGTTGGCAGAGGAAAAAAAAAAAAAGCCGTGTTTCCTGACAGTGCAAATTTCACACTGTTTTAATTACCACAAACGTTCACTTCTATCTCATAGCACTGGGCAGGAAATGGAATAACTGAAAGTGTGTGGACGTTGCTACAGTGGCCAGCCCAGGATGCAGCCCCACTCCCTCACCAGTGTGGCCAAGGGCTCGGTGGCATCCTTAGGCTACTCAAAGTCTTAGAGGCAAATGTGGCCCTCTGACAGTCAACAAGATGAGGCTGGTTGATTATGGTGCCGAGCACAACAGGAAAGACACCTGTCTCCCCCACGCAAACAGTTGGAATTTGGGGAAAAAAACTCAAAATAAAAGCAGAGACTTCTGGGATTTTGCTATTCAGACAAACACCTACACATATTCACAGTTCACAGTTTAGGCAGTGTTGGAAAAATAACAGGGATAAGATTTCCTGAACATATCTTCTGAAGGATGAACTTTGTGCTTCTCCTCACTACATTTTAAGGCGTTTTCTCTCAAGTGGTCAACGTTTCTTTTCATTTCCTCAACAAACACCTGTCCTCTCGCCCCACTACCTGGAACAACCCTCCCCCTTCCCTGGACTCGGCATCCTTTTTCTTCCCTGAAATCCCCCTTCAACAGGAGGACAGTGTGAAAATGCATTTGCCTCAGCATGAGGGATCTTATTCTTGGGCCTTTGGGGGATTTTGAATTTGGGATGAGAAATTTTCGGCTCTAGCTCAGAAATCTTCTACAATGCTGTGTAGTGATGGGAAAAGCACACGTTGGCACAGGCATATACAATTTACTCTAACCTCTTATATACTTTCCATGAGATGCTAAAGTCCATTGGATTTAGACCCAATCACATTAGACATGACAGTATCTTACAATTTTTTGAAGAAAAAATTTCAAGTCTTAAGTAAGTAGTAGAAGAGGGGAAATATTCTCTTCCCATAGAGATAAGGATAAAATTTCTTACAAAGTGTGGGAGGAGAATCTACAAAACTTAGTGCCACAAAAGACTGCACATAATTAAAACCAACACTACTCATAGTTTTCATTGAAAGTAAGCATAATAAATGTTAGCAATGAAATATGGTAGCCAAAGACCACACCATGGTATTACGCTTCAGTACCAAAGAATGCTCATATTAAGGGAAATTCACTAGCCCTCCTCAGCTCTGTGTTCAACAATATACTTGGGTATCATGGTTAACATGTAGAAAGAAATTTCTAAGAGGTCCAAGGTATCAATCCTAAGACCATATTTGTGGAAGTTACAGTTAAACAGACACCAGCTTGATATGAATAACTGTATATAGCAGCTGAGTAGTTAAAACGTGGACAATGTTGGCTATCAATTTATTGTCTCTTAGTTTTAATTTTTTTGCCTGATCTCTGGAAGTGATGCTGAGCTGTATATAGGTATTAGGGCATTCATACATTAAAGTGGTCAACTTTTTTTTTTTTTCATCTTGTACTTGCATTTTATTTTTTTTTCAAATTTTTATTTAGAATATAAATTTCCAAGGTACAACTTAAGGATTACAATGGCTCCCCCCCCCCACTTTCCCTCTCCCCTCACAACCCTCCCCCCTTATCCGCTCCCTCTCCCCTTTCATTCACATCCAGATTCCTTTTTCAATTCTCTTTGTATACAGGAGACCAGTTCAGTATGTGTTAAGTAAAGATTTTGACCATTTGCCCTCATATAGCACCATGAAGTGAAATATACTATTTGAGTACACATTATAGCATTGAATCACATTGTACAGCAAATTAAGGACAGAGATCCTGTATGATAAATTTTTTGAATTTGATTAATTTTTATGCAATTTCTAATATAACAATGAGCCCTTTTTTTTCTTTTTCGATTATCTTTATATACAGAAGATCGATTTAGTATGTATCAAGTAACGATTACATCAGTTTGTACCCACACAGAAACACAAAGTGTAAAAATTCCGTTTCAGTGCTAGTTATAGCATTACTTCACATTGGACAACACATTAAGGACAGATCCCACATGGGACATAAGTACACAGTGACTCCTGATGTTGATTTAATAATTTGACACTCTTGTTTATGGCGTCAGGAATCAACTTTTTCTTTGTAAATCAAGATGTCTCCCAGGCAGATTAAGGGAAAGGAAAAGTTTTAGACCTCACTTGTTTAAAATATTGGGGACTGAAATACTGTCTTTCACTGATACACCTTCTTGCATGGAGTTATATATATCTGAGCTCTTACTCTCTAAGTTATTTAACTGTTTGTTCTCAACCTTAAGAAGCTATGACTGTGAATATTTGGGTTCCCTTAAAGAGATTCAGAAAGCAGTAGGTAGAGAAAGAGAGAGAGAGCGAGAGAGAGAGAATTCTTCTTTGGAGTGATGATTCTTGTTGTGTGTCCTAAAATTACCTCATTACATTCAAGATTTGTTTTAATTTCCTTACCTGTGATGGAGTTACTGGAAACCCAGGCTGGCCTACACCCAAGTTGTCCATCTCTGCGTTATTTACCTTTATTTCATGGATTTGGGACTCTAGGATCTATCTTCTCCTGGGATACAACTTGGATGGGATGTCTTATGAACACGACTTTGGCTACTGATACTTTTTAATCACTGCCACCTATCAAATCCTACATCCCTTGTTTCTTGCTTCTCATCCTACAAGATCTTACTCAAATAAGGTGTCCTTTGTCAGATCTCTCTGAGCCCTCAGAACAATTAGAATCTCTGCTAGTCCTGGTGATGTGACACTGGAACTGACATATGTCTGTCGCCCTCTCCCCAGACACACACAGGAAGCTCTTGGAAGGCAGACTATCTCACATACCATATACTTTGACGCAGTCTGATTTTACAATGAGGACTGAGTAGGCGCTCAATCAATATTTATTATTTACAGACATAAATGAATGTGTTGAGATCTTTCACAGTCCACACAGCATTTGTGGGTATATTTGTTGGTACACCATGTCATCTCCTTTAACCTTAGTGTAGTCATTGTTAAAATGGGTCAATGAGATTAGATGATGTCAGTCCCTTGGAATTCTAATGCCTTATAGATAGATATGTGATTCAATAAATGATTTTATATGTTGTCTTTGAGTTTGCGTAAGAAATTTTTACATATACAAAGCTTTTTGAAAGTAATTATTCCAAAATTTTTATACAACTTTGATTGCAAAGGTCTCAGGTAGAGGAGTTCTGTTCATCTCTGTTTATGGTTCACATGCTAATAAGATTCCTCTCACTCTGGGCAAAAAGAATCCACTGTGTAATGTAAAAGAAAAGTCACATTAACTATTCAACCATCTTTTTGAATCATCCAGCCTCATCAACCATAGCTGTGGAGGTTCTGATGCAAGCATGTAAATTGGAACCCAGAGAAAAATTGTCCCCTTAATTACTGCTATAAGCACTTACAGGGCCGGTGCTGTGGTTCAGTGGGCTAAGCCTCCATCTGCAGTGCCAGCATCCCATGTAGGTACAAAATTGTGTCCTGGCTGCTCCTCTTCTGATCCAGCTCTCTGCTATGGCCTGGGAAAGCAGTGGAATATGGCCCAAGTCCTTGGGTCCCTGCACCCACGTGGGAGACCCAGAAGAAGCTCCCAGCTCCTGGCTTCAGATCTGCCTAGCTCCAGCCATTGCAGCCATTTGGGGAATGAACCAGAGGATGGAAGACCTCGCTCTCTGTCTCTGTAACTCTCCCTCTCATGTAAATAAATAAAATCTTTAGAGAAAACACAACATAGAGAAGGGCCATTTGCTCTCTTGATGCCCTCATGTAGTGATTTGTATAGGAAGCTTTAACATATAACATTCAACTAAAGCCTTCTTTTTCCTGTCAGATTCTGAGTCTGGGATAACAGAGGAGAAGCCCTTCCTAAGAGCTGTAAGTCTGAGATATTTGCACAGAAGACCATATTACAATTTTATGAGAAAATACAATTGGGAGGGAAGCTGCATCCCCAGGGACTTCTATGCTGTCATAGAACAGGGACCCTGGGCACAACTCTGAGGATTTTCTGTCTATAAGAGGAAATTACCATTTTGGTCCCTTCCTCAATTTGAGACCAGTCATTGCATTATTTTTATTTTAATCTTATGGGACTATGAACTCATCCATTTCTAGAAAGGACCATTTTTCTTTATGCTTGGTCAAGAAGGTAAGTGTATAGTCTATACTCCAAGCCTATTATCCTGGAAGAGATTCTCCGCTGTTTAATTAGAACCCGGGTAGCAGGCTCTCTTGTGTTCTTTCCAACTGCCAGGCACTGCACAGCTTCTCATTATTGGCTAACAGATGCCAAGGGAGGCAACGCCCCCAACTGGCCATTCAAATGAAGCAAGATGAAAGTAATGGATAAATTAGAGTGTATTTATTGATTTCCCTTTCTAGGTGAAGAAATAGGCTCAGATGGTGAAGTAGCCCATCCAAATGACAAAACCAACTATAAGCCTACAGTGTATGATTCTTTTCCCATCTCTCTCTCTCTCTCTGTGTGTGTGTGTGTGTGTGTGTGTGTGTTTTGTGTGTGTATGTGCTGTAAATGAAACAGATCATACTTAAAAAATACAAAGTTCTAGACATGTGTCTGTTCAATAACACTTCAAACGAGGAGAAAATGGAGCCAAGACATATATTTGAGGTGCTCAAAGACTACACCGTATAGGAAGCTTGGGACCAAAGCCTCTTGAGCCTTTGCCTGTTGGTCTGTGTATAGACCACACTAGGAAGCCTGGCCTGGCTGGTAAAGAGCACGTGGCAAAGCTGCAGCTGGCACCTATCAAGATTTTGACCATCTTATCATCTGTCTATACACATCATATTTCAGGGCAGTTTAATCATCTCTACTTTATCAACAAAGAAAAGACACTCAGAGAAGATAGTAGCTACCTTGAGTTCATTTTAAAATGAAGTAAGTCGTGTCTATGTCTCAGGGGTTTAAAAGTGTATGTCCCCCCTTCCTTTAACAGGGGCACTGAACATTTTAACATTATTATTTTTGCTAAACAATCCAATTTGTGTAAAAAAAATTTAAAAGTGTGGAGAGTTAATGGAAGGAGAAGTAAGTCCCTCCCCAAGGCCATTCCCCATGGCTAATCATTTTAAATTTTTTTCTGACTTCCTTTATTTTGGTAGTTAGTGTCATAATTCTAAATATTATGTTTAGAATTTTCTTCCTGTATTTATCTGCTGATTACTTTAGATATACTTCTATTTCTTGTTGCATAACATTCTTTCTCTGATAGGAGAGTGTGAAAGAATTATCACCCACTGTCTTTCATCCATTTAATACTTTCTGCCATCAAATGTGACAGCTCTGTGAGTACTTTTACAATCTTGAGGTTTAAAACATAATTACAGGGGCTGCTGCTGTGGCCAGAAGGGTGAAGTCCCAGCCCACGGTGCCAGCATCCCCTATGGGCACTGGTTTGAGTCCCAGCTGCTCCACTTCTGATCCACATCTCTGCTATGGCCTGGGAAAGCAGTAGAAGATGGTTCAAGTCCTTGGGCCCCTGCACCCATGTGAGAGACCCGGAAAAAGCTCCTGGCTCCTGGCCTCAGATCGGCACAGCTCCAGCCATTGCAGCCATCTGGGAAGTGAACCAACGGATAGAAGACATCTGTATCTCTCTCTCTAGCTCTGCATCTCTCTGTAACTCTATCTTTCAAATAAATAAAAAAAATTTTAAAAATAAATCTTTAAAAACATAATTTCTATCTGATACTATAATCAAGTCTCCCTTTTTTTTTGTCTATAGGTTGGTTCTGTACATGGAAACCAATAAACAGAATTTGAAATATTTGCACATATTAATACTATTTGCTGTTAGACCAAGTATTATATCTGGACCAAAATATTAAGAAAATAGATTTCTCTGTCACTAATTCTGTCTGGTTAAAAGAGAATGACCCACATGATATATTCAGAGTGACTTCTTTTTTTAATAATTCATGAAATACCCTAATCATCCACAGGTTGGTTTGCTTCATGTTTGATTCTTAAATTTATAACATGGTTTTATTTTTCTTTTGGGGTTTTGAATGTTTTCCCCCTGATCATAGAAGAAACATATCACAATATTCTCTTACTTACAATATCTGTAGCTCACCCGTGTTGTAAATCAGTCATGTTGGCTGTCAGTCCCACTGGGGCTGATTGCTTTCTCAGCCTGCTTTCCTGAAGTCTGACTCTGGTTCCGCTGTTTCTTGAATCCGGTGTCTTCTTTTTCAGTGTGTACATGTTTATGCTTTTTTGCGATCTACCCTCAATATTTTATCTCCTGAGATAGTGAAGAAAATAACTTTCTGAGTTCTTGCATAAGTGAAAATGTCTCTACATCATACTATTTGAGTACTTATCTATTTGCTTCTGATGTTGTTGGTGAGAAGTTAGCTGATAATCTGATTGTCATTTTTTGGCTTCATTTGTTTTCAGGTTTTGGGTATAGTTTTCTGTGTTCCTCTCAAAAACATCTAAGCTTTTGATTCTTAACATGCTGAGCTGTCACAGATGTGCATATTGTGGATGTGTGGTTCATAGCTTGATCTTGAGTCATCTTTGCAACCTAAAAACCAGTGGCCTTTGACCTGAGCATATTTTTTCTGTTGTTACTTGATAATTTTCCTGTTTGGTTTTTCTCTGTTCTTTTATTTTCCTGGAACATCAATTCAATATATGGCAGGTATTTGAATTGGTCTTTTTTAATCATCTAATTTTTCTTTCATTTACCACATTTTGATTTTTTGTTTTACATTTTGACTTTACATTTTACATTTTGTTTTACATTTTGACTCTTTTATCTTTAATATTTTCTATTGATTTTTGGTCAGGGCATAAGTCTTAAATTTGCTTTTATTCTCTAAATGTCCTTCTTTCAATAATTCCTATTTAGGAAGTAATCTCATCATTATCTAAAATCTCATCATACTTTAACAGTCTTTTATTCGTTGGGTTAATTCTGCACCTTCTTTTTTCTTTAAAGATTTATTTATTTATTTGAAAGTCAGAGTTACACAGAGGCAGAGAGAGTGAGACAGAGGTCTCCCACCCGATGGTTTACTCCCCAATTGGCCGCAACAGGCAGAGCTGCACTGATCCAAAGCCAGGAGCCAGGAGCTTCTTCCAGGTCTCCCACGTGGGTGCAGGGTCCCAAGGACTTGAACCATCTTCTACTGCTTTCCCAGGCCATAACAGAGAGCTGGATCAGAAGTAGAGCAGCCAGGTCTCAAACCAGCACCCATGTGGGATGCTGGAGCTTCAGGCCAGTGCGTTAACCCGCTGCACCACAGCACTGGCCCTTGCTTCTTCTTTTTAAAGATATAGTTATTTATTTGAAAGACAGAGTGACAGAAAGAGAGAAAGAGAAAATTTCTACCCTCTGATTCAATCAACAGCAGTCAGGGCTAGGCCAAGCCAAAGCCAGGAACCAGGAACTTCATCTAGGTGATAGGGACTCAAGTACTTGGGGCATCACCTGCTGCCTCCAGAGTGCATATGACCTAGCAGGAAAATAGATGGGAATTGTGGTACCCAGTACTTAAACCGAGCACTCAGACACGTGAGGAGAGCATCCTGAACAGTATCTTTACCTATTGAGCCACAGCACCCACACCATTTTTTCTTTTGCTTTTGCTTCCTTTTGAAAGGTTTATTTATTTAAGAATCAGAGTTACACAGAGAGAAGGAGATGCATAGAGAGAGATCAATCTTCCATCTGCTGGTTCATTCTCCAATTGGCAGCAACTACCGGAGCTGTGCCGATCTGAAGCCAGGAGCCAGGATTTTTTCCAGGTCTCCCACATGGGTGCAGGGGCCCAAGGACTTGAGCCATCTTCTTCCGCCTTCCCAGGCCATAGCAGAGAGCTGGATCGGAAGTAGAGTAGCCGGGAGTTGAATCAGTGTCCATATGAGATGCCTGCATTGCAGGCGGTAGCTTTACCGGCTACACCACAGTGCCAGCCCCCACTTTTTCTTCCTGGTTGAGTTCTTTCCCCAGATTACCTTACTTCCCTGCTGCCTCACACAAATAGGCCAAATCTTCAGAGCCATGATATTTGCGGTTGAAGAACTGCTTGAGTACAGATAGCTGGCGTGACTTCTCTCAGTGCTACGCTGGAAGCTTGGCCCAGCAAGCCTTTCTCCTACGTGGATGTGAATTGATTGGCAACACCTAGCCTGGGTTTTGCGAGCAGACTGACCTGACTGCAGCTTCCACCCCCACCCGCCTGTCAAATAAGAATTTTACTCTGGGGCCAAGTCTAACACCTGCACCTAAGAGTTGGGCCAGCACTTGTTCAGCTGTTCTCGAATGTGGCACGGAGTGTCCTGTGCCCAGGGCAAGTCGCCACAGGTCGCTCTGCACGGGCAAGGAGGTTGAGTCATCCAGGGGTCCAGTGGGAGACTTGTCTTTCCATAGCACAGATTCTGCTCCTACATTCCTAACTTCCCACATCCATAGACGCCCTGTTGGAAACCCGTGCAGGGTTCTGTTAAGTAAAACAGCTCCTCCCTCTCAGATAGACTTCTCTTATCTGGTTTTTGCTTGTTCGTTTGTTTTGTTTTTGACAGGCAGAGTGGACAGTGAGATAGAGAGACAGAGAGAAAGGTCTTCCATTTCCTTTGGTTCACCCCTCATTGACTGCCACGGCCAGCGTGCTGCACTGATCCGAAGCCAGGAGCCAGGTGCTTCTCCTGGTCTCCCATGTGGGTGCAGGGCCCAAGGACTTTGGGCCATCCTCCACTACACTCCCAGGCCACAGCAGAGAGCTGGACTGGGAGAGGGGCAACTGGGACAGAATCCGGTGCCCCAACCGGGACTAGAACCTGGTGTGCCGGCTCCGCAGGTGGAGGATTAGCCTATTGAGCCATGGCACCGGCCGACTTCTTCTATCTGTTACGGCCATCCAGCTTTCATCCTTCAGAGCTCTGTTAAATTTCTCAGTGTTCTTGTGTCCCTATTTTGATTCTCTGCATTACTGATCTTTATACCCTGCGTTTAGTTGCCTGTTATTCCAAAGAAACTGGGATAGAAAAGGAGGTAAATATGTACGCTCATTGTCTCCATGACGAAGCAGAAGCCCCTGGTCATTACGTGTATCTTGCACATTTATGAAGGGATTATTCCAGGGTGAAGTCCTGGCATTTTCTCAGAGTTCTCACTCCTAGCTCAGGCTGCAATAATAGAATCCCACAGAAGCCCAAGATCAAAGGGCTGGCAAGTTTGGTTCCTGGTGAGGGCCCTCTTCCCACTGCATCCTCTTATGACCAGGAGAGGAGGACGGGGAGAGAAAGACAGAAAGAAGGAAAGAGATATTTTCCGTAAGGCCAGGTCCTGTGGGACCCTTATGACCTCATTTAACCTTGATTACCTCCAAAAGACCCTATCTTCCGACCCAGTCACACTAGGGGCTAAACCTTTCATGTAAGAATTTGAGTTCTTTGCAGCCATTTCTGCATATAATCCACAGAGGCCACTCGAAATCTGTGATTTTAGAAATGGAAAATAAGACCTGGAATACAAAAACAAAACAGTAAAGTCCAGGAGGAATCAATCACACATGCAGATACATGTGAACGCATACACACAATGCACACACACACACACCCTGTCCCCTCACCCCACAGGTGGCAGGATCCCCTACACCACCTCACGCAACCACAAATCCATTTCTTCTGAGGCGCACATTTGCTGTCAGGCCTTGCTGAGCCTTATCTTACTGGCAAAGGCACATGGCAATTAAAATGGCATTGACAATCTTCTGATCTGTCTTTGTATAATAGAACCTTCAGATTAAGGGGAGATTATGCTAATGGGGGAGACAATGTTAAAGCGGGAATGCTTTTTGAAGATTGCTTGTTCAGGTCTCCAACGAACACATACTTTCTGTCTACAATGCCCTGCACAAATGGTCTTTCCTTGATCATCTCCAGCAATGAGGAACTTGTAACCTGCAGAGGCTGCATTTCCCCCCCTCTGGACAGTGCAGTTAAAAGGCCTTTCGATGTAGCCCTGGTTCAATTCTGTGGAGCTCCCAGCTGTGTTCGCTAGCTGTGGACTGTACCGTGTGCAGCACAGGCCCAAGCCACAGTCACGGGGGAGAGGAATTTGCTATTTCATGTGTTTAACAGGACAGGTAAGAAAGAGATCTTTTTAATGTCAGCGACAGTTGTCACTTCCCTATCTAAAGACACTTGCATTCCTCAAGCGGGTCTTTTACAAAAAGCGAGCCTGTGAAGTGAAAGCTTTAAAAATAATTCCATTACCCACCTTACAAAGACAGAGTGACAGCCGATTATTAGAAGAAAAAAAAGTCTTCACGGATGGTGCACAACTTGCAAAAGATGCGCTCTCACCCGTTATAAAAGGAGACATACAATAACATCCCACCAGGAGAGCCGGACCCTCGGCATCTCCACAGCCCCTTTCAGAGACGATACTTGCTCCAAGTGTGCCTCCAACTGTGAAACAAAGCCTCTGGACGCAAACAACTGGGAAGTCTGAACACGCCGGATCCATGGCCTCCCCTCTGCCTGCTGAGAACCCTGGGGACTTCCCGAGCCTGGCTGCCCTGCACTGTGGTTCTCAGGAAATGCACGCTGGAGGCTGAGTGGTCACCTGTCCCCTGACACGGTGTTGTCCTTCCTCTCTGCACTAAGTGTGAGTCTGAAACGCACAAGTGGCATCCACAGACTGCATTGCTGAAGATCCTGAGAGCCTTTGCCTTGAGTTTCCTCATCGTGCAGATTAGACATGAGAGAACTGGTGTCACTCTGGAAGGCAGTGGTGGAGGAAACACCAGGGCTTCGGTTTCCTGCTCCAAGGTTATTTTTCTCTATCATCTACTCTCCCGCTGGTTCTCCACAACCTGGCACCCCTCTCTGCCCAACTCCACTCCGTCACTCTCCCCTGTTCATTCTGTTCTAGCCACCTGGGCATCCTCACTATTCTTGAAACACACCCAGAAGTCTCTCACCACAGGGCC
Organism: Sylvilagus floridanus; assembly: GCA_949820135.1. NCBI lineage: Eukaryota > Metazoa > Chordata > Mammalia > Lagomorpha > Leporidae > Sylvilagus > Sylvilagus floridanus. The sequence continues at coordinate 1,406,650 of OX463245.1, forward strand.
TTTGCACTCTCTGTCCGTCTGTCACCATGCTCTTCTCTACAGATCTCTCTGCAGATGGGGCCTCTTCTGAGAAAGCTTATCCCACATAGGACTTTCTGTTACTCTCTCCTTTTCCTGATGTGCTTTCTTCCAAGCAATTACCTGTGCCCTAAAATTGTAGTGGATATAAACATAGCTGTACATGTTTTGATGATATATATATATATATATGCATAACCCCAATGTATGTAAGCTTCATGAGGGTAAAATATTTGCAAGTTTGTAAGCACTGGTAAGTCTCAGGATCAAGTGGGTGGAAATAAACATTTATGAAGGCACGGTTGAATGACTGTTTTGAAATGGTTCAATGCCGTTTAGGAACTGATGGCGCACTGTGCCCTTCCGTATAGGGACTCACAATCTCAGCCCGCTAGAGACTCTACGGCATCTTGGCCTTCGGTGTCCTGTTTCAATTCCTCATTGAAATCAAAGATTCCCTAAGACCCTGCTCCCTGTGTTAGTAATTGCTCAAGCAACCTGGAAATTGCTGTTTATAGAGATCCGTTCTTTGCCTTTTAACTCAAAGTCCAGCGTGATTGAAAGCAAGAAAAGATAACTGCCAATACCTGCAAATCACTTTGTAAGTCCAGAGGTGAAAAATGATAAATGAGTGAAGTGGTATGAAAACCATGAGGACAGGAGCCTTGTTTGGTCCAGGAATGGACTCCTGGGGAATGAGGACTGGAGGCAGATGGGCGAGATCTCCTAGGAAGGGGATAATGGCCTTGGAATGGCAGAAGCCTTTGAAGAAACTGGACTCACAGGCAGAAGCAACTCAGAGTTGACAGGAAAGGGGGGATCACCAATGCAGACAGCACCCGGGGAAGGCCTGGCTGCTGGGGCAGCTGTGGCCCAGCGCGTGTCATTTGCCCTGTATTGTCAGCGACTTGCAGGCAGGGATGGGGCCTTTTCCTGTCTAAGAACTCGACAAACGTGTGTTACCTTAGATAATGAACAGAGAACCGGGTTTAGAAGGTGCTTTTAGAGTAGGATAAGCAGAGTGATGAGGCATAAGGGATCCTGGACAGCAACTTGTGGCTCTGCCCTGAGCTGGAGCAGCTTAGGCACAGCTTGCACCTGAGCCACATCTTCAGTTAATCACCAAGTCCTCAACAAAGAGCAGGAAATGGAGGCGTCCGGGAGACCCTCTGACCCTGGCATCGAAGAATTTTATAAAATATTCTTCTAGCTTACTTTCGTCTTGCCATTGACTAGTGTTTGATTTGAAACCTATCATTGTATCTGCAGGCCTTAGGAAATTTGCTCCCAACCACATTGATGGCCAAGGTCCTTTCAAACAGCCAACACGCTGGACCATGGTTACACTCCCCTTATCTGCAGGTCCACTTCTCAGCAGTCTGACACATTCAGGACCTTTTGATCCTGAGCTCAGCCAAAGAGTGCCCTGAGAACCCACATTCACAGTCAGAAAGCCCCAGTGTAAAAGATCTGCACACCACTCCTCATGCTGGACAGAGTTTGGATTCTTGTTTCCCTTCTATTATGCAAGCCGGCTGGTTCCTCTGCTGCAATGGTGTTCCTGACCATTCTTCCTGGTAGACCCTGCTGTGTTTTAAGGGCTTAGCTCCAGTTTCCACAGCTCCTGAGCTGCTACTCTGCCCTCCCACTGCCCCAGTGCTTATTGTTGGATCACATGTTGCCATTCTAACAGGTGCTTGCCTTCATTACGGCCTTCGCTGGGCTGGAAGCTGAAAGGTGGGGTAGAGTGGAGGAAAGACCAGCGCTGTGGCATGGAGGGCAAAGCCCCCACCTGCGATGTCAGCATCTCATGTGCGTGCAGGTTCATATTCTGGACGCTTCACTTCCAATCCAGCTCCCTGCTATTGTGCCTGGGAAAGCAGTGGAAGATGGCCCAAGTCCTAGGGCCCCTGCACCCACAAGAGAGACCTAGAAGAAGCTCCAGGCTCCTGGCTTCAAACCAACCCAGTTCCAGATGTTGTAGTCATCTGGGGAGTCAAAAAGTGGATAGAAGATACTCTCTCTCTCTTTCTCCCCCCTCCCAAAAAAAAAAAAACTGCCTTTAAAATAAATAAATCTTTAGGAAAAAAGAAAGAAAGCAGAAGTTTGTTAAGGCCAATGTCATTTTTTATTTACCCTATTCCTTAGGACAGAGCCTATCATCGAGTAGGGGTATAGGGAGTGTTTTCTGGAGACTTCTGGTGATCTGGTTTGTGGTCCTCAGCAGAAGAGACACAGTTCCTCAGAAGAGAATCATTGGAGAAGGCTTTCAGGAGAGACAGATCTGTGAGTCCTTAGCCAAATCACATGTGGCATGGCAGGATACTGAGCGAAGAGAAAGAAAAAGCTAAAATCAGATACCGAACGCGGTACAGTTCAGGATGCGAATGGGTGTTCAAAATGACATCTCGGAGTGATTTTGAAATTACGTCGTTCTGTATGGCAGATGGGAATTCAGAATTTCTGGAAATGTCAAATACATTTCAGAAAGACATCTATTAAAAAGAGCTCACTCTACTTGTTTGGTGTTTGACAGGCTCAACTTCAGTTATCTGGAGAAGGCTGTGATGCCAGACAAATGAGATGCTGCATCAAATAGCAAACCGACAAGATCTGACTGATTGCTGTCACTTACCCTGCACTGAACAGTGTGCACCAGGCTGCATCACAGGCTGGACTCTCAAGGAAGTGCAGAGACAAAGGTGACGCAACCAAAATGGTCAGGGTGCAAGATGGCACCCAACAAACTGACACAGGTCATGCAGGGTATAGGCCCTTAGCAGAGGGAAAAGAGGCCAGTCTTGGCTGGAAGATATGGGAAAGGAAGGGTTCCTGCAGGAGGTGGGACTTGGGCCAACCTTGCAGATTAGAGGGGGGTGAAGTTAGTAAAGGGAAAGAGAAGGTTCTCCAGCTGACGGAGGTCATTGAAGCGAAGGTCCTGGAACGGGACAGGCAAGAGCAAGTGAGGCCAGCAGAGTCGGGAGAGGAGCAGGTGGGATAGCATCGGGCAGCGTCTATCAGGGTGTGGGGACTCTGAAAGCTGGACGGAAGTACCTGGATCTGCATGTTATCAGCAAGGCAGAGACAAATAAGGTGACAGGTGAGGAGAGCAAATTATCTGGTCCAGTTTCCATTATGGTCAAGTCACAAACAGCCAGGTGCTGTAGAGTCCCTGAGAGGGGACAGGTGCTTGGTGTCTGGGATATCCTCCCCCACTTTTCTGTGTGCTCTTCCCCGACTACACCCTGGAAAACAGGCAGCTGAGTGTTCAGACTGCATCTCACACCTTCATGGGCTTTGACCTTCCTCCTTTGGAGAGTGCTGTGAACATTTCATCTCAGACAAGTCCATTAAAAGAGAACTTGACTATCAGTTTGCTAATTTGAATACAACAAGAATCTTGGGCTCTCACATTCTTTCACTCCTTTCTAAAGCCTCCCTGTGGGCCAGCATTCTCCCTCTGGTCTGCCGAGTAAAAGGTAGAGCTCCTGCTGGACCTTACCAAAGGCGCTCACTGGGCCTTGGAGAATCGGTCACCCAAGTGCCCAGGTTTGAAGTTGGCAAAACCATTGCACAAGCAGCATGAGCCCATGTTCCTTACAACGAGGCCACGGTCTGCTGATTGCTGTTGAATTCCCTCTGATGGACTGAGTTCTGTCCACACACTACAATTCAGTAACACAGTGTTGGTGACAGTCCTTTCTGCTTTGTGTCAGCCAGTCTCAGGGTCAGGGACTGGGTCTCTCGTGCCCACATAGAACATTGTGCTCAGAATACAACGGGGAGATGGGAAATGCTTATCGAGGCAAACTGAAGGCCACACAGAGGCGTCTCTGCCTCTGTGGAGGGCTCCACACGTTTCCGCATTTTCTATTGAAAACACACTCACTGACTGTCTCGTCCACAGTCAGCTTCCACCCAGATGCAAGGATGCCAAGTGCTGTGTTCGTCTAGGCAAGCATTTTGAGCTCTCTGATGTCAACCCGAAGTCTTCCTTTCTCGCCTACCCCATCCGGCCATCTGCTCACCTGCATCTTTGAATCGTACTTCTGAGCCAACCATTTCTCACCCCATTCTCCAACACTACCCTTGTCTCCATCTTCATCTCTGATTCTGGGTTATTGCAACAGTTCCCAAATTGATTTCCTTGCCATGTGGCCCTTTTAATTGTGACCCACCGTGTCCCTCCTCCCTTCAGGAGCCTACATCTCACTCAGAGTAGAAGATGGCATCTCTACAGAGCCCTCCGTGGCCCCTGTGCTTCGACCCAGGTCTTACCTCTCCCCTCCATGCATGGACTCCAGCCGTGTGGCCTCTATGCAGCCAGCCCCCTGCCTCCCTAGGGCCTTTGCATTCACTTTTTTCTTCAGCCTGGAATATTTTCCTCCCTGATGCCCAAGTAATTGGTTTCTTTTTGTTTGTTTGTTTTTCTGTCTGATTTTTCTTAAAGGTCACCTACCCAGAGAGGGCTCTTCTGAGCAGCCTATGCAAAACAGTTCCTAGGCAGGAAGCACCCCCCACCCTCTCAAGCAGGTTCCTTTCTCCCTGGCAGCTGCTATCAGCTAACACCTTATGTATATTTCCTTGTTTAGCTCTTCTTTCCATGCTGAGACTCAGCTCTTTGTCACCATATCCCCAGGACTTAAAAACAGGCTCTAGAAAGTTAAAGAGCTCAAGAAGTTGTTGAGTGAGTCAATGAATGAATTGTGAAACTTTACAAAGATTCAGGGGGCACTGTGAGATTATATCCAAAGTTGTGTCACACATTTTCCCAAATGATCTATCAAATTATCAGCAGATTTTCCAATGGGTTCTTGGCTTAAAATTTTTAAAGAACTGTAAAGAGCCAGAGTAGATATCGGGGGGTCCTGTGATATAATGTTGGCTGGGGTTTACCTTTTATCTGTAAGATGGACACACAATGCCTATCACATTTGAAAAGACCGAATTGGTGGGACTGCCCATGTGCATGTTTCTGTGGTAAAATAATTACTGAATGTCCACACTCCAGTCTCAAGAAATGCACAGTTCAATGAAGCAATGTACATGGAAGTGGTACATCTTATCAACTGTGGGATGCCAAGGAGAGCCAGTGAGGAATTCGTGCACAGAGCCACTCAAGAGCAAAGAGAGTTTCTGTGGAGGAGACTTGTTACCCACCCTGTTCCACCCCTCCTTATGATAGTGAGCAATTTTAGGGCTCTAAATACTGACTAAGAAAGCTTTTGCCACTGTTTCCTAGAACTTAGCTGGATCTTTATGAAAAACGTTTACCTTCCTTGAACACATGTGTATCTTGTTCTCCTGCCACACTGTAGGGTTGTCTGTCCAGGGTTCAGTATAGTACCAGGGTTGCCTGTCCAGGGCTCAGCATAGCATCAGGGTTTGGTTCAGGACCAGGGCTCAATACAGTTGCCTGTCCATGGCTCAGTAAAGTGTTCAGGGATCAATACAATATATTATCAGTGAAAACTTATTAAACTTTTGCTCACCATGCTGAAGATGTTTAAGTGCTTAATAGAAAAACCTGGAAGACTAGAAGAAAAGAGGAGAGGATGAAAAATATATTTTATCTCATCTACAAAGCTATGTGTTCTTTGATTATTTCACCATATGTTTACTGGACACCTTTGGCAATCATGTAGGTGATGCGTGAGACAGAGACCCTGACCTTGAGCAGGCTTTAGGAAGAATATTTCTGACGTGTGTATGAGATAGACTGGACTAGGACTAGGGCTAATGCAGAAAGCTGGCCTGCACTGACTAGAGCAGTTCAAGTGGGAAATTGTGGGGAACGTCAAGCCTGCGGGCTGCTGAAGGCCTGAAAAATCATTTGGTCTGGCCCTGTCAAGGCAGCCACAGGTAGGACTCTAAAGCAGGCTAATTTTTAATTGATCATTTTGTATGGCCTGTGAGTGATGTTATAAATATCCAAATGGACCTTGGCAAAAAAAGTTTCCCCACCCTTGTAAGGAAGATGTTCACAGGAGGCAAGGTAAGGAGAGAAAAACACAAGATACTTTGAAGGAAATGTGATGGGGTTTGGTTATTTCCTAACTTCATTCTTTTCATCTCTCTCTCTGTCTCTCTGTCTCTCTCTCTTTTAAAGTTTATTTCTTTATTTGAAAGGCAGAGTTACAGAGAGAAGGAGAGAGAAAGAGAGAGATCATCCATTCACTGGTTCACTCCCCCACATGGCCACAGCAGCCAGGGTTGGGCCAGACCAAAGCCAGAAGCCTGGAGGGTAGTGACCCAAGCATTCGGGCCGTCTTCTGCTGATCTCCTAGACACCTTAGCAGGGAGCCTGATCATAAACAGAGCAGCCGGGACTTGAACCAGTGCTCTTATGGGATGCAGGCATCTCTGGTGGTGGTTTAACCCACTGCACCATAATGCCAGCTTCCTGCCCATCTCCCTTTCCTGAGCTCTTTGCCGAGCTCTGCACCAACCACTAGCAGTATAGGGACATAAGTACTACAATGAACTGCATTGGTTTTGTGGCTTCCAGGAGGCAGACAGCATTAGGCAGTCTGTATACATCATCGTATCTCATGTTCTGAAGTAGGGATTTTTCACTCCCCCACTGCTGTTAGGGAAACGTGAACTCAGACACACAGGTAGGCTGAGCCAGGGTTAAAAACCTGCATTGTGGATTCTCAGTCTGCTGTCTTCCTGGGCCATCAGGGATGATGAGGGTGTGGTTTATATGACTGAGGGGTCAGGCCCTCGTGAGTTGAGGGTGAGGGACACACAAGATGGACAGTCGTTAATGGGGACACACCCAGAGCCTCTGGAAATAACAGGATAGGAAGAAAAGTCCCCAGATGTTTAAACAGTTGGTTCTGAAGAATGTGCTTGCTGTTAACTTTATGAGAAGGTGTGGAGGCCGTTTGGGAAGGGCTCTGGCTGTTTCTCCAAAGCCGACCTCTACCATAACCTTGCTCTGAGACCTTAGGCAGCTGGTTTTCCCTCAGGGGATGTGCCAGGAGCGCTGGACCAAGTATTCCACAGTCTTTCCATCTCAGCCAGTGGCAACACGTGCAGAAACTAGGGCCATTGAAGAACAGTGACAAGCGAATAGGAAGCGATTCAGCTGGTATCTTCTTTTCTCCTTCCTTTGCTTTCCCATTTATCTCTGGAGTGTGAGACACAGAACCAAGAGGTTAGGGTCCTGGAGAGCTATCCATAGGAATCTCAGGGGCAACTAGGTGGCAAATCAGGCCAGGGCGTCTTCTACAGAGGCTGACGTCACCTGCACGCTCTTGAAGTTTGAGAAGGAACCTGCCCTGTTGACGGAGAGAAGCCAGAACGTCCATGTGTGTTTTATCCATGTGTGCTGCTCTAGAAAAACACCTGGGGCTGGATAACTTAGAAACAGCAGACAATTTCTCACAGTTCTGGACACTGCAAGTCCAAGTTCAAGGCTCTGGCAGTTTCCATGTCTGGAATCCTATTCCTTGTGGATGGTGCTGCTCAAGCATTTTCATGTGGGGGCAGGGACAGAAGAGCAAAAAGGCTGTGGCCTTATGTTTTCATAGGCGTGCGGCTGGAGCCCTTCTTCCCTAACCTCCTCCTCAAGGGCCCACTTCTTAACACCATGACACTGGGAGTTCCAACATGAATTCCAGAGGGGACACCCACATTCAAACCACAGCGCCATGGCTAACCAGAGCAAGCCAGCCCTCTGCTCTCAGCACGGTGAATGGGTGAGTGGGAAGATGGGATTGGGGTGAGGGAGGAAGTGGGTATGGAGAAGCATGCACTTCTCCCAGCTGGCTCTGGGCCGCAGGGCCGACTCTCCACATTGGTGAATGGGAAGCTGCACAGCCAGCCATAGCCAGAGGCAGAGTGGTTGGACACGTCTGGGCAAATGCAAAATTGGGGCAGAGAATGCATTTGTGTTGAGGCAGGATTTCAAAGGGTTTGGTGCCTACACTGATAGTTTCTGTTGGCACAAATGAGCTCTATTCTGTGAACATCTTCAGAAACTTCCGTCCCTCCTACTTGCTTTCTCTCCCTCTTTTTTATACTTTATTGACCAGTACAAAGAATCAGTGCATTTTTTACCCAGTTTTCAGTGAAAATAATTAGACTCCTGTCACTGGAGTGCTCAAGCCAACTCATAAACCTATTGTTAAATTTTTAAGAAATGCTGTAAGCTGGTTGTTAAATACAACCATCATCAAAAATGAAATTATATAACTCACAATTAATAATGTAGTGAGGGGCCACCATTTTGGTGCAGTGGGTTAAGCCACCACCTCTGACACTGGCATCCCATAAGGGTACCAATTCAAATTCCAGCTGCTCCATTTCCTATCCAGCTCCCTGCTAAAGTGCCTGGGAAAGCAGCGGCTGATGGCCCAATTCCTTGGGCCCCTCTACCCACGTGGGAGACATAGATGGAGTTACTGGCTCCTGGCTTAGCCTGACCTAACCCCAAATATTGTTGCCATTTGGGAAGTGAGTCAGCGGATAGAAGATCTCTCTTTCTCTCTCTTCCTCTTTCTCTCCCTCTCTCTGTAACTCTGCCTTTCAAATAAATAATAAATTAATCTTTTAAAAATAATAGTGTAGTGAACTGAAAAGAATAATAACAACTACTAAAAGCCAATACTTCTTAATTATTTTACTAGAATTTATTGCTATCTATGTTCATGAGGTTATTGTATTGTGTCTAAATATAAAAATAGTACACAAGAGTGGGCATATATTTTTCCAACTTCATGTTCAGTTAATTTATCTTGGTAGCTCTAAATAGGTCATGATTAGAAGTATTTACATCAGGCAAATATGCAAACATTGAAAATCAAGTCTTGATTTATTGATTCATTAATTGTCTTCATGTAAGTGAGCCATGGAGAACATGTTAATAAATGCAAATTAAGCTTAAAAATGTGTCATGACTGTAGTGGTTACATAGTGAATAACAAAACATTTTGAGGAAATATTATCTTAGCAACCTAAATTAGTCATCTGACTCAGCAAAGGAGAGTTGCCCGTGTCATTGATGACCAAGTAACATTCCAACATACATCTTTAACTCACTTTCATCTGACTCGTTTGTAACTAGTGTGAGAATATCAACGCACATTCATGTCTAACTAGCATGCATTGTCAATAGCTATCCAAAATTGGCAACAAACACACGTGTTTGGCAAAAATCAGTGGAAGTATTCTGTGAAATCAATAAGCCACATGGAATTTACAATAAAGAAACTTATTGTTTAATTATTTGTAAATTGCATACTGCACATACTCATCTGTTTACCTATCTGTATGCAACTTATGTGGAAATACATATTATTTTCCCCAGAGAGCTAGTTGGTAACTGCTTGCCAGCATGTCAGTTGCTGTTGGGGTCACCATTTGACTGACAGGAAAATAGAAGCTTGTAAATAGTATCACTGTTTGTGACATTGAACTCAGACAGCACTGGGCCCTGAGTAGATGCTGCAGTGAAGTGATTTGGAGACCATATCAGGATTCCGTAATGCTATTAGATTATATTAAAGTACTCTATCATTTTTATCTCCAATGCTTTTTATTGACTTCCTAACACAGTCCTTCATTCCTTATCTCCAAATAAAACTATCTGACAGTAGTCTGTGACATTGAGGACTCACAGCAGGGCAAACACATGGCACAGGGTCAGAGCTGAGGGTAGCGTTTGGAAAGGGAGCAGCAGGTTGGGAGAACTGTACTCCTGGCCAATTTCGCATTTCTCACTTGAAAGCTCAGGTGTCTTGGGAGTGAGATGCCGTGCCAGAACACCAGGTGAACATTGTTAAAGGCCAGGCTCCTGCCAGTCTTCTTGTACCAACCTACGTTACCTCTGTGTGGTACACATTAAGTGCTCTGTAAATGCAGGGACAACAATGAGTCAATCCAAGAGTGATGGTTCAAAAGCACTGGCTCTATATAAACAGCATGCTCAGTGCTTAACTCAGTGGCTGGGCCTTCATAGACATTAGCTTTCTTATTTTTTATGACTTATTCATTTATTTGAGAGGAAGAGGTACAGAGACAGAGAGAGATCTTCCATCCGCTGCTTCATTCTCCAAATGGCCACAACTGCCAGGGTTGGGCTGATCCGAAGCCAGGAGCCAGGAGTTTCTTCTGGGTCTCCCGCATGGATGCAAAGGTCCAAGCTCTTGGGCCATCTTCCACTGCTTTCCCAGGCCATCATCAGGGAGCTGGATCAGAAGTGGAGCAGCAGGGACTCATATCAGTGCCCGTATGGGATGTCTCACTGCAAGCGGAGCCTTAAGCCACTGCACCACAGCACTGGCCCCATAGTCATTAACTTTCACCCCTAAACAACTCTTCATCGGACTGTATCTTCCAGATAAGTAAACAGGAACATAAGTGTTACATGAATTCATAAGTGACATCTGTCAGATCCAACTGTCAGCTGGCCTTTGTTTAGAGTCCCTCTAAAGCCTGTCTTCTCGTCCCTGTACCACCAAGAGGAAGGGGAGTGGTGTGTGTCCGCAGCCTGTGGTCTCTAGGAGAATATACAATGCTCTTTTCAAGCATCATAATGACAAGCAGTTTTCCTTTCCTGTCGGGACAGAAGCATAAGACACAGGGAAGCTCATGTGACCATGATGTGCCTGAATTTGCTGGGTTTTTCAAGTGACTGTGACCCAGGGCTTCCTAAACAATCCCATGCAGCCCTGACTGGACATTCTCAATGACCTTGCTGGTTTCTGTCTTTTTGTTTTAACAGGCAGAGTTAGACAGTGAGAAAGAGAGACAGAGAGAAACGTCTTCCTTCTGTTAGTTCACTCCTCAAGTGGCCGCTACAGCTGGTGCGTTGCGCCAATCCAAAGCCAGGAGCCAGGTGCTTCCTCCTAGTCTCCCATGCGGGTACAGGGCCCAAGCACTTGAGCTATCCTCCACTGCCTTCCTGGGCCACAGCAGAGAGCTGGACTGGAAGAGGAGCAACCGGGACAGGATCGGCGGCCCAACCGGCACTAGAACCTGGAGTACCGGCACCGCAGGTGGAAGATTAGCCTAGTGAGCCGCAGCACCTGCCAGGTTTCTGTCTTAAGTAAACCTTTAAAAGACAAAAGTAACAACAAAAAAGTAACAGCAAATATTGATAGAGTATTGACCATGTACCAGATACTCCTCCAAGTATTTCACAAATATCAATCTAATTTCATCCTCAAAATATCCCTAAAACACAGGCTCCTGTGGTTTCTACAGTCCATCCCTGAGAAGCCAGTGAAGGCTCAATGTCCCAGCCATCCCTGGCGCTGAGTGTGTCATGTGACTTGGCACAGTCAATGCAACGGGAATGGAAGGAATATGGGACTCTTCCAGGCTGGGCCATGGCATTCCCAGTTTTTCTACATATTCTTCTCCCTCCATCAGCAGTCTTTGGAAACCAAGCATTACAGTTGATTGAACAGTTGTCTGCTAAAAAAAAAAAAAAAAAAAAAAGGAAAAAATTGCTTTTCATGTTAGGCTAATGAATGTTTCAATTTAATTATCATCACCTAGCCTATTCTAATCAATTATTTTACTAGTGTTATTAGCAATGTCACAGGTGAGGATGAAGCACAGGTCATATAGCTAGAACTGAAGTCCAAGGCCACATACCTAGGACATGGTAGCTGGGGTTTTAACAAGGGGCAGTCTGGGCCTCTTGTAGAATGTTTTCAGCTGTTCACTCTACATCCTCTTATGATATGGAAGGCAGTGGTCTGTGAGAATGGGCTGGGGATGTGGAGGGAGTCACTGGCCACCAGGTGGTCCCACCCCACTTGTAAGTGTAGCTGGCATGGATAGGAAGATCCAACTATTAAGGACAAGAGGCTTCTCCAAGATCCAACAAGGTCATCAGCTAGATGTGACTAGGGTCTGTTGTTGTCTCCCCATTCTGCCCATTTTAACCCTGCTACCAAACACAGTACCCTGCATATCACTGCAAGCCTGCCAGGTACCCCAGCCAGTGACAAAGCCTGATGAGCCTCCTAGTTTTACTGATGGGGAAACAGAGGCCCAGGCAGGTAACCTGCCAGGGTCATGCAGTTAATAAGGAGAGTAGGGCTGGCACTGAAGCCCATCTGGCTAGGAGCCGTGCTTTTGGGCAGCACCCAACGCCTTTACCTGAAAGAAGCAGTGTGGGCAAGTGCTGAGAGCAGGTGAACTGTGACGCACACTGGCTCTCCTTTGGAGGTACCATGTTCACAGGGACACGTGGATTTCAGGGCACCTCCACACTTTGATTTACCCTGTTACCATCTGCTCTGACTGGGCCACCTGCACAATCCTGTCCCTGTTTGGTTCATGTCCTAAGCCAGGACAAGGGTCATATCAGTCATCAGGGAAGTCCCAGAGATCAGCGCTGCTGGGCATGTGTGGGAGCCAGAGAAAGATTTGTTCGGCTGGAAGCCAAGCAGGGGAATCAGGTGAGGCAGGCGTGTTCCTCCCCATTTGATAGGTGCAGCGACTAACGCTCACTGCGCGAAGAGGTCCCTGGGGCTGGCCACTGCCTCTTCCCGGAGCCTCTGGTCAGGTGCCTTGCAGCCCAGAGTCTGTGGGTCAATCAGCAAGGAAAAGGAAAAGGTGGAAACCAAAGGCAGGGTGTTGGCGAGGGCCTAGGAGTGAAAGCGCAGCTCACACCTGGCTCTGCAAAGCCCTGCGGGCGAGCTTGGCACACCTGTGTCCACGCAGGAGCGATGGCACGGTAGGTGGACAGGGCGCACCTGCTCTACGCGCTCCGGCGGCTTCCTCTGCAGAGAAGCCAGGGCTGCGCATTGCGGGGCTCCCCGTGGGGCCATCGGGTCGCTGCACCCCAGCCAAGGCTTCCTTTGTCCGGGCCGCGCCACCGAGATGTCGGCTGCAGCCTGGGAGCTGGCGCTGCAGGCGGGGCGCGCCACGGCGCTGCCCGGTGCACCAGCACCATCTAGGGGCGGCCGGTGAGCCCGAAAGCAGCCGCCGCGCTTTTCTGCATCTGCTGGCCGGCCAGGGGCCTTGGGCAGGTCGCCGGCCGGCTCTGGTCTTGGTTGCTGAGTTAGGCTGGAGTTGAGAATCCGGGCTAGCTTTATCAGCTCTCCCCGATTCTGGTGCCATTTTAATCCCCTAAGAAGGGGACCTGGTAACTAACCCCAAGGGGCACACCAGGTCAGCAGGCAGAAGCAAGAATCCAAACAAGGAGCACTTGAGCCCCAAGTCTGGGCGGTCAGTGTTCATTGTCTTCCTCTTCCCGTGTGAGCGTGGCCAAGGCCTTGATCTCTCTCAGCGCCGTCGCTTAACCCTAGGGTCCATCCTGAGACCTTCCCACGAGGGAAGCCTGAGTCAGCCGTGGGAAGGTTTCTAAGTGACACTGCAGTCCAAGCAGGACAATCCGATGGTGTGACTCACCGTGGGGTGCAACCAGCCAGACCTCTGAAGAAAGAGCCAGCTCCATAAACTTGCCAGGGTCGTTCCCACAAAGGCAGCTTTCCAGAACCCTCCAGGCAGAGGCCAACTTCCTTTAGACCCCTCTTTGAGGCCTGCAGCCTGCTCATTATCTCCATTTTACAGCTGAGAAAATTGAGGCACAAAGAGGAGCAGACGTTTGCTCAGCTTTGCAGTCCCGGGTGAGCCAGGACTGATGTCATGGCCTGCTGCTGCTCTGCCCTTGGCCGGGGCTCCCCCAGGGGATTCTGGGAGGATCTGAATGCAGAGGCCTCCTGAGCCCGGTGCAGAGCCTGCCCCGAGGATTCTGCTCCTTTGGAAGAAGGAAGTGGGAAGGTTTGGTCCAGAAAAGAGAAGATCCAGAGGAACGTGCGGGCTGCCTCCGAGCTGCAGCATGGTAACACGTGTATGAGTAAACAGAGACAGGAGATGGAGGTGCACTTGGCAGGGAGGACTGCTGCGTGGCTGGGTTTTAGCCAAGGGGGCAGCAGAAGCTGAGATGGATGAAGAAGCTCTGCTTGCCAAGTGGCCTAGGTGGGCACCCTGCGCGAAAGCCACACCAAGTCCTTCCTGACTCCCTGCGCCCCGCTGCCCAGTGGTTCCCAAGCACCTTTGGCTTTCTGGTTGACCTTCTTCTCCAAGTTGTCCTAACTATAAACCTGTAGCTACCAAGAGCTGTGGGTGGACTTGTGAAAACGCTTTCACCTCCCTCCATGCAAGGGCAGCTGTGCCAGGATGCACTGTGTAGCCTAGGCCTCCCTGGGAAAGGCCGAGCCAGTCATTGGCACCGGCCTCCACCGCTCTCATCTGCTTCGCATAACCTGCATTACATCTGGTGAACAAAGTGAGTTTAATTCACACAACCCAATGGCCTGACTAATGAAGCCCAACATCCATGGTTCCTTTCTCAGTACCATGTCTTTGGACAGAGTCCTGTTCCTCAGACACTGTGAGCCTCTTCAAGTTCAGGAATGTATCTTTCTTTGTCTGCCCTACATACACCCCAGCCTTACACCCCAGCACAATCCTGACAACAAGAGAACTTCCCAGAACCTGTTGAAGTGGCAGCACTAGACTGATTGGTCTTCCCATGAAGAGCCACTCCAGGGGGTTACTGCCACAAGTGGTGGCTGAGGACTTACGGTGTTCTGGACGCTCAGCCAGAGCCAGATGGCACACCCATCACTGGTTCCCATGCACCTGTACAGGCAGATTGCATGAATCCCACTATGCATGTGACGTAAGAATGACATCACCAGCTTAGAAATACGTGCAAGTATGTCTGATTTTGTCAATCATCCAAGCCCCATTTCCCCAACTCAGCAGGAAGCTCTTTATATCTCTCACAGCCAATCCCTACTGGACCTGCCACTGCCCAACAACATTTCAAGAACCTGTAGGTCTTACTGGAGACAATGGAATCAGTCTTGCTTACAGATGCCAGATGAAGAAAGAGTTGGAGACTGGTCACTACCACATTGGACTTTGGTAGAAAACTGGCTCTGGACAGACTGAAGAGTCCCTGTCCACTGTTTCCTCGTCCCCTACTGACCTGGGTCCTGTCTGACCCAAGTACTCCCAAGATTTCAGCTTCGTAATTTCTACTCCAAGACTCAGTCATTATGATGAATGTCATCTCCTAGGTGACAAGACCAGGTCTGGAAGGCTCCATCCGTTCTCAGCCATGTGTGCTGCAAGATCCCAATTTTCCCTCACAACATTGGCATTGGGCCTGGGACCCCAAGATCACTCCTGCTGGTGGACTCTGGATGGGGCTATCTCATGTCCCCAGAGAGATCCAGTACCAGCAAATCTCTAAGGAGTTAGGATCTCAGCCTCTTTCTTTCCAAAAGGTTTCTTGGCCCTTGCAAAAGTGTGCACACTGCTTTTTTATTAATCACCTCCACTGGCCAAGGATATCAGGTTTATTAGGCCAGGAAAAGTCCCTAAACTCCTTCTCCCAGAGTAATCCATGACTACTGATTTAGTTTTTGCCTAACCAAAGGAGGCAAGAGAAGAACTGCTGGCCCACTGAGAAGAGATCTGCCTTCCTCTCACACTGGCCACCTTGTCGCTGGGGACTGGGAGGCTGCAAGGCAGCCAGGCTGAGGACCTTGCACAAGGTCACACAGTCCATGTGTGAGCCTGGAGCCAACTTAGCTCGCCAGCCCAGTTCTACCTCGCTCTAAATCCCCCCCTCATTATTATTCTTTCTGGTGAGGTATTTTGCTGTCTCACATATAACATGTTGCAATGCAACATACTGCAAATATGGTATTTTTACTCATAATGCTGTTTAAAAGACGACTCTTTACTCCCTCCCCCATCCCCCTAAACCTCAGGGAAAAGTACAGTGAGGTCAATGGGCCTAGTTCTGCTCTGTGATCCCTAAGCAACTCTGTGGCCTACAGTGTTCATGACATTACACTGGCTGATCAGGAATACCCACAAGGTGCTCTCTGTCTGGCCTGCGCTGGTAACATTGGCTATTCAGTGAACCTGATGTGGCTCTGGACTTCCTTCTCCCAGGCACTGGTAGACTTCTCCAGAGTCCTCTTTGGTGAACGTCCATCTCTGTGGGGTGAATGAGCAGGACATTCTGGGTCTATGGGCTATAGGCTCTCAGAACTAGCTGATCCCAAACAGGCACTTGGCTCTCTCCTTCCCTTTTACAGTTGGAATGACTCAGGCCCAGGGAGGGGAGATGATTTTCCTGTGGCTGCTCAGAAAAGTCCACAGTGCTAGAATTAGAAAAAAAAGAGAGAGGGAGAGAGACTATATATATCACAGAACCTCTGATTAATCAGTGCCTCCTCCAGATACCATCTTTTAAATATATTCACACTGAGCAGTGCGTAGGACAGAAACTATCACTCACTTATGAATGGGGAGCCTGCGGCCAGGTAGTTGATGTCTTCCTCAGGGTCACTTGGTTGGAAGTGGAGTCAGAACAAAGTCCCAGGTCTCTGAACAGGGACCTTTTTGTTTCCTGTGTTTTTCCGGGCCAGGGTGAAGTGCAGGTGAGGCTGCTTCCTGATGCTTTCTTTCCAGGGAGAAAACAGAGACATTTTGGTTCCACTTCAAAGGAGCTACATCTCTGAGCACTGACTCAGCAAGACCCCAACTTGCTCCACACCTCACACCCACTTGACTTTTGATTATAGGAGAAAAGACTCGGGCATGCTGTCATAAAGACTTACCTTAAAATCTAAATTCTGTTTCTTAACACTCATGTGCTCTAAGCCACAGTTCTTCAGCCACAGTGTGGTTTCCAGATTGCAGAAGTGAATAAATGCCTTGGCCCCTTGGCCTTTGCTGCCTGATCCCAGCAGCATTGTCTGCTTCCATGCAATGAGACTTCAGTGTCTCTATGAGACCTGGTTTGATAACCTGGTTTTATGACATGGCTTGATATGAATTTTTAGAATGCTTTCCCATGAGTACGGCAGTTTTGGCTCAACAGGCACAGAGTCCAGTGGGCATTGCTCCTGTCTCACTGTCACTGGGCATAGGGCTCTCTTAGTCCTGGCTGCTAGTGAGTGGATCAGGCCCTTGCTGATTTAGCAGACTTGTGGAGTCACACTAGTAATCCCAATGGCCCAAGACTGAGATGATTGTTCAGCAACAGAAGCCTTGCTGTTGGCCAACTTTGCTACCATTGATCCCTGTAGCCTCTGGACTAAGTTGCTTGGAGGCTATGGGCACCCACAGGATGCCCATTCTGAGCTAAGTCATCTGCTACTCGTAAGCATCCTTTTTTAAAACGTATTTTCCAGACCTGCATCAGTGCAAGAGTTGAGTCCATGCACGAAGAGGAAGGAGGCCAGAGAGCTGCTTCAACAGATTTTCGGGCTGGGCACAAAATCCAGGGAAACTGTATCCTTTTGTCCCTGTGTTATTACTGCCCAATGCTGCTGCTTCAAATGCTTTCTGGTGCCTACATGTCAGGGTCAGGACCCTCCCCATTCTTAATGTCACCTTCTGTCTACTGGCTCCGTAGCTGAATCTGAGGATGTAAAACCCAAGGACATCTTTCCAACTAAAATGGTCAAATCTCCTTGTTCTACACAACACAAAGTTCAGTGGGGCAATAACTCACTGGGAGAGCTCAGCCAAGGCTTACTGCCAGGAGTCCTGAGTCCTGACTAATACGCTTTCATCCACAGCACACTGGAGGGGAGGAATGAACAGATTCTCACAAGCCCTACTGGCAAAAATAAAATATGGAATAAAATAAGAGAGAAGCTTGAACCAATTAGTAAAGTGACTGAGACAGTTGCTTTGTGGTGCTGGGGAGAGCTGGTCCTTTTCTAGGAATGGAAGTCCAGACAGGGCCTTCAATTTACAGCCAGTGCCTTCTGTCTCTGCCTTATTGGCTTCCAGATTATGAAAACATTATAAGCTGGAAGGAGAGAGAACAAATTTGAGTACAATTGGTCCTCTCTATCCATGTATTCACATCTGCAGAATCAACTAACTGCAGACCGAAAATATAAAAGGGAACAAAAGTATCTGTAGTAACTGTCTAGACTTTTTAAAAGATCGTTAGTCCCTAAACAACACAGTAAAGCAACTATTTACACAGTTATAAGTTAGCTAGGGATGATTTAAAGTATACGGGAGAATGTACATGGATTATATGCAAATATCATGCCACTTTATGTTCGGGACTTGAGCATCTGGATTTCTGTATCCACAGAGGTTGCAAGGAATAACTGTAATTGTATTTCCAATAGACCTCAAGAATCATATGTAATAGGGCTTTTATTTGTTATTCTTCCTTCTATCCTATGGATGGGAATCAGAAAAATGTAGGAACAGAAGGACAAAGACACCATCTTCTGCCTCCTCTCTGCCCATTGCTCACTTCTGAGTCGGAGTGAGGGGGAGCTAAGGAAGCAGGGCTGAGGACCATTCTGAAACTATTGGCTACAGAATAAAGAGGGTGACAGTGCTTCTGGAGCCATTGGGCTTTTGAAAGCAATACAGGGCAAGGCACTCACAATGGCATGAGAAAGAAAGTAATATGAGAAAGAACAGCTGTAGTGGAAGAGCAAGACGTGTACATAGAAGATGACAAAACTTTGCTAAAGGAACCTGAAGATAGTTACTAAGTGGAGAGGCATTCCATATTCATGGAGTGGAAGACTCCACACGGCCAAGATGACAGTCATCTTATTCCATTCTCTGTGACCATCAGAGAATTCCATGGACTGCCCAATTTATAAAGAAAAGAATTTATTTCTTATACTTTGGAGTCTGGGCAATTCAAAGCAGAGGGACCAAATCTGGTGAGGGCCTCCTTGCTCAGAACATGACCCATGGATTCACATAGCAAGAGCAAGGGACCAGGCCAGCTTGGATCTCCCTTCCTCTCCTTATAAAGCCATGAATGCCATCAGGGTGGGGGGTGTCCACTCTCATGGCCTCATCTAACCCCAAATCACTTGTAAATGCTGCTAGGATATGAATGTTGAAATCATGAACTTTTGGGGGACACATTCAAGCAGTAATGATGTTTCCCAATGTCATTTAATCCCTTTCAAAGCTTAAACTGTCTGTGGAAATGCAGGCCACCTACACTATCAAGAAAGCTTGGAAAAGAAGACCAAAGTAGGAAGACTTAAATTCTATAACTTAGAAGGCTACAGTGATCAAGTAGTGTGACTCAGCATAAAGACAGACCTGTAGATTAGTGAAATGGAACTGAGAATTTAGGAACAAGGCGTGATGATTCCAGCCAGCTGAATTTTGACAAAGATGCCATGGCAATTCTTGGGGAACAGGTAGTCTGTTGAATTAACGATGCTGGGACAAATGGATATCCACATGCTAAATGAAGAACTTAGATTTCTCCTCAAACCAGACACCAAAATTACCCTAAGTGGATCAATGGCAGGCTTAAAACAATTTAAGAGCTAAAGAATACGAACTTTTTAGAAGAAAACAGGGGAAAAATCATAGAGGCATTGGATTGGACTGAGATTTCTTATATTTGACAGCAAAAATATGGCCACAAAAAAAAACTTACAAATCAGCCTGACAAAAATTAATAACCTTGGGATTAGCTATTTAGCCTTGTGGTTAAAATGCTCATGTCCTACATTGGAGTAACTGAGTTGAATTCATGGCTCTAGCTCCTGACTCCTGCGTTCCACCAATGAAGACCCTGGAAGGCAGCAGAGACAAGTAAAGTGACTGGGTTCCTATGACCTGTGTGGGAGACCTGGTGTTGTTTCCCAGCTCCTGGCTCCAGCCTTAGCCCAGTTTTGGACA
Source organism: Sylvilagus floridanus (assembly GCA_949820135.1). Lineage (NCBI taxonomy): Eukaryota > Metazoa > Chordata > Mammalia > Lagomorpha > Leporidae > Sylvilagus > Sylvilagus floridanus. The sequence goes on from OX463245.1 coordinate 1,426,357, forward strand.
TTGTGGGCATTTGGGGCATGAACCAGTGGATGAGAGTTCTCTCTCACTCTTTTTCTGTTTGTCTCTCTGCTTCTTGAGTAAAGTTAAATAATTTTTAAATGAAAAACTTTTGCACTTTAAAAGACATAGTAAGGAAAAAAAAGTGAAATATCAGGAGAAAATATTTGCAAAAAAAGAAATCCAATGAAGGACTTGTTTCCAGAACTTACAAAGAACTCTTAAACTTAATAAGAAAAAAGTATATAATTTAAAATGGTCAAAATGTATAATTTTTTCACCAAACAAAATATACAAAAGGCTACGAAGTATAAGAAGACATTCAACATTTATAGTCATTAGAGGAATGAAAATCGAAATCACAGTGACAATCCACTACAAATCCACAATGAGTCAGTATATATGATAGAAAATAAAAAGAACAAAAGTAAATTAGAAGAAAGAATTGCACTTTAGTTTGAGAAGGAAACTAGAGTGAGAAGTGATTAGTGAGAACTAATGGTTAATGATAAAGGAATTACACTGTACTTCCCCTGTAAAATATCTTCCTCAATGAGAGGCTTTTAAATGCTCTTTTTTGAAGACGGGATAAGTGTAAATTGGTTTGTTCTGATTGAATTTCAACTTAAAGCTGGATCCTTGGAGGTCATAAGGTCTACCTGCCAGTGAAGGTCAATGGACCCTCTCTGTGTTGAGTTGGCAATCTAATTGGATTACAAATATGCCACCTGTTTGTTTATTAAACACCTTCAAGCACAATTTGTTTAAAAGGGAATGAAAGGCAGACTGCATTTGTATATGAAATACGCTAGACTGGGCCATGCCATGATGAGGTACAGCAATTGAAAAAGAATGATTAGCATTCATTGAGACATTGTTTATGTTTCCTTGGGAAAGGGTGATCTTTTCCTAGCTCAAGTAGACATTTGATGTCCTGATCCTAGTTGTCAGTACAAGAAAGTCTTGACTGAGCCTTAGTCCCTCTCAAGCAAGGGAAGATGTGTGAACTTCAAAACACATGTACCTTGTCATCTTAGTCCTTTTATTGATTGTCCTGAAGTGAGTTTAATGAAGACAAAATGTCTCATGTAAACAAATCATTATCCCTGGTCAAGGAAATATAAACAGAACCTGCTCTGAGAAACAGGCTCTTTGTCTCTCCCCACCACAGACATGGGAACCACTTAGGCTCAAGGGATTTGCAGAGTCTGGAGTCAATAATGAGAATTTCTAGTGTGTAGAGGCAAGATCCAAAACCCAGAGATGCCAAGAGCTCCAACCGTGTCTCAACACCAGATCTTATTCCAAATATTGGAAAGATGGAATTAAAGCAGAGACTAGATACCCTTATTAAACAAAATTAAGTGTTCATCCTATTTATGTGACAAAGCCATTTTCTACAACAGCATTTTAAATTGTAGGGCCTGGGGATTACAGAATAGGATTCAAATTACTTGCCAAAAATGGTCAACAGTTTACTCTCCCTATGTCCTTATATAAATCATTTTTATAATATATACCCTTTTAAAATAAGATTTTCAAAGTGCTAGGCAAATATAAGGGACTATATTTACCCAATGTCTGCACAGAGGATCAAGTATGTTAGCAATATGGGTTTACACTCCCATACTTGATGTGACAGTGGTCATGACTGCCACCATTGTCATAGTTTAATTACCCCTGTGCAAAGTAACAGATACAAGTATGTACTATTAGTAGTGCAATAATGCATACCTCATGCGATTGTACACTTCATGCCAGGTGCTTTGCATGCAAATTAACATGGAGAGAATGGCATTATTATCATTTACTGAGGCTCAGAGATGTCAGACACCTTGTACTCGGTCCACAGGATCTATTTTGGAGAGTCTTGGTTCAAAGCCAAGTCTTCTGCCTCCATGGGCCTTGTCCTAGCACTGCGATTCTCACACACCATGACACTGGCAGTATTTGCTGAACATTAAGACTCCCTGAGCCATCCAGCCCTGAGCATTTTATACAACAAACCTGGTTTCCCAACCTACACCTGTCCAACAGTTGCGTGAAAAGAGCCTTGGTGCTCTCAGTGAGCCCCAGGGCTGGGTACTGAGACCTGTTCTCAGTGTGTCCTGCGCTGTCCACCCAAACCCGGGGGAGTGGTATCTGGCAGCTCCCACTCACCTCCAACCACAGGCAGCTCAGCGCCTCCCCGGGAAGCTCATTCCAGGACCAAAATGCTCTGATGAGCAGGGAGTTGGACACAGGGATTTCTACTTAAACAATTAAGGGAATTTACACCAAAGAGGAAACCTGTTGAAATGAAATGAACATTATGGGGAAATAAGACACGATCAGCTCCTGCCTGAACTGTTGATGTACAATCTAAATCTTTACCCATTTTAGTATCTCCCCTTGTTGTTTGTATTCGTTCTAGTACTATGGGTTGAATCTGGCAACTAACACACAATTAGCCGTAGGTGTTTAAATTTTAAATGAAAAGTGATCCCTGTGAAATATAAGAGTGGGAATAAGAGAGGGAGGAGATGTACAATCTGGGACATGCTCAATCGGAACTGCCCCAAATGATAGAGTTAGAAGTGTGCCAGGGGATTCCAATACATTCCCATCAAGGTGGCATATACCAAAGCCATCTCATTAGTCCAGGTGACCAATTTCAGCTCACAAGTGATCACACGGATAGGTCTAAGAGTAGAAGGGTTCACACAAACAAGACTAGTGTCTGCTAATACTAACATTTTAGAATGAAAAAGGGAGAGAATGATCCAACATGGGAAGCGAGATACACAGCAGACTCATAGAATGGCAGATGTCCTAAATAGCACTCTGGCCTCAGAATCAGCCCTTAAGGCATTCGGATCTGGCTCAAGAGCCCATGAGAATATTTTAGGCATGGAAAGCTAAGGCACTCTGAAAAACAACAAAAAAAGAAGACCTAAATGAAAGATCTCTGCGAGTGAGATCCCAGTGGAAAGAACGGGGCCATCAAAGAAGGAGGTACCTTTCTCTGAAGGGAGGAGGGAACCTCCACTTTGACTATGACCCTGTCGGATTAAGATCAAAGTCGGCGAACCCTAAACGCTTCCATAGCCTCGGCAACTCATGACTAGAGCCTGGGGAGATTACTGACGCCATAAACAAGAGTGTCAAATTGTTAAATCAATTTCAGGAGTCACTGTGTACTTATGTCTCATGAGGGATCCGTCCTTAATATGTTATCCAATGTGAAATAACGCTATTACTAGTAATGAAACAGTATTTTTTTCACTTTGTGTTTCTGTGTGGGTGCAAACTGATGAAATCCTTACATACTATAATATTAAATTGATCTTCTGTGTATAAAGATAATTGCAAATGATTAAAAAATCTTGGTGTTAAATTGGACATTGCATAGATAATTAATCAATTCTTTAAAAAAAATCATGTAGGATCTCTTTCTTTAATGTACTGTACATCGTGAATTAATACTATAACTAGTACTCCAACAATAATTTCAGTTTATGTCTCAATGTGAGGGCAAACTGTTGAAATCTTTACATAATATGTTCTAAACTGATCTTCTGTGTATAAAGAGAATTGAAAATGAATCTTGATGTGAACAGAAGGGGAGAGGGAGCGGGAGAGGGGAGGGTAGCGGGAGGGAGGGAAGTTGTGAGGGGGGGAGCCATTGAAATCCATAAGCTATACTTTGGAAATTTATATTCTTTAAATAAAAGCAAAAAAAAAAACAATTAAGGGAATTTAAATTGATACATACTTTCTGGAGAACAATTTATCAATATGGATTGTCATCTGTGACATTTTTCATGCTTTACAAGTAGTCATTCAGTATAATAGTTCTGGTCTTAGAAATTCACAATGGCCGGCGCCGAGGCTCACTAGACTAATCTTCTGCCTGCAGTGCTGGCACCCTGGGTTCTAGTCCCAGTTGGGGTACTGGATTCTGTCCCAGTTGCTCCTCTTCCAGTCCAGCTCTCTGCTGTGGCCCAGGAAAGCAGTGGAGGATGGTCCAAGTCCTTGGGCCCAGCACCCTCATAGGAGACCAGGAGGAAGCACCTGGTTCCTAGCTTCGGATTGGTGCAGGGTGCCAGTCATGGTGGCCGTTTGGGGGGTGAACCAAAGGAAGGAAGACCTTTCTCTCTGTCTCTCTCTCTCTCACTGTCTAACTCTGCCTGTCAAAAAAAAAAAAATAATTCATGCTTCCCAATGATTGGAAATAGGGAGAGAAAATATTATGTTTTTGATGTAACAAGTGCAGCGGTATATGTACCTTCCATATTAATGAATAGATGTGTAATTAAATATTTCAGTTGCCTTACTCTTGCTCAGATAAGATGTTTGTAGATGCTGAAGCAGACTTTACAGTCATGTTTTTCATCTTAACTCCGCTTTAGAATGCTCCAGACCAACTATTTGAGAATCTCTGGGGAGATACCTGGGCAACCGGATTCTTCCAAGCTGCCCAGGTGATGCTCATGTGCAGCTGGGGTGAGGAGCCCTTGTTCCAGTGGTTGTATAGTCATCAAAATGGTGTGTTAAAACAGATCTAGCTCATGGTCTCCAGAAGAAAGAAGCCAGAGAAAAAGCATGCCAACTGCTTTCCCAGGCTTCCTGGGCCAAGGAGGGATTGTTGGACACTGCTGCCCCTGTGGCTAGGAGGTTCAGTGCTGGGACCTTCCCATGACGTCATGCTCACACCTGAGCTCCACCCGCCTCTTTAGCTCTTCATCCAGATGAGTGAGTTTGAGGGCAACGTTGGGAGGCCCAGATCACCGAGAGAGGAGGCTCAAAAGTGATGTGCAGCCTGGGTCTCTTTCACGTGTCAGATTATTCATGTCATCTGCAAGTTCTGGACCTCTGTCTCTTTTGTAAAATAATGATAATAATTCCAACCTTACTGGAGTGCCTCGGGATCTGAAGCAGAGTTGGATGCAGCCCCTTTGTGTGCTGATGGAGTGAATTACCCATGCATGCGGAGAGCTTCCAAGGGTGGAGAGGGGGCACTGGCCACTACACAAGAGCAGGGACAACTCAGAAGACCACCCTGAGGAGGCACAGGTGCAGCCCTACAGCATTAACATGCAGGTGCATTATGAGATGAGCCCCCTTCTTCCCCTACCTGTGAGGCCCATGCCTGCTCCTTCCCTCTTAACATTAGAGCCTCTCCCTCTTGAGGCTTCTGTCCTGATCAGCAGGCCCTTGTTGGTCCTCCATGGCACCTGCATTTCTTACAGGTGTTGGCTTCTCTCCTAAATGACATTGACAGGATCAGAGGCCCATTTACATCCCTCCTGGTTATCTTGCACAAATGGGAAAAAACTCTAACAAATGAATTTAGCCAGATCCTTGTTTCTCCCTCAAAATCTCTCTTCTTGTTCCCCACTCTCACTAGGAGCATGACCGGGAGTTTCTGTTCCTTCAGGGTCTGTCAGTGAGGCAGGGTAATGTCCATGGGAGACATCTGGGAACAGGTCTGGGAAAGCCGGCACCCCAACCTCTCCAGCTCTGGTGTGCCTGGCTGTCTGTTTATTCACTGAGAATAAAAATCATTGCATTCCCACTGTATGGCTTCAGGTACTGCAGCGTTCTGAGCTGGGCACTTGTCTGAAATCAGAAGATGGACAGTTGGGAAATACAAGGTGAAGTATATCTAGAATCCAGGCAATTCTCAGGGCTCCCACCATGCCACCCCAGCTCAAGCCACCACCGTGTCTTCCCCAGGGGGTGTGTGGCAGCATCCTAAGTCCTGCTTCCTCTGCCCTGCCTCACAGGTCACCTCCAGGAGATCAGAGCCTTTTTTTGGACTTGTAAGTTATACTTTACCACTCCTTGACTCAAAATGCCACCAAGACTCCCCAGGCTACTGAGAACCAAGGCCCCAGCCTTTACTGTGAGCGAGGAGGCGCCACTGCCCCGTTTGCCCCTGCCCAATCCCCCTTGGCTCCTATCTCTCCCTGCCTCCACTTGGGCTCCTGCAGCTCAAGGGGGAGTGCCAGCTGCAGGCACATTGGATTGCTGTCGCTTTCCACCCCTTCCCTCCTTTTCTGCACTTCCAATCCCTGGTCTTTTCTTTTGTAATAGTGTTGGAAGAATGTCGGGTTAGCTGCAGCCTCAGCGCGGGAGGCAGCAGGGGGGTCTGGAGGTTAGACATGTTAAGAAACACTAGTTTGCTCATTAAGGATTTCCTCGTCTGCTTCCACCTGAAGCCAAACATCTGGGTGGAATCTGCGAAAGCCAGACCGCATATTTGGGTTTTCTTCCCATGGCTGTGTTTGTAGCAGGACGCAGACCATCTGGGGACTGCTGAAGTTTTCACTTTTTATCCTCGGGTGAAGGTTCAGTTACTTTAAATTCCACAAACATTTGTTTACAGCAACAGTTCACTAGATCCTGCCCAGGATGCAGGGGTTATAAAGATTAACGATCCCACCGTGAAGGCACTGGCAGGCGAAGAGTGGGTGGCGAGGTCACAGGTAACTCTACCCAGGGTAAAACATGCCGTGCCAAGGCTCCAGATCCGAATCCCAGGGCTGCCTCCCTGAGGGACTCCTGACAGCCAAGGCAGAGGCGACCCGTGCCCTGGAATGTGGGAAGCTGTAGCTCGCCAAGGCCAGGAGACAGCGGAGTGAACCTGAACTTGTTTCATCTCAAGATGGGAGAAAAAATAACTTAAGTTGCTGGTGGAGGGGCAATATGAGTGCGTGTTTGTGATTAAGAGCTAAAAAAAAAAAAAGAAGAAGAAATCTCCTGTACATTTGGAAATACAGATTAAACCCTCGGCTTATCCAATAAAGTTTTACCTTTTATGAAAAATATTTGCTTCCGCTGCTTTCTGTACTGGATAAACGTATACTGACCACTGAAGACAGAGCAGACGGGCCCACTCCCTCGAGAAGGCTTCTCTGGCTGCAGGTTCGCTAGCCATACTCACTCTCAGCCCGCACGTCTCACCAGCCTGCGCTGTTCCCCAGTTGGCACCACACGCCCTTCCCTGGATGTCTGAGAGCCCCCCAGCCTTCAACCCAGGAGGGAGCGCCTCCATTCCTCTCCGGGAGCCAGTCCGAAAGGGCCATTTGGAGAAGCGAGGAGGTGATGCCACGGTGGGTGGGTGGGAGGGGAGGAGTTGGGTATTTCCTGGGGTGGGGCAAATAGTGCCAAGGCTTTTGTCTTTGTTTCTGAAGATCACGGAGATGTTTTCTGACATGTGACAATCTTCCAGGGATGGATGCCTCGTGACTGCAGTGTAAGGGACCCAGGGAGCTTGCTCTCTTGTTGCTCCTCTGCCACTAACCCTACCTGCATGCTGGTTTTCCATTCTCTTGCCTCCTCTTGCCTTATGTCTCTTGCACTTTTACTCTTTCTTTTTCTCCTCCTTTCTACCTGCTCATTTCAGTCCCTGTGCCTCAGGAAGCCCTGGGCTCCCACAGCCACAGAGGGGCTGGCAGGGAAGAGGGGAGCATCTCATTGAGCTTACTATGAGCCTCGTATTGTGTTAAGGGGTTCTCATATGCTATCTGATTCAATGCTCACCAGAGCTCTGTAACACAGATTTCCTTGTTCCTGTTTGCAAATGAGAAATATGGGGCTGAAACGTCCAAAGCATGTTTTCCAACTCTCATGTCTCCGGAGCAGGAGTCGAGCCATTCTTAGAGTGCCAGCTGCATACTGGATCTCCTGCAGGATGCAGGATGAATGTGTTGCTTACCAGCAAGGCCTCTTAACTCCACAGCAGCTGAGGTCCCTGCGACTACTGGGATTCTGCCCAGGATACAGCCTGGCATGGCCAAATCATGACAGGGGGAAGGATGTAGCAAGTGTGGAAGTGTGTGAGGGGTCACACATGCAACAATGTCGGGAAGATGCTGCTAAGGGCTGAAGCTCCATGATCCACACCTGGAGGGTTCTGCCACTTTCTTTACCTAGCTAATGTTTGAAGAATCTTTGCCCCCATCAGAGGATTTAGAATTGTGGTTTCCAAGTTCAAAATTAAGCAGCCTTTCTCAGATACTAAGATTCCAGGAGGTAGATGTGTCCTTCTAAGCTCTGATCTCACTCCTTGATTTACACAGAATCCTTTGGGCAAACATGGATGGCCCTGAAGCGTGGAGGAGACCAGTTGTCCTCAGGAACAGACAGGAGAACCATGGGCAGTGAGAAGTCTCTGGCCAATGCGGATGGTATTGGGTACCGAGTCCTCTGCCTTCCAAGCCTTCTGTAGTATAGGCACAATGATTATTATAGAAGACACTGGAAACCACTGTGATTCTCCCAGGTGCATGTCATACCAGAAAGCTGTTCTCCCCAGGATTGGAGTTACCATTTCTGAGAAGATAACAGAATAATCAACTGCCTACACAAGTTTACAAGTGTTTTTTTTTTTTTTCTTTTTCACAAGAAAACCCAAACAGATGATTCTCCCTCCCATCTGCTCTGAGCAGGCTCTTCTGCTGGTCCTCTGGAACCCTTGGCGGTGATGCTTGTCAGCAGCATGGTCCATTTGCACACTGGGATGGCCACATACCAGGCCCTCTGCCGGTGCCAGATCCCCCCCACTGAAGCACTGCCAGGAGAGGATCTGAGAAAGCTGCTCTTCTAGGTCTGCCTGGCTGTGGAACTGGCACTTCTACTGCCTGTACCCTGCAAATGAGGAGTCTGGCCAGCCCTGATCCGCCCCACTGCTGGGTCAGTTCCATCAGGACATTGAGAAGTGGGTACTTGTTCCAACTGGGCTCTTCAACATTGTGCCCTGAGGTTTGTGCTGGGATCCCGGGGGCAACATACAGCAGCCCAAGTCTGTGCACCCACGTAGGAGTTGGGCTAACAGATATAACCAAACTGAAGCTAAGCGTGTTCACAAGGCAGCCTCCCGCACTCTGCCCACAGGCACGCCTATTTTAGTGAATGAACCCGCACCCTGCCCAGTCCCAGAGAGCAAAGACCTGGGTTTCTTCCTGGATGGTTGGCACTTTTCCTCCTACAGATTGCCAAGTCATCTGGATTCCACTCAGCTTAACCTTCCAGCTCTGCCTCCATCCTGCCCCCTCTCTCCTGACCTCCACACTGGTTTCCCATGCTGCGCCCCCCCTCCCCTGAAGACCAGGGATGACTCAGGGCCTTTCCCGTTCACAGCTGTCACTATGTCTCCACGTTCCCTCTGGTCAAGCTCCTGGAGTCATTTGAAAATGCAGTGCTGTCAGAATGCACACGCGTGACTCAGTCCCAGCTCCTGCTCACTGCTCGCCTTTGGGAGTGGAACCAGGCACTTCCCTCCTCACAGGAGTCAGCTCACATTTCCCTGATGCCTCCTCTCTGTGCAGAAACCACTCACCCTCCACAACCTGCCCAAATACCGCTTCCTATATGAACCCTTCCTTGATTTGCTAGTCTGAAGGCATCTTCCCTTTGCTCTCAACGCTCTAAGACTTCTGTTTATAGAAGCATTACGGCTGGAGGGGAGACTTTTATACAACGGGCTTGGGCTTGACATTTGATGAAATCGCTAACTAGCCATGCGGTTCCTAAGGGGTTAACATCCTGAGCCTCAGCAGTTTTATCTGTGAAATGGCGCACCTCCTGTATTTGTTGCGAAGCTCAGGGATGATCTATGCAGCACTTACAAAATCCATAGTAGGTGCTCGATAAAGAGGTGACATAGCTGTTGTTATTCTTGCATATTATTAGGCACTGACTTTGATTTTGTTGGGTGTTGGCCAGGACTCCTGTCCACTCAGGCTGAGTCCATCGCACAGGCTGGCTGTCCCAGGGTGTGCCCCTGGGAGGTGACGGGTGACGGCTGCATTTCCTGAAAGAGGGTGGTGGGGCTGCCTGGGGGGCTGCTGAGGGCACAGAGCGGTCACGGGGAACAGCAGGCTCAGGACCACGGCATCAAAGGCCTGAGGTCCCGTAAGGACTGGCTTGTTGCGTTCAAACAAAGGGAAGGGTTTTCCTTGAAAATCCCACTCTTTCCTCCCTCAGATTTCCCTCATGGCTCCTCTGTGGCCACACATGTTTCCGATGAATCCACATTCAAATGAATTTCGGCAGACAAATAACTCGATACAGCTCTTTGGTGGGAGAGAATTCCATCCGCGTGAGGTCATGGTTTGGCCTCAGTAAAATTAAAAATAACCCAGAACCCCCGCCGTCCAGCCTGGCATGAGCCCAGGACAGTGCATTTGGGAACCATTATCGGGTTTATCGGGGTAACGTATCACAGCAAACCTGCTTCTGTTTATAGACCATTTTATTATTCCGTTTTGACATTTCCCTTTTTTCTTCCATCTCTTTCCCCCTTAAGCAAATATCTATTAGACTGAGTTGAAATGTGATCCAACCAAATTTACTCTTTTTCAACTTCAGGCTAAAGCAGGTCTGACTAGAAGCAGAAATGCTTAAGTGAAAAGTTATGATTTACTTTCTTTCTAAAGGGAAACAGTGTCAGAAGGAGAATTTTATGTGACAAGGGAACTTATACCGTGCACAGAGCAGGGGCCGGCAGCTGACGCAGGGCTTTCCTGGGAAAAGGCTGGCGCTTAGCAGGCTGCACCCAGTCCCATGAGCACCCCTTTGGCCAATTGGAAACAATGCACTGGGAGAATAATGAGAATTGCAGCTGTAGTGGGTAAAGCCGCTGCCTAGAACGCCTGCATTCTGTAGGGGCACCAGTTCAAGTCCCGGCTTCTTCACTTCCTATCCAGCTCCCTGCTAATGCACCTGGAAAAAGCAGTGGAAGATGGTCCAAGTGTTTGAGTCCCTGCCACTCATGTGGGAGACCAGGATAGAGCACATGGCTCCTACCTTTGGCCTTGGCCAAGCTCAGCTGTTGCAGCCATCTGATGAGTGAACCAGCAGGTAGAAGATCTTTATCTGTCTCTTCCTCTCTCTCACTCTCTCTGTAATGCTTTCTCTTTTTTAAAGATTTTATTTATTTATTTGAGAGGTAGAGTTACAGTGAGAGGAAGAGACAGAGAGATCTTCCTTCCATTGGTTCACTCCCCAGTTGGCTGCAACAGCTGGAGCTGCGCTGATCCGAAGCCAGGAGCAAGGACCTTCTTCTGGGTCTCCCACGAGGGTGCAGGTGCCCGAGGGCTTGGGCCATCTTCTATTGCTTTCCCAGGCCAAAGCAGAGAGAGCTGGATTGGAAGAGGAGCAGCCAGTACCAGAACCTGTGTCCATATGGGATGCTGGAGCTACAGGCAGAGGATTAACCTACTGCACCACGGTGCTGACTCCTCACTGCCTTTCAAGTTAAAAAAAAATTTAAAAGAGAAAACAAATGACCATGTCATCAGATTGGATTGTAGGCAATTGGATGATGATTGGGAAGAAAATGTAGAAAAAATGCCCACCCTCACCCCCATTATTTCACCACCAGGTAAACTATGACTGCAGAGACACATGTGTGAGAACCAGCTCTGCACATGCTATGGGCAAGACACTCAAGCTAATGGTGCCTCAGCTGCATTGTCTATGAAATGGGCTAGCATTTCTCACCAGCCTGGAGCACATAGTTACAGGAGGAGCCAAGGGAGAAACGGGCTGCGGAGCCACTCTTTGCTGAGTGCTTTCTTCCCACTCATCTGCTACCCATGTTGTTCCTCCCACGAGGCATGATCAGGATCCCTTCTCTGAAGAAGTGTGCACCAAATGAGGCTCAAGGAACTGAAGCAGCACTGTCCCAGCTCAGTCTTTGGAGGGCCGAAGAGACTTGATAGGGCCAGAGTGGTACTCAGTCTCTGTGACCAATTAAACCAGAATCCAGATGTGAAGGTAAAAGGTGAGATCCCGGGCTGAGCCAGAAAAGAGACCCAGGTCCTCTGATTCCTGCTTCCGGGTCCTCTCCCAGAACCTTGGGCTGAGCCCATCTTCTGCAAGAGGAGGCCAGTGGCCTGCTTTCCTGCCCTTTGAATCGGGCCTGGGGCAATAGATTAAATTAGGGAACGGAAAGATGGTTTGAATTCTGCTCAGCTGCATCAAAGCACAGAGCTGAAAGGAATGTGTGCTGGCGAGGGTCGGGGGCACCAGAGGCAGGGCCTGCCCTGCAGGTTGACACGCATAATAGCATTTCACGGGCACGGCTGGGAGGTGCTGGGTGCCTGCCGCTGCTAGCTCAGCCTCCTGCCTTTGCTCCTCCCCTCCCTCTTCCCCATCAACCTCTGATTGTTCCCAGCCTGGCTTCCTCCAGGACCAGTGTGTGACAAGGCCCCTCCCTCACCTCCCTCATCCCCCATCTGCTCTCTGGGCATGGTGGTGTGTTGTTGATGCTCTTGTATTTTAACTCCTGTTTGGAATCACCAACCTTTGCCTTTGCCCAGAGGTCACTTGTGCCTGGCACGCTCCATCCTCAACTCTCCCTGTAGAGCTCAGCTCACACGTGCTTCCTCACATACAGATTCCGGGATTCTCAGGCTAAACTGATCTCTCCCTTACCTCTCATCAACCACTTTGTTCATAGAATAATCTGCTTTTTGTTCATGCCTTCCTTAGACTTTGCACTCACGTGCTTGCTTGCTTATTTGTTTGTTTATTTATTTATTTATTTATTTATTTTACCATGTCTTCATCTAGACCAGGGATCAACAAACTATTTGTCCTGCAAAAACTGTTTATTACAGCCCACACTGCCCAGTAGTTAAGAGTGGCTTCTGCATTTTAATTTGTTGCATTTCCAATGTGATGTCAGCACCAACCTAATAGCTTTGACTTGCCTTCTTGGCTCTGCACAACATAATATATTAATATTTATATTGATGATATTTTAAGATAAAGATATTTACATCTACTTTTTAAGATAAAGATGCTGCTCTACACTACAAGCAAGATGACTGGAGCTGGCGTTGTGGTGTAGCAGGTAAAGCAGTTGCCTGCAGTGCTGGAACCCAATATGGGCGCCTGTTCAAGTCCTGGCTGCTCCAATTCCAATCGAGCTCTCTGCTGTGGCCTGGAAAAACAATGGAAGATGGCCCAAGTCGTTGGGCCCCTGCACCCTTGTGGGAGACCCAGAAGAAGCTCCTGGCTCCTGGCTTCAGATCTCAGATCTGCTCAGCTCTGGCCATTGTGGCCATTAGGGGAGTGAATAAGCAGATGGAAGATTTTTCTCTCTCTCTTTCTCTCTCCTTCCCTCTGCCTCTCTGTAGCTCTGTCTTTCAAATAAATAAATAAATATTAAAAAAAATAACAAAAAAAACGAGAGCAGAGACCATGTCTCTTTTGTCTACTATGCAAACGCACTGCCTTAATCAGTGCCTGGTATGTAGTGGGTGTTCAATAAATATTGGTTTACTAAAATAATCAATGAATTCTCTATTCCTTCCAGTGCCCCAAGGGAAAGAAATAAGTTCAATAATAAGAATTCATGTCACACCCACAAATTTCACTTGAACTCCAGCTCTGTTTACAAGCTGTGGCATTCAGCTACATGACCTTCTTGGGACCTTAACTTCTCATTCTTTAAGTAAACTCAATGATTGCAGGCATTAAATAAGACAATAAGCACACAGGTGATTTGAAAAACTGTAAAGATTAAATGAGGTTTTATTAATGATCATAATAGCTGATACTATTGTTCTAAATATCAATTTATTGCCCGTGAGCTTCAAATCCATCTTTCATTAATCTCTCAGTGACAGTGGAGCAGGATCCTGCACATATGTCCTTAGCCAGCTTGTGCGATGTTTGGTTCTCTCAGTAGAGTCTGCTGAAGAGACGACATGCTGCTCCTTGCTCCCGTGCAGCCTGCATTTGGAGAACATCCATTGGTGCTACTCACATCAAGCTTTGGCCACACCTGCGTGGTAACTCTGTGGTTGATCTCCGGGACATCTCTGAGGCATTCTCTCAAGCAAGCTGGGCTTGCCTGCTCATGGGTTTCCAGTGTGACAGTCTTGACTGAGATTCTCTGTTTGCAGAGTTTGGCCAGCAAGCAACCCAGAGGGGGCACTTCCTGCTTGCCAGCTTTGCTTGTGGGTTCCTGCCCACATGTCTCAGCCTACCTCTACCTTGGGAGAACTATTTGCTCTCTGCTTCTTTGGACTTCAGTCCCCTGCTCACCAGCCTCAGCCTGATCTCTGTCATCCAGCTCTGACCTCTGACAGGAGAGTGAAAACCGCACCTTCTCCAATAATGTTTATTAATCTTTGGAGAAGGAATCATGCCTTGTAAGTTTGCTTTTTCTTTAGATCCTCTCCATGAGCCTAAAGAAAGTCTTTAGAGTACTGTTTTAGTCCTTTACAGATTAACTATAACCATAACTATAACCAATTGTAGCTAATAATTCCTTATATTAAATTTTCTCTGTTCAAATAACTGCATGGCTTCTGTCTTCTGATTGACCTTGAGTGTCGCAGAATTGTTTTTAAGAGTGGTCTCATGGGGCCATTCTGTATGGCCTCTAGTTTGAGTCCCACTGCTCCACTTCTGATCCAACTCTCTTCTATGGCCTGGAAAAGCAGTAGAAGATGGGCCAAGTCCCTGGGCCCTTTTCCCTATATGGGTGACCTGAAAGAAGCTCCTGGCTCCTGGCTTTGGATCACCCCAGCCACTTGGGGAATGAACCAGCAGATAGAAGACCTCTCTCTCTCTGCCTCTGCCTCTCTGTAACTCTGCTTTTCAAATAAATAAACCAATATTTAAAAAAAAAAAAAGAGTGGTCTCAGGTGATCCAGGAACAACGTTGGAATTTGAGGATTGGTCTGGTTGTATTTTTGACCTTGAGTGTAATGCTACGTTGCTGATATTTGCCAGTAGGAAGTAAGATGCTGGTAGTCTGGGGCATGTAATGAAATCACAATTAATTAAACCTGTATTTGAATGTGAAGTACCACTAGAGATGCGTGTCAGGAGCTCAGCTGGCTATAGCACTTGATTACTAGGGACTATGTGTGGGATGGATTCTTTTGCGTGTACTTGAGCATTTATAGAAAACAAACAAATTCTTTTTCTTTAACTACCAGGTCAAGTCACATTGAGATGAGACAGCTTTCAAAACAGCCCTAAGATACGCTCTTCTTTATTGCAACCACAGCACTCTCATGTTGCTAAAAGTCAACACAAAACTTGTTGTGCAAGTTGTTTATTTATAATGACAATTGGACTTAGAGGCTTTCTAAATTTCTTGTGTGAAAATTATGACATTTATTGGGAGAGATGAGGATACTAAACTTTTGAGAACATCTGGGTTGGACCCTGAAGGACTGACAATGTAAAATTTCTAATTCATTTTGAGTTTCCCTTGTCACTGAAATTAACTTGCCCACCATGTCTTGGGAAATTAGCCATGCTTTTTCTGAAAAATACTGTTGTAATCTTACCTGTGGTAGATTCCTTAGTAGTGGACAATCCATCATCTCTTTAAAACTCAATATAACCACTCACTATTGTCACTAGACCTAGAGGTAGAACCATATCTCTATGAGAGAGACAGAGACAGACAGAGAGAGAGAGAGAGAGAGAGAGAGAGAGAGAGAGAGAGAATACAGTATATACTAAGTCCTAGATGAGAATAACTTGCAGCAAAAAGAATTGAAATTACGCTAATAAACATTGTTATGACTTTGAGTGGCAGTGGATTCAATGATGATTGAATATAACCACAGTCTGAGTCAGATTCATTACTATCACCAGATATTCCAGATAATGTGTTTGCTCGTGCATCTGCAGGTGGCTTCAACAGCTTAACTTGGTTGATTAACTGAAACTTGGTCTTAATAGGGATTGGCAAACTTTAGTCTGTGGGCCAGCTGCCTACTTTTATAAATAAAGTTTTATTGGAACACAGCCACATTTAATCATTTGAGTATTGTCTGTGACTGTTTTCATGCTACAATAAGGGTTGAATAATCATGACAGAGACCAATTGGTCTGCAAGTCTGAAATATTTTCTGTATGACCCTTAAGAAATTATCTATATTTAATGAGCATAAGATGCCACAGTTTTCTTATTGGCTTAGGGAGATACAAACCTTAGACAGCATTTACAATGTGTGCTCTATGTACCCATTTTCCAACTGTGTTCTGTGAGGAGGCCCAGATACAATTGCTGTGCTAACAGAATGACAAGTACTTCAGCGAGGCAAGTACCTCTGTCCTTGAATAACTTTTCTTGTCATTTGTGGGTCACTTGTGAATTGTAATGGGTTTCCCAATTTGAATAAAAATGTAGGACTCTTGAAAAAACATTTACCAAATGGCTGCACTTAGCAATCAAGGATAAGGTGAGAACCACTACCAAAATAGCAGTGATCAGAACGCCTTGGCTCAGGACAACAAGCCAACAGTTATTGCTTGATGTATAAAACAATAAAATAACAGGTATTCATTGTTATAGTAGACAGGCAGGGATTCTCATCCATTTTGCAGATCTAAGTCAATTCATAGACCTGGAAACTTCATTGAAAGGAGCCCAGCTTTCCCTGAGAAAGAACCCTGAACCATTCTTCAAGTACATACTTTAAGTCTTCCTCCAAACATTTCCAAAAGGGGTTGTGACCATTTACTATAGTGACTGTGAATTTGTGAAATAAGAATGCTCAAACGTTTTGACATTTATTAGAACTAGTTCTGAATTAATTATAATTCCTGGGGACCACAAGAACCATTGTGTCTCACAGGTCAAGAAGGGCACTTATGGTAGATATGAAATAGGTGAAGTCTTAGCTCAAATGTAACTCTCAGTGGGTTCACTAGATGCAGGATTGTTTTCCCTTTCTTGTATCTATAAGTGGAATGAACATATTTGGCAACTGACAGAATCCTCACATTGGCTCTCTAACCCAAGAGATGAGGGCGACTATGGTAGGAAGGACTAAGTAGAAGTACATAGGATATCCCCTCCCTATCAAGATAGCAAACCAGAGGCATTACTGCATAGCTGCATACACTAAGAGCATTATTAAAGACTTGAAAGAATCAGAGGAGTGTTACCTACTCATATATCCATTTAACTCAGCAATTTGTCCTCTGCAGAAGTCAGAAGAATCTTATAGAATAACTGGTTACGTAAATTCAATCAGTTGTTAACTGCAATTTCAGTTAACACAACCCCAGCTGTAACATCATTATTAGAGCAAATCAATACAGCTCCTAGCACTTGGTATCAAGCTATTGACATTGGTAATTCCTTTATCTCTGAATCACTTTGCAAGGACTACTATACCCACTTAGTTTTTACCTAACACGGCCAACAGTATGCCATTTCAGTCTCACCTCAAAGCTATGTCAGTTCTCCAGTCAGCAGAGCCACTTAACATTCCAAAAAAATCACACAGTTCACTGTATTTATGATCTCGTGTTGATTAGATTTCATGAGAAAAAAGTAACAAGTATTTTTGATACCTCAGTAAGACAGATGTAGACTAATGAATTGAGATAAATTCTATAAAAATTATGGGTCTATCACCTTAGATTCAATAAACTTTCTTTAACTACTTTACATCATGAGAAAATATCCCCTCCAAGGTAAAATAGAAGTTTATGGGCTTAATACTACTATGAAGAAAAAAATAGGTGCAAACTTTGGTGAGAAATTTGTAAAAAATTTATTAACTTGGGCCAACGCTGTGGCTCACGTGGCTAATCTTCTGCCTGCGGCGCTAGAATCCCATATGAGCACCGGGTTCTAGTCCTGATTGCTCCTCTTCCAGTCCAGCTCTCTGCTGTGGCCCAGGAAGGCAGTGTAGGATGGCCCAAGTGCTTGGATGCCTGCGCCCGCATGGGAGACCAGGAAGAAGCACCTGGCTCCTGGCTTCGGATGGGTGTAGCTCCAGGCTTGGTGGCCATTTGGGGGGTGAACCAATGGAAGGAAGACCTTTCTCTCTGTCTCTCCCTCTCACTGTCTGTAACTACTTGTCAAATAAATAAATAAATAAATCTTAAAAAAAAAAAGACCGCATACTAGAAGCAGCTCATTCCTGAGAGAAAAAGGAAAAGAACTGCTTTCACCTACTTTTAAAAAAAATTTTATTTACTTATTTAAAAGTCAATTACAGACACACACACACACACACACACACACAAGAAAAAGAGAGAGAGAGAGAATCTTTCATCTGCTAGTTCACTCCCCAAGTGAACTTCCACATGGGTGGAAAGGGCCCAACCAAGCACATGGGTCATCTTTTACTACTTTTCCCAGGCCATGAGCAGATAGATAGCTGGTTGGGAAGTGGAGCAGATTGGACAATGACTGGTACCCATATGGGATGCTGGTATCACAGGAAGTGGATTTATCTGCTATGTTGCAACACCATAATGTGCCATTTTGGATTTTGGTGACAATATATAGCACATTTAGATGTGCCATGTTGATCTATATTCAGTGTCATATGTAAGGCCATTAGAGTTGAATGTGGAAAAGAGCAACAGAAGACTCATATTCAAGTTTGGTTTGAGTAATGGTTGCTCTACCACTTGCTCCTTATGACCCAATAAGTACAGGAATATTTTAAATGTCCATTAAAAACAGGGATCTGTATTGATACTCTGGAAAGCTCCTCTAGGAGCAAATCTTTGCTCTCTTTTGCTTGTCATGGTGTGCTTTTGAGATATAGTTTCTGTCTTGTTGTTGGGTTTTGGTAGAGACTCAGTATCCAGCCATGGTAGCTCAAGCGATCATGAGACCTGTGCTTCTCATTATCCACTAAGCATAGTGTGATATATCTAGCCACAGGTTCATCATGTACAGTAAACACCCAACAACAAATAGAAATTGTATATAATAGCAAAGGCTTGGACAACTCTAGAGGGTACAAATAGGGTATACACCTAGGTGGTTCAGCCTGTTTCCAAACTGATTCCTGTTGCCTTGCATTCTCTCTCTCAAACCATGACTATGGCCTCTTGAAGTGGTTATGGTCACTTTAAAACAGAGAAAATTCAGGACTGGCTTATATATTTATCTACATATTATGCTGAAACATTCAAAAGCATGGCAGGAGGTAGCATAGTCTCACCCAGGGCTGAACCTGATGGCTGGTGGTAAAGGAAATCCTCTCGGTGGGCAAAACTTAGAGTAGTACATTTGGTTATCCACTGTGCTAGAAGTGAGAACTACTTTGATTCAGATTCATGCACAGTTGCTGACAGTTTGGAACAAATGGGATTTGAAAGATTGGTGACAAGAAAGTTAGAGGGAGAGGTCTGTCAACTGACCCCTTGGAATAAACACAGCCTAAGATATTAAGTTGTTTACTTTCCATAAGAATGCCCATGAAAGGGCATCCACAGCAGAAGAGGCTTTTAATGATTGAGTGGAAGAGGATATATTTGGGCAAAACAATTTGGCTTCACAGAGTTCCACGACAACCCAGCATACTCAAGAAATTCACAGGAAGAGGGGGCCAGGGACAAAGCAGTTTCTAAATATTCCTGTAGGTAAGGCACTCCAGTCTTCTATGTCCCAGCTGATGGATCTGCATCATCAAGCACCTCAGCCTGGGAACTCTGAGTCCACAGGAAACAAGGATTTGCACTGTGATACTTTACAAAGAATTTTGGACCTCATCTCCCTAGAAGACTCCAACCTTGCTGAAGAGAAGGACATGTAAACCCAAGTGAAAAGTGAATAAAAGAGGAATCCCAGTAAGGCAGCTATCCTGGAACTCTAAAAAAATAAATATCAGCATAAACAGACCTGCAGGTGTCCATTGAGGGATTCCAAGATGGCAGATTAGGGAACAGCATACTGCCCTAGGCTAGGGATAAACAGTAAAAAAAAAAAAAGTGTAGGTAGTGAACTCTCAAGGAAGAATTGGAGAGAAAACTGCACTGGAAATCCTACAAGAGGAAGAGGAACACGTGGACCTGTGTAGAGAGTGCAGATATGCAGCCCTAATGTGAACACAAACACACAAACACCACTGTAGCATCTGAGAGCCAGAGAATATGGCAGCTTACAGACGGAGGTGAGATGGAAGAGCAGCAACCTGTGGTGATATAGCTCAAGGGGAAGAATGGAATGAGTCTAGACTAGAGTCCTGGGGACTAGTTGTTGCCCAGGACCCCAGTGGAAGCAGAGGGGGCACATTGATCTCACCCTCAACTTCCCCACAATACTATCTGCTGTCCAGCTGAGAGCAGGCACCATTTAGGGTTTGGGCAGGAGCTGTGGAAGACTGTGTGCTCACACAGAAACTTTCTGAGACAGAATGCCCAATTCTAGGCAGTACTTGTGGCAGTGGTGGGGAGAAGGCAACATCTGGCCAGTGGCCATTGTGTACATCTGTAATTCAGGGGGAAAATCCACAGTTCCTGCTGACTTTGAGCCTGGCTAGGAGGTTGCTGGGCAACAACATAGGACGGTGAGGCATCCACAGCTACCCAGGATCAAGAAACTTAGGTGGAGCTATCTTGGGGAACATCTGCTTCTCTGTTGACTGGACAGGCTGTCAGGGCAGAAAGAAATCCCGGCACCCAGCAACTTTGGCAGCCTTGTGTTCTGAGACTATGAGGACTTCGTGGTAACCTGAGAAGGTGCAGGGTATAGCTGGGTCTCTGGACAATCACTGGATGCAGCTCCACAGGCTTGGAGCTTCTTGGTTGTCTAGAACAGGTCATTGCAGTAGGATCTGTGCTCACAGTGAGGACTGCGCATTTGTGTTGTTTATAGGGTGGCATGGAACTCACTGATGGCTAACACCCAGACATTGAGATCTACCAGGCCCAACTTGGGTCTATCCTGGATACTCACCCCATCCTGAAGCACTGACCTGAGCTCCCTGGCCACACCTACCACACACCCTTTGAAAGTCACTGAAAGCATAGACATTCCATTAAGCAACAGAGGCATAGATAAAAGATAAAAGTCATAAGAGGAAAAAAAATTCAATTCCACAAATACCTAAAAACAAAAATAGGATTCAGAAGCTCCTGGCTTTGGATTGACCCAGCTCCAGCCATTGTGGCCATTTCAGGAGTGAACCAACTGATGGAAGACCTCTCTCTGCTTCTGCCTCTGCCTCTCTGTAATTTTGTCTTTCAAATAAATAAATGTCTTCAAAAAAGAGGGGGAGATGAGGAATGGCACTATGTAATGATTAAGGGATCCATTCAACAGGAAGATGTGACTATAATAAATGCATACATACCCAATTACAGGGCACTGGTTATTTAAAAGAAATGTTAATGGATCTAAAGGGAGACATAGACTCCAATACAATAGTAATGGGGGACTTCAACACCCTACTTTCATCATTGGACATATCAACCAGACAGAAAAAGAACAAAGAAACAACAGAGATAATCAACACAATGGACCAAATGTATCTAACTGATATCTACAGAAGTTTTGACCACATAGTTGCAGAATAAACATTTTTATCATCATTGCTTGAAATTTTCTCTAGGATAGACCGTATGCTAGGCCATAAACCAACTTTCAGCAAATTAAAAAAAAAAAAAACTATATCATGCATCTTGTCTGACCACAATGGAATGAAGCTGGAAATCAACAACTCAAAATTCTCTAGATCATATGCAAACCCATGGAGACTGAACAATAGGTTCTTCGTTGAAGAAATCAAAAGAGAAATAAAAAAATTTCTGGAAGCAAATGCAGATGACAATAAATCATATCAAAACTTATGGGATATAGCAAAAGCAGTGTTAAGAGGAAAGTTTATAGCAGTTGGTTCCACACATGAACAAATTGGAAAGGTACCAAATAAATAAGCAATCAATTCATCTCAAGGATTTAGAAAGACAACAACCCAAACCCAAAATTAGTAAAAGGAAAGATATAATTAAAATTAGAGAAGAAATAAAGAAAAATGAAACTAAAAAACACAAAAGATCAGTGAAATGAAAAACTGCTTTTTTGAAAAAATAAACAAAATTGATACACCATTGTTGCAACTAATAAAGAAAAACAGGGAAAAGACCCTAATCCACAAAATCAGAGATGAAAAAGTAAATGTAACAACAAATGCCACATAAATATAAAGAATCATCAGGAATTACTATAAACATCTATATGCCAAAAAATTGGAAAACAGAGATTCCTAGAAACACAATCTACAAAAATTGAATATGAAGAAATAGAATACCTAAACAGACAAATAACCAAGACAGCAATTGAATCAGTAGTAAAGACCCTCCCAAGAAAGAAAAGCCCAGGACCAGATGGCTTCACAGCTGAATTCTACCAGGCATTTAAAGAAGAACTAATTGCAGTTCTTCTTAAGCTATTCAAAACAATTGAAAGGGGAGGAAATCCTGCTAAACTCCTTCTATGAAGCCTGCATCATCTTAATTCCTAAGCCTGAAAAAAATACAACATAGATGCAAAAATCCTCTACAAAATATTAGCTAATTTAATCCAAAAACACATCAGAAAGATAATTCACTGCGACAAAGCAGAATGTATTCCTGGTATGCAGAGATGGTGCAACATTCACAAATCAATAAATGTGATGTATCACATTTACAATCTGAAGAACAAAACCATATGGTAATCTCAATAGATGCAGAGGAAACATTTGATAAAATACAGCATCTTATTATGAGGAAAATCTTAAGCAAATTGGATATAGAAGGAACATTCATCAACACAGTCAAGGCAATTTATGACAAACCCACAATCAGAATCTTGTTGAATGGGGAAAAGCTAGACACATTCCCCCTAAGATTAAGAACCAAACAGGGATGTCCACTATCATCATTGCTATTTAATATAGTTGTGAAAATTTCAGCTGGAGACATTAGGCAAGAAAAAATATCAAAGGGATACAAAATAGAAAGAAATCAAACTATCCCTATTTGCAGATGACATGAATCTATATATAGGGGATCCAAAACACTGCATTGAGAAATTATTGGAACTCATAAAAGAATTTGATAAAGTGGCAGGATATAAATCAGTGTTGAACAATCAATAGCCTATGTATATACAGACATTGTCATGGATGACAAAGAACTTTTAAGATCAGTCCCACTCACAATATCTCCAAAAATAATTAAATATCTTGGAATAAATTTAACCAAGGATATCAAAGATATCTATGATGAAAATTACAAAATGCTAAAGAAAAGAAATGGAAGAAGACATTAAAAAAAGAAGAATCTTCCACAGTCATAGAGTGAAAGAATCAACATCATCAAAATGTCCATACTACCAAAAGCACTTTGAGATTCAATGTGATCCCAACTAAAATACCAATGACATTCCTCACAGATTTAGAAAAAATGATGCAAACTTACTCTATGTGCAGCAGTATGAAACTAGACCCATAACTTACACCCTACACAAAAACCCACTTAAAATGGATCAAACACCTAAATCTATTACCTGATACCATTAAATTAGTAGAGAACATGGGGGAAACTCTGCAAGACTTTGGCACAGGTAAAGACTTCTTGGAAAAGACTCCACCAGCACTGAAAATCAAAACCAAAATGGACAAATGGGATTACATCTAGCTGAGAAGATTCTGCAGTGCAAAAGAAACACTTAGCAAAGTGAAGAGGCAACCAACAGAATGGGATAAAATATTTGCAAACTACACAACTGATAAATAGTTAATATTCAGAATCTATAAAGATCTCAAGAAATTCAAGACCAACAAAACAAATAATCCAGTTAAGAAAAGGGCAAAGGACTTGAACAGGCATTTTTCAAGAGGAAATTCAAATGGCCGACAGACACATGAAAAAATGCTGAGGATCACTAGCCATCAGAGAAATGCAAATCAAAACAACAATGAGGTTTTATCTCACTCCAGTTAGAATGGTTCTCACACAGAAATCAACAAAAAACAAATGCTAGCAAGGATGTGGGGAAAGGGTAACCAGTCCACTGTTTGTGGGATTGTAAACTAGTGTAGCTTCCGTGGAAAACAGTATAAAGTTGCCTCAGAAATCTATCATATGACCCAGGCATCTCAGTCCTGGGAATTTAGCCAAAATGAAAGATATCAGTATATCGAAGAGTTATCTGTATTCCCACATTCGTTGCAGTGCAACTCACAATAGCTAAGATATGGAATCAACACAGATATCCATCCACTGTTGACTGGATAAAAAAATTGTGGTATATATACACTATGAAATACTACTCTGCTGTAAATAAATGAAATCCTGTCTTTTGCAACAAGGTGGACACAGATGGAAACCATTACAATTAGTGAAATAATCCAGTCCCCAAAGGACAAATATAATACCCTATGTTTTTCTGGATCTGAGATATCAAATGAGTATCTTAAATGTAATGCATTGGAGTGAAACAGACACTTTGAGATTTGAGGATTGTTTACAGTCCTTGTCTCTCCCATTGTGGAACAGCATTTTCTTTCTCTTCATACTATTTGTTGAACTCTTTTACTTAGTGTAGGGTTAACTACATGATTATTAAGTAAACTGAAAACAGATCTTGATAAAAATTATGTTTGAGAATGTGAGAGGGCAGAGGAGGAATGGTTGTAGCATTGGCGGAGGGAGAGTAGGGGATGATGTATCACTATGTTCTTAAATCTGTATATATGAAACACATAAAACTTTTGTAAGTTGGCCGGCGCCGTGGCTCAACAGGCTAATCCTCCGCCTTGCGGCGCCGGCACACCGGGTTCTAGTCCCGGTCGGGGCGCCGGATTCTGTCCCGGTTGCCCCTCTTCCAGGCCAGCCCTCTGCCGTGGCCCAGGAGTGCAGTGGAGGATGGCCCAGGTGCTTGGGCCCTGCACCCCATGGGGAGACCAGGAAAAAGCACCTGGCTCCTGGCTCCTGCCATCGGATCAGCGCGGTGCGCCGGCCGCAGCGCGCCGGCCGCGGCGGCCATTGGAGGGTGAACCAACGGCAACGGAAGACCTTTCTCTCTGTATCTCTCTCTCTCACTGTCCACTCTGCCTGTCAAAAAAAAAAAAAACTTTTGTAAGTTAAATAAAAATTTAGAAAGAAAAACAGAACTGTGGTGTTTAGAGGAGAGGACCGCTGATGGGCTGGGGGAGTGAGAAAATTGTCCCTTGAAAAGGAAAAAGACATTGGTTTCAGCTGGAGAGATGCATAGGTGTAAGGAGGACAAGAAAACCAAGCAGGTGTTGGTGGGAGAGATAGCCTTTCTTTCCAGGGTGAAAGCAAGGCCACTAGTTAGGACCACACGTGGAGGGAAATTGGCCAATGCCACCCAGACCCCTACGGCAGCTCCAGGCTTGACAGGGCACAGGCTCTGAATGTATCCGGTACCACTTTGTCATCCCAGCATGATGATACCTCTTTCCTGCTCCTTGTATGCAGTAAGCATCATCTTCGCACTTTATTCCCAGGTGTCAGGATTCAAGAGAGTTAAATCTCAAAGAACTAGATATGACCACAGCTGCAAATTAGCCTCTCCATTGTCCATTCTAGTTACCTATTGGAGGATAGGACCTAGTATCTGAGGTGCTAGAATAAGGGAAAGTCTGTCACTTTCAGGAGAAATCTGCTCTTGCCCAGATGCGTTTGGCCAACACTCACCAATGGGTTCATCTCACAATGGCAAAATACAAGCGTATCCTAACCAGGAGTTCTGGTCAAGAACTATGGCTTAGCCCTTAGATAATCATTTCCTTCTTGGAACCTGCCTGCAGGATGAGGGACTTGCATAGGCAGCCTGTAGTAGCCTCTAGGTCTAGAGTCTAGGTTTCTAGTTCCAAGTCCTTTAGTGCTCAGTCCATGCAAACTTCCCTCCTGGAGGATTTGGGAACCAGCATGCTAGGGAAAGGACTGCCAAGCTGTCCCAGAGAGGCTGTCTATACCTAAATCAGTATAAAGTGGAATTGTGGCTCTACTGATTCTGCCTTTTGGACTCTCATTTTAGGCTCCTCATCATTTGTAGTTGGTTAGTTGAAAATGTCTAATATGTTGTACTCCTATGCAGATTGAGGGATACCAACATCTGATTCAGTCTGGCTCTGGGTCCATCCTATGAATGCTAAGCCTATCTCCGGCTGGAAAGTCAATTGAGAGATCTGGAGAGTGACTCATGGGGACAGTCTGGGCTGAAGAGGCGTACTGACCTTCCATATGAGGAGATTCTCCTTTCATGCTTGCCTCAGAGGCTTTGCTTTATATATTTTATATTTATATTGCTTTTATATTTTTTGCTTTTATATTTTATTTTTTTGCTTTTATATTTTTAGTAATAAAGGAAGTTCAATAGTAGGTCAGTCACCACCACATACAAGAGAAAAGATGAGGATGGTGAAGAAGCTGGACCATGTGCCATATGAGGGACTGCTGAAGATGGGGTAAAGCAGAGAAGCACAGAAGGGGCGTCATCACTGTCCTCAGGTCTCTGGGTGTAGTGATAACCTTGGTTTAATTGCCTCCAATTTACATATATTCCAGAGCTTGAATTGGGAATGAACGTAAATGAATTGATTGATTGAATGAATGAGTGGATTCAAAAGACATGTCTAGAATAAAACAAATGAAAAGCAAACACAGGACATACTGTGGCTTCCTATAAATTGGTTAAAAGGTGGTATCAAATAGTTAATTAAATAGTATTCTTCAGAGGCATTAGCTTCCTGCTATTGTAGTATGCAGAGAAGCACAATGTTTCATTTTAGGAATGTCATAAAAAGCATTTTGAACCGCCATAGAAACCAGGGAACACATGCTTGGATAACTGTGGCTATTTAGACTTATGCTGATGAAGCTGTGAGCTATATATGTGGGAAAGCCACATGGGGTGCCATTACCCCATATATCAAAGCAAGAAAAAGAGCACTCTTTTAGGGGACCATCTCTGAATCTCATGGAGATCACAACATCGTTCTATCATTACCTCAAGCATTTCTCTAAAGTAAAGCTCAGACTGTGAAAAGAAATAAGAGAAGACACAGAAAGCCTGGATGATCACCACAGGCTAAATTGGATATGTCACGAATGATAAAATAAAGATGATATATTCCTTATTATTTGCAAATTTAAACTAAATCTATTAGAAATATTTAATTACAGCTATAAAAGTTGTCATCAAAATGGCCTACCCTAATTTGAACATAAAAAGAGTAGACCCATGAAATCTTCATTAGTTAATTAAAATTTCTTAATTTAATGAAGTGTCATTCTGATAGATTAAATTAAATAAATATGACATACCCTGTAGTTTACAAATGAAACCCTAGGAAAAATGATTTAATTTAAAAGAGTAACATTCTTCCATGGAATTTTATTCATTCATTCATATACTCATTCAATGACCTCACTATAACTTAATACACATGCTATCAAATGTCAAAACAGGAAGGATCCAGGCCAATGGATAGGACTTGGTAAGCACTCTGTGCATTGATGATGATCTGCTGCAGTGTTTAACCATGGCACACTCTCAGTAGGAATCACTTTGTGCCAAAAGCACTTGCATTTCATTAAGGAGAAAGGATTCCATCTACGATGCTGTTGCTATAATGCTGGCATTATAGACATTATCTGACATATTTGGATGAATTGCTCAGTGTAGCTGCCAAAGGCTGTTAAGCTGAGCCCGGGCTGTAGAATGAGAGAGATCTGATGCCTGTCTCCCCCACTACCATGTGGCAATCATGCCTCACAGATTGCAAAGCGAGTTAAGAAACATTCCTTCATTAACTGATAAAACGTTCCAGCCCTGGTGCTTCTTGCATGTGAATGCAGTTGCACTGGCTCCTATAGGAAAGTAGGTCAGCAGCAGACACCCAGAAAGAGACATTATCCAACCTGGAGCAACACGCCCTGATAACAAGCCAGGATCTCAGGTGCATTGGGAAAAGACAAGTCTTCTCCCCTTCCTTGGAAACCTGCACTTTGATTAAGGTGAGCTGCATTCAATCTTTCAACATCTGAGATTGACAGAAGTCACTGTTTCTCATCCCTTAAGATTCACGTTTGAGTTACTTAGATTACTTTGGCAGCTTCCCAGAACTAGCACATTGGGAAAAAGATCAGATGTCTGATGTGGTTCATTCATCATCAGAGGCTTGACAAACAGCTATTTGACCTAAGCTGTTATGTCTCATCAACACCAGGATGGTTTGTCACTTAGCAAGGCCTATTGTGGGACACATCTATCTTAAAAACTTTGTACTTACTAGCTGTATATATGCTCATATTCAACATAGGACTCATTTCTAGACCCAGTTTATGAATCCTTGGCTCCAGAGAGATGGCTCTGATAAGAAGATTAAATAGATGGAACTTTTTTTTTTTTTAGATTTTATTTATTTACTTGGGAGGTGGAAAGACAGAGAGAAAGTTCTTCCATCCACTGGTTCACTCCCCAAATGGCTGCAATGGCCAGACTGGGCCAATCCAAAACCAGGAGCTAGGAGCTTCTTACAGGCCTCCCACGAGGGTGCAGGGGCCTAAGTACTTAGAGTATCTACCATCACTTTCCCAGGCCATGGCAGAGAGCTGGATCATAAGAATAGCATCCTTCCTTTCTCTCTCTGTCTAACTCTGCCTGTCAAAAAGAAAGTAGCAGCCAGGACATGAACTGATGCCCAGATGGGGTGTCCATGCTGCAGGCAAATGCTTAGGCTACTACACCACAGTGCTGGCCTTGATAATTCAATCTTTATTTTATCAGTCTTCCTATTCAGCAGTAAGTTGAGTCCACAGAGCTGCTAGAGAGCTCCCATAACCTCTGGACCAATTGTTTTTTTCTTTTTTTAAATTTCTTCTTAAAATGATTTTTAAATAATTTGAAAGCATTAGAGAGAGGCAAAGATGGAGAGATATCTGATAGTCTACTCCATAAATGGCCACAATGGTCAGGAGTAAGACAGGTGGAAGTCAGGAAACAGGAGCTTCATCCAGATATTCCATGTAGGTAGCAGGGGCCCAAGAACTTGGGTCATCCTCTGCTGCTTTCCCAGGTACGTTAACAGAGAGCTGTATTGGAAGTGGAGCATCTGAGACCCAAACCAGCACCCATATAAGACGCTGGCATTGCACACAACAGCCTAACCCATTATGGCACAACACCTGCTCCTGGACCAGTCATTTTCAAAGAATGAAGTCCGTTAGCTTTTCTCTGTAGTGTTTCATAATGTTGGCAGTGTGTTACGGATTTAAGCCATCACCCCAACATTTCAAACTGTTCCACTTTTCTTTGTTTTACATGCTGGGACTCTAGATAAAATTTTTGTTTGAGCAGTAGACAAAAATGTAGACAATCAAAAATCTAGATCAGTGTTCCATAAAAGAAATCATACAAATTAATATTAAAATGCAAATTCCTTGGCTCCTTGCAAAGAAATTCTGATCAGTAGGTCTTCAATAAAACTCAGAAATCTGATTTGTAAGAAGCTGTTCAGAAGGTTTTTTCTTTTTTTTTAATTTGTTTGTATCTCATAAATACAACATTAGGAACATAGTAATTCTTCCCACTATACCCACCCTTCCCTCCAGCTACTCACCCCCACTTCCTCCTGCCTCTCCTGTTTAGTCTGATAAAGAAAAGAAACAGAAAGAAAGAAAAAAGAACCAAATTAAAAAATTAAGGGAATTATTCCTCAGCAGGCTATACAAAGGCTGTTCTATACTATTGCTTCTCAAAGGTGATTTCACTTTCCCCCACACTTCCACTTTTCCTTTCTCCCTCCTCCTTCTTTCCTTTTAGAAACTTAATTGTTTTTAAATTAAAGAACCCAAGGATGATACATCTTTTGTGAGCTCTTAGACATAACTATAATTTACAAGACAAAATAATATCCTCCTTTTAATACACTAAGAGGAAGTGATTCTTGAGAACAAGATTTATTATTAAGTCTCATGATACAATTCTTTGGGGACAAAGGTCCTGCATGGGAAGTTAGTGCACAATGACTCTTGTTGTTTATTAAACAAATAACACTCTTATGTATGACATCAGTGATCACCCAAGGCTCTTCACATGAGCTGCCTTCGCTATGGAAGCCTTTTGGATTCACTAGCTTGATAAGGCCATAAGCAAAGCAGAGGTTTTTACTTCCTTTCAGAGAAAAGTACATCTTTCTTTGGTGGCCACTTCTTTCCACTGGGATTTCACCCACAGGGGTCCTTTATGTAGGACATTTTTTTCTAGAATGTCTTAGCTTTCCATGCCTGAAATTCTCCCCCTGGGCTATTCAGACATACTGGATTGCCTTAAGGGCTGATTCTGAGGTCAGGGTGCCACTTAAAGTGATTGTTATTCCATGAGTCTGCTGTATAGACTGCTTCCCATGTTGGAGCCTTTACTCCTTTTAAATTCTATTATTATTTCCAAACACTTAGTCCTATTTATATGATCACTTTAACACTTGACTCTATCTATATGGTCACTTTATCCCTTATTCCTATCCATTTGATCTTTATAACACTTAAGCTGCTCTTTTTACCAGCCAGCTTAAGTTATTTTGGGGTCCTGTGGCTAGTTGTTAAACTGTACCCTTAGAAATAATTCTGTAGGGGTGTACATAGGATTATACTGCTTTGCAGTTGCAAACTTCATACATTTCACAATTACAACTTTAGGATCTTGGTAATTCTTCCCACTGTGCCCACCCTCCCACCCACACTCCCACCCCTCTTCAACTCCCCTTTCTCATTCTCATTCTTATTCTTTACTAAGATCTATTTTCAATTAACTTTGTACACATATGATTAAATCTATGTTAAGTATGGCATTCAACAAATTGTATGAAAGAGAAAAAGATAAGGAAACTATTATAAGGAAAAGATAAAAAACAGAATAAGAGGCTGTTCTGCAACAATTAAGCGAAGGGATGTTCAAAATCATTGCTTCTCAAAGTGTCATTTTCACTTCTACATGCTGCCTTTTAGGTGCTCTATTAGCTATCACAGGTCAGAAAGAATGCATATAATTTATCCCTTTAGAATTGGCTTATTTCACTAAGTATTATGTTTTCCAGTTTCATCCATTTTATTACAAATAACCAGACTTCTTTTTTTAACTGCTGTGTAGTAGTCCATGGTGTACATAACCCATACTTTATCCTGTCTTCAATTGACAAGCATTTTGGTCGATTCTATGTCTTTGCTATTGTGAATTCAGCTGCAATAAATGGGGGTACAGATAGCTCTTTCATGTGCTGATTTCATTTTCTTGAGGTACATTCCCAGGAGTAGGATGGCTGGGTCATATGGTAGGTCTATATTCAGACCTCTGAGGTATCTCCATAATATCTTTCATAGTGGATTTACCAGTTTACTTTCCCATCAACAGTGGATTAAGGTATGGTATCTTTTTACCCCACATCCTTGCAAGTATTTTTTTGTTTATTTCTGTATGAAAGCCATTCTAGTGGGGGTGTGGTGAAATTTCAGTGTGGTTTTGATCTGCATTTCTATGACAGCTAGCGATTCTGAGTATTTTTTCAAATGTCTGTTGACCATTTGGGTTTCCTCTTTTGATAAATGTCTGTTTAAGTTCTTTGCCTATTTCATACAGATGGTTTGGCTGTTGTTGACTTTCTTGATCTCTTTATATATTCTGGTTATTAATCCTTTATCAGTTGTGTAGTTTGCAAATATTTTCTTCCATTCTGTCTGCTGTCTTTTCACTTTGTTGATTATTTCTTTTGCAGTGCAGAAGCTTCTCAGTTTTATGTAATCCCATTTGTCGATTTTGGCTTCGATTGCCTGTGCCTCTGGGGTATTTTCTAATAACTCTTTATTTCAATGTCTTGTAGGGTATAACCAATGTCCTCTAATAATTTGAGGTGGAGTCACAGAGAGAGAGAGAGGTCTTCCATCAGCTGGTTCACTTCCCAAATGGCCACAATGGCCAGAGCTGAGCTGATCTGAAGCCAGGAGCCAGTAGCTTCTCCTGGTCTCCCACACAGGTGCAGAGGCCCAAGAACTTGGGCCATCTTCCACCACTTTCCAGCAGAGAGCTGAATCAGAAGAAGAGAAACCAGGACTCAAACCAGTGTCCATATGGGATGCTATTGCTGCAGTCTCAGGCTTTAACCCTCTGCACCACAATGCTGCCCCCCAGTGCATGTCTTATACTGAATAACTTAGTAACTGTCACCATTCAGGAGGATAAATGAAGAACATTTCCACTAAGAGTCTCTCCCTTTATCCTGGGTCATGGATTTTTGTTTAACAACCACGGGAATCTACAGATGCTAATCTGAAAGCCTCTGAGAATATGGCACATGGATAGCTACAAGTCTACAGGTGTCATCCAGCTATCTTGAGGCTATGAACTGAGTAACAGGTAGTTTAAATCAATATACACTGCATGGCTGCTTCTCAAACAATCCAACTCTGACAAAGGCTAGAATGGGACATTTATTAAAAACACTGGCAAAGTCTGTCAAAATGAGACCTTTCATAGCCATAATTCCTACCATCTGTAACATCTTATATTACATAAGAACCCCAATTACCAGTAGCAGTGTTAATCCATCATCTGTCTTAAATATTTTTAGATGTTCTTTATCTACTCTACTTAGCTCCCCTTTCTGTTTTTATAAATGTATGTTCTTACTTGCCATGATTAATTTTATTCTGGATTTATCATGTTATGAGACTACCAAAAATCTTTTGGGAATTATTATTCAGCAATTATATAAAGTATAATAACAATTTATCTTGAAGTCAAGGAAAAAATCATAAATCTGTTAATTAAAGAGAAGCAATCCAGTTTCCCCCTCTCATCATACAATATTACAAATATAATTTTCCTTACAGCATTTTCATTTCTATTTGGATAAGAATTTGCTCTATCAGCTCAGTGTTATAATTTCTAATAATAGGAAAGAAGGTAATGCATTTTTAGGAAATTACTAATGCTAATGATTTCCAAATGCATCAACTCTACCTATTTTTAATACCAAAGAATTATTTACTCTTCAAGATTTAGCTTTAAATGAATAAGCTCTTATCCAAATAAATGTGAACAGCTATTTACCATTTGTTAAATAAAAAAGAAAGTATACTTCTGTTTCTTTTTTTAAAGATTTGTTTATTTATTTGAAAGGTAGAACAAAGAGGGAGAGAGAGAGAGAAAGAGAGATCTTTCATTTATTGGGTCACTTCCCAAATGGCCACAAATGCTGGAGCTTCTTCCAGGAACTCCCACTTGGGCCATCTTTCGTTGCTTTCTCAGGTGCATTAGCAGGAAGCTGGATGGAAAGTGGAGCAGCTGGAACTGGGCCCCAAATGGGATGCCAGCAGCATAGTTGGCATCTTTATCCACTAAGCCACAATGCTGGCCCCATGCTTAACTTTCTTAAAAATGGTAATACTCTTATATATTACTAAATAGAATTGCATGCCTTGTGACATATTGAGTTTCCACTCAGTACAAGATCAGAATAAGAGACTGGAAACAATGACTCAAAGATCCAGAAAACATAAAACATTACACATAAAAATGTATGTGTAACGCAATATCATACCACCACCCCCACCACAACCAGACTCCCCAGGGCTGTCTTTGGTGTAAAAAGTAGCTGTAGTGGACACTGCCAGTGGTCTGTGGCTCCAAAATGAATGTGTGTGCCCCCTACAAATCCATTTGTTACAACCTGAACTTCCAGAGTGACAGTGTTAGATGTGGACTTTTTAAGTGATGGGCTTTTTTTGTAGTCATGAGGGTAGAACCCTCAGGAGTGGGATTAGTGCCCTCATAAAAAAGTGGGGGTGGGAACTAACCAGGCATTTTTAGCCCTTCTGTTCCTTCAACCATGTGAGGACACAACAATAAGCAAGCGCTCAGATCGCTGACTGGTTACTGTACTCAAGGTTTTCTTTGTTACATTTTTATAATTCACATCATTTTACCGATTATTAAATTAAGGCACAAAGTTGTCCAAAGTAACACATCTAGTAAGTCCTGTGACTTGAATGAAAACCAAGCCTAAAACGTCTCCCCTTCTCTTAAATAATCCATTATTATTTGTAGCTATTCTCTCTCTCTCTCTCTCTCTCTCTCTCTCTCGGATTTATTTATTTTATTTGAAAGAGAGAGAAGAAGGGGAGAGAGAGAGAAAGAGAGAAAGAGAGAAAGAGAGAGAGAGAGAGAGAGAGAGAGAGAGAGAGAGAGAGAATCATCCCTCTGCTGGTTCACTCCCCAAATGACTGCAATGGCTAGAGTTGGGACAGACCAAAACCAGGAGCCAGGTGCTTCTTCGAGATCTCTCACATGAGATTTTTCTGCTGCTTTACCAGGCATGTTAGCAAGCAGATGGATTGGAAGTGGAGCAGCTGGGACTGGAACCAGTGCCCATATGGGATGCTGGTGTTTCAGGCAGTGGCTTAACCCGCTATTTCACAGTGTCTGCCCCCATTGCTACTTCTTGTAGCAGTCACACATGCCCAGATAAATCTCCTACTTGTCTAATAAAGGTTAAAAAACAAACTTAATTAGTTCCAAGGAAGTAGCTATAATTGCAAGAAAAGATAAAATAATAAAAATGTGAGAATAATAATCTATAAATTTTTTACTGAATGTTTTTAAATATGTATAACATTTATCATTTTCTGTAAAAATATAAATCATTTAAAAATAAAAAGAAATGTGTGGACTGCATGAACAAGCTCACAAAACTAGGAGAAGCTGAGAGTGCTAATTGAGAATACCTCCTTACAGACTTAGTATTGAAATGGTTTCTTGTTTCTGATCTTCCAACAACATATATTTTTTAGTTTAAAAATAAATTCTAGAGTGAAAAAAGAAATGTATCTCTCTGATTCTTTGAAGGACTCTCACTTAAACTCTGTAATAAAGATCATGAACATGCACACTTACACAACAGTCTAATAACACTGTTAATAATGATATAAATATTAAATATAACTAAAGTAAGGACAAGTAAATACTATGCACTACTGCACTGTAAATAATTATACAGCAGTATGCACTGTTACACTGAAAATAATTATATAATTTCAGGATATACGAATGGCATAGCGTTAGTAAATTTGTCTTATTTACTAATAGCATTTTATCTGATTTCCCCAGTAGACGCTCACACAGGTATGGACTAAAAGCCCATTAGTTTACTTAACAAAGAAGTTTTCCAGGCCATCGATGGATTAGGCATTATGAAACAGGGGTGACAGAGTAGTGAGCAAGACCAGTAGGAAACCCTAACTTTATGAAGATTATAGTCTAGCAAAGAAAGTCAATGATGGCAAATCAATTATAAGTGGAATACATGCTATGAAAGTGGAAATATAGTGGTCAATGTCAACATGGATCTATGGAGGACATGAAAATCTAAAGATTCTACATGAAGTTTCCCAAGAAATTGACATTTAGCTAATACAAGAAGATGTGATAGACATGGAGAAGCCAATGGGATTGGTGCAGGGTGAGCTCCACTCAAAATCTTCAGGAAATTTGAGGGGAGGGAAAACTTCCTGATTTATTCTGTGAGGCCAGCACTAGTCTGGTCAGCAAAACCAGAGAAAGACATCACAAGAAAGCTAGCTACACACACTCTCTCTCATAAACACAAATGCAAAGATTCTCAACAAATTTTTAGAAAATCAAAACAAAATGTATAAATATGATAAAATATCATCACTTTTTGGAGTTTACTTCAGTAGAGCAAAATTGATTTTTCAAAAATTAATCAATATAATTGATCATATTAAAACACTAAAGGGGACAAATGATCTTAATAGATTCATATAAAATATTTAACAAAATATAAAATGCATATCTTAAAAACATCTCAGCAAAGTACAAAAAGAAATTTCTCAACTTGATGAAGAGCATCTACATAAAACCTACAACTAAAAATCACTCTTAATGATGAAAATGAAACGCATCCCCTCAAGATCAGGAAATAGATAGGAATGTATACTCTCACCACTTCTATTCAATATTCTACTGGAGCTCTAGTATTACAGAGCAAGAAAAACAAATAAAAGGGGTTCATATAGGAACTCTTTTTGCTCACAGAAAGTATATGTAGAAATCCTAAGCAAGTCAAGAGTTTTACTATATTCAAGGATGAGAAGATTAATACTATTGGCATACCTATTCTATCCAAATTAATATATATGTTAAAAGTAGTCCCAATAAAAGTTGCTGCAGGATTTTGTTTTTCAGGTAGAAATTGACAAGCTCATCCTAAAATTCACATCGAAATGGAAGGGATATAGCATAATCAAAACTAATTAGAAAAAGAAAAGTAAATTTGGAAAATTTGTATTATCTGAGTTCAAGATAAAGCTACACTGACCAAGAGAGTGTGGTAATTATTAACAATGAGTTAGAAAATAGGTCAATAATCATGAAGACAATTTGGGTCTCCAGTTGACAAAAGGACAAAAACAATTCAGCGGACAAAACAGTCCTTTTCAGAATTGTGTAGGAACTATTGAATGCTTATGCAAATGGTGAAGTTCAAATCATGGCTAACATTGATATATAGACACTAACTCAAACTGATCATAGATTTAGGTGTAAAAACTAAAATGGTAAAGTTTTAGAAGAAAATCTAGGAGACTACCTTTGTGAATTTGGGTTAAAGAAAATTTTTTAGATCCAACACCAACATTTTTGCAATCCAAAAATTAAAAAGTGCTATAAATTGGATTTCATCAAAATGAAGAAGATTGGCTTACCAAAAGAATTTGTAGAGCCAGTTCTGTGGAGCAGCAGGTTAAGCTGCAGCATGCAGTACAGCCATCCCATCCAGATGCTGATTCTAGTTCTGGCTGTCCACTACCTGTCCAGCTCCCTGCTAATGAGCCTGGGAAAGAAGCAGAAGATGGCCCAAGTTTTGGGGCCCCTGAACCTGATGTGGGAGACACAGAAGAAACTCCTGGTTCCCGGCTTCAGCCTTGCCCAGCCCCAGCCATAGCAGCCCTTTGGGGAGTGAACGATCAGATGGAAGAGCTCTGTCTCTCTCTTCTTCTCTCTCTTTAACACTGCCTTTCAAATAAATAAATCTTTTTTTTAAAAAAAGCTATTGTAGGCCGGCGCCGTGGCTCAACAGGCTAATCCTCCGCCTTGCGGCGCCAGCACACCAGGTCCTAGTCCCGGTCGGGGCACCAGATTCTGTCCCGGTTGCCCTTCTTCCAGGCCAGCCCTCTGCTGTGGCCCAGGAGTGCAGTGGAGGATGGCCCAGGTGCTTGGGCCCTGCACCCCATGGGAGACCAGGAAAAAGTACCTAGCACCTGGCTCCTGCCATCGGATGAGCGCGGTGCGCCAGCCGCAGCGCGCCGGCCGCGGCAGCCATTGGAGGGTGAACCAACGGCAAAGGAAGACCTTTCTCTCTGTCTCTCTCTCTCACTGTCCACTCTGCCTGTCAAAAAAAATAAAAATAAAAAAAAATTAAAAAAAGCTATTGTAAAGACAAAAGATGACAATTGCAGAGTTGGAGTATACATTAGTATTTGAAGATCACATACCTGATAAAGGACTTCTATCCAAAACCAAAATAACTATCAATACTAAATAATTAGAAAACAATCACAATTTTAAAGTTCAAAAAATTTTGCACATTCTTCACCAAACAAGATATACAGATAGAAAATAAAACACATGAAATAGTCCCTTTAGTCTTCAGGTAAATGCAAATTAAAACTACAATGAGATATCCATCTAATCTATTAGAATAGCTAAATTTAGAAACTACTGGTTGTATCATTTGTTAGTAATGATTTGAAGGCAATGGAGCATTCATAATACACTGCTGATAGAAATTTAAAATGGGGTAATCAGTTTTGGAAAACAGTTTCAGGGGCAGGCACTGTGGAATATAGGTTCAGCCTCCACCTGTGGCACTGGCATCCTATGTGGGTGCTGGTTTGAGTATCATCTGCTGCTCCACTTCCAATCCAGCTCCCTGCTGATGGCCTGGGAAAGCAGCCTAAGTACTTGGGCCATCTTCCACTGTAGGAACTTGATATGGGTTTCCCACATAGGTGCAGGGCTCCAAGCACTTGGACTGTCTTCCACTGCTTTCCCAGGCATATTAGCAGGGAACTGGATTGGAAGTGGAGCAGCCTGTACTTGAACCAGTACCCATAAAGTCAAAGTGCTTGGGCCCCTGCACCCACATGGGAAACCCGGGAGAGGTTCCTAGCTCCGGCCATTGTGACCTTTTGGGAAGTGAACCAGCTGATGGAAGATCTCTCAGCTTCTGTCTCTCCATGTCTCTCTGTAACTCTGTCACTTGAACAAAATAACTATTTTTTTTAAAAAGAAAACCATTTTAATAATTTCTTAAAAAGTTGAAATATTCCTACTATATGATCCAACCATGTTATTGCTAAGTAAATTTGGGAAATGTCCATATAAACACTTGTGAACTGATATCCATAGCAGCTTTACTTGTGATAGCCAAACAAATGAAGTACGTGAAGAATGCATAGGAAAAGTGTGTTCCTCAATGTCAAGACAAGGGCTGTTCAAGAGCAGTTTTTTCATACTATTTGTTAAACTCTTTACTTAACATAGAGTTAAACATGTGTATAAAGAAAATTGAAAATAGATCTCAGTATGGGAACAAGAGAGGGAGGAGCAAGAGGGATGGGAGTATGGGGGGGAGGTGGGCATGGTGGAATCACCATGTTCCTAAAGTTGTAATTATGAAATGTATGACGTTTGTAACTGTAAAGCTGTATAGTTCTATATACAGTCCTACAGACTTACTTCTAAGGGTACAGTTTAAAAACTTGCCAGGGGACCCCAAATTCCTTTAAGCTGGGTGGTAAAAATACCATCTTAAGTGTTAAAATGATCATATGGATAGGATTAAGGGCCTGGTAATATTAATAAAATTAAAAAGGAGAGAATGCTCCAACATGAGAAGCAGTCCACACAGCAGACTCATAGAATGACAATCACGTTAAGTAACACTCTGATCTCTGAATCAGCCTTTAAGGCATTGTGGTCTGGCTGAAAAGCCCACAAGAGCATTTTGGGCATGGAAAGCCAAGACACTATAGCAAAAAATGTCCTACATGTAGGACCTTGGTGGAAGAAACCCTAGTGGAAAGAAATGGTCATCAAAGAAGGAGGTACTTTTCTCTGAAGAGAGGAGAGAACTTCCACTTTGCTTATGGCCTTAACTAAATACTGATGGAGTTTGTGGATTCAAAAGTTTTCCATAGCCAATACAGCTCATGTCAAGAATCTTGGGTGGTCACTGATATCATACATAAGAGTGTTAATTGCTAAATTAACAACAGGAGTCACCGTGCACTAACTTCCCATGCAGGACCTCAGTCCTCAAAGATTTGTATTATAATTATGTCTAAGTGATCACAAAAGATCTAACATTCTGGGTGCTTCTTTAAAGACTAATTAAGTTTCTTTAAAAAAAGTGAAATTAACTTCAGGGTACAATGACTTTGAACAGCCCTTGTCTTGACTGTTGAGAAACATACTTTTTTTGTGTGTGTGCAAATTGTTGAACTCTTTACTTAGTATAGAGTTGGTCCTCTGTGTATAAAGTTAATTGAAAATGGATCATATTGGAGAAGGGGAGTGAGAATGGGAGAGGGAGGAGGTGGAGGGGTGGGAGTATGGGTGGGAAGATCACTATATTCCTAAAGTGGTACTTATGAAATACATGAAGTTTGTATTCCTTAAATAAAATGTTTCTTTGGGAAAAAAATAAAATGTGTGTTATGTATGTGATAGAAAAGTACTTAAGAACAAAAAAGCAGAAATTAATTTGTTCATGTAAAAACATGACAAACTTCAAAGTATTTAAGATAAGTAAGTGAAATGACAAGAAGAAATACACACTGTTTGATTCTATTTAAAAACATTCTCGAACAGATAAATTAATTTTAGTGATAGTAAGCAAATCAGTTGTTGCTTAAGAATGGTAGGGGTAGAGGAAATAGGGTAGGGAAACAAAAGGGAAATGTGGAAATTTAGAGATAGTAGATGTGTCAACATACTAATATGAGGCCATACTGTGGCAATTACAGTATGTGTATGTATCAAAACTAATAGATGCATACTTTAAATAAATCTATTGTTCAACAATCAAATCTCAATAAATCTGTGTAAGAAGGAAAATAAAATAAATTGGGTCACTAATATGGGAAAATGAAATACGTTTATGTAGTAAGTGTGTGTGTGTGTGTGTGTGTGTGTGTGTGTGTGAAAGAGAGAGAGAGAGCAAGAGAGAGAGAGTGCATGTGGAGGTATATTCCCCATATCTATAGGAATACACACTGGCCGAGAAAGGTGCTAATTGTATATTTTAAATGAAAAATCAAGTTGCACAAGGATATATAATATAATTTTATTTCACAAAAATAAGAATCTATTTTAAGCAGACAAAAATTAATGAATGAAAAGGCTCCAACATTTACAAAATGTTTATTGATATAAAAAGAATATATTTCATGTAGTTCATAGATACAATTCTAAGAATTTAATGGTACTTCCTCCCTCCCACCCTCATTCTTTATTTCTTCCTTTCTTTTTTTCTTTTAATTTTTGTGAGAACATGCCAAAATATTAAGTCATTTCTTAAAGTGTTAGATTATGGGGAATTGCTTTTGAAATGTTTATTTTTTTTTTATTTTATTTTATTTTTTTTTTTACAGGCAGAGTGGACAGTGAGAGAGAGAGACAGAGAGAAAGGTCTTCCTTTTTTTGCCGTTGGTTCACCCTCCAATGGCCGCCGCGGTCGGCGCGCTGCGGCCGGCGCACCGCGCTCGTCTGATGGCAGGAGCCAGGAGCCAGGTGCTTTTTCCTGGTCTCCCCATGGGGTGCAGGGCCCAAGCACCTGGGCCATCCTCCACTGCACTCCTGGGCCACAGCAGAGGGCTGGCCTGGAAGAGGGGCAACCGGGACAGAATCCGGTGCCCCGACCGGGACTAGAACCCGGTGTGCCGGCGCCGCAAGGCGGAGGATTAGCCTGTTGAGCCACGGCGCCGGCCTGAAATGTTTATTTTTTAAAAGATGTCTCCCCTATACAATTTCTATCAAGCTGAGGCTCTAGGAGCATATTCTAGACCACAGGATCTGGCTCCACCCTTGAGAGTGCAATTAGTGTATCTGCCCTGATCCAGTACTAATCCTCCATCACCTCACTTGGTACACCAGTCATTAGTGGTTGCTGACCCAAGAACTTTGACGTTTTTTAAAAGTCAAATCAAAGCATTGTTCTCTAAATAAGTGCACTTCACATAGTGAAAATCTATTTCCTTATGCACCAGCATGTTTATATTTCTCCCTCTATTAAGGACAAATTCAACTTTTTAGGCCAGCCATCCTAAATATTTTGCTGCCTGTTAATTGTGCC
This sequence comes from Sylvilagus floridanus, assembly GCA_949820135.1. Taxonomy (NCBI): domain Eukaryota; kingdom Metazoa; phylum Chordata; class Mammalia; order Lagomorpha; family Leporidae; genus Sylvilagus; species Sylvilagus floridanus. Next base: position 1,467,519 of record OX463245.1, read on the forward strand.
TACATGTCATAATCATGATTTTACTGGATTTGGGGCTCCATGATATGTCAGGGCCTGTGGAAGTATGTAGAATCTGGCTCTTCAATGCCCTTACTGTGGTCCAAGCAGTGTTCTGCAGTTAAGGTTGCTCAATCTTGTCTCCACCCTTCTACTCTTGAATTTGGTTGTATGAAGGAAAACAGTGATGAGCATTTGTGGTTAGGTCTTGTTATTCTCCTCTGCCCAAAAGTTTCACGAAATAATAACCTATATCCAACAGTTGCTTTAGTCTGAACATCTTGGAGAAACAGTCCTATTGGAACATCCTATTAATATATTATTGAAAAGTTCTGGGGATATTTATATTGCTGAGAGTGGCAGAACTAAGAACCAAATGCAATGGTAGGTTTAACAAGGATCTGATGATCTGGATAGCCTGGGACATAGCTGCCTTAGCCCATAATTGCTATTGTGAGAACACACAAAAAATTTTTCTTTGTTGCAGACTAAAATGCCCCCGGCCAGCATCAGGACTTGTAGTACAGCAACAACCATACTACCACCGTCATTGCTTCAAAACATGTATAATGTTCTTGATTCAGAGTTCTTGGCAAAGTAAAGCCCTCACCAGAGGGAGTCCAACAGGCAGGGCTTCATTTATCCAAAAGCACAAATATTCATCTGCTTTAAGTGATGGCATGGCCTGAGCCTCAGCTTCTGGTGAGATAAAGTGCATTTAAACATGCCCCAAATACACATGGAGTGGCACTCATTCTGTTAGGTGATGGTGAATAGAGAGTAGAGAGATACATTACATACACACAGGCACTGCTTTCAAGGAACCCACTGTCCAGTGAGGAAAAGACAAACACGTAAATGTAAAACATTATGACACTTCACAATCTCCACTGAGATTTACCCTCTCTATATAAAATCTTGTAGTAAAAAGAATAAAACAGTATCTTTTAAAAATATTTTATTTGTTTATTTGAGAGGCAGAGTTATAGACAGATAGAGGAAGAGACAGAGAGAAAGGTCTTCCATTCCCTTGTCCACTTCCCAAATGACCGCAACAGCCAGAGATGAGCCGATCCAAAGCCAGGAGTCAGGAGCTTCTTCTGGGTCTCCCACATGGGTGCAGTGGCCCAAGCACTTGAGCCATCTTCCACTGCTTTCTCAGGCCATAAGCAGAGAACTGGATTTGAAGTGGAGCAGCTGGAACATGAACTGATGTCCATATAGAGTGGTGGCACCACCACAGGTGGAGGCTTAGCCATAGTGCCAGCACCTAAATTAGTATCTTTAACCTTGTTTCACTAACACTTGAAAACTGACATTTCTCCCCTCCACCTTCATGGCACACCAAGTAAAATTCATGAGAACATATTTATACTCCAGGAAACTTGCTAAAGACACTAATATAGTCAGATAAATGAATGTTGGAGATGTGGGGAATTGGAGGAGACACTAAAGCATGGGTGCTTGTCTAGGCAGATGATGATGGAGTAAACAACGCATAAAAGATGGGAGAGAAGTTGATTTCATTAGAGAGCTCTTTAGGAAGAATATGTGACAGGAATTAATGATTGAGTGGAAGCATGGAACTAAAGAACAAAGAATCTTTCCTGTAAGTTTGTTTTGAATCTAAAAACACCATGAGTGGGGTAGGTGTTTGGCTATTTGCCTAGTGATTAAGGCATTTTTTGGCACACCCACATCCCATATTAGATGCCTGGGTTCAAGTCCTGGCTCACCTCCCAGTCCCAGCTTCCTGTTAATGTGAATTCTGGCAGGCAGCAGGTGGTGGTTCAAATGGTTTGATTGCTGCCACCCACATGGGAGACATAAATTGAGTTCTCAGCTTCTAGTTTTGACCCGGCCCAGCTCAGACTATTGTGAGCATTTGAGAGGTGAACCAGCAGATGGTAGCTCTGTCTGCTTATCTATCTGCTTTCAAATACGTTTTTAAAATAAAATAAAGCAAAAACAATATGAATGTAAAGTCCAAGATGATTTCTGGGCCTTTCCCAAACTACTCCATTTCATGTGATATTCAGTTCTATAACAAAGAAAAACACATTTCCAGCTACAGAGCAAAAATTTTTTTTAGAAGGAACATATTATCTTTGACAAGCAATGTTCTAGAGACAAAGCTGAACTGACTAACAGCACTTGCATATTTCAGAATAAATGGTTATGCACTGATAGGGCAAGAAGCCAAGATCGCTATCCAAGGTGCTGAATCGATTCATCTTGTGATCTGAATCAGTGCTTGGGTTGCCCTTTTGCTTGTGACTATGTCAAGCTCAGCTCTCTGACAGAGTAGCAGCCTTGGCCCAGACCAAACAAGATATCAACTGCCTAGCACATTGGCTGCCTGCTTTTCTCAGGACTAGCTGACTCTGGCTTTTGATCAAGTGAGGAGTCTGATTTCCCATGTGGACTCCTGGAAGATCAGCCAAAGCTTCAAGCTCTCTGTATCTACAGAGTTTAAAAATATACTGATAGGTAAACATTTCCCATAGGAATAAAACTGATCATCCAAGAGAGAAGATAATTTGTTACTATGGATGGCTGGTGAGTTGGAGAAACTGATTCTCAGGATTTTATTTCAGCACATCTAGATGTCAGGACCCTGACATTCCACTTTTGCAGGGAATTTCTTTGGGCCACTGGTCTATATATGGAGCTCAGCACTCTAAGGGATGTATTTTCTACCCCCAGAGGAAAAAACAAACATATTTTGAGGTACTGTACAGAAGCTGATATTTAGCATCAAGTAAGTTAAATGGATTAGAGCTCCAAAGGAAAGAGGATTGGCATGCACTGTAGTAGTTGGGGAAAGCTCCACAGAGAAAATTAGAGAATGACTTGGGCATTGGTGTACATAGAGACTTCAAATATATGGGAAGAGGGTGTGCACTGATGACAGTATTAAGGGAATGGAAGTTTCCACAACATATTTGGAAGATATGCAGCTCAGCTTAGAGCTTCCTATTGTTTCTGCATATGGTGTGTCTCACTGTTCCCTCCTACAGTCTCAAAAAACTACCACCCTTGGGACCTTCCCCACTGCAATCACATTATTTTTCTCATACAAAAGAAAGAAGCATCTTTTCAAGTATATTGATACTTGGAAGAAAATAATTCAACAGTCTGCCTAGAGTACTTTTGGTATTTCCTAGAGTCATGCTTGTTCAAGGTGTATGGATCCTTTTAAAATTTCTGGCCCTCGGAGGTGGGCATTTGGCTTAGCAGTTAAGGTGGCAGTGCGGAATAGCTTCACCTCATCAGAGTACATGGGTCCAAGTCCTTGCTCCACTACTGACTTTGGCTTCTTGCTAAAGGTCACTCGAGTTGGGTCCCTGCCACCCATTTGGGAGACCTGGATTGAGTTCCTGGTTGTCTGTTCAGCCTGGTAGCCAGAGTTATTGTGCGCATTTGGGAAGTGAACTAGCAGATAGAGTTTTCTTTCTCTCTCTCTCTCTCTCTCTCTCTCTCTCCCTCCCTCCCTCCCTCCCTCCTTACCTCCCCTTCTCAAGTTAATAAATGAAAAATAAAAAATTAAAACTTCTAGTCCTCAAACCTTAGCCCTGATAATTTTTCTCCTGGGTGGTTGAGGAATGGTTAATAATGTATAGTTTCCAATTTGTAACAAAATCTGTCTTGAGACTAAAAAGGCCAATTTAAAAATGAATGGAAAGTGCAGGCAGAGAAGGCAGAGAGGGAGGAAGAATCTTAAAGTGTGACACTTGATGGTAAAAATGGAAAGATTTCATAGAGAAAAAACTTTATTGACCGAATTTACAAGAACTTTGTTCATGAGTCTCCTTTAAAACTAAACAGTGAGGTTGATTTAACATTCCACTTATCATATTTTTAAAGGGCATTCTGAACATGTTTTCAGCACATTCATTTTCAACAGTTGAAAGATTTCCAGACTTTTGTGTTAAAGAAACAAGCAAAGGAAGAGCCACGGCAGTAAAAATGCAGCCCCAGGAGCTTGATGTGACCCAGACACAAGAGCCCCCTTCTCTGGAGTTTTGACTTTTGAGCAGAAACAGACAAAGCAGAGAACTCCCTTGATTTCCTGTGAAGAGTTACAAGTGGAGGAGACCAGAAGGATTTTAGATTAGTCTCCATTAGGATTTCAGTATCGGATAGGTTAACGTATTTAATGAAAGTTAGTTAAAAACTGATTGATATTGTTTAGTATTATTTAAAACTGACAGGTTTTGATGACTAAGTGTGCCACACAGATATGGCAAACAGCAAACATCTAAAATTCTACTTATTCAGCTGATAGGGCAAGGGGTGTGAATACAGTTCACAAATATTCACCAGATTTCAAGCACATCCCCAGCTAAGCTCCTCATCACCATTCTTTCAACAGAACTTTTTAGCTAGTATGAAATATTTTCTCTTTCCTCCCTTCCCCTCTCCTCCCCCCCCACTCCTTTCTCCCCTTACTTTGTTCCTTTTATTTGAAAGGCAGAAGAACACAGAGACCCTCCCATCCGGTGGTTCACTCCCCAAATGCCTGTCATAACAGGAGTCAGGAACTCAATTTGGGTCTTCCCCACATGGGCAACAGGATCCAAGACTGGAGTCATCATCTGCTACCTCCTGATGTGTGTATTACAAGGAGGCTGGAGTTCGGACTGGAGCCAGTATTCAAACCCAAGCAGCATATTAACTGCTGTGCCAAACACCTGACCCCAAAGGGTAGTCTGAATCACACATCCCTGATTCCTCACTAGCTGTGTTCCTCTTGAGAGGCACTTCTGTGCTCCTCATTTTTTCATGTCTTTTGCCTTTGCCTCTTCACTCTCATTTAATTAGGGACACACACTCTCCTGTCTTCAAAGGCCCTTTTCCTTCTATCACCTCCCAGCTTTAGTCCATTCAATTTGTCCATTGTCAATTCACTATTTCCCATTCCTATTCATTTCCTTTTGCACCACAAACAACTGTAATGATTATGCCTTTGTCTTCTGCACAGGGCACCATGGAAAGTCTTTGGGTGTCTGAACCATTAAGAGCACACACAATTAGGTCTCAGGTGTTCAGTGTGAGGATGTAAAGTGGTGCTCTGGAAAAACTTCAATGCTGAGTATCTAGAAGAATTGTTTTAGTGCTTATCTTGTAGGAAAAATGTACCTATGTAAAATAGGTTATTTGCTGATCTCATAAAATCCATAAAGTACTAGTGCACTCAAAAGAAAGAATGAAAAGGCATTTATTAGGGTTTCTCAGTATCCCTGGGAAAGGAGGTCTCATGTATCTCCAAATATTAATCATGTCTCTGTTCACTTCCTGCCTTTTTTATACTGAACAGTCCCTGCTGAAATGAGTAAGGGACAGCTGGTACCAAGAGTAGCACACCTTGGATATTGCATGCTCTACTTGAAGAAACTGAAGTGCAGAGAAAAGAAGGGCAGCTGGCATGTTCTCCTAAGAGCAGATGTTTAGCAAATGTCTATGTGGATTAATCATGATGTGCTTAGTACTACTCAACCTTGAACATATAAAATAGAGGTGTATTTTTAAATATATGTACCAAACTTTAATTTCCATTTCACACTCAAAACTTCTGTACAAAAAAAGGCAAAGCAGGCAGAAAGATTACAATGACTTCAGCAAACGATGTATGACAACAGTTTTGGGAATGCAAAAGTCTTATACAGATGTAGCAGTAAGATTGGGTTCCAATGTTCTGGGCCCTTTAAGATAGAATTAATTATTCACATCCAGAAAAAAATTATAGCTGTCTAGGACACAAGATTGAATAAGAAGTCTCTGAATTCTACTGCACAACTGGATCCCAAGATTGATGAGCCTTCATTTTTTCTTTTGAGGAAGTATGAAATCATTTTTCCTTAAATGTGATGATGTATCAAAAGCCTCAGTTTACGATTAATGCCTTTATATGACTGTGATGACTAAAAGTTGATGAAACATGATATTAATAGTTCAAAGGTAACATCCAAGTTCCTTTCTGGTTGTTAATTAACACTCCAGCCATTTAATGGGTCAGCATAATTCAAAATACCAGTTTCCACTTGTTTTTGCCAATTACTAGTGGTATGTGAAAAATTTCTGAGAAGAGAGTTATAACGTCAAAGTAGTAATGTATCTGAGAAACATATTCATTTTGTTGTTTACCCAAAAATAGGTATCTGAGTCATGGAAAACACTGTTTATTTGAAAACTATGAGACATCAAATATGAAATATTGACACTGACATTGTCGCTAGCACTTTCCCCTAAACCACCCACAGGCTTGGACACACGTGCATGCAGCATGAAACAAGTGATTGTTCAGACTCCTGATGCCTGGAGGACAGTCTGTTAAAAGAATATGTCTCCCACAACAGCTCTGGTGTGACCCAAGGCCTCTCACCAGCTAGTGATCACAGACATTCAGTTAACCTGTCCTCCTGATAATTCAGACCCTGGACTTTCCAGAATCCATCTACCGGTAAATTGTGGCTTTGAAAAACAGAGGCCTGGCTAATTGGAACAAGCCAGCAACCCCTCATATAATGTTTGGTCCTATTTGATAGAAAGGGTAATTAAAAATTATAAATGTGCTCAACTATTTACTCTGAAATACATATTATCTTTCAAATTATATATATTATATATGTATATATATACATATATATAATTCGGCAGATAATCTAACATTTTCCCACTTCGCCAGCTGTGGTCTATGAGATGCATGACTTGGATTCAAGTCCCTGATGCCTTCAGAGCCCTGCAGTGGTTGAAAAACCCTTTCTTCTCTTCAAGCCTTCATCCTGTCACTTGATAAAGGAGGACAAGGGACGAGGTCATGCTAAACACTGCGTATCTACTTCTAATCTTGACAGTTGTTGCCCAAGCGGAAATCAGGGCTGCCAAATTGAAGACTTCTTAAGGAGAATATTTAATGACCTTATTCATCTCGTGTTACCACATTTTCTGGCTTCTTCCACGGTTTTAGGATCCCTATGTGTGAGAAAATCTTGGAGGCCATTCAGTAGATTTGTGTTCTGATGAAACTCATTCCAAGCAGCTGTGCTTACTCAACTTGAAATCCCCACAAGGATAGGGCTTTACCTCTCTCTGTTGACCGATGTTTAGATATAGACCAGAGAATTTTTCCTGCCACTTGACTGCATTTCTTTGCTAAAACAAAACAAACACTTCTTCCCTTTTCTTACAGGACTGACGGGAATGTGGGCTGGCCACTAAAGTCCAGAAAGCACTGGAATCTTACAGTTCATTTCTTGGGCTATTGGGAATGATGTGAAATGCTGATGAATCCAAACCCATAGTCTAGGATTAGACTTATTATTCATAACTGCTGAGAGAGTCTTTCCTTCGTATGGAAGCAGACAAGTAATAACACAGGACAGACTGAGGGGTTACGTCAGAGGGTCCAGTTCCATCCCACAGAAGGTATTCACAGGCTGCATGGTGACAAAGGAAGAGCCTGGAGTCAGGAGGACATATCCTGGGTTTCAGGGCCTACTATGTGGGAGCCACCCGCCCCCTCTCTGACCACACCCTCCTGGTATCATTTTCCACTGGAGGTCAGAATAGAAGGAAGTCAAGATTCTATGCCAATTCAGCTCTGATCCACAGAATTACTGCAGGCTTTGGAATGTCATTCATTATCAAGAGAAAGTGGACAGCTGCTTACTGAACTCTACTCACGAAGGAAAAACGGTGGAGTAGTCATTTCACTGGCTCCCAGCCGCCAAAAATCATGGAGATGATCTGTTTTAGTTGCCTATTTTGTAGATGAGGCAGGTGAGATGCAGGGAGCTTAAGCAAGTTTCCCAAGGTCACATTGTAAAGCATTAGTAGGGCTAGGGCTCCATCCAGGTACTCAGTTTTCATTCTTCGGAAAGCTAGCCAGGTAGAATAGGGAAGAGCTGCTTATTAAACACCAGGTAACCAGAAAATGGTAACACATGCATGGTGCACCAAGAACAGAGCTCCTATTGGGAGGACTGTGCACCCGGCACTTTAAAGGTTGGCAAATTTACCCACAGGCTCAAAGTTGGGGCTCCACTTCCCTGTTGCTACAGGAACAGGGCTGAAGCAGGGAGATGAAATGTTTTATTGCCTGCATGCCCTTCTGCTAGCCTGTCCCCCACTTCCAACACAAGCACCTGTATCAGCTCAGCTTCAATACACATCTATCTATTCCTGCTGCTCTTTCTCGATCAAAATAGAGGTGATTTTCCTCTTGCAAAATTAAAAGGGAACATTAGAGAGATATAAACCAGACAGAAAAGAAATATGCTGATTAATAAAGCACATGCCCACAGAAAAGTTGCATGTGTGGCTCCTGTCTGAGGAAAGAGAACGGGTGTACTGAATTCAGAACAGTTGGGTTGGATTCTCCATGTGCATTTTTCTCTTCTCCGTCAGGATAACAGTTGTGTTTCCTGTAGCTGAGCTGGCACAGGAAATCAAATACTTCGTGTTTCTATGAGCTATGCTTCCCAGAGAGATAACACATCTAGAATTAAAGCACTACCACAAACTATTCGGAATTTCTGATTGTGACAGGTGTGATTAAAGGACTCCAGTAGCAAAGATCAAAGTCTCCAAATTTTGCCTTTGGAGAAGGGGATTTCATTTTGAACATCAAAGGTAAGGCTCTCAAGTCAATTTATGTTCTGCTGGGTTGAGTCAGTCAGGATACAAATTAAGGTCCATATATTTCAGTGACAAGAAGGAAATGGTTATGTAAATACACGAGTATTAACATCAATCTGTATTAAATTATGTAAACATATACATCTTCTGAGGTCAGCACACAGATCCTCTTCTCTGAGCAGAGCTCTACTGAAGCATTGCTCGAATTTGTTTGGAAGTCGACTCATCATTCAAGTGCTTTGTAGTGAACCTGAATGGAGAGAGATGATGGAGGTCAGCTTGCAGACGGCACTCTGCAAACGCTTCAGGAATGACTCCCTGCCCATCTTTACCTTGGGAAATACAAGTGATATTTACAAATCCAATGAGAGCTTGAGTCTTTATACAAAGAGCCATGTGCTACAGCGGTCATGGCAAAAGGAATACTATTATTATTAAACCAAGTAGATTTTAATTTTTTTAAATTTTAGCTAGCCAAACAATTACACGGGGCGTATAAAGCAATCTAATTTTCCAAGGAGGTAGACATCATATGACTGAGTGCCGAATTTTGGGCAGCGAGGCTACCTCTGCCGAACCAGATTACAAATCTGGTTTTTCTTAAAACGTCTGTGGGTCTCTATTTTCATGTCAACTATTATCCTCATGGTTACCACAAGGGGGCACAAGTGCAGGTGAACAAACAAAAAAGTGGTGCCATCTGCAGCCTCGAAACTGGTGTCCACATCATTTGTGCAAAAGAAAAGAAAGAAATGAACCGGTCCTAGGCATTCCACAGAAGTTTCCAATTCACTCAAGTAATTTGGCAGTGAGGTTATCGCCTTCATTTTACAGATGGGAAACTGAGATCCAGAGATGGCCGACTCCAGACCACAAAGGTGCCCCGATTCATGATTGTGATTTCTGACCTGAACCTTGGTCTGACTGCCTCCAAAGTCAGCTCTTTCCAGTTCACCACGTCTCCCTGAGTGCTCAGGGGGAACTTAACACCTCGCACTGCGCCCTGCCCTTGAAAAAGTTTTATTTGATTGGATAAAGCTGGGACATTGAAAACATTTAGACACTACAGCCTTCTTACTGTGTGTAGATATGCCAGCATGGTCTGTAATAGGCATCAATAGAGGAAACATTGATTTATCCAAGGATCTGGAAGGCTCTTACATTAATACTGATAATACAGAATATCACACTATTCTGAAGGATGATGACTTAGTAACATGGCAAAATAGGCTCCAGCTCATTGTCTAGCCTGTTCATTTTCATGTGCATCTCCGTTACTTCATTTGTTAAAGGGGAAAATAGATTGGCCTTACATCTGAGTTGTGATGGTGGAGGGGACAATGTGATTGTAACTGGAGCATAAATCGCTTGTGTTGTATATAGATAGACAATTTTGCACCCATTCCACTTACACTTTTTGAACACTTACGCATGCACAATATAGGTGGAATGGAGGGAAACCGAAGGGGAAAAAGCTGGCAGGAACCATAAACTCTGCAGATTATATGCACAACGGTATGATTCATTAAATTCTCATAGATGTGATACAGCTAAAAATAAGAATCCCCTCTCAGAAGAGGATGAAGCACATGCCTCCTTGGGAAAAGACAGAGATCAAGCACTTGGGCATTACTTGTTTGAAGCCATGGCTGGCGAAATATTTATGCATTTGCACAGAATATAGCAGAGTTCTCAACTCTTGAAGCTGCACATGTGAACCATGCATACATGTGAACATGCAAACAAGACAACACACACACACACACACACACAATGGGTGTCTGGGTCCCTGGCCCAGAGACTCTTATTCACTTTGGGTCCAATACTTAGTCTCAGTGTTTCCTGGGGCTATCCCTCAATCCTGAGGTGCAGCCAGGCTTGGGAATCACTGACCAAGACAGAAAGTGAGTCCCAAGGACTGCTTCTCCTGAGAAGTCCACACGACTCCCAAAGCATCTTGGCTGAGTCTGGTGGGCCCACGACTTGTGGGATCCCACAGATGCAAGGTTAGGGTCTAGCTTAGCCATTTACTCTATGGCATCCATCTCTGAATCTCATTTTCTTCCACCTGTAAAAAGAGGATGCTAAAGATGGTGCTGGCCTCAATAGGTTGTTGGGAAGATGAAACATGTGGAAATACAGCTGAGGTTGACTGATGAAGGGCTGGCTGCCCCATGTAAGTTTACCACCGAACTGGGCTCACCTGAGGGCATTCAGCAGCCCCTCCACGCTGTCTGGGGCCTGTTCCTTCAAAACCTTTATGCAGCCTTTCATCTAGAAGAAAACACAATGTTGCATCAATATCCTCGTAATCTGGTCCATATAATATTTATCCATAATAACACCTGTTCATAAGAGTATCACATTATTCTTGCCCAAAGAAATTAAATAGAAAGATGAGTTTGGCTTTCCTCCTCCCTCTGAGTTTCAAGAGAATTCTGTATGACCACAGTCATTGCCAATTTTCATACTGCACTGCAATTGCACATTTTACTTGTCTGGCACTTGGGGACAAAGACTTCAGGTTTCGATCTTCTTGTCTTGTACTTCACAGCCAGGTGCAGCATGTTCCCTCTGCTCAGTCTCAGCTGAGATTTACTGACTGCATTACCAACCTGACAATTCTGTATCACTCTTCTGCCCAGAATGCTACCCCTCTTCACCTGCTCCACTTGAAAACCCTTAATGCCTTTTCTTTCTTTACTGAGTACCAGAGATCACCAACTATAGAAGGCTCTTTGGACCTCACTAGCTCACCAGATATAAGTTAGCATCATTTCTTGGTGTTCCCAATGCCACTCTGCCATTGATCAGAGAAGCTTGGAGAGTTCATGGTTCAGGTTTGTCTCCTGTCCTAGACCCGGTGTTTCTGAAGGTGCACATCTTTGTCTCGTTCATCTTTGAGAGGATTTGGTAAAGCGCCATTGTTAAGAGCGTGAGCTTCATAAATGCTTAGATTTGATGCATGCTTTCCTTTTTGGTAACTGCATGAACCTAGGCTAGTTTTTTTAAGTTTATTTTGTGACCTTAGAATAATCTACTCATAATTTGGGCAGTGTCTGAAAACTAACATTGATTATACTATACTATGAATATCCTGGAGTGCTATTTTTGGCAAAATGAGAATCTGTGGCAAAGCACAGAAGATGATCACTCACTTTGAAGTCAGATTTTCATGGGCTGGTGCATTAGATTTGGTTATACTATGGGCTATGGGTCTCTCATAAAGGTCGCTTACAAACATTTTCTGTGGGTTTACACTGGATCTCCTAAAGGCCTGACAGACTCCCATAAACTGATGGAGAAAGCCAGACACAGAGCTGAGAATCGTCTGAGGGTCACATGTAGGCTCATCAGGGAAGGGAGTCATGACAGTCACAGATGTCTCTCATTGGCCAGGCCTGGAAAAGCTAGCAGCATGCTTCCTGGAGTGGCAGCAGGACTAAGACACGCAGATGCTGTCCTGCCCGACAGAGCTCACGGTGCAGAGGGAGGAGAGAAAGCTCACTACCACGGTGAGGCAAGTGTGCCTGCAGAAGACCAGAGGGGCAGTGAGAATACAGGTGGAGGAGGAGGTGGAAGAGCTGTGGGAACTCTGGGGACTCTCCAGCTCCGTTTCAGGATGATTCGTGCTGCGGGGTGAAGAAAAAGGGGCTGCCAAGGATGCAGTCAGGGCCACATTCAGGGTTCAGCAGCGCCCTTGGTGGGTGCTATGCTATCTCCTCATGTGGTTGACACGGAATGGTCCAGAAGGAAGCAGGAGGGGAGAGGAGGCCCAGTGAGAGCACCTGAGGGCATGAAGTGTGGGAGTATCAGTGAGCAGGCCGGGAGCGTGGCTCTGCGGTTGATCCTGCAGGACTCGGCGACTGACTGGTTTCAGGGGTGAAGACAATACCCAGGTTGCTGGGGGCACCAGTTCTAGGGTTCTGGCTTAGACATCACAGGGCTGGAGGACGGTGAACTGCCTGCGGCAGGAACCCAGGAGTCGGAACAGAGTGATGGGGAAAGGAGAACCTTTAGTTCTGGAGCTGGGCATGTTTCAGGTGTCCATAGGAAGTGGGGTCTGGAATCTGGGCGAAGTCAGGGATTAAGGAGCGCTTGCTTGTTCTATCCTGCGATTATAAGGGGGTCATTTGGAAGCATTTGGAATCTCCTTGCTGGCACCCACTTCCAGCAGCTCTCCTCAGAAGAGCTCATCCCCGGAGGCCTCGGGGACGTTGCTCTGCTGCTTCTCTCTCTCTGGAGTACTCTTCCTTCCTTCTGTCCATCTGGGGAAACCTGGCATCTTTTTCCAGGTCCATCTCCGACACCATCCTCTATCTCTGTCACTGTGCAAAACGGTCTTCCCTTACCTGACAAGCTCACTGCATGCCTATTCTGCACTCCTGCAAGCCCTTGGTCAGTGGTGCACGGTCCTTCCTCCAGCTCCTCACACTAAGTCCTTGTTTGCTTCTTCCTTGATGCTGACTCCCTGAGGACTTAGAAACCCAGTGCCCACAAGGGCAGATTTTACAGCAGACTGGTATCGGAAGAAGACTCTCTGTCATTGGAGGAAATGGCCCATCTTGAATTTGTGCTGCATATGAACTTCAGTACAACAGAGCTTTCTAAGCACAACCTGCATGAACCAACTGGCTTCCTCACGGTGACTTGCAAAACTGAACAGTACTCGCTATTCATGCCTCCCCAGAAAGGCTCCTTAAATGACATGCAAAGCCAAGCTTTTTAAAAATTAGGGCTATAAGGCATAATTGGACCTAGCATGTCTTTAATTGGTCACTCTGTGAAATTTAATAAGTGTCTATAGTAAATGAGAATGTCTTATGAGGTAACAAACTCAACCATACTCAATATGTAGTTATTCAAATAACTATTTTTCTTCAATCCATCGAATTAAAATGTTGCAGCTTCACAAAGAACACACTAAAAATATTTACTCATATTAAAAAATGCACAAATATACTGTTATGCAAATGTAATACATTTTGAAATAGCATGCATACCATTTGTTAAGGACAGACAGACAGATAACCATGTGTCCACAAAAACATCCATGTACACAGAAGGAGCATATGGATGCTGACATATTAACAGTGGCTATCTGTCTATGGTGAGGTTATTATACATTTAATTTGCTACAGTTTGATTTCCTATATTTTTTGTAGGAAATATTGATTTTCCTGGCAAGTAGATATAATAAAAATCATGACAATTCTATGAGTTATCATGCCTAGGTATTCTAGGAACGCAGAACCTAAAAATGAGTAACCTAACCCCAGTTATGTTTTTACTGATAAATGTTTTTGCCTTGTTCAGAATCATGGCCCCTCCATGCAAGTGGACTTTCCCTGGGGATGGGGTATTCGAGCTGCAGCTCTGTGTGGCTGAATGAACATGGAGGGAGTCGGGCAGACTCAGCCATGTCAGAACTGCTTAGTCCTAGCAGGGCCTGCTCTGCACTGAAAAAGCTTTATATGAATACACTAGAACCCTCTGGGATTGGTGCTACAGGCAAACTCTGGGCTAAGAGGAGATGTGTTTCATCCCACAACCCACAGGAATGCACCTGCACACCCAAATCATGTCTTTGTTCATTCACGTATTTATTCATTCAGCAAGAACTCGGAGAAGCATCTACTGAGGGCCATGCATGGTGCACCAGGGCAGACTTGGGGTGTATAAGTCAGGGTCTATTCCGTGTCAAAAACCTCCTTCTATAAGGCAGTCAGAAAACACAAAAAGGGGGTAGGGGAGCATTTAGCCTAATGATTAAGACCCTGGCTAGGACAGCCACATCCCATAGAGGAAAACCTGGGTTTGACAACCGGGCTCTGGCTCCTTACAGCTTTCCACTAATGCAACCTGGGGAGGCAGTAATGATGGCTCAAGTAACTGGGTCCCTGCCACCTCCTGGGAAACGTGTATTGAGTCCCTGGTCTCAAACTCCAGCCCCAGCCCAGTCCTGACCATTGTGAGTATTTGGGGAGTGAATCTGCCTATTGGAATATTCTCTCTCTCTCGTTCTCTCTCTCTAAAACAAACAAAAAATTAATTTTCTTTAAGAAAAGAAAATATACAATGGTGAGCTTTCTAGGGACCAGAGAAGGAAGGCTTGATCCATGAGGTACAGGAAATGTGTTCCTGGGTAAGGTGACATTTGAAGAGTGTCTGAAAGGAACCCAGCCATCAGAGAGCAGGAGGAAGGGTTATGCATATTCAAATGACAAGAAAAGGCAGGAAACTGGGAGGAGCACTGAGTGGCGGTGGTTGGAGAGGAAGCTGGAAGGCCCTCTGGGGTTTGATTACCATGTGCCTAGGAGTCCACTATCTCCCAACTCTGCACATTAAGACACATACAAAACAGAAGCGCCTATTGGTATGGCACACTGGGTAAAGGAGGGGCGACTTGAGGCTCAGCTCCACTCTGGGCGTCTCAGACTTTCTGCTGTGCTTTTGGGGTTGGCTGTTTTGTGGTCAGCACACAGGAAAGACTAGACTTCTGGCTGTGAGGACTGCTGTCCTTGTGGGGCGTGCATCTTGAAGAGGTTGTTCTCAGTGGGGGATGGAGGCCAGGGCCAAGAAGCAAGCTCTGTTTGGCAACACATGTGTGCGACTATTTGCTAAACATATTTCACAATGGCTCTTACGTCGATCTTGGACGTCTTGCAGAAGGCTCCCACGGGGTGCACGTGGTCGTAGAGGATGATGACCCCCACCATCACCCTCATGCAGAACATCAGCGTTTCTTCACTCGTAAACCTACTCCTGTACTCCCTGCAAGAAAGAAGCAACACAGCGGCGTCACTGCCTTGTCACAGAACACACATTTTCGGCTGCACACTGGTTCCTCCTCTAAGTCTCCCTTGAGAACAATCGCAGATCTGCAGCAACCGGGTTAATTTGCTCTTGAAGAAACCCATGATGATAATTCTCCTTGAATCTATCCAACCAGCAATTCAGTGCAAAAATAAAGTAAATTAAAGGGCAGTAAATTCTCCTCTCTTCTGCCCTTCAGTGGGGCCAGCTCATCATGTACATCACGCCCCTGCCTATCAATCTTGAATATTTTATAGCAGGTCCCTCTGGCTGTCCAAGATTATAGAGAATAATGACTTCATTACAGAGAAAAAGAACCAGGCTCATTTCCACCGAGCAGCTATCATGTCTCCAGCCAGAGTAACTTCTTTTGTTAAGATACAGGCTGCAGATTGAATTGGACTGGCAAAGATACCTGAAAGAAATTATGTACCATTCACTGCACTGAGAGTATTTGTGGACTCTGAGTTTGTTCACTTGCCTCGACAGGATCTTTGATGATTCAGACGATTTAGGCCAGTTCACCAGGCTTTCTTAGCACCCATTTCATTACAAACTGGCCCCAAAATGAATGCGGTTACTATTTGTGTCTTGGAATGAATCCTAACTTGGTATAAATGAAATATTTGAAATTAATGTCATCTTATGCTGGAACAGATCATCAGATTTTATAAGGAACTCTTGATGCCTGTGGAATTCTCAAATATTCTAAGGTAGAAGGCATTGTGGGAGCTTCACTGAATGGGAAATCAAAGCCCAGGAAGGTCAGGGACCTTTCTGACAAGGAACAGGAGGCGTGACAGCCATAAGTAGAGCTCAGACTTTCCCCATTCCCACACCACTTCTTCTTCAAACACCTCAGCCATCTGGTAGACCTAGCAAGTAGGAATCAAGATAGCTACAGGGAAACTTCAGAGAAAGAGATGCACAGAGCACACACACACACACACACACACACACAGAATAAGCATTTCCTTCTCTCTTAGAATGCCTAGTCTTGGTTCTAAGTCTTTTCCCCAATATATTTCCAGTAATACCTGTTCAGGTAATACACCCACCCATTTCGTTATCATACATCTTCACAGAATTTTTGACCTGAGTATTGGTCCTAACAAGCTGTGCAAACTTTGCGAAGTCAGTCAACCAATTTTTTTTCAGCTATAAAATGGGAATAAAATGGGCACCTGCCACTTATCTTTATGAAATTAAAGCTGATGACATACATGTAAATGTTAATGTGCTGACTCAAATCGACATCATCCCAGCAGACTGGCTCAACTCATGAACGTGCAGCCTTTGTAACTTACGGTGTTTCCAACATGACCTTGCAGACACTCGTCATTGTACTGAGGCAGTCCGTGGTGTTCTCTATTGGCAAGGTCTTGTTCTAAAGAGGAGACACACACGGGGGTCAGCCTGCTAGCAGCTTCTACGTGCAGTAAAGAAAAACAAGCACCACGTTGCTCAACTTCACTCACTTCAGAGACAAAATGCATTGTGGCGTTGCTAAGGGTTTTCAGCATGGGCGTGGCTTCTGCATAGAAGAGGGACATTCGGTTGGCCATCTCGTTGTTGACCTCATTCTCAATGTCTAGCTGATGGAAAGAAGAAGAGAAGATGCAATCACGAAGTGGAAGTCAAAACTCTCAAAATACCTTCCTTTGGAAATTGAATTAGAGATCACACTCCATCTTCCCCCAGGGACCTGCCTGATGCAGAAAGCAACAGAGCCTGGGGCAGGGGTGCAGAGGCCAGGGAGAGTCACGGACTCACATGCATGTTGTTGATGCGGTTGCGACTTATTGTTCTCCTGTAGTAGCTGAAGTCATTCTGAATGGCCGGGTTCCTCATCTGAAATTCAGAATCAAGGCAAGGTCATCCTGCAGCCTCAGACACTGGGAGCCCAGACATTCGATTCTGTAACTATGCCAGGACTTCTCATGGTCACTCAAGAGCCAAAGAAACTTCTCGCAAGAAATGACCAGAGCTTCATTATTTCAAAATAGGCCCTGCTTCTCCTGTGGGCTAGATTTCAGAGAAAGTGTATTTGTTCCCAAGGAGGAACAGACACTTGAAAAAGTCTGCTCTTACTTCATTTGGCGGATTCTGAGTTTCCATACACAAATCATCATCTTAAATTGCTTTTACCACACAGAATGCAAACTCTCACCACAATGTATGTCTCTCCGGGGCAGGAGCCACATCTGACTCCTCTCCCTATACTCCCCACCCCCACCCATGGTACTAGCAGAGTAGCTATAAACTCAGTACAACTCTGTTCCATGTTCACAGCATATGTGGCCTAACCTTCAGCTCATCGAATCGAAGGGTGAAATGTAAGATTTCTGCAAACTCCTTTGCCAGGGCCTGCTCCCGTTCCAGGTGCTGGGTTGGTGTGTAGGGCGGACAGGTCAGAGATTCCAATAAACTCTGAAGAGCTTTTTCTGCAAGTCAAAGGGATCACATGTAGATGGGTAAGGTGAGCACAGTTCTCAGCCCCAGAAGACAATCGCAGGGGGAGAGCCTGCTTGGGTCTTCCCTGACCACGGGCTTCCCCATAACTGCATGAGTACTGCTTCATGTGGACCGGGAAGAGGAGTCCCCCAGGCCCAAGCAGGCTGCAGCCCCTGCAGGAGCCCTCATAGCCATGTCGTCTGTGTCTCTCCTAGCTTAGCTGGGCCCTCACATACTTAGTAGTTCCAGACACTGACCTTGCTGGGAAACCACAAATATGTGCTTTGGGATCCTGCGCATGAGATAGTCATGCATGATACAGGATGAACACATGGGTTAGATTACCTGTTGTGCAAGAAAAGACCTTTTTCTAGTCTTTCTCTGCATCTACACTCTAACCCAATCTCAGGAACATTTTTTCTACAAACCCACTGCCACATTTACCTCCATTATTGCTCTTATAATATCTCATTACACCCACTTGTCTGTTTCTAAATATTCCATACAGTTCTTTCTTCAACATATTTATAACAGCAATGAATCATTTCACCTATTTTTCTATAGCAGAGCTTGGCAAACATTGCTCATTTTTGTACTGAAAGTTTTATTAGAACACAGATAGTCTCATTCTTGTATGCATCGAAAGGGCTCCTTTTGTTCTGTAACAGTGGGGTTCAATAGTTGCAAAAATGACAGGACAGTCCACAGGTCTAAAATATTTACTCTCTGGCACTTCACAAGAAAGTTTGTCTTTTATAGCATTTTTACAAGAGATGTCTTCAGCTTTGTGAAACAGTTCCATCTACAGGAACACACGGCCTCTTGAGGCAGCCAGCTCTACCCTGGCTTCATCTGATTGACAGATCTTTTCCCTTCTGTCGCACTGAAGCTTGGCTTCTGAGGATTTTGGTTCACTGGGTCTACGCTTTGAGGAAACAGGAAATGATTTTGTTTATTAAACTACTCCCCTTGGCCCTAGATTCTAGTCCTCTCAACAACATGACCATCATTCTTCCCAAGTATCTCAAGTTCTCTGTTTTTCTCTTGAAATGTGCATTCACTTTATGGCAAAAATAGGGCAGGATATGACTATCACCTCCCTTATTTTAGATACACTCTATTAACTAACAGAGCCTCTCAGAGCTTTCTTGTGGGGGATAATGGTTGTCCTATTGCTGGTGACATTCAGCTTGTTGTCATCCTGACTTGGCTTTTGTCTGGCTCTGCAAAGCTATCCTGCACCTACTATATAGTTTTATTTTAAAGCTTTGCTTAAAATCAAAACATTGTGTTCACTTTTATTGCATTTTACTAGATTAAATTTATCACATGATTTCCGCCAACAAAGTCATTTTGGGGTTGGCAAGTAACTTGGGTGTTCTAAGTTACTCAGATACATACTCAGCTTTTGATCAAACTACTGAGTTAGACAGAGATGATAAGTCTAAAATGACATTCGCCGCTAGAGACATTCTAAATGTTTCAGTTACTCCTGGGGAACAAACTCAGATGGACTGAAGGAAATGCGAATGACAAGAGTTGAGGTCTAGCATGAACAACCTACAGTGGAGGCATGTGGGCCATTTTTCCAAAATGCTAAGATCTTTCTGCTACTCTCAAATGCCAATACAGAACTTCACACATAAGACATGGAAACTACAAACACATACTCACCTAGCCTTATGGAAAACTCATAAAATCTCTTCAGCCTCACAACAAGAGGGCACACTGCATTCCAGGCTTTTTCCTGAAGCTGAATGTCATTCGGATTTTGAATTGCCTGCAAAAACATGGTAGAACTGGCTATGTAATAAGAAGCAACAAACTCCACATGAAATTGCCCCAAGATGGAGAAACAATTTTAGTTAAAAAAAGTTTAAAACTATTATCCTTGCTGACATGTACTGGTTAAACTGACACCGGTTCATTGGATTGTTCTCCAAGATAATAATTTTGAATGGAGATGTTAGCCCTTAAACATAAAGCAAATGGCTCTACAGTTAGATTCAGATTCTGTGTCATCTGACTGGTTTCTGTTTCTCAAACACAAAGAGAGCACATCCAAAATGGAAAAACTGCAGCCGTCCCCATCACCATTTGGTTCTTCTAAAGTGGAGTGAGTTAGTGCTCACTGCAAATTGCAAATTTTGTAGATATTTTCCTTTCTCTAGACTATGGATTACTTTCTTAAAGCCTGTATTACAGCTAAGTTACCTAAATTAAATGGTGGCCCCTAAGTAGAAAAACTGCCTCTTTACAGACTGATACTTTCTTAGAAATGCTTCCCTGTTTGGGGTTCAGTAGATGGAAGACTATGACAGAAGCTCCCCTCAGAATTACAGAAGGATGGTGACAGCACTCTGCGTGTGTGTTATGTATTGCTATTTCCAGAAAACTAACACTTGCAAGTAAAAGCAGTGTGAAGATTTTTGCCTTTAAGACATTATAAAGTCTCAACAATCAAACTTAGAATTTTCTTTTCTGTTTTGGTTGTTTCATTTTTCACTTTTAAAAAAGAACCTCCTAAGACATGTAAAATGATAAATCTGCTGTACAGAACCCATCACGATCATTACCACAGGTTCCAAAGTACATGTCATCCCAGACCTCACAGCTCATATCTTCACTACTGTTCACAGCCACCGTATGCATACTTCCCTTAAGTGAAGTGCTCCACTGACCTTATTGCTTAAATGCGAACTCTGCAATATTAACTATACACTCGAGATGAAAATAGCTAATACATCACATGTTCTACAGCACCATGTGCTCAGATGAATGTCCCAGAATAAAAGCAGCCATTCATACACTGTTTAAAGGACACATTACCCTCCTTGTTCTTCCTAGAACTCTAGGAAATACTAGGGCTATTACTTCATGTCTCCCCCCCCCCCACTTTGCTTTTCCTCTTAGGGTGTTGTCAGGTTGGCATCAACTGTGGCTTACATACATCTCGGATCTCTGGGCCTGCCCCTTTGTAGGCCTGCAGGTCAGCAAGGATGCTCTCGGAATCCTGGAGGACAGCGCTGATCTGGTTCCAGATCTCTCTCTCTCCCTCTGTTGGCTGAGCATCTAAGTGGGATCAACACCAAGAGACACAGGACATTCGTGTTTACAAAGGGTTCTGGAAGAGGACTGGTATTCAATTCTACCTCTTGGACAATCCTATCTTACTCCCAGATAGGGAAAAGTAACACAACTGCTGCTCCTTACTTAGTTCAAAATATTCAACAATCTCTCTGCACACATTGACCACCTTACTGGAAACCTCATAGATATTTATTTACGTAGAATATTTTGTTTTGCACACCTGCTACATATGAAGCACTGGGTAATAGAGGGAATAAATATTGTCTTTTGGGGTGCTTTTTTATTATTATTATTGTATCTTATTTTAAAGCATTCTTTTTTATTGTAAACTATACATAATATAAAATTTACCATCTTAACCATTTGTAAATGTACAGTTTAGTGCTATCACATATAATCATAACATTATGCAACCATCAGCAACAAATAGCTCCATAACTTCTCATTTGCCAGACCCGCTGCACCACCTAGGAATGAGATGATTTCAACCAGGGAATAAGGGAGTCCTAAAGGGCCTGCACATCAGTACCCAGTGAAGGAAAAGAGGGGGATGGGCTGGCAGGAATGCAAGAAGTTGGAGGTAAGGAATGGGACTGCGGCTGAAGCAAGTGCTTCCACACAGAGAGGCAGCCAGAGGAAACAGGGCCAGTCCAGCCTAGGAGACAGAGGGGGAGCCAGGAGAACAAAGACACTTACTGCCCCTTCACCTCTTCGCACCCTTCCATCATTTTCCACAGCTTCCAGTACATTTTCTCAGGTGTAATGTTACTCGCAACATCAATCACTTTATATTGTTATCTTTTCTGGCTGTGGATGTCTCCAACAGAAACCGAAAATCCCATAAGCTGGGAACTGAAACTGGAAGAAAGGTTTTGCTGGAGTAGAATTCTAGGAAAATGCCGGCAGTTTGCAAGTAAGAGGAGGGACAGGGAAGAAAACAGTTCAAAATACAGATCTGAGAAAACAAATACAAATCAAACTGTCCTTAAGTGAAATCCTTTCCCTTTCTGATGAATGTGTTAGAAAATCACAAGCTAAACAAAGACAATTTCCTAAGGAGCAAGAGGAAAATCAAAATCAAGTTCATGACCAAGAATCTGATGGTTAAGACTATATGAAATTAATTATAGAGGAGTGTGCCACACTGGGAGGTCAGCAAGGGCAGCCTTCTCTCTAATCTGGGTTGTCACCGGGCTCTGTCCCAGCAAGTCACCACTTGATAAGTTGTGGACGCAACAGAAGCAGAACTAAGTGAGCTCAGAGGGGAGGCTGGACAATCCAGGAAACATCCTGCTCTGATCACTCACATGCAGCAGGAGAGAGTTCAAGCCAGCTTTTAACACAGAGGCCTTCAAGTGCTTCAGAAAGGAAAGTTTCCAGCAGATGTCCTGACAGCGAAGCTGGGCTATAAACAGGCCACAGCCTCTCTCCACCCCAGGTGCACAACACTGGCATTCATGTGACTGTGACGTTGGACAGGGAACCCAGGGCATGGTGTCGCCTCTCTTCCAGACTTGGGTGGGGGACTGTGATGGCTTCCTTCCTTCACACAGCTGGAGGCTCTGGGAAGCTGGACCCTCACTGCCCAACCCCCCTCCCTGGGCAACTGTTCCTAGTGCTTTACTAGAGACAGTTCTCATGTGGTCCTCTTTGGCAGTGGTGGGATGGGAGGAACCCAATCCATCTTCCCTCACTTCATCTGGGCTTAGAAATTGTGGGCTCATTTTCTTCCATAATTTGTGAGTCTTTTTGGATGTCTTATTTCCTCCCTCGTCCCTGTTGTAGAACTGAAGTCACCTCCTCTTCTAGCCAATAATTAGGTCCTTGGTGCTGGCCATGCAATCCTGCCTTCTTGGCCAGAGTGCTACTGGATTCTCAGGGGATGGCTGGGAGAAGCTCTGGTCTTTCTTTTCCAGGAGTAAAAGGACTGTGTAGGGGCTGGTGCTGTGGCATAACAGGTAAGGCTGCCACCTGCAGTGCTGGCATCCCATATGCATGCTGCTTCTAGTCCTGGCTGCTCCACTTCCAATCCAGCTCCCTGCTAATGGCCTGGGAATGCAGTAGAAGATGGCCCAACCCCTTGTGCCCCTGCATCCACATAGGAAACCTGGAAGAGGCCTCTGGCTCCTGGCTTCGGATCGGCACAGCTGCGGCCATTGCAGCCAGTTGGGGAGTGAACCAGTGGATGGAAGACCTCTCTCTGCCTCTCCTCTCTCTGTATAACTCTGACTTTCAAGTAAAATAAAAAGTCTTTTAAAAAAAGGACTGTGTAACTCGAGGTGACACTGAACTTACACCAAAATCCCTGTGGAAGTCTGTGACTCATCTTACAGTCATTCACCAGCTCAGTGATCAGTCATAAGTAATCAATGACAACTGGATGCCTTAGCTACAGGACTCCACCCGTATCTGCTTCATTTGACATCCAGGACAATGCCCGACACATAATAGATACTCATAAAAAAGTTGCTTAAGAATTAGTTGAATCAATGATTTAAGTACATTAAATTTCATTTTATATGTATTATATTTAAACATATTGGTTTTTTTGATGGCTGTTCTTTTGATACCAGGTCTGTATTCTTGCAATCAGTGCTTACACTATCCACTTGAGACACTCAATAAACACGCACTAGATTAATGACTCAATAAGGAAATGGGTCAGGTGGCAGTGATGGCGGGTGCTGAGCAGCAGTGAAATAATGGCCCTGTGACTTCTCCGTCTCTTCTCCTCCTGTAGCTTTTCTGCTGCTACGCTTCTCCCTGCTGCAGTCAAGCATCTGCCTTGCCTACACTCACACTGGTCATTCACACCCGCATCACTATTTGAATTCTTAAATCACCACTGTTCATCTATGCCTCAATATTGCCTCAGTGTGGTTAACATTCTAAAAGGGCATTTGTTCCATCTGGAAGAGTCAAAAAAACTGCACTTAGGCTTAGTCCTCCAATCCTAAAAGCGCTACCATTTTTGTTTTCTGGAAAACTGCTTTGAGAGGCTTTGGTGTCTACACCTTTGGCATTCTCCTAATGTAGATTCAACTGGTGATCATGTTCTCAAAATTTATTGTGTTTTCAGATGTCAAAATGAAAGACACTTTGAAAAGAACTGTGAAGAATTAGTGACTGCAAAGGTTACTATATTTAACCTATCAGCAACCCCTTCAAGCATTTGCTGAGTGAACAGGAACTCTGAACTATGGGCTTTGCTTTTCTATTTTTAACACAAAGATTGACCTTTAGTCAAAGGAAGGCGGGCACACATGCATACACATCACACACACACTCACACACACCCCAATAATCTTACAGATGCAAATATATCCTTATTTCCAGTTGCAGACTGAATTATTTGGTGATGTTTCTTCTAAGAACCACATTCTAAGCTTTCTAGCATTGCCAATTATTGCACTGAAATTGAAGAGAATGGTTACATGAAGCTGAGGTTACACGTCTCACAATGAAGCTGTTAAAAATCCCCATGATTTACACAGGCATTTCAGAAACCAATACTTCTAGGAGCCTTGGAACAAGTGCATCCCGGCCATTATCTGGGAGATGATTTAATGCCTGTTCTGGACTCGCCATTGCGGAAAGTATGAAAATGTATCATGGGCACTGTGACCTTGCAGTCATACATCTATTGTCAAGAACTCAGTCGAATTTCAATAGATATAATAGCCTCTTGTTAATTAAGATGGATAAACAGTGTGGATTTTGTTTGCAGGGGGATACACTGACCTTCCTTTGGAATACCATTCTGGTGGGTATTAGAAATGTTAGATGGTAGATATTAACTGCCATCAAGGTAGAAAGTCTCAGCGTGGAGGGTGATGACATTTAATTTAAAGCAGAATGCTTGGAAATCCACCATGCTGATGGACAGGAAGGCAGACAGTGCATTGTCCAGAAGACGGCTGGTGAGCCCACCCCAGGGCACAATAGCAGGGCTCAGATTAGAGAAGGGCTGTCATACCAAAGCGCCAAAGCATTCCTATCTGAAAACCAGCCAAGAACTCCCCACATCTTTAAGAACACACACAGCTTCTGCTAACAACCTATTCAGTGCTGCATGGAAAACTTGACAGAAAGTCAAACGAGACTAAGACAATCTGGGCAGACAACATAATTTATACAGAGATGTCTTTGGTTTGGAAGGAAGCCCTGGCGTTTCATTAGGACATAAAGCTCTGTCTGTGGTCCAATGAATGTGTTACACACTGAAGAGAAGTACAGCAAAAAGGATTTGCCAAGGCCATAAATAAAATCCATAGCCATTCTTCCCCACCACTCCTCACTCCTCCAATCCTTCTCCTCTTCTGGATAAACTACGAAGCATAAATAATTATCTATTAATAACATTTAGGGAAGCAAAGCAATAATGATTTATAGCGGAATACTCACTGCCTTCAGAAACAGCATAAAATTGCAAAGGTTCATGGGAACTTACAAGCGTGACTGGGCTGACATATTTATCTGTGCAGGATGTTAGCCATTAATCGTCTCACACCAGAGCTTAACGCACTTTCCTATGGAGCAATCACATCAGGACTGAAAAGAGCAGGTAGGGTCAAGGTTCTGGAAGTTTCGTTCACATGCAGTGGATTCCCTGCAGAGCGAGCATTCTAACATCAACTTCTTGAAACCAAGTCTAACTGCCAGTTTTGCTACTCATTATCTATTAGACTTCAGGATAAACCAAGTAATCTCCTGGGGACCCAGACTAATTCTTGGTAAAAGAGAGGGAAACGAATGACTGTCCTGCACCCTCCTTACCTATAGGGTCATAATGAGGACGCTGGCATAGATTAAAAACACTTATAAAACAAACAAACAAAGTAAGCAATTCAAGGCATCGTTGTCACTGAATGCTTGTGTTGATGTAAATAAATTTTCCCCAGTTCTGTTCTTTTTGTTTGTCTGTCAATTGAGGACACTGGACTGAACACATCTGATCATCTGATATTTCTTGTTTCTTTTTTCTTCTTGCCCCAGACTACCCAGCCTCCTCTGAGCAGCCTCAGCTAATGGGAAGGCAGCAGGGAAGAACAGAAGAAGGAAGGCAGCAGCAGTGCAGGGAGCATCTGAGTCAATAAGAAAACTGCCGATGAAAGGCTGGCCAGGCCACACCGCTTTCTACAGAGTAGGTGACTGCAGTCCACGGGCGAAGAGATCCAGAGCCCTGTTGAGAGTACAGTGTTTTGGAGACTTTAGAGTTTCCTTGTTAATTCCCATGACTACACACTTACTGTTTCTCAGGTTCCTATTGTGTTAACACATGTGGATTTCTTGTATAAGGAAACCATTTTCAGCCACTTTCTCCTAAGATCCTGCCTCCCCTTGTATCCCCGACTAAAACCTGCACATCTTGTAGTGTCTATTAATTGCTCTCTGCTCTGTTACCATTCTCTTCCCTGATACCTGTACAGTTGCCCCTTTAATGTTCACGCATCTTGTTTTCCTCACAAAATTACAAGCTCCTTGAAGAAGAGGTTGTGTTCTCCTAATGTTCCTGGATCTCATCCCTCCAGGCCTCTCTGGTCCATTCAGAATCTTCCTCCACTGCCACTGCTTCTTCCTGTAAAATGTAGCCAGGGTTCTGCATATTCTTACCTGATTTACTTCCATCAGAACCAGTGGTACTAAGCAGATACTTCCTATCCAACCCAATGTTGGACATTGAGTAAGACACACAATAATAGAGGCATGTGATGTTATCCAAGCCCTCTCCCCAGGGAGATGTCCACCAGTGAGGAGACAAATACACATTTTAAAAGACAACCAACAAAGTCTAATCACTGATGCTGTCTCACATAGGGGATGCTGAAGTGCTACAGGCTCCTGGGGCTGATACACTGACTCCTCTCTATAGTTCATGGTAACACACTGATGAAATAGCCAACATTTCCAAAATAGTGCCCAGTAAAAGTAAAAGAAAAATCCAACACTGCAAATAGAAAGAAAAAGATTATGGCATAATAGGGAAATCCATCAAATATATTTACTGGGCATCTCCTATGTGACTGTGGCACTGCTCGGCACTTTTGGGAGATAAAGAACCAAAAATATAGTCATCCTCAAGGATGTGAGGAAGGTGAAGACAGGATCAACTCGGAAAATATTTACTGAGAATTTTTTCTAATTTTAAAAGTAATTGATATATCATAATCATATGTATTTATGGGGCATCGTGTGGTATTTTGATAAATGTATATAATGCATAATGATAAAAATCAGAATAACAGCTTATCCACCAATTCAAATACTTGTGATTTTTTTTGTGTGTGTGTGTGTTGGGGACATTCAAAGTCCTCTCTCCTAGTTATTTTAAATATGTGATAAATTATTTTTCACTTCTCACCCTACTATGCTTTAGCATACTAGAAATCTCCCTTTGCAACGACATTCTGGTTCCTGTTAACTCTCTGCTACTCCCTCTCCCACTCCCCTTTCCAACTGTGCTACTCTCGACTTCCGTGAGATCAAGTGTTTTAGCTTTCACATATGAACAAGAGACTCCAATATTTGTCTTTCTGTTACTGTTCACTTTGTATATGCTTGCCATGATGACAGGTGACCAGGGATACGAATATCTTCAAGGAAAGTTGGTTGCATACAATCAATGGCAACTTAGAACAACAGTATAAGCACAGTCACAACACAACCAAGTGACAATGAACATAGAGTATTTCTCAGGAACAATCCCTGTGAATAAGAAAGCTATCCCTTGGGGCTGGTGCTGTGGCATAGCTGGTAAAGCCGGCCCTGCAGTGCTGGCATCCCATATGGGTGCCAGTTCCCATCCTGGCTGCTCTACTTCCAATTCAGCTCTCTGCTATGGCCTGAGAAAGCAGTGGAAGATGGCCAAGTTCTTGGGCCCTTGAACCTGCGTGGGAGACCTGGAAGAAGCTCCTGGTTCCTGGCTTCAGATCAGCACAGCTCCGGCTGTTGTGGCCAATTGGGGAGTGAACCAGTGGATGGAAGACCTCTCTCCCTCTCTTTCTCTGCCTCTCCTTTTCTCTCTTTATGTAACTCTGAATTTCAAATATAAATAAATATTTTTTTTTAAAAAAAAGAATGGTTTCCCTAAACAGAAGACAACCCTGAAGCTATCACATCATCGATCCTTGGAAGTCTTCCAAGAGTTTCTCTGCACTAGCGTTCTCTTCCATCTCATCTTAGGTCAAATACATTGTCCTCTCCTATGAATCCTATAGCACAGGTTGTGTCCCTGCCAGATCATTTATCAACATCACATGGCAGATGGTGGTTTGCATGCCTGCATCTCTAAGTAGATTAAAGATTCTACAGGTACTTACACCACAACTAGCAGATGCCTGACACAGAAAATGTCCTTCATGATCATCTGAAAAACTGCATCGGAGTGATTGCAATGAGGAGTTCTGTTTCCACAGAAAATGAATAAATAAAGATACAACATATGGCCTGAGCATTCCTTTTCCAAAATGCTTGTGGCTAGAAGTGTTTCAGATTTGTGAGGTGTTCAGATTGGGGATATCTGCAGGATTTTACTGTCTGAGCAGCAGCAAGAAACGTTCAACTTCTACAATGGGATATTATTTTGAGATCTTAAAAAGAAGGGACTACTGCCATACCCAACAATATATATTATGGAGCTTTATGCTAAATGAAATGCACCAGTCACAGAAGGGCACATATTGCATGATTGCCCTCATCTGAGTTATGTAAAATACTCAAACTCATAGGAGCAGAGAGAAGAATGGTGACTGTCTATTAATCCTTCCTCAGATGAACTGAGTATAAGCTAAGAGACAATGTAGATCATGGATCCAGAAGAATGGACACAACCACTCACACCTGTGGCCTGACAGAAGCAGCAGAAGCTCATTTAATGAGTGCACCTAATATACACATCTCTTATTACTGTCCTTAACACATACAGCCCGGCATTCAACAAACAGTGACCATAAAAACACAAAGTGAGAAAATATCATCAAAAATTAAAGATTCAATACAAAGAGGCATAGAGAAATCTCAGTGGTAGTAATTAACGGAAAAGGACTCTAAAACAACTATGATAAACATGTTAAAGGATCTAAAAACAAGTTGACCAATATATGTGTACAAATAGAGAATTTTAGCAAATCCATTAAAATATTTAAGAAATAGACACACTTAAAATGGAAAATTCCATATCAAATATCACAAAATTTTTGATGACTATCATCAGCAGAAAGTAACAGTAAGCTTAAAGGCAGGGCAATAAAAATCACACAAATTTTAATACAAAGATAAAAAAGAATCTTAACAATGAAAACTGTAAGACATGTCAAACAACATTTCATAAATGCAAGAAGTAGCCCAGAAGAAAAAGAGCAATGATATGAATGACAACTGATTTCCCATCAGAAACAATGAGGCCAGGAGGCAATGGAACGACTTCTTTCAAGTGCTTTAAGAAAACAAAGCATAACAACTAACACAATATCAGCAACAAGTCTAGTCCTGCCAATCTAGAATTCTGTATTCAGAGACATGTATCTTTTAAAATTAAAAGGAAAATATGTTTAGATGAAAACTGAAAAAATTTGTTCCCAATAGTCTTTAACTAGAAGAAACACAACAGAAGTTATTAGATTGAGGTTCAATGATGCCAAAGATGTAAGAAGGGATGGTGGACACCAAAATAAGTAAATGTGACAGTAAAAATAAAGAGCCTGTTATAATTATACATACAGACATACACAAAAGACTACTGAGTCAATAGACAAAACACAATACCAAAAAAAAAAAAAAAAAAAGAAAGAAAAAAGAAAAGAAAACTGAAAACACACACCCCAGGATTTGATTTACTCAGAAGGAGGGAAAACACTAGGAGAGAAAGATAGCAAAGATTTAACAAGTGACTATAACACCAAGATAGACTCAAAAACATTAATTAAATGTAATATTATAATTATTTGCACACACTTAAATAGAAGGCTCACATATACACATTAATTAAACATGTAATGGTGAATTAAATGTATATGGACTGAACATTCCAATTAAAAGGTAGATATTATCAGCCTGGATGAATAAGCTAAGGCTAAGTATGTGTTGTTCGTAAGAAATACACTGTAATGATAAAGGCACGAATAGGATGAAAGCAAAAGATTTGGAAAACAGTTACCATGCCAAGTATAATAAAGCTGGTATACTCAAAATATGAATTGCTTAGGGATGTATCCAACAATACATGTGCAAGACTTCTATGCTGAAAACTTTAAAATATTAGTGAGTGAAATTAAAGAATCCCCAACTAAATGTAAAGATCTACCATATTAATAGACAGGAAGAATCAGTATTGTTTAGATGCTGTATTTGACATTAATTGGTGAACGGTAGGACAACAGAGCAATGAAAGAACAGAATCCAGAGGTGGCCCCATACTTATTGCAGTGAACTGACATACGACAGAGCATTAAAAGAATCCAACCATGCTACAATTTTATGTCATTTGAAAAATAATAAACCCAATATCACTCTCATAATTGACATACAAATTAGTTCAAAATCAGTCATGGATCTAAATATAAAGCTTAAAATGATAAATCTTCTAGAAAGAACCATGATAGAGTATCTTTATGACTTTGGGGTAGGTCAAGATTTTCTATAGAACATAGGTTACAGCATCTGCTTAGCATATAAATAATAAATGATAACTTGGACTTCATCAAAATTTGCATTGTCTATTCATGAAAAGAAATTACAAAAATGAAGAGGTAAGCTAATGATCATGTAAAAATATTTACAAGAGGAACCTCACAAAATACAAGAAACTGAAATATAATAAATATAGCATATAGCAAAGAACTATGACTTAATAATACAAAGAAAAATAACAATTAAAAATGGGCAAAGGACAGACACATTACTGAAAAGATAAGCATTAGGCACATGGAAAAGTTGTCAACATCACCAGTTATCATGGAAATCCAAACTTAACTCACAATGAAAGGCAGGCATTTAGCCTAGTGGAGTACCTGTTCATCTCTAGCTCCTGACTCCAGGTTCCTGTTAACATAAACCATGGGAGGCAGTGGTGATGGTTCAAAGAACTGAGTCCTTGCCACCAGATGAGAGGCCTGAATTTCCTAAGTTCCTGGCTTCAGCCCAGTCCAACCCCAGATGTTGTGGATATTTTGGGAATATTAGATAGAATCAATCTCTCTCTCTCTCTTTCCCCCCTCCCTCCCGCCTCTCTCTCCCTCTCTCTCTCTTTGTCCTGCTGCCTTTCAAATAAATAACAACAAAAATGTAAAATCACAATGAGATACCACCCCAACATCAGAATACTAAAAGAAGAGGACTGACAATACCAAGGTTGGCAATGATGTGGACCACTAGAACACCTAAGCTCCTTTCTTAGTGGTTGGAATACAAAATAGTGCATTCTATTTAGAAAACTAATTCATAGTTTTTCTGAAAAGCTACAAATAGCCACTCTATTACCTAGTATACACTGCCAGACATTTATCCGAGAAAAATGAAACTCACAGATATGCTTACAGTTAGGTTACTCATAATACCCCAAAACTACAAAGAGTAGACGTGTTTGTCAACAGGGCAATGAGTACATAAACCATTTTAGAATGGAAAAAATAGAAAGCAAAAGAAAGGGAAAAGTTACCTATATTTAGTGGCATGGCTGAATCTCAAAAACACTCATAAAAGGTATGAAGGTACTTCAAAAAGCTTGTGAAAAAATGCAATTAATAGACAAGTTTATTTTAGTGCAAAGAAATTGAAATGCATGCATAGTAGTTTAATACACATTTTCCATGATTTTTTCAAGACATCATTGTGTACAACATTTATTTCCATCAAAATAAATTTATTTTTAATTCCACAGATTTTTTGAATTGCCCTCATACACAAAATATATATTATATGATTAATTTTTGAAAAGATTTATTTATTGGAAATGCAGAGTTACACAAAGAGAGGAAGAGACAGAGAGAGAGAGAGAGAGAGAGAGAGAGAGAGACAGAGACAGAGAGAGGAGACGATATATATATATGAGGGGGGGAGAATCTTCCACCCATTGGTTCACTCTCCAAATGGCTGCAACAGCTGGGTCTGAGCCAGGCTGAAACCAGGAGCCAGGAGCTTCATCTGGATCTCCCACATGGGTGCAGTGTCCCAAGCACTTGTGCCACTTTGGTGGGTTTTCCCAGGCCATTAGCAGGGAGCTGGATCAGAAGTGGAGTGGCCAGGACTTGCATTGGCATCCATAAAGGATACTGGTGTTACAGGCTATGGCCTAACCCACTTCACCACAATGCAGGCCCACATTTGATTAAATTTATATGAAGCTCAATAACTTATGGATTAGCTAAATTAGTCTTTTGATATATAAAACAGATCCGACCAGTGAGTAGATTGAGAAGAGGTAATGCTGGAACTTTCTGGAGTAATACAAATATTCTGAGTCTTGAGAGACTGTGGCATTTGTAAAAATTAATTAAAATAGACATTTAAGATCTATGTATTTTAATGCATGTACATTGTGCCTCAAAAAAATAAATTTTAGAAACTGGCATTCAAGCAAAGAAGAGACATCATATGTTTTGGGCAGATGGAATGGTATCAGCATTAACCAGAAAAAAAAAAAAAGGATCTTCCAAAGGAATCTTTTGTTTTGACTTATGCATAAAAGCTCTGTTGAGTTTAACTCACCCATTTGAAATGTGTAATTCAACAATTTTTAATACATTCCTACCATTGGACATAACCCTCTCTCTTACCTCCAGGTCTAGACAAGGATTAATCTACTTTCTGTCGCTATGGATTCTAGACATTTATGAATGGAGTTATAGAATATGTGACTTGTGACTGGATTCTCACCCTCAGCCTAATGATTTTAAGGTTTGTCCTTCTTGCAGCATGCATAGCATTTCATTTCTTTACACTGTTCAATAATTTCTTTATACTGTTCAATAGTCCATCAAATGGATATACCATTTTCATTTGATATTCAGCTGATGTTTGCTGTGATTCAGCTTCTATGTATACTGTTGCTATGAATATCTGAGTATGAATCTTTGTGTGGGCACACATTTTCATTTCTCTTGTGTATGTACTTAGGAATAGAATAGGTGATCACATGGTTACTTTATGTTTGGAGAAGCTTTGGAAAGCAAGTTAACCATTTTACATTCCTGCATCAGTGTGTGAGGATTCCAAGCCCTTCAGGTCCTCACCAGCACCTCTTATTATCTCTGATTAGAACAATCCTAATGTGTGTGAACTGCTAGCTCACTGTAGTTTTGATTTGCATTGCTCTCATGGTCAATCATAGTGAACAGGTTTTTATGTGCTTACTGGCAATTTGCTTATCTTCTTTGGAGAAATGACTAATAACATCTCTTTGGTAAATCAAATTGTTTGCTGATTGGCAAGAGACAGTGAGAGAGAGAAGCACAGATTTTAATCTATTTGAACTTCTACTTATTTTGGCAACCTTCCACTCCATGCTCTACATCTTGGAACCTGAATGGTTACTTGGCTTAGCTGTCCTTACACTAGGATGGGATACCGACCCAGGTATTTTTAATGATCATTTTGGCTTGGGAAGCACAGGAACCCCTTCATTGCATGGGTAGTGCCTGCACCACACTAGGAGCCACAACAGTAGACCTGGCTGAGCAGCCATCAGCACGGCTTCAGGCATATTTCCACCTGTACTCTCTCCCTCAAATCATCACCCATGAAAGGTGAGGGAGGTGGTTGAATTGATCTTTCATTTCTCTCCTGTCATCTAACCTTACAAGAAGATAGAGAAAAAGGAAAAAGTAGAGTGATAAAAAAATGAAAAATGATAAGTGATTGTGGAGAAATCTGAGCATAACATGTAGAACTTGTTGCAAAAGTCAACAAGAATTTGAATTAGATCTCTGCAACTGGAAAGCCTATGCACAGATGGGTCTAACTTTGTACTCTGTTTTGACCCAGGTTAATTACACCTATTTGACCCAGTTCCATTATATGCCATCAGCAACTTCAAAAAGGATCTTGGAGATGAAATAGAGGCTTCACATTCATTTTAAGCTGTGACTACATGCTGATCAACCTACCTTCCTCCCTCCACTCCCTACTCCTTAACTCTTTACAAACCAGCCCCTGTATTCACTGTTCACTGTAACCAGTCCCAACCAGAGGCAGCTCACCACTCAATTCATCATCTCTTTTTCTTTTCTCTTTTCTTTTCTTTTTTAAAAATATATTTACTTGAAAGAGTTACACAGAGAAAGAGAGGCAGAGAGAGAGAGAGAGAGAGAGAGAGAGGTCTTCCATCTGCTGGTTCACTTCCCAATTGGTTGCGATGGCCAGAGCTGTGCTGATCTGAACCAGGAGCCAGGAGCTTCCTCCAGGTCTCCCATGTGGGTGCAGGGGCCTAAGGACTTGGGCCATCTTCTACTGCTTTCCCAGGCCATAGCAGAGAGCTGGATCTGAAGTGGAGCAGCCGGCTCTCAAACATATGGTGCCCATAAGGCATGCCAGTGCTTCAGGCCAGGGCTTTAACCCACTGCACCACAGCTCCAGCCCTAGAATTTTATTTTTTATTTATTTTTTTATGTAGGATTGGCTCTGTTCTAGTTGTTGCAGTCATCTGGAGAGTGAATACCCAGACGGAAGGCCCCCCCCCCCTCTGCCTTTCAAATATATAAATAAATATTTTTAAAAGTACTTATAAATCAGACTTCTTTCTGTTCTTTAGACACTGTGCTTCTCTTAAGTTCCTTATTTTGTCTTAAATTGTGTGCCTATCTTATCTTCCATTCTAGCCCGAGAGTTTATAAGGCAATGACTGCTCTGGCTTAACTCTGAATCTTGATGTGGTCTAGCTTCCACGGATGGTCACAACCATGGTAAAAGCACCTTACTGGATTATGCTTAAATCTATAGACTCCTGGAAATATTATGACCACAGCCCACCTCCCTCTCCCTCTAGTTCATCATCATTCTTTGTTGAAAAGTCCTGTTAGACAACAGGATTTTCAGAATCAGGAAAAAAAAATCACTTTATTTCCCTATGAGTGGTCTTAGTTTGCAGATAACTAAGTTGTTCCTTGCAGTCAGGGGCAGAATGATGGCTTCTAGGAAGAGGCTTGTGATGAGCTCTTAAGGGCAGCTCCCTAACCATTCTCTGCGTGACTTCATGAAGTTAGTTATCTTCTCAGAATCTCAGTGGAACAAAGTAAGTCTCCTTGGGATGAAAGGGGAAGTAAACAGAATTCTATATATTTTTTCTAAATTTAGTTTTGTCTTTTCCTTAAATCTTATAGCTCTAGTCCTACTAAGGAGCTACTAGACATGAGAATCCAGGCAAACTTCCTCATCTTGAATAAACTGTTGACTCACAAATGGAGTTTTCATACCATAAACATCATCCACATTCAAGATTTTTTAATGCTTTATTTAGCCACTGTGACCTCTCTTTAAATAGGATGTTAAGGAAATGTCCAAAGACTGAACAGACCACAGTGCTGTCAGAGTGCAGAGAGAGGAACAGAGGCCTCTACCATCAACCCTCGCCTGCCTGATATAGGTGGGGAGGGGACTCCCAAGGCAGAGCCTCACAAGCCTGGTGCCCTAGAGGATCCTAACTGAAAACCATTGCTGTAATCCATGCAGATTTTATTAAATTAAATTAAAGGCCTTTAATATTAGTTGACAAAAGTCGACATTGGTTTTTGTAGAAAGCCAAGAAACCAGGGACAGCATAACAGCCAAGTGGGTGTTCGGAACTCTAGTAGGTCCATGTGAGCATGCACAGGTGCATCTGGAATGCAGGGTTTCCCCAAAGAACAAGGCCATAACTCTTCTAAGTACTTACGCGCTTCTGCAGCCCTGAAAGAAGGGAATGTATTCTACCACTGTTTTGACATTTGAACATGCTGAAGACAACAACACAAAAGGCATGACAAGACATAGAGAGCACTTAAAAAGACAAACAGTAAAATACGGGGGGCGAGATTATAGGCTATTTTAGAAACTTTCTTTGAAGTTATTAACGCATCGTTATTTTAACAACAACCAAATATAAGCGGATACTTCAAAATGTCCATGGAAAATGGAACTAAAAGATACGTTTATTTTACATGCAAAACATTTTTGAAATCCAGGCATAGTTTTTGCATAATACTCACTCCATGAACTTTTGGACACCTCTCATATACATGGGTGTCAATTTTTCTTTTTTTGCACCAAAACAAATGTATCTTTTAATACCAATTTTCCACAAATGTTACAGAATGCTCTCATACATTTTAGAGGCAGAAAGGCCCGTTCCTTCCCAAGGATCAAATGCACCTGACTCTGGAGCTCTAAGCTTTATCCCTTACAAAGCTACACCAACAGCAACAGCGACGACACCCACAGCACCTGTGTTAAATCATCTTTCCTCGAATAAAATCTAAAATACTTATTCTAAAGAGCAGATGAGCTTTCAGGACACTTTCCCAGTTTCCATTTCAAGCACATGGAATAGACTGAACAGATACACACAGGGAGCTTTTGTCTTTTGGTTTGGTGCTTGTGGGAGCAGTCCTCTCTTTAGGAAGTTTATTAATCTGCATGTAAGGAAATTCCAACTATTATATATAAGTAAAATACTGAAAAATTAACGTTTAATGCAAATTAAAGAGTGCAACGGATGGCGAATGCTGGGGAAAAAAGCCATTAACTGTATGTGATACTGGGGAATGATAATTTTAACAAGGGTTGAACAAGAAAGAAGGTGGAAATGTGGATTTAGTTTGATTAAACATGAACATGTCCATTATTTGTAAGTCAATAAATCAATCAATAAAACCAAGTTAAAAAGAATATACTTATTTATTCAGTCATGATTTTATGCTGTTTTTACCTAAGAAAACACTGTCAAGTTTTTGATAAAAGAAACACACTTGTAGTAAAAAGAGGTATATACTAATGTTTCTCAAAATCCTAAAATGATTTTAAACACTCAAATAATACATAAAGAGAAGATGGAAATGACTAAAAAGAAACTGTCAGCCTATTTCTGTTCGTAGTGACTATTTTCTTTCCAGTGATATTTCCATATTAAGCTGTGTAAACTATTATGCTTACTAATTCATAAAACATTTTTGGAAAAATACATAATAATGATTTATGCAAGGTCTGCAAAAGCTGATTATTTCTAAATTCAAAGAAAACCAGGGACACATTAAAATGATTTTCCACTGAATTTCTAAAAAAAATAAAGAAGGAAAATGTTCTCAGAAATGATCTCAGAAAGAATGCACAGAACCATTTGGGTTTGGTCTAAATATCACATAAAATCTTTATGCTGTAACTTCTTTATCAACAAGCTATAAAGAAATGGAAAATTTCCATTATGATGTTGTAATCTTTGGAACTTACTTTCAAAATCCAGGAAAAAGTGTGGATAGTTTTCAATTTCCCTGGTAAGGACTTTGAGCAGGTTTCCCATCCCAGCAAACCTAGCAAAGACAACACAGAAACAAAACCATTAGCAACATAAAAATAGACTTGTATGAATACCCTGGACCTCTGAGAGCTCCTGCTCAAGATCAGAAAGCAAGCATCTCCACCCTGGGAAATAAGGAATAACTTAGAACTCATTCCTGAGTTGTGGTAGACAAACATCCCTGAAGTACTGGATCCCTCAAACCTAGGGACAACTGGATTAAACCACACAAAGCATGACAATAATGAACGGGTCGTGAAGTCTGTCTGGAGAAAACACATGCACTTTGCATTCACTCACAATGTTAACAAAAACAACAAAGAACTTTGTATTAGCAGACTCAAGTATTTTAGTTACTGATGCATTCTATGAAATACTTCCCTTTGCTCCTTCGCAATCCCCTGACTCCTTAACAGAAAC
Organism: Sylvilagus floridanus; assembly: GCA_949820135.1. Taxonomy (NCBI): domain Eukaryota; kingdom Metazoa; phylum Chordata; class Mammalia; order Lagomorpha; family Leporidae; genus Sylvilagus; species Sylvilagus floridanus. The sequence continues at coordinate 1,505,416 of OX463245.1, forward strand.
TGTGTCAGCTGTGTTTCGTTTCCTTTCCATTGACATGGGCTATCACATCAAAGGACAAGCACAGCAAAGAGGGTGTTCAGAAATATCTACCCAGAAAGGTAATCTTCAAGTTGGCGAGGTACAGAGTTTAGTAAACATGGAGTCCCAGGGACTCCTGCTAATGTGCAGAGGAAACCAAACTTCTCAGAGGTGTAACTCCTAGGCAAGTTAGAAGTCTTTGTACCATGACAGGAGATTGGGTGCTTCACAAAGCAAAAAAATGAAAAGGCACAGAATCCAAGCAGTTATTCTCAATGGAAATCGTGGCCTAAAACATTTGCAAAAGTGAATCAGATAAACAGAGAAATAGAAATTTGTATTATGTCTGCAGTTACAAACTAAAAAAAAAAAAAAAATAGGCAAAATATAGCATGGTGTATGTGTGTGTGTTTAAAGTAAACAGGGAAATTTCTATTGCTTTCAACCCTAGTTGGTGGCAGACAAGTATCTCTGAGGTGCTAGGTCCCCAAACTAAGGAACATATGGCTTAAACCATGCAGAGTATGACAATGATGTGAAGGTCAGGAGGTCTTTGTGGCGAAAACACCTGGACTTTGCCTTCACTCATTATGTTAAAAACAACACCACCAGGGAACGTTGTATTAGCAGATGCAAGTGTTTTAGCTTCCTGACATTGAACTGTCTTCTAAGGGAGGCCATTCATCCGCGCATCCGCCCATCAGTTTGACACACCCTAAGGGAGCTGCAACTGGACACCAGACCTGGGCTCTGTGGGAGCCATCCATCCAACTCTGCTGTAAGTGCACTCCTATGACTCTGCTACCTCAGCTGTGACAAATTAGTCTGAAACACCACTAGACCACTGAAAGGTAACCCCAGGGAGGAAACTTTCTATGCACTTGGCTTCTAAGAGTACTAATGTTGATGCAAGGAAATTTTTTAAAGATTTATTTATTTATTTGAAAGGCAGAATTACAGAAAGAGGGAGAGATAGAGGTCTCCCATCTGCTGGTTCACTCCTCAAATGGCTGCAATGGCTACAGGTGAGCCAGGATGAAGCCAGGAGGCAGGAGCTTCTTCCAGGTCTCCCACATGGGTGCAGTAGCCCAAGTACTTGGGCCATCTTCTGCTGCTTTCCAAGGCGCATCAGCAAGGAGCTGGATGGGAAGTGGAGCAGCAGGGACTTGACACCCATATGGCATGCAGACATCACAGGTGGCAGCTTTACCTGCTACACTACAATGCTGGTTCCAATGCAAGCAATTTTTAAGAGTAGGATCCTGTTATAAAGATGTGTTGAGAAAAGAATGCACACAAAGACGTCTGCATGAAAATCACAGAAAGTGGAGTAATCTGGGCTCCGCCATTCTCCCCTGAGAAAACACTCCTGCACTTGCACATGTCCTCCACGGGACAACTCACTAATGTGAAGCCAGAAGGAGTCTGCCTAAGGAATCTGTATTCCATGTCACATTGTCTGATCCTAGCCCCAGCTGTTTCCTGCTCCCCTGCTGTTCATGGCAAGGCATTTCATCTCCATAAGCCTCAGTTTCCTCTTTTGTAAAAGAAATTCTTGAAAAGTATCTATTTCATCAAGTTGTGAGAATTAATGAGATAAGAACGTGAAAGGCTTGGCACAGCACTTACAGGGAGTGCTCAAGAGATGGGAAGCTTCTCCTATTACTGAAGATGCCATCATCACCATCATCACCACCATCACCACCATCACCATCATCACCACCATCACCACCAGCATCACCACCATCATCACCATCATCACCATCATCACCACCATCAGCACCATCATCACCATCATCACCATCATCACCATCATCACCACCATCATCACCACCATCATCACCATCATCACCATCATCACCACCATCAGCACCATCATCACCATCACCAGCATCATCAGCATCATCACCATCATCACCATCATCACCACCATCACCACCATCATCACCATCATCACCATCATCACCACCATCAGCACCATCATCACCATCACCACCACCATCACCACCATCATCACCATCATCACCATCATCACCACCATCACCACCATCATCACCATCATCACCACCATCACCACCATCATCACCATCATCACCATCATCACCACCATCAGCACCATCATCACCATCACCAGCATCATCAGCATCACCACCATCATCACCACCATCACCATCATCATCACCATCATCACCACCATCACCACCATCATCACCACCATCATCACCATCATCACCACCATCATCACCATCATCACCACCATCACCACCATCATCACCACCATCATCACCATCATCATTACCATTCTAAGAACCTTCAAACACTCACTTCAGATTTTCAAATGGAAGATGGATTAGATAGGCTCCATGTGCCTCCAGGGAAGAGAACTAAGACCAGTGAGGAAATAATGAGGAAGATCTTCATTCAATGTCAACAATAAAAATGTCTAACCATTAGCGTTGTCTGACTACTGAGCAATTTGTCTTGTGAGATAGTGAACTTTATCTCACTGGTGATATTTAAACAGAACCATTAGCTATATAAGCCCTCCACAGGGTTGTAAAAATCATAACATGTTGCGCAGAAGGCTGGACTAGCTACTTCTTAGACCTCCCCTGCATTGAGGTGTATGAAGGTGGACATGCACATGTATGAACACACACACACACACACACACACATGCACACACAGGCAAACACCATATATCTCTCTTCCAAGAGAAGCCCCCCTGTCCTTTCTTTCATTCTTTCTTCCTCTGACTTTATACACATTTTCCTTCCAGGTATTTTTGAGCAAGCCTGCTTGAGGCAGGATTTGCTGAATTCCAGGCCATTCCTGCTCCTGAATCACACTCACAGACTCTTGCAAGTCTCTAGGAAAGGATGCTTTTTTCTTTTTTTTGACAGGCAGAGTGGACGGTGAGAGAGAGACAGAGAGAAAGGTCTTCCTTTTACTGTTGGTTCACCCTCCAATGGCCGCCGCGGCCAGTGCACCTTGCTGATCCGAAGCCAGGAGCCAGGTGCTTCTCCTGGTCTCCCATGCGGGTGCAGGGCCCAAGCACCTGGGCCATCCTCCACCGCACTCCCGGGCCATAGCAGAGAGCTGGTCTGGAAGAGGGGCAACTGGGACAGAATCTGGCACCCCGACCTGGACTAGAACCCAGTGTGCTGGCTCCGCAGGCGGAGGATTAGCCTGTTGAGCTGCGGCGCCGGCCAGAAAAGAAGTTACCAGCTTATTCAGAAATGCCAGCTCAGACCCAGAGGCACTTGGAAGATGCTTCTCCTGTTTGTCAGCAGGCTCAACTTTCAAAACAAAGTGTTCGATGGATGTTAATATTCTTAATTTCTTAGTTTCGAACCACAGACATGCCACTGTAGACCTGTTTGATTTTCATTTTCTCCTAAAATTCAGTCTTGTGTGTGGTCTTACAGTTAAAGTACTTGGGTGGGAAATATGTCAAGCCTTCGAAATGTGTAATAGACTGAAATGAACACATACGAAAAAAATATATAAATATTAGCTGTAGAATTTTGCTCTCCAAAAGATTTTCTGAGCTGGTTAACGGGCACGGTCAAAAATTTTGGAATATGATTGTAACATCAACCAAAGTCAATTACCTGGAACTGCCAGGATTCAAGATGTGTCCCCTTTCATACAGTAACATCTGGAATAGGTGTGGGATAGTACATAGTACAAAGGTCAAGTCTCACCCTCTGGAATCCAGAAAATATGTGCATCAAACCCAAATGCCCTGTGAATTCATATAGAAATATTTCATCCCATTTCTTTTATGGCAAAGTTGTAATGCTTACTGCTCCTTCCAGGGTGGATAAGAATTCATGGGAGTATCTCAGTTGATGCATCATGTGCATGCTTACCATGTAGAGACTAATGGCATTTTAATTAGTTTTCAGGCTCCTTTTGGATAGGGCCCTCAACTCCATCCTTCCTGACAGGGACTCTCCAATCATTTCAAACAGCTCCTTAGTGAATACAATCTACACTGCTGGACACCACACTCCTAGTGAGATGGCATGGTTACCTGCACAGTCATTATTTTAAAAATATTTTGTCTTCAACAAAAGAATTTCAGAAAAGCTACTATATGCTATTGAGAATGCAGATACATAATAAAAGTGAATAAAACATAAGAATACAGTAATCATAAAGGGAAGATAAAGAGGTGAGCAGAACATGAGGGTACATGGGGGCTTATGCATTTGGATCTCATATTCTGTACAGTCAAAGCATAAGAGAAAGAAACAGTCCCCTCCAAGTACTAGTGCTCAGAAAGTAAGATTACGCAGGATATTCTGGAGAGGGTCCTCATTTGTATGATTAAACAGTGATCTCTGTTAACAGTGACTTGAGACAGAGCATCTCCTGCAGCCAAGGGTTAAGGCTAATGTGCAGGGGAAGTCACACCTGCGGATGAGCTGAGTCGCAGAGCTCTCCCAGGCAGAACAATGGTTTCACAGCCATGTAGTGGAGGGACAGGCTGACCTGGCAATCCTGGGTGTATTCTTCAAAGCTGGGAATTCTGGATAACAGGCTCTGTCCAGGGACTTCATGGCTGCCCTAATAATGTGACCTGCTGCCGGTCTGTTCCAAGAGATGCCAGCTACTTGCTTCTTCCTGAAAGTGTGGAGCTCCCACGCAAGCGAATTGACTAATCCACTGAGCCCTGAGCCCACAAGGAAGACCTTGATCTATATCTTTTAAAAGAAAGATGATTCTTGGCAGTTTCCATAGGTGAGAAGAAATTGCTTATGTAAACTCAAGGTCTTTTCAATCACAAAAGAGGGGAAGCACTATTTGAAGAAAAAAATGTATGGTAAAAAATGTAGACACAAAAATATTAGAAACAGATTCCATAAAGGATGATGATAAGAGGTGTAAGAGTCCCAATAAGCCATCTGTAGAGCATGTTATTATCGAAAACTAGTCAGTTGCTTATAATGTGAAGGCTAACAACACGACCCACGGGCATACACAGGATGACTCCCTTAGCATCTCCAGAGACCATCTCTGTATTGAAATCTTCACTGGGACATGATGTAGCTACAGTAGTACACATGATGGTTCCAAGACCTAAGTTCATTACTGCAGAGAGGGTATGGGAGGAGTAGGTGAGGACAGAGAGTACAAGGTTTTGGGTAGCAGATGAAGAGGCAGGAAGCGATGTACTAGTTGGAAAAGTAATCATGCAGGGTACCCTGAAAATAAACTCTTGGGTTCCGTTAGTTGAGATGTTCCCTGTTTTGGAGACCAGCATTGGAAGGAGGCCATTCTTCCACCTGTGACCACTCTGGATGGCCTCGGATTCGTAGAGGCACCTGTCTGCCTCTGTGCCTGGACCTACAAAGGCACCATCACTATCACAGTGAAGGTGAGCAAGCACCTGCTCATTGGGCCCTTGGCATTTTGGCTTCAGCTTCTGATTGGGTCTATTTTCCATGGCACTGTAAGCTGGGATTACTTGTAAAGACACAGGATTGAGAATGTGAAACACAGAGTAGGCCAAAATAACAATTTGGCCAACTAACATGTTCAAAAGATGCCCAGTGAAAACAGTGAATGGACAAGCCCACTAAAAGAGTGTTTGCAGGGGCCTCACAAACATAAGGCCCCCTCTAATTGCCTCATTATTCCACAGCAGGTCATTCTGTCTGTGAGTCTTGGGTTCCTCATCTACAATACCTCCTGTGTGGAACCCTTACAAAAACTAAGTGAATAAATGTAAAAGCTCTATGTGTACTGGGAAATATCATGAAAATATTAGCTGTAATTATTCACCATCACAACTCATCCATCTTAAAGATATTCAGAAAATTAAAAAATCCATCACGCTCTCATAATCATATTTGCATGTTGTGTCTTTCAGGAATGGTGTCCAAAGCTCCATGTACCTCTCTTAACACAACAAGCTATATTCAGGTCAATGCTTAAAGCCAAAGGAGGTTTTTCTACATAAGGCATCATATTTTACAAACATGTTCTTATTTTGTTGTCAAAAACAAATCTAGGAGAAAGATACAATTTTTAGCAATTAGAAAACTTACTGAACTTAGTATAGAAACTGATTGAAAAAATATAAAACTATGAAAGCAAACTAAATTTTCCAAAGAACAATGTCTATGTAAGATTGTAATAATTAGAGGCTGCATTCTTCAGGTATTTCTATTTGCTCATTTTCAATGTAAAAATCTTAAGCACAAACAACTGGTTTTGAAAATGTGGATCGTAAGATCACTCTTATAATAAATACTCAGAAATATCATCAAAAACTGCAATTTTAGGCAACTGCATGAATGCTTACCTCATTTCATAAATACAGCATAAAGTCAAAGGAAAACACAAATATTTAATGATGAAAACCCCAACCAAAGTGGTCATGAAATGCCCCTATGGAAACAAAATGAATGCTAAAGGACAAAGGGTCGACATAGAATTGCCAGCAAGCTAAAGGAGGGGCCCTGGGGCTGCAGGCCACTCCAGTACCAGGGGAGATCTGGCTTTCCTTCCTCAAGATTGCCTGTGTTGGTGACAGGGACCTACCTAAGAACCAAGCAAAAATGCAACTCTCTTTTCAAGAAAAACACATTGGTGACAAGTTTCTTCTTCCTTTGAGTTTCTAACAGAAATGTCACTTATAACAATTGCCCTGAGAGAGCCAATCAATTACTTGCTGATGCCCTCTTCCTTGGCGCTGGTGCAGGTTGGGCATGCGACATGGAAAGCCATAGCCTCTGTTTTCAGATGATGCACATTTTATGCAGGGAGCGAGCACAGCTTTAAGAATGCAATCTATCTGAAAGCACATTACAGATTCCTGAAAAATAGCAAGTGCTCTAAGATGCTAATTGGACATGAAAATAACAGTATGTATCAGGTACACATGTGTACTGAGTATCAATCAGAGTGATTATGGCTATTATTTTTTATATCATATATGAGAAATATAAGAATATTAGCATTTAATTAACTGGCAGTATACTTGGAGTGTTCATATACTTTATTCACTTAAACCTTGTAGTAACCTTCAGGTTGCTATAATTATCTTTACATTGATTGGGGGCAGGGAGAGACTCAAAATAGCTAAACAACTTTCCAAAGATAGAGTCACACTCAACTTTGAAAATCCACTAATCCAAAGTCTATTTTTTTTTTTTTTTGCACAAGACTGCCGACCTGGGACTCCAGACTCCAAAGAGGCTCCATCTGGGGACTTCAGAGAGCAGGTGGCTCACTGAAAATGTAGGCAGGCTATCACATCATTGAATGCATATGCTCACTGTTCAGAGGGGCAGAGTCTACAGCTTTCATCAGATCCCCAAGGGGCATGCTCTACACTAGGACTGCTTAATGGCACTTACATGGAAGGCCACATTTCTGTGGGGATGCAAAGAAGAGAGACAATCCCATGGGGGCTGAAGTCTTTCAGCAAACCTTGGATCAGAGAAGAATGGAGCTGCCGCCCTGACAGTCAGGATCCTTTGGATCTGAGCTGGCTGAGGGAAGTCCCCAGTGAGGGGGACAGCAGGAGTGTGGAGGGAACAGACTTGGGTGAGGCATCAAGTTCTCCCTCCCAAAACAGAAGTTTTGTTCCTTGGGGGTTCTTTTACTGCAAGATTATTTTGAAATGGGGCCTTTCAATTTTTGTTTCCTAAGTAGCCTAGAGGAAGGGTGTTAGTGACTTTAAGATCAGTAACAGTGACTCTAAATACTGCCAGTGTGTCCCTGCCAAGGGAGGCACTGGTCCTCAAGGGATGACGATTTGGGGTATGCACATCGCATTGTCTATAGCCATTTTCTTGGCTCGCAGCTCAAAACCACTTGCATGGGAGTTGACACTGAGGTTACTCACTGGGAAACAATGACTGCATTAAAGAAATCATTCTCTACTAACATTTCCTGTTTCAACCAAGAGGACAGAAACACATGCGCGCGCACACACACACACATTCTTTTTCTTTTCTTTCTTTCTTTTTTTTTTCTGACTATTTGGAACTCTCTGTTTGGAAGAAAAAACTTCAATGATAGCATGAGCTACATTCCCAGGTGCAAAACCAAATGAGACCAATGCGAACTTGTTTTAGGAAGGTCTGATCATAAGATTCTGTGGGAATGCATCAGTTGCTTTTTTTTTTTTTTTTTACAGGCAGAGTGGACAGAGAGAGAAAGAGAGAGAGAGAGAGAGAGAGAGAAAGGTCTTCCTTTTGCTGTTGGTTCACCCTCCAGTAGCCACCGCCGCCAGCGTGCTGAGGCTGGTGCACCGCACTGATCTGAAGGCAGGAGCCAGGTGCTTCTCCTGGTCTCCCATGGGGTGCAGGGCCCAAGCACTTGGGCCATCCTCCACTGCACTCCCGGGCCACAGCAGAGAGCTGGCCTGGAAGGGGGGCAACCAGGACAGAATCCGGCGCTCCGACCGGGACTAGAACCTGGTGTGCTGGTGCCGCTAGGTGGAGGATTATCCTACTGAGCCATGGTGCCGGCCATCAGTTGCTTATAAACAAGACATAGCAGACTTTGCAGGAAGAGCGTGCAGGTGAATGTCAAGAGTGGCCTTTGCCTGTGTATACCAGCATCTCAATGTTCACCTTTCATGGTTAGGAAATAAGCACTAGAAGACTGCTTTTTAATTCATGGCTATCTGAAAGAATTCTTAAGTCAATACAACTTTTTACCAATAAGAACAGAAAGTAAGAAAACAAACAAAACAGTAACCCTACTAGGGTTTATTTGCTAATATTTTTCTTTTTAAAAATATTTAAATTTTCTATTTAATTTATTTGAGAGGATAAGAGACAAATGGAGACTGAGATGCAGAGGGAGAAACAAAGAGCAGAGAGAGAGAGAGAGAGAGAGAGAGAGAGAGAGAGAGAGACAACGCGCTCTCATTCACTGGTTCACTTTTCATATGCCCACAATGCCTGGAAGTGGATCAGGGGAAGCCAGGAGTTAGGAACTCAATCCAGGTATCCAGTACGAGTGGCAGAGACCCAACTACTTGAGCCATCACCCACCTTCTGCTCCCAGGGTGAGCGTTAGCAAGAAGCTGGAATCAGGAACAGAGCTGAGACTTGAATCCAGGGAATCCCCAAGCACTACCTTCACCATTACGCCAAATGCTTGCCTCTCTAATGTTTTTCTTAATGTCTGAGGTACTAATTCTCAATATCCCTAGTACAAGGGGTAAGAGTCTGTCGGCACTGTGAATGCACCAGTAGCTTCCAGGATCTACAATACTTAGCACCCCAGTACAAAGCTTTCAAGAAAGCAAACACTCAGATTATCAATAACTGAAGAAATCCGACTGATCTGACGTTTTTGTTTTTTGGCAACACAGCATAGAAACCACAGACTGACCACACATCCAGTAATAACGCAAATGGGTACCACAAAAATTCATGTGAAATGTGTATTGTGAAAAAAACCATGTTTTGATTTCAAAACAGGTTTGGACCACACTAAACTTATCTTTTATCAGATCTTTTCCACAAAGGTTCTGAAGCTCACCCATATTGATATCACATCATGTTTTCCTTAAAGATGTGTGTGACTGGCTGCATATACCTTCCCCACAAACAGGAGTCAAAGGTAGGAAAGGTATTATTAGTGCCATTTTACAGAGAAGAACTCCAAGACCCAAGAGTAGTTAATTTCCTTCCTAATATCTTCTAAAGATCCTGGAATTTCCAGTTTATAGTCACATTGAATCTCCAAATTTCACCAGCGTGAGCTCCACATTAGAATCGAGGTCAGCTTTTAAAAGCTTTTATTTTATAAAAAATTCTAGTTGAAGGACTCACAGCACAGTCGGGTCAAAGAAGGGAGTAAAACCGAGATGTCATGACTCTGTCTCACGCTCTGGCTCCTGACACAGAAAGGACACGGGATATCCGCCCCGTGCGTTGAAACAGGAATAAAAGGCACAGTGGATTGCTGTCCCCAGAGAGTTTCTGCCCTCTGCTAGCAGGGTCTCTCAGAGCACGCTGAGCTAAACGCTCCCTGTCCCTAACAAGGGTGTCCTCACTGGGGTTCAGGGCAGTTTCACATACTTCTCTCCCTCTGCACGTGGACGAGCCTCACTCAGACCCACAGCAGATCTCGCTGTGTCCTACAAAGAGCTTCTTGTCCTGATTCCAGCCTTGTCCCCCACCCACTCATTGTCACACAGCTGGAAAAACTCTTTCTCAACACAGATCTGATTCTGTTACTTTGTTGTTTAATAAGAAACAGTACCCACAGCGGAAAAAAGGTATCCAAGTGCCCACCCCAGGCACACAAAGTCTGGCTTCTGGCCTCTGGTCATCTCCCCTGTAACCTCTCTGCCTACTTCCCCCTGTCTGCCCCACTCTAGCCAGGCCCTGCACTTCCCTAAAAGGAAACTGATCCATATGTCTCAGGGCCTTTGCACACATTGTTCTTCTGCTTCATTTTCTAAAGATCTGAAGGCCACAGCAAGGAAGTCATTCCACGTATTATCATATTCTGATTTTCAGAATAAGCAGGTGAGTTGGTAACTATTGCTATCCTACTTTTACAGATAAATATTCTTACATTCTAAATATTTGCTGAAGGTCACATGTCTGGAATCCCATTCTATCTGACCTTGGGGAATCAGCTCTTGGCAACAGTCTCCCCACATTCCCTTTCAAGTACGAGGGTGGACTTCAGGACCCTCGGGAAGAATCCTCTGAACTCACCCTCCTTTTCTGTTCCTATCTCTTGCCCTTCTCTCCCTCCTGAAGTTCAGGAAGGGGCTGTCTCTGCAGTTATTCTAGCTACCTAAAGACTAGATGCTGCAGAAGACTGACATCACACCAAGAGCCCACGTGAGCTCTGTGTCAGTCCATTGCCTATTCTGCTCCATTCACGGTCCCTACAACCCACTGCCATTTCCTCCAAGATTCCCTCTCCTCTAGGAAAAGGGCATTCAAGATTCCAGTGTCTGACCCTTCTTTGAATGTCATACTTTGTGTGACTCCTATGCATTTGCACGTTCATACATTTGGGAATCTTTTCTCTTGTTATTGGAGTTTGCTTCTACAGACTCAATGATTGAACCTCCATGGGTTGGAAAGAAGTTGGCCCTTTGCCCCCACAACCTTCCCAAAGAATGGAAGGAGACAGTGCAGTTTGGGCTTCAGAAATTTTTCTGTGGACTGGATGTGATCTTAGGAGCAGAGGCAGGAAAATCTACGACTCAAGCTGATCAACAAGGTTTAGAGTTGGGGGAGTCAGGATGGGAGGTCAGGTGACACAGGGCACCTGCAAGGCCAGCAACAGTTCTGGCTCCCACCACAAGCCATCAGCTGGCATCAGGGAGCTGTCCTTGGAGAAGGGGCTCAGTGCTGTCACGTGCACTGTTAAAATAGCTCAGAGTCACCTTCCCCTGCTAACTACAGAGACCTCTCATACAATATTTACACTGTCTGAATATTTTGAGTTACATGCAAAGCAAGCTACCAGCTTCCACTTAACGGCCAGCTTATAATAATATATCAGATACAAACTAGGTAGTTTAAAAAAAAAAACTTCTGAAGTAAAATACATATCTTAGGTGCCATAAGTAGCTTCTACTCTAGAATTAAAAAACACACCAATGGAATGAAATAACTCAATTTATAAATTCCAGGAGCCTGAACTTGCAAAACCAGATTTGCAATTTCAGATAGTGGGGCAGGGCTGCAAGTCCCTTCCTCAGCTGCCATTTCTGCAATGAAGTCATGAGGTTTTCTGTTCTGTGGTGGAATGAGTTGCCAAGAATCCAACAGATGATTTCATTCCAAGATGAAGGAAGAAAACTGAAGTGTAGTGAGTCTATTAAGCACTTTCGTCTGACAATAAAAATGAGTTAATGGCTAAAATGTGTTTTCAAAACGTTTTAACACCACAAGTAATGGTGCTCAAATGGGAAAACGCCTTGAATATTCTCATCGATCATTAATGCCATGGTGTCTCTCAAAAGGGCTTGGCATTCCCTGTGGAATATTAGATCTGCTACAGTCCAGTTTTAAGGCAATCCATGGGAATTCTCAAAAGCAAACAACCAAAAACAAAACCCAAAAGACAATTGTGGCGTTGAAAAATTAAGTACATGTTTAAAATAGTCTTTTCAATATCTGATTCAACTTTCTAAAATAGACTGTTATCTCATCAAAGCTAATTTTCCCATAAATATCAATAGGACAGCAGCAAAAAGTCTTCAAGAAATAAAAGCAAAATTTGATTCTTTGTTAGGGAATGGAATGGATGTCAAATTTCAAATGCTGGTGAGTATGGAAGCAATCAGACTGGAGCTTAGCTCTGGACCAGCCCACCGCCGAGAAATTATGAGTGAATTTGTTTCCTTTCACTGTGAAATCAAGAACATGGCTACAAGGAAACCGCTCGTCATGTCTGCTCCCGACTCAGGAGAGCTGACAGTCCCAGCCCACCCAGGCCAGCTCTGCCACATTTCCACAGTCAAGAGACCTCGTAGGGAGCAAGTTGCCCACTGACACAAGAGCTAGTTTTGGAAACACAGGTCACTTACTGTGCTATGCTGGGCAAGCTCCCCCCCCCCCCCCCCCGATGCCTTCTGCTTCAGTCTAGAAGATGAAAGCAAATGTCTAAAAATGACCAAACATTTGGGCTGTCTGACAGGCCATGAATAAGGTGAAACAGATCGTCAGTTCTCTTGGATTACAAACTTCCTTTCTCCAGAATTCTTTCTCAGGTGTTAAAATAACCACAGCTGGGACCCTTGCCTCCAAGGGTACGGCTGCAGGAGGGGCCTGCCATGTGCGCTGCTGATCAACTCCTCCTGAGCATCGTGGCACCTGCCCGCTAGCTCCCCTCCCACTCCTCTGAATGTTCCTCCTTGAGTTTCTACTTTCTCAGTCTGTTACATGTCAGTCTCCACACCCCTTCCCAGCCTCCTGGGTGAGACCCTCTTGACTCCCATTTCCAGCCATGTCCTGATGACTTCTCAACAGCTCGTCCCAACACGGGCCTCTGTCCTCAGCTCCACACCCATCATTCTACAGGAATTTCCCACATGAGAAAGGTCATGATACTCTCGTGTTCTGTCCTTCCCTGGTACAATGAAAAGCACCATCATCCATCTAATAATATTGGCCGGACCCTGGGTATCGCCTGAGGTTTCACCATCTACTGCAGCTCTTAGACGATTCTCTCGCCCAGCTCTCCCAAGTTAACTTCTACGTCCCACATCTCCTCGAGATCCATCCCTCTTCTCTGCCCTCTCCTTGATGCGACCATTCCTACCTTCCTGCTGGTCTCCCCGTCCTCAAGCAGTACCCACACCTCTCCCTCCTCCCAACACCAAACACTTCAGACCGCAGACATCCCCCAGTCTCTGCACATACTACAGGAAATGTCATGAATAAATTAAACCTCTCTCATTCCTGTTATCTTGCAATATAACAACGACACAAGCTCCCAATTCACTAAACGAATCCCACACCCCAAATCAGGCTTCTTCCGTGTCTCTGTCTGGTTTTCATTCCATGGGCAGCTGTATCACAGATTTGCTCTTGCAGTTTGTCTGCCTCCATCCTGCTCTGTCAGGCAGTGAATTATAACAATCAGGTCAGGGCACAGGAAAGCCAGGTACTATTGCAAAGAGTCCCGCTGTGAAGGAAAAGTCCCCTGAAGAATTCAACAGCCCAGGGCCATGGATGGACCCAATTTCTAGGTCAAGGTTTGAAAATATTGTGTTTTCTTAAATTGGGGTCCACCTGGGTACCAAGAAAAGCATGAGAGGAATTCGTTCCTAGGTCAGATTTATTTTGGAGAGTGCAGAATGTCAAAAATTATGTAAGTATCAAAAAAAATTTTAACAAAAGCAATTTTACCTACTAAAACACTGAAGGATCTGGGCCAAGGGGTTGGCCTACCCCTTTAAATCTCAAGCATCGAGAATGGCCAAAGGGCCTAACCCTTCTGGAGATCTCAGAGGAAGGCAAAGATCGGCTTTGGTTCCCTGTTGCTGAAAGAAGCAATCGCCTTGATTCCAAAGGATGCTTCACTGCGAATGAAACTAACAACTTTAAAATAAAAGTCCTGGCTGGAACCCCCAAACAGCAGTGAAGACCATCAGCCTAAGTCTAGGACAAGAAGGGCAGAGCTGACAGAGGAGGGAGGAGGCGGGCCGTGCAGGGGAGAGGCAGGACAGCAGCCAGGGGGCAAGGGAGGGCTTATTCAGCGCAGAGGCTTCTCAAGCTGGCGGGTTCGATTCTCCACCCAGGAGGATTCAAGGCCATCAGCGGGACTCTTCCGAGTGCAGCCTCTGGCGCAGCTCCTCTGAATGACCCTACTTTGGTTTCAGGAGAAGGCGCTGGGTTGTGCCAGGGTCTCTGGCCTCCTGGCTCTGTTTGCTCGCTTATGCCATCTCCGTTGCCTAGAATGCCCTCTCCCTCTTTGCCTGTGGCCAACCATCAATCTTTCAAGCCAATCAAATAGGATTTCCTCCCAGAAACCTCCTTCCAGACCCCCAGGCAGAATTACCAGCCCTTCCTGCAGGGCATGTCTGACTCGCTTGCAGTGTGTCGCCCGTCCTGAGCACAGGGCCCACCCACAGCACTCTGCTGACATGTGCTGACATGGACTGGGGCGCTGGAAAAATGGAAAAATTGTCCCTGCATAGCGACAACAGCAGAGATGTCAACCATAATAGTCCTGGGAAGAGAAGCCAGCAGGGAAAAAAATAGCATTTCCCCAAATAAAAATATTTTTCAGTGCTTGACCCTTTCATTTTAGGGTCATAGCCTACTTTAAAAATCTGATGAAAACGGGCCTTCTAGAAAAACGCACGCATGCGCAGACTGACACATCTCCTGGAGGTACGAAGCCCAGAACGGAAGTCCCTTACCTACCTCCAGTCACAGACTTCAATTTGCTGACAATCCCTCAGAGCAGGGAGAGCATTTCCAAATGGATTGAGCCATCTATGCAGGAAACAGCACGAGCCTTGGAGGCCTTGGGAGAGTCACCTGACTCTCTGAATCTGGGATTTCCTCGTGGGTAAAATGTGAATCATAACTCTTCCAGGGTTGTCATACACGCAGTAAGATGATGTGGGTAAAGGGACTGCTGCAGGATCTGGCTCAGCTGAGCCCGGGGCAGCAAGCACGTGCCAACCTCGCCCCCTGCCGGGCACGTAGAACATTGCAGCTTCAAGGCAGCGCCAGCGCATCCCCTGAGCGAAAGGCTGCACGGTTGCTAGGCAGCAGGGCCAGGCGAGGGACGCAGACCGCCGCCTGGTGAAGAAGTGCGGCCGGGGCTGCGCGGCTGCTGTGGCCCCTCCGCACGGTGATTAATCATACAAGAGCCCATTTATGACAAACACAGTGCGCGACAAGGCGCATGGGGCCACAGAGCCCTATTATCCAATGAAAACAGAGCATTGTGGGCGACGCCGGAGAAGCCAAGTGCACACACACAAGCGGACATTGTAAGGCTGTTTGCACAACCCCGCCGTGCTCCTCGCGGATTTCCTGCCAAGGAGACGTTTAGATCTCACAGAGGCAGCTGCAGACATTGGCTCATTCAACATGGCTTCAGGCAGTGGCTGCGCAAACTCAGCGCACGGTCCCCTCTGGCGGCCATCCGTGGAAGTGCACGCCAGGGAACCCAGAGGATAAGGCACCCACAGATTTGCTCATTGTCCCTTCCCAGTCTACAGACTGCAGCATCGTGGGCATAAGCTTTCGGGTCTGGGTTTAGCTCTCAACATCTCAGTTGAAACTGTATTGTTCACAGGCCCTCGGACAAATCAACTGCCCCCTCAGACCTTAGTTCCTAGGGGGTGTCCAAAACACTGGATTGGCTGCAGCAAGGCTAAAGCAGATCACCCGCTCTGGACAGAGTCTGTCACTCAGCCAGTGTCATATGACTGCTTGTTTCCCTCCTCTGCCTACCGCTGCAGGGCGGGCATTGTCCCCTGACCTCTGGGATGAGGCAAGGAAACCAATAGGCAACAACTTTGCTTAAGCAGCAGGCAGCGTTTAAAACAGAACTATGACTTGATGTCTCATTCCTCTCTTTTGCTCCAAAGTGATCACGCTTGCTCTCTCCGAGTGTTGTGTGCTGCATGGGTAGCACCAGGTGTGCCTGCAGGTGCCATTCATCTGGGATCTGCAATGCCCGAGCTTCAGGCCAGGCTGCAGGGGTGGCACTGGGACCATCCCCCGGGGCTGGCAGTGATGGTCAGCCAAGCTGTATTTTAGAGGAAGAAAAGCTGCTCTACGCACTTCTCACACTGAGCTGTGATCTGGTTCCTGATGCTTCACACGGCAACAAGACCATGAAGTGTGGAGATGGGAAGACCTGGCCCGGTGTTGCTGATCAGCCCTTAGTGTGCCAGGCAGCTTATCTGCTGAGCGTCATTGTAACACAGAGGTCATTTCAACCTCTGCAAGGGGGATTTTTAGGAAATAATGAGACAACATATAGCATAAATAATCCAGACACATAAATGGGAGTGGCCATAATCGCTACCACGATTATCTTTACTGTTGCATCTGCTGGTCTTCAATTTTTGTCCTGGTCCTGGGGGGGGGGAGTTCCTCTTTCCCACACAATGTTAACTAGGGAGGCTTCAGATGCAGTTTTAGGGGCAGGTGCTCTGCATCAAGATTAAGACACTGCGTGGGACCCCCACATCCTATACTGCAGTACCTGGGCTCAAGTCCCAGCTCCTGTCCCAATTCTAGCTTCCTGCTAATATGCACCCTGGGAGCCGGGTGCTGGGTCAAACACTTGAGTCCCTGTCCCTTACGTGAGAGACCTGGTTTGTGTTCTGGTTCCTCAGTGTCAGCCTCAGTCCAGTTTTGTATATTGTGGGAATCTGGGAAGTGAACCAGTGGGCAGGAGCTCTATCTTTCTGCCTTTTGCTGCTTCTCAAATAAATAATAAAACAAATTAACAAATATTAAAAAATGCTAAAGTACCTGTGCTGATGACCCCCAACTTTTTAACTTGCAGTTTCACCCCCTTCCTTGAACTCCAGACTCACATATTCAAATGGCAACTTGACTTCCAATGTTCACCTCGAAATCAACGCTTCTCTTACTAAAGTATTGGCTTCTGCCCTCCACAGCTGTCCCTTACTCAGTTTTCCTTATCTGTTGTGTCCCTCCAGACACAAGCCATGGCTATCTCTTACCCAGAGTATCACAGAAGCCAACTACAGGGATTTCCCAGCTGCCTCCGGCCCCTCCTACTCACTCGGTTGGTGCTCATTTGGCAGCTCCCAAGGTGTTTTACAAGCTGCACTGTGTCAGTTCTCTGCTTAAACGCCTTCAATGATCTAAGAGTACAAGGCCTGTGCCACAGTCAGCAAGACCCCAGCTCATCTCCTACAACTACCTCCTCCTTCAGTGTGCATCAGCCACCCTGGCCTCTTCACTTACCTTTCTTGAATTTATCACCCATGTTTCTTCCACAGGACTTCTGCACCTGTTAGCCCTCCTGCCTGGAATTCTTTTCCCCAATTCCTGCATGGCTCTTCTTTAGGTCTTGTTCAGGATTTATTTTTCAGTGCAGCCCAATCTAACTGTACCAAGCAGTACTCCACTCTACCCTGTTCCCCAATCAGCCTGCTCTTCTTTTTAATATCTATCAGCATTCACTTAGGCACTTTCAGCTCCTAGAATAACGCTTGACATGTAGTAGGAATTCCATGTATATGTGAAATAAACCCAGACACTCATTCATGGAGACACTTCCCATAATTTTAAAGAGCTTTTTCCTCTTTAAACAAAACATAAATGTCTTCCTGCAAGAGGCTTGCAAGTCTCCCAGGTATAACTCTCACTGGTCAAAGTATCTACTACTGTGCACTATCCAGAACTGTCTCCAGGCCCTGTGTGTGGTCTTCCCAGCAGGAGTCCCTCTGGACACCACACTGCTAGCAATGCAACCCGACATGGTATCAAGGAACTTTGGTGGACATGGCACTCTGCAAATATGTATTGATTTTCAGCCACTTAAAATGAAATTGAGTACTTATTGCTTATTTGGTGAGCTGGAAAGTAATAATAGCTAGCTGGGGTGGGTGTTCACCATAGCAATTAAGATGCTGGTTAGTATGGCTGCATCCCACATATGAGTGCTGGGTTCCCTACCCGGGTCTGGTTTATGATTCAGCTTCCTGCTAATGCAGACCCTGGGAGGCAGCAGTGATGGCTCAACTGGTTCCTGACACCTATGTGGGAGACCTGGATGGAGTCTCCAGTTCCCTCCGCTTAGGTTGCTTTTTGTATTTGAGGAAATGAACCAGCAGATAAAGGGTCTCTCTGTCTCACTCTCTCAAACAAATAAAAAAAGGGGAGGGACTTCATAGAGTGAGCATATATCTTGTCTGAGCCATTGTGCTAAATACTGCATATGTTGGGGCCAGTGCCGTGGTGCAGAGGGTTAAACCCCCGTCTGCAGTGCCAGCATCCCATATGGGCACCGGTTCAAGTCCTGGCTGCTCCACTTCTGATTCAGCTCTCTGCTACAGCCTGGGAAAGCAGAAGATGGCTCAAGTCCTCGGGGCCCTGCACTCACGTGGGAGACCCAGAAGAAGATCCTGACTCTTAGCTTCTTATTGGCACAGCTCCAGTTGTTGCGGCCATTTAGGGAGTGAACCAGCAGATGGAAGACTTCTCTCTCTCTCTGCCTCTCCTTCTCTCTTTGTGTAACTCTGACTTTCAAATAAATAGATAAACCTTTTAAAAATACTGCACGTATGTTGTCATATTTAATTGACAGGTCAAACGCTCAGGGTATGTGCTCTTACAGTCTCCAATTTACTAATGAGATCACTGATGCAAGTTGAGTAACTTACCCAAGGTTACTCAGCTAATTAACAAGAGACCTGGGAGTTGAACACAGGCTATTATACAGGAAACTGACACTCTCAGCCACTGCGTGATCCACTTGCCTGAGAGTGCAGAGGTATTACTAATTGTTGTTGTTGAGAAACAGAAAATAGTTTGACGTGGCCTGTGGCCTCTGGTTAGGGCAGTGGTGTTGGAGAGGCCACACCCAACAACCTATTAAACGGGTTGGGCGTTGAACTGTGAGCACTGAGTCAGATTCTAAGAGCAAATCCATAGAGGGGATGCCAGGGAATGCTTCTCGGATGAGCTAGAATAGGAAGTGGACCTAAGAAAGTAGGAACAGGCTCATCTGGACAAGAGTGAGAGAGAAGCAGACATCCCAGGGTAGGGGACATGCATGCGATTACGTGGCCCTAATGAGGGGCTCAGCGTGAAACCACAGAGAAGGCGTACTCACAAAGGGCGCAGCACAGGGAAAGAAGGTCAGAGAAACTGGCTAAGGATTGATTTTAGGAGACTTCAACCCAGGATGGGAAGCAGACACACTCCTGGGTAGAGATGTGGGTTGGTCTTTGCCATCATTGGGAGGTTATTGTGTAACCCTGGCCTGAAGGACACAGACTACACCAGTGGCTGTAATCTCATTTAGGATTTACCTGCTGGAAGGGAATTGCTGTGCCCTGAGTCTCATCCTCTAACTCCCATAACCCAAGAGGACCAGGCTAGACCATCACAGAAACTCCTCCCTCTTCAGCAGTCGAGTGTTTTATACAATGAATACCCAACATTTCCCAGATATATATTCAGGCAACCCCATGCTAAACCATAAGCTAAGTTCATTAGAAATGAGCTGCAACTTTGATTTCCAAAACAGAAACGAACGCCAATGGCAATTCTGTGAGCCCACTTCTGTGGGCTTGTTGCTTGAAGACTTCTGGATCCGAAGTGAACGAGAAAGTATAGTGATGTCAGAGTTCCAGAACTTTAAAGTGCACCAGGCTATATCCACACTGGTGACTGCTGCTGAAAGGAGTGTTACAGGGGCTATTTCTGTGTAAAAGCAGTAATTCAGGGGCCGGCGCTGTGGTGCAATGGGTTAAAGCCCTGGCCTGAAGCGCTGGCATCCCATATGGGTACTGGTTCTAGTCTCAGCTGCTCCTCTTCCAATCCAGCTCTCTTCTATGGCCTGAGATAGCAGTGGAAGATGGCCCAAGTCTTTGAGCCCCTGCACCCACACGGGAGAATGGGAAGAGGCACCTGGCTCCTGGCTTCGGATCAGTGCAGCTCCGGCCATTGCAGCCACCTGAGGAGTGAATCAGAGGATGGAAGACCTCTCTCTCTGTCTCTACCTCTCTCTGTAACTCTGCCTTTCAAATAAAGAGAATAAATCTTAAAAAAAAAAAAGTAGTAATTCAGAAATAAGGGAGAATGGGTTAAACTACTAACGAGACGCTTCTCTCAAGCCCATTTATACTTTTGAAGCATCTGATGTCACACACAGCACAACGTTCCATAGTCAACACAGAAGGCTCCACAGCACCTATACGAGCAATACATGCACAGCCTCCTCGAATCTACTTTGTGTACTCAGAAGTCCAACATAATTTTTCCATGATTTTGATTCTTTCCCTTTGGAATTCTAGAAGCACTTGAGGACCTGCCACATTCACTGCCCCAAGAGTTCAAAGTAAGTCTCATCGCAATTATGACAGTGAAACTGTAAAACGGCGGCACAAGATTGAGGGTAGTCTGCAAATACCTAAGCTATGCCCATCGGCTTTCAACAAAATTCCAGGAGACTAAATGATGCTGTTAACCTAGACCCCAGGCTGTAGAGGCCTGATTGCATCGCTCAGGAAATGGCCACATTTAGCTGGAATGAGTCATAAACTTTTTCAAAGTTTCTAGAAACTCTAAGTATAACCAAAAATTGTGTACAGTTGGAAAAAAATCTCTATTATGCTGCTCAGTTCTCTATCAACCCACATTCCTCCTTACATTTAATTCAACCCAGCTGTTCTTCCTCCTCCATCCAAATCTCACACCCCGCTTACCACTGCCTTTCACCCCCAAGGTGGGACTGACTTCTTACAGCCCTAACACATAAGGGAGCTTCAAAACATTCATGGAGAATGTGTACTATGAAAAAACAAAAACAAAAACAAAAACCATACATTGATTTCAAAATTTTTTGCACCAAAATAAATTTATCTTTTAAACCATTTTTCCATGAACTTTTGGCAGTACCCTTACACATACCCCTGTGTCTTACATATAATGCTATTACAAATATAATATTCACACACATCTGCTGAGCTTCTTGAGGGCAGATCTCAATTAATGCTCCTACCTGCACATCTGGCACAACTGTTAATACAGCAGGAAAAGTTTATCTGCAGGGAGAAATCCATAAGCATTTGTTCTCTGTAGAACTTGAATCAAATAGAGCTTGGTGGTGTGGGAGCCCAATCGAGTGAGGGTGAGGAGCTGTGTTCCTGGATGACTATCGTCGGGAGGCTCCGCTGAGGACCAGTATCTGGGTAAAGGCAAGATGTTTGGGGAAATGGGTGCAGAAGAAGAGGAGGAAGCGCATCAGGGCTGGGGCAGTCTGGGAAGGTTCTGTGCAGAAAAGGCAGGGGGTGTGGGTGGAAGAGAGAAGGCCTTCCCGTGAATGCCTGCCTGCCACTGAATCCTGCACACTATGGAGAAAGGCACTAGTGGCCCTCATCTTCCAGGTTCTGCCGGCATCATGTGTCCTCATTGGAGGGGGAGCCCCGAGGGGCCACTGGAGGGACAGCTGTCCTAGGCCTGGCTTTGAGATCTAAAGGTAGATCCCGGGTGTCTGGTTAAGATGAAGTCACGGGACCGGTTCTCCAGGGTAGCTTTTAAAGCAGCTTTGAAGGCAGCTCCCACGAGGCCTGGCCCAGTCCTGGGGGACAGCTCTCTGCGCTGCCAGAGCCTAGGGACCTCTCTCGGCACATCGCTGTGCTCC
This sequence comes from Sylvilagus floridanus, assembly GCA_949820135.1. NCBI lineage: Eukaryota > Metazoa > Chordata > Mammalia > Lagomorpha > Leporidae > Sylvilagus > Sylvilagus floridanus. The sequence continues at coordinate 1,527,262 of OX463245.1, forward strand.
TGGTCACTCAGCTCAGCTGCATGCTAGAACCTGCGTCCCCCAGGACAGGGACTGGGCCACCAGGGAGTGTGGCTTGCTGAACAAATGAACAAGTGGGTGGTGTGAATGCTGAAGCCTGTGTCCAGGTACTCCCTCTCTGATGTCCTTTTGGTCAATTCCTTAGAACAACAAAATAAGGAGGGCCAGCATTGTGGCACAGCAGGTTACACTGTCGACTCTGAGGACCATCCCATATTGGAGCATAGGCTTGAGTCCCAGATGTACCAGTTCCTCTCCAGCTTCCTGCTAATGGCCTGGGAAAAGCAGCAGAGGATGACCCACATGTTTTGAGACCTGGATGAAGCTTCTGGCTCCTGGCGTCAGCCTGGCTTGGCCCCAGCCAGTTTGGCCATCTAAGGAGTGAACCAGCAGATGGAAGATCGATCTCTCTCTCTCTCTCTCTCTCTCTCAACTCTGACTTTCATCTAAATAAATAAATCTTGAAATAAAGATTAAGGAAGAAAGGAAAGAAGAAGGCGTGGAATGGGAAAACAGGAAGGAAAGGCGAGCAGGAGGGGTGACAGAGGGAGGAAGCAGGTGTGTTCTTGCACTCTCTCACCTAGTTTAATAGCTACGGAGCTGGTTCTGGCACAGGAAGACCCACACAGGGATGTCATGCCATGCTTCAAAGTCGAAAAGAAGAACAGCTGAATCCTCAGAAAAACTCAGTGTGTTCTCCATGATGCACAAGTTAACATCTGAAAACCGAGCAGGGTTTGCAAGGCACCTGCCTCCCACTGCTAGCCCGTGACAGTCAGAAGAGCAGCTTGTGAAGCCATCTCAGTCTGATCAGCCTCTGAGCCACCACTGGGCATCAGGACGCAGCGTGCAGAGGAACTGGTGTCAGGGACATGCCAAATGACAATGTGTGGTCACCAAGCAGAAATGGATTTGCACTTTGTCTATAGATGCTCCTTTATAATCAAGTCCTTCCTGTGAGGATCCTGGGTGCATTTTCAGGGATGGGCTGGGGGCCCGTGGTGTGAGTGTGGCTCCTGGTGAGGACACATGACCTTCCCGTCACCTTCCTAATACATGTGAGAGCTGACACAGAAGGCCCTGCGCCTGAACCCCAAAGAGACTCAAACATTCCTTCTGGGGCAAAGCCCCAGCCTGCAGTGCTGGCATCTCATATGGGTGACGGTTTGAGTCTAGGCTGTTGCACTTCCAATCCAGATCCGGGAAGCAGCAGAGGATGGTCCCAGTCCTTGGGCTCCTAGGCACCCACTTGAGAGACCTGGAAGAAGCTCCCGGCTCCTGGCCTCGGATCAGCTCACTCCAGCAGTTGCGGCCATTTGGGAAGTGAAATAGTGTATGGAAGACCTTTCTCTATCTCTACCTCTCTCTGTAACTCTTTCAAATAAATAAAATAAATCTTTTTAAAAAATTACTTCCCTCCTGCTTCCATACAGGCCTGCATCTAGGTCAAATTCCCATGGCTAAACTATGCTAAGAGAGGCCACTGACTGGAGGGGACACCTGCTCGTAGGACTATGTCAAGTGCTGCAGCCGAATCATCTCCGCTAATTCTCCAGAAACCCTCTTTACAGGCAAGTCGTTTGGTTCCAAGGGTTATTATCCCGTGTATCTCTGCTAAAATGGAGACCTTGGCTGCAGCCAAGTGGAGGAGGCTGCAATGAAGTACTTTATCCACTAAGGGGCATGATCACCTCACACTAAAAACACCAGACCCGGCAGGTAGCTACTTGGAACAAAAGCATAAGTTTGTGACAAAGGACCAACCAGAGCAATAGATTTCAACATCCGGAATATTTTCTTATTTCTAGTCCCCTCGGTAGTGGAAAGTGTTTCATCTCACAGTTGCAGTGGCCAATGCCAACTTCACGTAGAAACGCAACGGCTTCAAGGCCATTTCCAAAGCATTCGTCTTGAACAGCTGGCCAGAAACAGAGCTGTGGCATTTGAGAAGGAAAAATGAATAGATTCTGCCATTTGGCTTAGCAATTATCCTCTGCAGCCCCTGAAGCCCATTTCTTAAGTCACGTTTTCCACGGAGGAAAATATCTGTCTTGTGACTGACCCATCATGACTCCAGGTGCCGAGCCCAGAGAACAAAAGAGGCCAAAATCCTATCACAGGCTCATCAGAATGCATATCTTTTTTTTCTTTTTCTTTTTATTTGACAGGCAGAGTGGACAGTGAGAGAGAGAGAGAGAGAGAGAGAGAGAGAGAGAGAGAAAGGTTTTCTTTTGCCATTGGTTCACCCTCCAATGGCCGCCGCAACCGGCGCACTGTGGCCAGTGCACCGTGCCGATCTGAAGGCAGGAGCCAGGTATTTATCCTGGTCTCTCATGGGGTGCAGCTTGGGCCATCCTCCACTGCACTCCCAGGCCACAGCAGAGAGCTGGCCTGAAAGAGGGGCAACCGGGACAGAATCTGGCACCCCAACCAGGACTCGAACCCAATGTGCAGGCAGCGCAGGCAGAGGGTTAGCCTGTTGAGCCATGGCGCCGGCCCAGAATGCATTTCTACAGCTCCTTAGTGACTCCTTACTAAGAACTCTACTTTGGATTTGGAAAATATCCTGGAAATGCAAACGAAGAGAGTGGGGATCCTGCACTGGTGATCAGCATGCAGGTTCTGAGAGAGAGAGAAGGCAGACAGGATGAGTCGCTTCCCCAGAGCACACCCCTGCAGGAAACTTGGAATACACAACAGAAGGCAGCAAAGTCCCCGTGGAAGGTTCCTGTTTAGATTGATAAATCAAGTCCACAATTAGACCAAACAAACTTACAAAGTTTATCTCCCAGTTTCTCTTTGAACCCAGCCCTCAGCCACACTCCGACCTGATTGAAACCCCCTCCCCCCCACTGCTGGGTTCCCAGCCTGCCATCTGTGGCCATGCGAGACTGAACATCTTGCCTGCTACCCCTGAAGGGTCTGCAGGCCTCATAGACATATCAAGGGCTGCTTAGACTATTTCTTATTCCACTTGAAGATAGCAAATTGTTATTTAAACACCAGGTCTAGAGTTGCTTCTCAGTACACACTGGCTGGGAACGCAACTGAGCAAAATGATTCTTAGATCATCAGGTGTAAATGGGGATTCACCTGCCCCTGAGGAGCCCTGTGGCCTTGGCCAGCTGCCAGAGGCCACTTCCCAGTGACCTTTCCTTGAGAGCCTGCTGGATGCCAGGCTTTCCGCTGGGTCTTTCTAATGCTCAAAATTCCCCTACAATTAGTGGGTTCTTCCCCTTTGTTCAGATAAAGAAACTGAGACACAGCAGGATGCTGGCTCTCTCTCAAGGCCACTCTGGTCTGCGACTCCACTACACTGTGCGTGTCCTACTCCCAGTAAGGACCAGCTGTTCTTCCTAAATACACTCCACCAGTGAATTGTCCAGCATCCATCTCCAGTCATCAAATACAACCTGGCTTTCTTTCTTTGCATTTTCTGGGCTCTTGCTGCTCGTGGTATGGCCTGGAGAGTTAGCAGCATCAGCACCTGTCTGGGAGCTGGTCAGAAACTCAGCATCGGAAGTCCCAGCTCAGATCTTTCAGACCCTGTGTGCTGTGAGTTTGAAAGCCACTGCACTACACCAAGGATGTCAACGCCCCTTTCATCCTGGACCTCCCAAGGTCACGGCCATGAAATCAGGAGCTGCCCTCCTACTGGTCAAATACACGTCTTGTTTTATAAGTGGGTTCACCTCTTGCTCCTCCTTGGCACAAATGCACATCCAAGCTGTAAAACAGAGGCAGCTTTACTGAGCCCCCACTGGAGCCAGGCCTTGGGCTGAGTGCGTTACAGACAGCGACTCACCCTGGATACCAGGGCTGCATGGCCACAGGACCCCTGCCCTTCCCTTCACTAGCACTGCCTCCCACTCCCCCAGCCTTGCTTTGTTCACCCGAGAGAAGGATCAGACAGACACCTGACCAGCTGATCTCTAAACAGGAAGCTTGTATGAAATGTCCCAGCACAGCTCTCCAGGTAAATCTTCCTTATAGTAGAAAATCCAGCTGGTTAAGTGCAATGCTTATTTACTTAAGAAAGCAAGCAGAAAACAACCCATCCACTGCACGCTGCCATCAGTTAGCGTGAGCAGGCAGCGAGTGCCACTCCTAACAGGGAGCAGCAGCTCACATGGGGACTGGAGGGCGCGAACTCGATGGTGCTCCACAGGCCTGGCAGGTTGGCATGGTGACGCCTGAGCCAGTGTTCTCTTTGACTCCTTCTTCCTTTCCGCTGCTTTCACTGTGTGCGATCCTACCCCAGAGGGACAGATACACCCTGAGGGCGAGAGCTGATGTCAGGGGAGAACAAGCAAGGCTTTGTTGGGCCCTGGAGGGGACCCGCAGAGCAGGCCCGTGCTCACTCAGCCTGGAAGCAGCCGCATCGCCAGCTCCAGCCCTTGCAGTAGGGACCCTGCACAGACACACCCTGACACCAGAGCTGGGCAGGTGCAGGGAGGTGCACCTCGGGTCTGTGAGCATTCACAGCAAAAGATGACCCAGGCAGATGGATGCCCACACCACACCGAAAAGCATACAGAGCAGAAATGGCACCTCCGTCCCTGCTGCCCCAGGCTCTGTCTCCCATCCTGACAACCGCAGAGGACATTCCTGCCCCTGGTCTCCTAAAGCACATCTTTTGGGGCCAGCACAGTGGGTTAAGGTGCCTCTTGGGATTCTGCCATCCTGTATCAGAGTGCTGGCTGAGTCCCAGCTGCTCTGCTTCCAATCCAGCTCCCTGCTAATGCACCTGGGAAGGCAGCAGAGGATGGCCCGAATGCTTGGGCCTCTGCACCCACGTGGAAGACGTGGATGGAGTCCCTGCCTCCTAGATTCAGCCTGGCCAAGCCCTGGCACTGCAGTCACTTGGGGAATGAACCAGCAGAAGGAAGATCTCTTTCTGTCTCTCCCTCTCTTTCTGACATTCAAATAAATAAATAAATCTTAAGAAAAGAAAAAATTTCTCGGAAATTTTAGGGTCAAATAACAGTCACTAACACTGAGTTCTGATTAAGCAGAAGGTATCACTCTAAGTGTTACAAATGTTAACTCATTCAATTATCACAGCAAGTTTACGAGGCGGTGCTATTAGCTTTCCAGGTTCACAGATGAGGACAGTGCTGCATGGAGAGTTCTAGAGCACGCCTAAGCACACCAGCTGGTAGGGGCCACAGGAGGAGTCTAACCCAGGCAGGCTGGCTGCAGAGTCTGCGCTAGCAAGAGCACAGTTTAAACCAGGTGCACCTGACCCACCAAGAGCAGGAGACTGAAGCTAGGCCCATGTGCCTCTGCGGCACCCAATTCCCAGGCTGTTCATGTCTCACAGTACAGCAACCGGTGACAGCTGACAAGTTGCTGTTTGCTGTTCTGTTTCTTAGTGAGGAGGATGGTTGGGGTGCAAGGCCCGGAGGTGAGAAAGAGCTGCCATGATATGGAGGGAGTTCTGCGAGGGGCACCAATGGCCAAATGCGGGGTGTACAGCGGACACACTGGCCAAGCTGCTCCCAGAGGCCCCAGCTTGCACCCAGTCCTGACTTCCGGGATCTTTCCTACTTTCCAGGTTAGTTGACATCTCCATCCCGGGGCCATGGGGCTGGCAGCTTACAGGTCACAAACCGAAGGGCAGGCTCACCTTCAGGGCTAAGCCAAACAGCTGCAGGCTGCATCTCCTGGGTCCAACTCAGAGGAGGGGCACAGACAGCCACAGAAAGAGGGAAGCAGAAAGACGGGGACTGGAGTGGACCACAGCCACGCCAGGGCTCTCAGCAGAGGCTGGGAGCTGTCCCAGTGAGATCCTGAAGGCGAGAGGGTGGAGTGCAGGCGGAGCCCCTCTTTTTTGGGACCCGGATCAGCTGTTCTGTGAGCCCTGTCCGCCACTAGCAGCAGCGAGGGGTGGGCTCTGGCCCTGCAGAGGGGCTGGCTACCTGTGCTGGGAGCTCAAGCACCAAGTCCACACCCAGGTTCTGCCTCGCCACATGGGATTCAGGAGGACTCAGGGTACTTCCTGGGGCCGGGGCTCTTGGAAACAAGTTCAGAGATGGCAGAAGATAGAATCACAATGGAGAAGAGGGAGGAAGCTGTCCAAGGTCAAATAATGAATCCACGCTGGGGTTTGGGAGCAAAGTTAATCCCAGATACTGTTTAATTAAATATCCTCCCTCCCTCCCCCTCCCCCCTTCCTGTATCTCTCTGCACTCCCTCCATCTCTCCCTGCATCTCTCCCTCTCCCCCTTCCCTCCTCCCTTTTCCTCTCCCTCCCTCTTTCCTCTCCTTCTATCTCTTCCTGCCCTTCCCTTCTTTTCTTCCCATTGAAATCTTTCCCTGATGCACCGAGAAGCATGCAGGCAGGCAGTGGGGCAGGAAAGGAGCCCTTTGCAGCTGGGCACCATGGCAGGCTTCCTTGGGGCAATGGACTCTCAGACACAGGAAGGGACTGCAGCAGGTCAGCTCAGCATGACACAGAGTTGGAGCTGGGCGCCGGCCCAAGGAGAGGGGCAGGCGAGTGCAGCCAGCGTTTTTGAGAGATGAGGGTCAGAGCAAATTCTTGTTGAGAAGAGAAGAAACGCAGGCAACCCAGCCAGCCCAGCCCAAAGGAAGGAAGAAGAGGCCCTCAGCAGGGAGAGACAGGACAGCCCCAGCGACAGGAGCACAGCTGGCTCCCCGGAGGAGGAATGGGGAGGAGGGCGTGTCAGGGCTGTGGAGTCTCCAGGAGGTCCCATCAGAGCCAAGCACTCACCCTTATGCCACTTACTCACCGCCGAGATGCTTATCCCAACTGAACTGAGGCCTGGGTAAGCCCAGCAAGGGCTGTAGGGAGGGAGGCAACTATGTCCGGACCTGGAACCGGCTTCCTTGTAAGGGAATGGCCTCCGTGTCTCCCGAAGCAAGTGAGCAGATCCCTGCAGGGCAAGTCCCAGCTTCCGGTCAGGAGCTACCCTGCGCACTTCTGCATTTCCAAGCTCCAGAGGAAAACCAGGCCAAGGACAACTCTTCCCTTCTGGATCTCCTGGTCCTGCCGGAAGTGCCACCAATTCACAGACAGGGGGATCCACAGCACGCACAGTGGCAGAGGGGACAACTGCAGAAAGAGTCTGAATCCTGACCTTCTAGAGCGCTGGGCCTCCGGAAGCCACGTCATCTCTCTGCGCGTCAGCTCTGTCTTCATGACCCTGATGTGCCTGCCTGCTTTGCTCCTGGGCCCGGCCCTCCATGAAGGGCATGGGCCTTGGCTCATGCAAGGAAGTGTGCAGGTGGCAAGGTCAGGCCTAATCCCTCCATTCATCTCCCAGCCAGCAAGAGTGACGGGAGAATCAGCTGCACATTGTGTGCTTGGTTCTAGATCAAACTATATGTAATGTACACACACACACATACATTTATGTGCGTGTGGGCATGTGCATCTCCCAATGGATGTAGCAGCTCTCTCTTTATGTGCGTGTGTCTATACTTGCATCCCAGCTCGCTCCCAATAACGTTTAGTTCTGAGAGAAAGGTAGAAGGACAGGTTTAGAGTTGTCAGTGGAGAGAGCGGACACAGCTCTGCAAAGCTGCATTTTGCCCAGGAAGCCACAGCACAGTCCAAGCAGCTAAATCAGTATTTCTGGACGATGGAAACGGATTCCTCTTGATCTTCGTTCTGCTTTGTTTCTTGGTCCCCCCCCCCCACCCTATTCTCACCAACACCTCCTCGGGGTCAGAGAAGAGATCAACTCAAATTAGTCAATTCGACTCTTTTTAAGTCACTGTAGGGAGAAAGGTGGGAGGGTGAGGAGGTGGCGACTAATGCATTTTTAAGAAGCAGAGTTGGGGCATTATCTGTGCGTGATGAACACTTTGCCTACTTCCTTCCCCCCTTTCACAGAAAACTGAGTGCTGGCCCCTAATAATGGAGTGTGGCTATGTACTGGGAGCATCTGTCATCCAGTCCCCAACTCCTACTCACCCGTCAGTGCCCAGCTCACATGGCCCCTCTTAGAGTCCTCCCTGATCGTCCTGGCAGGGAGTGTCACTCTGTTCATGCTGGGGCTCTGACACACCATCGGCGCCTCTGCCTTTACCTCCGAACTGTGTTGGATGTTTCTGGATGTTCAGAGGCCCGGCACACTGTCTGGCACAAAGCAGGTACCCAGACATCAGCTATTAAATGAATGCGTACTTTCCAAAGGGAACACCCGTGTTCTAGCCTTCAGAGGGGAGAGGATTAAGAGGTGCATAGGAACTTCATTTCTGGTCAGAAGGAAACATAACAAGTTTGAAATCCCACCATTTCTACTAGACTAGGACAGCTCTGGCCAGCCATACCCTCCTATCAGGCACAAGCTCAGTTCCAGCTGTTTCCCAGCCCCCGGGGCCCCAAGTCTGCCTGTGAGCCCTTGTCAGCGAGACACATTCATGTGGGTACTGGATGGTGGAAGGGCAGTTGTACTCACCCATCCACTGTCCACAACCATCTTGTCCAGCTGAGCCGTGTGCTAATAATACAGGCAGGAGATAGAGCATAAGCATTTTAGAGAGCCAGGGGATCAAATGAAACCAGGTTCCTGGTTTTCTAAAACTCCAATCTTATCGGGCCATCCTTTTTGTTTAAAAACTATCAACAGTGCGTGCACTAGGCTGTCCTCGAACCACTGCAAGGTCCCTCACTGTCCCCTCCTCTGCCTCCTCTGCAGGAGTCTTGCCTTTCTCTTTGCACACACTCCCCCAGGGCAGCCCTTCCAGGATCCCTGCCTCCCTGCCCTTACCTGCCTGACCTGTCTCATCTCCAGGACTCATTGCAGGCAACATGTCCCCAGGGAGCTTCCTAGTCTGGGTCACAGGCCCTTCCTCTGGGCAATTCTGATAAGGGTATCTGTAGTCCCTACCTCTGCCAGAAGCCATGAACAAGGGCAGGGGCTGAATCCAGCCATTCTGCATCCCTAGTGCCCAGAGCAGCTAAGGATGGTAATGAAGAATCAGAGGCACACGGGTTTGCTGAATGGATGGGGCCTCCCTTTACCCTGAAGGCAAAACTTGGCAGTCATCCACCATGGAAATGAATTCCAAGACAAGCAGTAGGAATGACCTGTAGGAAGTTCCCGTGGAAAATTCCTACCACGATCAGCTTAGCACAGCTGTTGATGTCAACCTGATTTATTGATGCAACTTCCTCCCCACAAAGCCTTGAACAAGCTACCAGGCCCTGAGCTCCTAAGGACAGGGTCAAGACTCATGCATCTCCAAGGCCTCAATAGCCAGGCACACCAAAGGATCCAGCAGGAATGCTGGACATGCTATTGGGTAACAGCACCTAGAGGTGCTTTAGGGATCAGAACTTCGAGATGCTCTGGGGAGGGGACAGAAAGGGGAGAGGCAACGACCAGAAACACCTAAGTCCTTACAGTGGGCTCTGAGGCCCTGCCCCACCTGCCTGCTCCTCTCTGTCCCCTTCTCCATCCCTGGCCCCTCATTCTTGCTGCTCCAGGCACATTCCCCGTGCAGGTTCCTTTGTTCCAGCGGTTCCTTGCAGCCTGGCACCCTCCCTGCTAAGATCCTGCCTAGGTAACGCCTCATCCAGGAGGCCTTCCTGGGTACCCCACTGACAAAACAATGCCCCTTTCCCCCAACTCCCTACTCTGGCTTGGCTTCAATATTTATTTTCTGTGCTTTACATTTTCCCATATCCTCAATAGCGCCTTTGAAGCGGAGGTGGGTTTGTAGATGAGAACAGGGACTTTGTTTTCTGTGCTGCATCCCTGGCATCATGACCACCACCTGTTGGACGCCACACAGCACACACTCCACATGCTTCTGCTGAATGAAGGAGAGACTGCAAGAATGAATGTCCCATAAAGAGAAGGCAGACGAGGAAGAAAGTCCCAGAGGAGCTGAGCCTGCCCCAAGCCCACAGGCTTGTTCCACTGGGCCTTGGAAGTCCACTGGTTGGAGGGGAAGACAGGGCTGGGAAGCAGTCAGTTTTCAGGCAATGCCTCATGGGACCAATGATGGAACCAAGGGGCTAGGGGAGCGGTAGGTGGATATGACGGAGCAAACCTCCCAAACGGCCTGCTGGAGAGAGCAATGAGGCAAAGCCCAGGCTGCGAGGGAAGAGGAGCTGTGAAACCAGCCGCCTCTGAACAGCTTTCCTCTGTAACAGAGGGGACTTCGCCACATTTGTGGATAAGCCTTGCTCTTAGATTTTCAGCATGGGATTCAAATGGAATCTAGATATGGGGTCAAGGCTCCACTTAAGTAGCTCCACAAAAGGTCAGGTACAGAAAGGAGCTAACATTTGCCTGGACCTACTGTAGGCAAGGAACCACTAAAGCATTAGGTCCTTTTAGCCTCACCACTGCCTGTAAATTGGAAATGTCCTGTCCCACATTATAGATGGGAAGCTTAAAGTGATCTGAGCAAAACCACTGCACCAATGCACAGCAGAGCTGAGCCATAGTCAGGTCTGTTGGATTCCCAAAGCTCTTCTGTTTCCTTAGGGACCGCTCTAGATAAAGGAAGCATGAGAAACCTCTTCTCCCCCAGGTGGGAAGCTGCCATGAAGATCACATCTCCATAAAAGGATGCTGGGCGCCAAGAAACAGAAAATGCACTCCAAGCCACAGGGTCTAACCCATTCTCCTAGGCTTGGCTACGTGAAATGCTTCTGGCTTTAGTTTTCAAGGAAACTGAAGATGCATAGTTGGAAGAGCAGAGATACAGGACGGAGGCCAGCAGGAGGAGGACTGGAGACCATGGAAAGAGTGAGGTGGGCCCACCTCAGAGAATCAGTATTTCTACACGATCTCTGGGCTCCTAATTGCCAGTACAGAGGCCTGCTGAAAGAACATACATATACATCTCTGTATCAGAGCGAGGGAGCTGAGCCCTGCACACACTGTGGTGTCAGCCCACGTTAGGTATAAGCACAAAGGAGAAGTTCCAGTATGTGCAGCCATGTTCTTCCACACAGGAAGGGTCCACACTGGGGGCCAGCACTGTGGTGCCACAGGTTCAGATGTCACTTGTGACACTGGCATGCCATGTCAGAGTGCTAGTCGGAGTCCCAGCTGACCTGCTTCTGGTTCAGCTCCCTAGAAATACACCTGGGAAGGCAGCAAAAAATGGCCCGAGTATTTGGGCTGCTGTCACCCATGTGGGGCACCGGGATGGAGTTCCTGGCTCCTGGCTTTGACCTGGCCCAGCCCCAGCTGTTCCAGGGCTTTTTAGGAGTAAACCAGCCGATCAAAGATCTCTTTGACTCTCTCTCTCTTTCTCTCTCTTACTTTGCCTTTCAAGTAAATGAATAAATAAATAGATAAGAAGCAAATGTCCACGGCTGGTGGTAAGAGGGAGAGAGGAAACAGTCCCAGAGAGAACTGACCAGGTCACTGAAAGGAGAGACAAGAACGGTTCTTGGCAACTGGTCTACCTCAAGTGCCCTGGATAACTGCACAGAAAGTATTTGTCTCTAGTAATGTTACAGCCAGGTCTCCAACAGGAGATAACGGGACACCTAAATTCCGTCTCAGGCCGACGACCATCCGTGCTTGTGCAGATCTGACCGGCAGAGGAATGGGAGGACCCTCTGCTTGGGGTGCTTCTTCACGGATTCTGCAGGCAGAAGGAGCCCACAGCCGCAGCCCGAATCTGCTTTCTGACACACAGTTGGGCTGTTTCCTGCCTGAAGACACTGAAGGCTCAGGAGGGCCACGGATTCCAACCAGAGCACAGCTATTACACCTGGAAATTACAGTTGCCTCAAGACGCGCATCAAAGATTACTTATGTCCTTTCTGCCTCCTTGTCCTTAGATGTGTGTGCTGGCAGGAGGCATGGCTGCTAACCAAAGATGACAAACCTGGCAAAATGACCATCCTCAGGAGACTTCCCAGTATTCTGTAAGCATGCACGCGACACACACTCTGCACTACAATGCTGGCTGTTGCTGTCTATCTGCCGTCCCCACAGCCAGCAGTTTCTTACCTGGAAATAGCTCTTGTGACTCAGTTTCACCAATCCAGGCTGATGGGATGAAGCAGACGAGCAGCTGTCAGGCCAAGGCCAAGTGGGCTCCCGAAGCAGGACTGTGGCCCCTCGAGAGCTGCAGCTTCCGTGTGCCGCCGCGCCCCTGCCAGGGACTGCCTGCTAAAAGGGAAAGCGAGTTTGGTCACTCGGAGGGGCGACCTCCTGCGCACACATCTTTTCTAGGGAGAACAGAGAGTTAAAGGGTTGCAGATGACGGAGGCTGGAAGACCCCTAGGAGAAAATCTTGCTGAACTCTTTCATTTTACAGTTGGAGAAACTGAGGCTCACAGAAGGAAAGCGCCTCATTCAAGCATTTGACAGTTTGTGGAATCCAGACTGGAATGGGTCCCTGACCCCCGGGGCCTTGGAACTTCTCAAAAGGCATCTCAGGATGAGTCCTCCAACAACAGACCATTGACCCTGAATGGGAAGCCTTTAAAAAAAATTTTTTTAACCAGATTTTCAAAAAGGGAGGTGGCACTTTTTCCAGACTGCTGTTTTTGTACTTTTGTAGTTTTACCCCTGGGAGCTAAATGAGTAAAACAGTCCACCTCAGGCATGTGGTTGGGAAGCTTCTTCTGTTTCCCATCGGAGAAATATTGCTATGGATATGCTGACCCGTGACCACAGTGCTGGGCCTCTGTCTCGTAGTGACAGGCGTGTGTGGGCCCAGAGGGTTCTCTGTCTCTGTCTCTCTGCCCATGTTTCAGGAAAACATAGTAACAGACACGAGCTCCCTTCCCTGTTCCCAGGAGTAGCATTTATTACGGGACTGTGTGTTTTTGTTTTTGTTTTTGTTGGCTACTGTACATTTGCACGGCCACTCCTCTAAGCAGAAAAATCAAATCATAGAAAAACAGACGGGAGCTCACACTTATTAAGCCAGTAATATCCGTGAAGGCGTGCCTTGTGAATTTTATAAACTATTTCCCTCATTTGTCTGTGAAAAATCCCTGTGAGGTACCATTAAGTCTGTTTCTCCCCAGAGCAGAACACCAAGCTTTGCTGAGCCAGGCTGCTCTGCAAAATCACACACAGAATATGATGCAGAACCAGAAGCGCGTCCACATCCAACCCTAAGTCTGCTCTGTGCCCATCTGAACGGGGCTACAGTCATTAGGCCCAGGCTCTAGGAGTTGTCCAGAGCTCCCAACGTTTGAATGCACCATAAAGGTCTTTCTAAAGCCCTCAAGGATTGCTTCTATCGGGTTGTCTTTCAGACGGGGGCTCTGGAGGCCAAGGCTCCTGCCAGGCTCCCCTGCTGGGGCTCACGTGGCCCCCGGCAGGCAGCGGGGCTGGTCCTGGTTCTGAGCAGCCACAGGGAGAGGGCACGTCAGGAAGTCCTGATCATCAACAACTGCTCGCTCTCGCTTGGGTTTGTTCCTGTTCTCAGACAGCAAGGGGCATGCCAGGAGGGATGGGGTGGGGGTAGAGAAAGAGGAAGAAAAGCAAACAGGAAGTGAAGGGGGGAGGAGGGAAGGAAATGATCGAGAAAACACAGCAACTCTGAACCGGCCTGGCCCGGCCTGGCCCGAAGCAAACGTGGTCTCTGAGCCAACATGCATGGGAGTGAGCAACCGGGTCACTACGGCACCGGGGCAGAGAATCTGTTCTTCTCCAGACTCAGCCTTGGTGCCCAGAGTCCGTCTCCCCCTCCCCATCCACAGAGCACAGCCGCACGTGGGGCTGTTGCCCTGCCCCGGGGTGTGGACAGCGACAGCAGTAGATTCCCAAAGAGGCACTGTGGGGTGAGAGCAACTGCTCCCCTCCTGGCCGAGTGTATCACAAGGCATCTGGACACTAGAAGCTGCTGACGTGGTCAGGGGTCAGGGAGAGCAAGCTCAGCCTGCTTTACTCTCAAGTGCTCTCAAAGCTACAACATGATTTTCACGTGCGCACGCGCGTGTGTGTGTGTGCGTGTGTGTGTGTGTGTGTGTGTGTGTGTGTGTGACCAATTCCTCCGACAGGGCCCAGCCAGAATCCCACTGCCTCCTACCACAAACCAGTGCAAGAGAACGCTTGGTCTCCCCTGACCACGAATCTAGGGCACTTCTGCCATGGCTTCCTGTCCGTGGGTCCACTCTACTTCCTAACAGAGACTTACAGAATCTCTCCAAGTCCACAAGCACATCTTTTAGGATGGCAGTCACAGTGTAAACTGAAACACCACTCCAAGGCGTAGCTCCAGCAGCTACAGCCTAAGAATACTCTAACACTGCTGAAGATATTCTTCCCAGCCCCTTGATGGGCAGCTGGAGTGCGCAGGGCATGCAGAGTGGAGAGTCCCCAACAGCCAAGTCCCCAGATGCCAGTCCCCATTCCAGTGGTTTCCCCAGATCAGCTGTGCCTCTGGGACGCTAATGAGAAGCCCTGGCTTAGGCAAGGTGCCCAGAAACTTGTATCACTGAAGACTTTCCGGGAGAATTCTGGTGTCACCCACCAGGCTCTGCCCTTGGAGGAACATTTGAACACATGGACCCTCACTGAACTCTCACCATCACCCGACTTCCTCCCACCTTACAGACATGATCCCAAACAGTGCTCCATCAAGGACTACAGCTAATGACCTTCCGGGGTTCTGACCAAGATTCTATAAATTACATCCCTATCACTCAAAGAAACACAGAGCAGCAAAAGTAAGCAGAACTCTGGGAGGAGTCCAAGCTTTTGAAGCGGTTGCTGGTGGTTTGCTGTGTTGCTGCGTGAGTGACCCATGGGCCAGATGTCTGTTGGAGGGACAAGAGCTCAAGTAGGGGAAGGAACACAGATCGCCCATCTCTGTCCCCACAAGCCGCTGAACCTCACTTCACACCAACACTCATTTCCTCCTGTCACCAGCAGCTCCAGATGGCCGGGGCAGTCTCCCTTCCCTGTAGCCCACAGCAAGAGAAGATTAACACCACCGGCCACACTCTAAGACTGAACCTCTGCAGCACCTGACAACCAGCAAAGAGCGCTGTAATCTCTCGCCTTCTTTGGTCATTTTGAGAGTTACAAAGCGCAGGGGTAATTATCCAGTTTTAAAAATAGTTATTAAACTGCTGGTTGGGATGGTCCCACCCCTTACTGGAGTGCCTGGTTCCAGTCCTGACTACTATGCTTCCAATCTAGCTCCCTGCTGAAGAACATCCTAGGAGGCAGAAGGTGATGGCTCAGGTACCTGCAACTCTACTGCCCAGACTGAGTTACCAGCTCCTGACTCTGGCCTGGTCTAGCCCCACCTGTAGTTGCTGCAGGCATTCAGGCATTTGGGAATTGAGCCGGCAGAAGGGAGCTCTGTCTGCCTCTCAAATAAATGTCTATTTCTTTAAATGGGGAAGCTGAGCGCCTGAGACATGAAATGACTTATCCAGGGTAACAGAGCAGAACCAGGTCTCGACAGGTGTCTCCTGACTTGTGGCCCAGAGCCCTTGGGCCAAAGGACAGATTCAACAGCTGCGTGTCTGCTACCCTTGAAAGGCTCTGAAGTGGGAAGCAGGGCAGAGGCCAAGGGAAGAGAAGGCAGTGGACTCCGGAAGGATGAAACGGCCTGAAGGGCCGCATTCCTGCCTCCGGGCTGTGCAGCTAAGGGCTGAATCCCAGTGTGACAGTGCTCTTGTTCAGGCTCCTCCAGTTCCTCACCAGCACAGCTCAGACCACGAACTGGCAAAACCTCCTGAGCCCATCCCACAACACCAAGAGCACCGACCAACACTAGACACAAGAAGAGAGGTGTCAGATGATGGAAATAGCTCACACTGATTAAGCACCTACTGTGTGCCAAGCTTCCTTTTGCATGTTCCTCTAGTAACTCCCTGAAACCCCACAGCAACTGCACTGGATGGCCGTTGTTATTGCCCCCTTTCACAGATGAGGAAACTGAGGCACAGAATGGCTGGACTCCCTGCTCCTCGCCACTAAACAATGCGCTCCTCAAAGCAACAGGGAGGCAGAGAGGGGTGACAGAGTGGGAAGAGAAAGAATAATGCAAATGCACTGGGGATGGATGACAGCTTCCTCCAGGGGAGGGGGAAGCCCCTCCCCAGCCGGCGGGGCAGGCATCTGGGCCCTGGTGCCCCTGAGATGGCACCAGCATCAGCCAACACCAGGGAATGACACCATGGTCTTGGTGTTCACACAGCACCGCTCAAGGGAGAAGGGAGTGGCTGGGCCGGGGAGGGGGAGGGGACACAGGGAGGGCCAGAGACCGAGGTCATCACATGAGTAGAAGGGATGATGCTCTGGGAACCCAGACCGCATGTCCCAGAGGGACAGAGCAGCTGCCAGGCGATTCTCTGCCTGCAGGGCTTGGATGAGCAGTGCTCACACTCCCAGGGACACCAGGCTTCAGGCAAGGCCACCCAGTTAGCTTCAGAAAGCCTGAGCAACAGGGCTGGAGAGGGGATGTCCCTCTTACGGACAGAGGGAGGGAGAGACAGAAGCCAGAAGAGTGACAGTTCTGTGGTAATGATGGCAGTGTATTCACTTAGGTGCTAGGCAATGAAACAGATGCTTTACCTGGATTATCTAATGACTATACCAACTCTGTGCGATTCATTTGATTATTCCTAACTTACAGTTGACAGAAACTAAGAAGTGCGAGCAAGGTCAAAGCTAGCAGGCTGAGAGCGGATCTGAACCACTGCTGCTGTGACATTTTGGCCCACCATCTCACCTCTAAGCCGCATGTGCTGTGAAAGCGTGCAGGGACGTGCCCACGTCTGTGCGGTGGTGCTAACCCACAGCTAACCTTTCAGCTGTCAAAGCACATTGGTACTTCTTGTCACTGAACATGTTCTCCACACTGTACTATACTTAGTGCTATTAACCACTTCCATGTACAGGCTCACAGATAGTAAGGGTGACTTTAGAATTGTTTCATCCAAACCTAGATCCCTCTACCATGAAGGGGTACCATCTGGCTGTAATGACAGGCACAAACTGGCACAGTGTCAGGCATATGGGGACATAGGCCACTCAAGAATCACCCACAGGCTGGTGCCGCAGCTCATTTGGCTAATCCTCCGCCTGCGGTGCCAGCACCCCAAGTTCTAGTCCTGGTTGGGGCTTCAGATTCTGTCCTGGTTGCTCCTCTTCCACCCAGCTCTCTGCTGTGGCCCAGGAAGGCAGTGGAGGATGGCCCAAGTGCTTGGGCCCTGCACCCGCATGGGAGACCAGGAGGAAGCACCTGGCTCCTGGCTTCAGATCAGTGCAGCATGCCAGCCGTGGTAGCCATTTGGGGTTGAACCAATGGAAAAAAGGAAGACCTTTCTCTCTGTCTCTCACTGTCTAACTCTGCCTGTCAAAAAAAAAAAAATAAGAAGAAGAAGAATCACCCACAGTCCCATGGGTGATTTTTTTTTTTTTTTTTGGTTATTGTTCATGTCCCTTAGAAATCTCCTGGACAATCTTCTGTTTCCCCATCCAAGCAGATACTTCTTTACAGCAATTCGTTCTCCCACTGCTCCCCAGACTTGAATTTGTTCGCTTCTATACATAGGAAATGGGCTGATGTAATCTGATGACATAGCAGCCAGCCCACGATTGCAGAACTGAGGGGATGGCAGGTTTTAGAAATGTTTTTAAAAAGACTGGTAGGTTCCTGGTGCCTTAGCAGCCCAGGACCCAAGTGCTAATTCGGTTCCTCAAAAGGAAGAGCTCTGTGGTTGCGCTGTGTAGGTTAGCCTAAGGCAACCGACCATCCCACATGCATGGGGAGCAGCAGGTGCCATGGCAGCCTGGCCCACTGGAGGAAGCACAGTCACTGATGGGACTCATTTTCTTCAAGGGTCCATGCATGGCTAGGACAAGGCCTGGCCCTTCCTGGCTGCTGGTGGGCTCCCGCTGTGCTTGAAGGTTGAGGAGCTGCAGCCCCTTTGCCCTCAGTGGGTCTGGGGAGGAAGGAGGCAGCATGGAAATCCAGTGTTTGCTTCGCTCTTTCCATGGGATTCTGCCTTTTTAAGATGCTGGCCAAGAAGAAAGACTTTGCCATTCTTCTGAAGCCAGGAAATCAGTCAGAGGTCAAACCCAACCCATCAACAAGGTGAAGTACAAGGCTAGCCAGACAGCAGTGGGCATCACTGTTCTCTGAGGGGGATGTTTCTGGCACTTCCTCAATCATGAGCACCACAGGAGAGAAGCCCCCCAGTACTAAGCATGCCAGGGGCCCCTGATGTCAGGCAGGGCCTTGGACCCTCATCCTATGGTAACACGGATGGCAAGGCTTTTTATCTGTTCTGCATGAGGGCTTCTGCCAGAGGTGGGTAAGACTTTCTCCAGATGATGTGACACACACAGGTGCCAGGGTTAGAGATGAACTTCTCTCCCCAACAGCTACCATGCCACTCACTGCAGCTATCCCTGCTGTTTTATTATCATTAAGACGACCACTAATGTTATTCAGGGAACACCTGATTCACAGAAAGAAAGGACTTGTCCAGAGCCAACCAGCAAGTAGTTGGAAGAGCCAAGATGGAAAGAGCTCAGACTCATGGCCAAGACCCTCCACCTTGCTCCTGTCTGTCATGCCCATGGCAGGAAGCCCACCAGCTCGTGAGCAGACAATGGCCAACTGGGGGTGGCACTGGCTCAGGCAATCCCAGACAGTCAGAAGCCAGCGAGCCAGGCTGGTGGCAACAGGGCAGAGGAACAGCGAATACTACTCAGTGAGCACTGACTGTGCCGGGTGTAAAATGACCATCACAGGAAGGTTCAGCACAGCCCTCAGATCATTCCTATCAGAAGCCCTACTGTCCACCTCTTGTGGATAAGGAACTGGTGACTCGGAGAGGTGACCACTGATGTTCAGAGTCAGCAGCAAAGCACGTATTTGGACCCATGTCTGATGGTCCTGCCCTGGCCTGGCCACGGTGCTTCACCACAAGCACATCCGGGCCACCCTCATAGAGGGTGTCTTCATGCCACATATGGAGAAGCCATTTGCAAGTGGCCAGCATGGAAGGCCAGAACAAGAGCCAGGTCTCTAACCCCAGGCTCCATTGAGCTCTGTTTCTCAAGTTTGGAGTTTACCCTCTACTTGTGATCTCTGTCTTCCTGTGCAGTCCTGAGAGGTGCATGCCTGATGTGTGGGGCAGTGGGCAGCTGTCTTCAGAAAGCCCCAGCAAGCTTTCCAAGGCGTTCACGTCTCACTCCCTGAACAAAACCCAGGGATGGCTGCCTTCCCCAGGAGGCAGCACTCAGAGGTCCGGGTACTCCAAGTTCTGCCCCGGTGGGCAGCGGGGGCACACTGAAACCGTAAGGAGGTCAGCTTCCTCTGCTGTCACCACCCCGGGCAGCAGCACCGTGAAATGCCAGACCTGGAGTATTGTAATCTTCCTTCCCCCCACCATGGTTACATCCACAGAAGTGGCACCTTTGGGGCAGGCTCGGGGTACAACTTCAGCAGGTTTGCAATGTCAGCAGCTGACACCTCACCTTGTCTCCATCAGGGACTCCAGAGTCAGAAAAAGAGCCCAGACTGTGGAGTCTGCACTTGACCATCCCCAGGTGATACAAGCTTGGAGGACCCCCGGGTGTAGCAGGAATGACCTACTGGAGGGCAAGGAATCCTGGGTCAACCTAGACCTCGGCTTGGGCTGGGGTCCCTTCTCTCTGATGTTCAGCTGGGATAAATGTTAAGTGCAGATCATACGGAGATACACACCAGCAAGCCTCTCTGGACCACCGTGAAGATCGAACGAGCTTTCTTTTCTGAAGCACCATATCTATGTGCATCAGTATCCCTACCATTGGATGGGACATTCCTTAAGGGGACAGGCTGTGTCTTGTTTGTCTTTCCAGGCTCTTGTGACCAGTCCAGAGGCCTGCAGCAATGAGAAGTGCTGATGGCTGCATTTGTAAAATTTGGCTTCTCTGGGGGAATAATGAACAGCTCAGTGTGGCTCGAGAGGGAGGAAAGAGGCAGCAGAGACACAGTGAGTGAAAAGAAAGGCCATGAGGGATTTGACACAGGGATGCTTCTGAATGTGTTCTTCATTGGAGCAGTAAGCTGGGACATCAGGCACTTTTATTAAGTGTCAGTGGGAGGATGGGGCTGTGGAAAGAGCCTGGGGTCTTGAGCCCAACAGCCGTGAACTTCAGGCCCAGCTTTGTGGTACTATAAGTTCTTTGAGTTAAGGCTGCCTTATGTGTACAATGTGAATAATAGCTTCATGTCAGGGTCATTAGGACTATCCAGCATTTAAACTGACCAGTGCAGTGTCTGCAATCTGTTTGCATGTCAGTAAAGACAACTCTCCTAGATGATTAGGTAGGGTCAAGCTGACCTGGACTGTGAGATGCAGATGGATGTCAGGAGGCTCAAGGTCAGTGCCACCCCTGGATAAGGAACTAGGGAATGGTGCCAGGGTCGTACTGGACAGAGCACATTCTGAGAGCCAGTCTGTTGTCCGAGATTCTAGCAACCCCAGGGTGCTCCAGCTTACCCTGCAAACCCCTGCAGCACTCATGCAGCCACAGTCATGGGGGTCTCACATGGCAAACACTACCTGAGTCCCACAGAGCACCCTGGGGTGCCCCAGTGGCCCTGAGCTACAATAGCACCTACAAGGAGCACAGGTGAGTGGCTCATGGTAGGTGTTGTATGGAGTCCCCACCTCCACCAGAAGACTAGGTGGGAGGCAAGGCATACTGGGTGGAGACGAGAAGATCTGGGCTCTGCTTTCTGCTTTGACTCTCAAGCTCAGAGCGGGTCACCCAGTACCATCTGTATATTGCAGGGGTTTAGGGCCGAGCAGTCTTCGGAAGCTGGAAATCTCAGGGCTGAGAACAGTTCTTCAATGTAGGGGTTCGGTGGATGCTAACCTCTGATACACACTCTCTCAGGTGAGAGTAACCTCCTCAAGATGCAGACTGTGAAAATGGAGCTCCACTTTCAGAACGCCCCAGCCTAAATCCACCAGGAATACACCAACGTCCAGGGAGACTGACCTTGACCGACGTCCAGGGAGACTGGCCTTGACCGACATCTGTCTGAACAGTCTCAGGGAGTCATTTTACACTCTGAGCCTCAGTTTTATTTTGGGGGGGTCCCAGGAAACCTAGCTTACCCCATTTCCCAGAAAGCTTTGTTTTCTAACACCTCACAGAAAGCCCAAATCTCATTTCATCAGGACACTTGGAGGCCAGTTATAATTCACGTTCACAGTCAGGGCCAGACACTTACACAAAGCAGGCGTGGAAGGAAACAGGAGCCCGCTGCGTTCTGAGCAAGGGGGACAGAGTCAGAGGCAATAGGACAAGGAATAACTGTGAACATACCTGTGACAGCTGGGAGCCGGCTTATCGAGGATGCTGGCAGCAGTCACCCCTGGCCTGCGCAGACAAACCCTGCGATGGGCTGCAGACAACAATAGCACAGCTGCTCTGGTTCCTGGGCTCCCTGCTGCGAGGCAAATCAGAAGTCATCTGATCAGCATTCAGCTTTCCTGCTCAAGATGCAAAGGGACTCTGCCTTCCCACAGCACAGGGCACTCCCCCTCCAGGGCCCCAGGCACCCCACGCCTTGCCACAGGAAAAGGGGAAGTGGCAGCACCGGGCAGGAGGCTGGAAAAAGCAAGATTCTCAGAGAAACTGACGACAGGAAGATGCTCTTTGCCTGTGAGATCCACCACCTTCCAACAAAATCCGTGCTCCTAAGCCCAGCGCTCAAGTCCCTCCACAGATGAGCCCAAAGTTATCAAGACTCAACCTTCACACAATCTTTCCACCTAAGCCCACATGTGTCTGCCTGCAGCTTCTTGTCAGTTGGCTTGCTCTGTCCTGCAGCCTGGACGCGGTCTACCGTCCTTCAAGGCCAGCATCAAGGACCCCTTTCTCCATGAAGGCCTCCGACAACCCCACTACTGCAGCCCACACTGATCTCACCCTTGTGTGAAGCCTCCAAAGCACTAGTGGGGTCCCTCAGTGTTTAGCATCCATGGGCTGCTCCTTTCTTTCTTGACTGTTGCCAACCTCTTCACTAGTTTCATCCTGCCCGGGGCATGGCTCTGCACTGTGTAGAAAGAACTTTCTAAAGCACACATTTGACCATATGGTTTGCTTGCCGAACCCTTTTGAGCCCTTCCTACTACCATCAAGAAAAATTCAAAATGCTACATGCTACACCATGCTCCCCGGCCCTTTCCCAGGATCCCCGTATTCCAGTCACACCAAACTCTCCAAGATTATGCAATGAGGTGGCACCAAAGGCAGGATGAGGACCCAGATCTCCTGGAAACCAGCTGAGGGCTCTTCCCTGTCTCAGGTGCTGCCAGGACTAGTGCCAGACCACAGACAGCATGACAAGGAGCACCTCGGCTGAACCAAGGCCAAGGTAAAAAAGTCAAGACACACTGAGCCCTCGGGCTTGATGAGTTTACACCATTTTGACAGCCAGCCAATCCAGCAAGCGGCCAGGTACGCCAGCAGGCAGGTAGCTGAAACTTGAGCCCTCCATGGCTCGTCTGCTCTCAACATCAGCAGTGAGAACGGGATTAGTGTGGCAGTTCCCAGTAGTCACAGCTCACGTCTGGACTAAAATTCCAGCCAAGACTATTCTGCCAATGCTCCAGAACGGCACCCAGCAGCCCACTGGCCTTCACCACTCTGATGCTTCCCAAGCACCTGTCAACCAACATCCCAATGCTGAGCAACAGGACTGGGTCACTGCTCAGGGCCTGAGGAGCCCAGGAGATCCTGCACTAGGGTGCACTCCCAAGGGTCTCTGCTCCAAGACCAGAGCTGTAACTCCTCAGTGCAAAGACTGCCAAGAGAAGTTTTCACATAACTGAAGAGAGAACACTCTACTGTAACTGCTCTAGTTATCCAGAGAGGTGATAAGAAATGCATCCTGAGCTAATGCTTCCCCTACGGCACAAGGTGCAGGAGAGGGCAAGACCACGGTGTGGACAGCAGCACACACAAGCCCAGTGGTACCAGGACCAGCCAGCACCATCTCACCAGAGCCCACTGTCCATATGTCTTCCCAACTTCACATTCAGTGGGGTTGTCTAAGTGCCTGGAAACCAGCCACAGTGGGAGTACTTATGCCTTGGGAATTGGCGCATGCTCCTAACGTGATCATTCTGCTTTTATCTCATTTATTAAGCATTTAGCAATGCATCACTTAGAAGGAAACAGGATTGGGAAGACAGGAGATTTGGAACGTGGCTATAGCTCTACCCCCAGGTGACCATTTGGCCTGGGCAAGCTTCCTCCTGGCCCTAAGTTTCCTCACCTGAAAAGGACAGAAGGGCCCTCTGGGAAATGCTGGGTTGTCACAGAAGAGGTGTGTCAGGTGCAGTGGGCCGGGATGCTGCTCCCTGTCCTACAGTGTGAAGCACAGCTCCTGACAACAAAGACCTATTTTGTCCAAAACACCAGGAAGGCTGAGGCTGAGAAATCCTGATGGAAGATGCTCAAGCAGAATGACTCATCAGCGCCCAGAAGGAATGCAAAGAGGACTGAGGTCCATTTGCAGGACCCCTGGAAGGCCACTCGGTGCAGACAATGTCAAAGCACGCTCCGGTTGATAGTGCACGTGTGAGGCACAGGACGGCTCTCGCCCTAACACACTGCCAGGCACCGGGAGGTGCACGTCATGGCTTGTCAAACACAAACGGGTTTATCTACAGTCATGATGCAATGTTTCCAGCAGGCCCCTGCTCTGGTGTGTGCACGCCCCCACGGCGACACACTGACGAGTGGGATTTCACCACCTCTGGGCGCGTAGCAAGGAGGGATGGTGTGAAGTCGCAGTCAGGGAGTCTCGGGTTAGACAAATACCACCAGCCCAGCAACCCCAGCGGCAAGGAGAGCCACGTTCCTCAGTCACTTTCTAATAGAAGTTGAAACATCTTGAAAGGTGAGGTTTTCAAGCACTCCTCTGGGAGATGATTGTTAAAAAGACACAGCAGGCAGCCTTGCTGTCCACACATTCAAAACCACTTTTTTTTTTTTTTTGAGACAATCCTTTTATTCCCTGAACCACTTGGGATTGCCAACGCATTTAGCACAAACCACCCGAAGAAGGGAAGCAGAAACTGTGTTGGCTAAGAAACACGCTGTTGCGGCAAGCACGGGCAACCACAGCAGAGGTTGGCAGAGGCTGGCGCAATTCATTTTTTTAATTTATTTAGTTTTTAAATTTTTTTGACAGGCAGAGTTAGACAGTGAGAGAGAGAGACAGAGAGAAAGGTCTTCCTTTTGCCATTGGTCCAACCCCCAAGTGGCCGCTACCGCTGCGCGTTGCAGCTGGCGCACTGTGCCGATCCAAAGCCAGGAGCCAGGCGCTTCCTCCTGGTCTCCCATGCAGGTGCAGGGCCCAAGGACTTGGGCCATCCTCCACTGCACTCCCGGGCCACAGCAGAGAGCTGGCCTTAAAGAGGAGCAACCAGGACAGAACCGGCGCCCCAACCGGGATTAGAACACGGGGTGCCAGTGCCGCAGGCGGCGGATTAGCCTAGTGAGCCGTGGTGTGGCGCAATTCAGACACTCCCAGGAATAAAGGCAATGACCTGCCACTTGCCCGTGGTTCCCGAGCCTCCAGGCCTGGGGCAAGTGGAGCTTAACCACAAGTTTTCCTGGAAGTGTCCTGTGGGATGCCCCATTCTGGTCCTCTCACTGGGACAGGCAGCTGATCTCAAATATAGGAACAGGTGAGGGGTCTCCTTGAAGAGCTGCATTGGACCGCAACCCCTTGTCTCACAAAGCCCTCTAACTAAAGGCCCAAGGGCTCAGCTGAGCCCAGATGTGGTGGGACCTGGGGTGCTATAAAGGCGCCAGAACTGAAGCAGAGTGGTGAGGAGAATTTGTTCTTCCTTGCCGAAGGATGACGACTCTTTCCATCCACTATGAATTAGACTCACGGAGTGCTGGACCGCAGGCCACCTGAGCGAGCACAGGCCACCTGAGTGAGCGCCTCCCCACCCCTTCTTTTCGTGGATGAGGGGTGCGGGGCCCACCCAGGCTTGGTAGTGAGATGCTCACTGTTCCATCAAGCACAGCGCTCAGGGTGTCTGGGTCCAGTCCAAGAGAAGTTTCCATTGCGGCCTCTGCAGTCCTTCCCCAGACAGTGTTGCTCACACTATGCTGTGTGTGAGCTCCCAGGGCCGCAGGATGGAAGCAGGACAGCTTCTGAGAGAGAAATGTCCAAGCCACCGCACGCTCCAGCCAGCTCTGCCCGTGGCCAGGCCCTGCCCTCTCTGGACCTCACCTCCCATTCTGTCCTCACAGCACATCCTGGCAGGGTGGGTCAAGTCAGGCCCAGACTAACAGAAGCAAAGAAATGTGCTTGGCCAAACAGTGAACAGATTTCTCTGATTCTGGGGCTCTTGCCTTAAAGCAAGTTCTTTTCTTTTCTCCCACTTAAACTGTCATGTCTAAAGCAGCGATCCAGGGACCAAACGATCACCTCAAAGTCACGTGCTGAAGCCCAAAGTCCCTGTGGGATGGTACTAGGAGGGTGATCTTGGGAGAAAGTAGACCCTGAGGCTGGGCCTTCGTGCAAACAGCAATGTTCCCCTGCCTCCCCTACCATGAGAGGACAGAATGAGACAATAGCCACTGGCAAACCAGGACAGAGGCCCTCAGCAGACACCAGCTCTGCCTGTGCCTTGATCTTGGCCTTCTAGCCTCCAGAAATCTCTTGTTTAAGCCAGCAAGTCTGCAGCTCGTGTTTGCAAAGCCTGACTGGACTAGAACAATGGGCAGAGGCGTAGCCATTTCAGCGTATTATTAATAATCGCCCAATTTATTGGATTGCAGGCTTGAGTGGGTTCATACTAGCGGAGGCCCATATTTTGCATAACCTTTATAGAACAGGCACTTGAGAAAAGAAACCTTCATCATCAGAATAATCAGAATACCTTCTCACTGCACCAGGCCCCCTCACGTTCCTGATGCAGGCACACGGGCCCAGAGTGCTCAGATGGCTGTTTGGAGACCACGGGGCTCATTCGTGGCACAGGGTACCTGAGTCTGAGTCCTGTGTTCCTGCTCCCAAAATGACCTGCTTCCCCACCAGGGACTGGGACGACTCAGCGCGAGATCAGCTCCCCAGACCCTAGAAATCCATCTCCGTCATCGACATGTCTGTTGAGCACATCAGTCAGCCAGAGTGACCGGGGCAGCGGTTCTGACCTCGTCCTGGGTTCTGGATGCAGCCACACACCTGCAGCTCACAGCACAGTCGGGGGGGTGGGTCCTTGATGGGGGTGGCATTTAGGCAGAGGAATGATGTCCCCCAGGCCTGTCCTGCAGATTCTCACTGGCCTCCTGTCATCGCGTTGGGGAGGAAGAGTCTGAGAGCAGCGTGCACCTCAGCCCTGGTGCCAAGAGCTCATGAGCTCCTAGATTACACGAGTGCGGGAAAGCACAATTAAATAAATGTGGCAACTGCTACAGTGGGAAGCTCAGGCTGACGCAGAAACCCCATCCGGGTAGCTGGCTGCAAAAAGGCTTCTGAGTCTGGAACCCACACAGTGGGGTTAGCCAGGCAAACAGCACCAGTGGAAGCGCACTGCGTTCGGACACAGGGCCCAGGGTAGTAAAAAGGCACAGAAGTGATCAAATCCTGACGTGAGGAGTGATGCGTCATCGGGTGTGGCGGGAGTCTATGACAAGGGGGTGGCGGGGGAGGTGAGGGAAGAGAAGCCAGGACCATCTTGTGAGGCAGAAGCTGAGCGGACCACCGAGAGCCGGCAGTCCTCACACGTGCACCTACACTGTGAATGGGAGCCCAGGGCTCTACTTCTTATTCTTCGTGCACGACTGGGAGACGCTGTCATATTTGGCCTTTACATCGTGAGTGTATCCACAGCTCTATCCATGTCTGTTCCCACAGTACACTGCTGCTCCAGGACCACTGGTCTTAGCCAAGTTCCTTCTCCACTCTGTCAGTTAAGTCATCACTCAAATGAGAAACACATCATGCACCCCCAAGACCCTGGAAGTGTTCCAGGAATCAGGAGAGACAATTGGTGGCAGGATCATTAAAGATTAAAAAGAGGAGAAGCCCACACTGCCTAAGAAACTGGATGTGGCTTCTCTCAGGGCAGTACACGGAGCACTGGGACCTGGGCAGCGGCCACCTCAGGAGACTAAATTGGGCGGCAGGTGCAGGGGGCAGCAGAGTCCACTTCCGGCAGCCACAGCGGTCACTGCCCTGGGAACAGCTTGTCCCCAGCATCTGTGTCCTGGGCCAACTTTCCGAACTGTGCAACGCTGGTATGGAGGCAAAATGCCAAGACCCCCCAAACACACCTAAATACCCAGTGAATGTGTGCAACCTCAGAGAAAGGACGATTTTCACAAAGCCCTTCTTGAATGCGAGAGCAAACATGGGGAGGCAAAACCCATTCGATACTCAAATGGAGGGGCAGGGCCTTTGCCATACAAGGCTGGTAGCTGTGCCCGGATGGTTTCAGCTTCCCATTCTCAATCAGCCCTCACTCTCAGGGCCTTAACTCTTGCCAAAATAAGGCAATGCAAGTGGACACAGGCTGCCGACCTAGGTACTTGGGGTGTGGGAGCGTGCCAGCGTCCTTCAGGGTGGGGCTGGTGCCAGCCACTGCACCATCACCTTTATTAACACCATGTGGCCTTGTGCACTTGCCACTGTGAGGAGGAGAGCAGTGACAAATGGCAGCCACCGCGAAGAAAAATGTCTGCGGAATTTAAACTGTGGGGCACTGGTTCAAGCCTCCTGGGTTATGATGTCCCTTGATATATAATTCATGATAGCCTTCAAGCTTGGCCTACTTCTTGCAGAGAGATCATATATTTTGGAGATGGCAAAGAAGGGGAGGGAGAAAAACTGCTTTGAAACGGTTCTGCTGTTTGTCGTCTTTTGAGCAAAGCCAGACAACGTTTTGGCCCACTCCTTCCTACCATAAGGGCTTCCCTTTAAAAGCGCTTTTATTTCTTTTTTTTTTTCCCCTCTCTTAAATTGAAGAGGCAGCATCTCATCCAGTTTCAGTTTTATCTTCTGCAACACCGGATAAAAGATGAGGCTGACTCCATCTGTTAGCACATGCGGGCGGCAAACAGTGTGAAAGCCAGCACTCCCGCACACAGATCTTTACAAAACGGGGTGGGGGGAGGAGAAAATCCACACTTTTACAAAATTTATCGTCAGCCATCCTACCCAATGCCGACCAGATAGCAGCACTTTGATCCTTTTATGGGCAGATTCAGGAGGAAGCCAGCCCTGCCAGCCACAAAGGCGCTTCCCCCTGCACTGCCACAGGAATTGAGATGCTGGGCAGCCCTTCCCCCAGGGCACTGAAATTAGTGAGGATCCCCCCCCCCCGGTGGGGGAGGGAGGCTATTACCTGCCCCATCCCATCCAGCCCGGGGGCCACAGGCTGAGAGAATCGCAGGGCACGGAGAGGGTTTCCATGCCCTGGCACCATGGTCATGCTCCTCGGGCTGCTTTTCCAGGGAAAATGAGCAGTGTGGGCTGGAGGCGGAGCAGAGAGCCCCATCTGGCCACTTGGCCTTTGCTACAATGCTGCTAGTCGGGTATGTTGCGCTTGCTGGGCCTTGGAAGCTGCTTTTGCTCCGAAACTCCCAACAATGCCGCATCTGACTAATCCGGGGCAGAAGCAAGAGGAAATCAGAGAGGAGAGGCAAGCGGGGACCTAGAGGTGCCAGCTCTCAGGTCTCCATGAGAGCCTCTGCAGCGGGCAGAGCGCACGTGGGGAGTCCGGAAATGCCCAGGGTGCTCCGGTTTCTTAACACAGCAGGGACTGTGTTAATTACAGAGTGCCAAAAATAAGCGGGTTTCATGCGGTTAACAAGGCAAAGCTTGGAGTACACAGGAGTTTGGCAGAGGGCGGGGTGGGGTGGGAGTGGCGGGCGCGCGTGATGGTTGAGAGCCCTGCAGATCAGGAGGATCCTATGGTTTTCAGGAAGGGTCCACAGCCCCAGCTCCACACCATGTTCGCTTCACTCCTGAGTGTGGTGGCCTGTGAGTCCTGCACCTGCAGTGTCTCACGTCCCACCCTCTTTGCTGCCACGGCCACTGCATGAATTTAATGCCCTGGTAACTTTCAAGGGGACAGTTTTGCACACATGGTTAGCAGGACTCTTCCTGAAACAGCACAGCTATTATCCCATGGCTTAAAGCCCTTCATTGGCCCCCCACTGACTAAGAAATAAAGCCCAGTCTCGCATTTCTGAGGCCTTCTTCATCAAGTCCCTGGCCCAAATCCCTTGTCCTCCACACCTCCTTCTCCTCCTCAGCCTCCACTCCCTGCCAAGCACCACCTTCCCATCCTTCTCACCTGCATACCTTGCTTGAATTTTTGCCTTTATGCAAAATACTGTCTCCACTCCACCTCCTTACTTTCAAATCCCATCTGTCCTTCCAGACCAAGTTCAAAGACCACTTCAACTATGGACTCAACCTTGACCCCCCAGAGCAGGTGTCTTCGTAATGGCACCACAGCTCTATCACTCTGTTCTTCTGCAGCAGATTCCATGCACCGTGTTCGTCACCATAGACTATACAAGTTCTGGACACATGGTGGGTGCTTGTCAAGGTGACATAAGTGCACCAGTGAGTCTATCTGCAGGATGGTGGGCACAGCCCCGACAACAGAACATGGCAACACAGCACCCAGAGGTGGCAAGCTGGGTGGGCGAGGGGGTCACAGTGGGGGCACAACAACTCCTGCCCTGGTCAGCTCCCGTCTTCATCTTTACTAAGTCCGTTAGCAAGTCCGTTAACTGCATCATCGTCCCCTCTACAAAGTCTACTCAATCCCTAGGTGAACAGATTTATTTTTCCTCCTAGTTCGCAGCTGCTCCTTCCTTGCCCTGCAGTTGATCTCTTCTCTTTTCCAATCTCTGAGCATCGGTATTCTCTGGGAATCAGCATCTCAGCTTCTCTCTGCTCTTTCTGGAATCACACCCTTAGTGATCTTGCCTTAGTTTCGCAGCTTTAAATTCATTTGTATTTTGACAACTCCCAAGTTTGTATTCACTTTGACCTCTCCCTTGCTTGCCATCCCTGCGCTCTCCTGCTCATCACCACTTGGATGTCTAACTCCAACATCACACGGCCCCAGAATGAACACATGTTCTTCCCCTTCATCACCGGTGGACTTTCTCATCTCAGTTAATGACAATTCCACCCTTCCAGTTTCTTAGGACCAAAATGTTGAGTCATCTCATGCTCCTCATTATTTCCCACCACACACCCAATCCATCAGGAAATTCTCTGGGCTTTACCTTGAAAATACAGCCATTGTCCCTCCATACCCTACCCCTCAGTCCAGTGAGCTGTCCTTCCACGGGCCCACCTCCCTGATGCCATCCCTGCCCCCTTTGGTCAACTGTCCACTCAGCAGCCACAGTGATGCCACTCAAACCTGCGCCCCATCATGAGCCTCCTCTGTCCAGGAGCTGTCATTCACCAGGACTAAAGCCAAAGGCCCCCCCTGCCCAGGATCCCTCTGACGGCATCTACTCCCCTTCCTTTGTCCTGCTTTTCTCGTCCTCACACACGTTAGTCACCCAGGCTTTTTCCTCTGCCTGCAACACATTTCCCCCAGAAGTGTGTGTGCTCATGCCCTCATCTTTTAATAGTGGATATCTCAAATGTCCCCTTTTACACGAGAACCATCCTGAGCAACCTTGAAATCAGCACCCTCACCTCTCACAAAAGCCCTTTTCTCTACTCCATTTATTCTCATCCATCTTTTGACTTTTTTTTTTTTTAGACAGGCAAAGTGGACAGTGAGAAAGAGAGAGAGAGAGAAAGGTCTTCCTTTTCCATTGGTTCACCCCCCAATGGCCGCTGCGGCTGGTGTGGTGTGGCTGGCGCACCGCGCTCATCCAAAGCTAGAAGCCAGGTGCTTCTCCGGGTCTCCCATGCGGGTGCAGGGCCCAAGCACTTGGGCCATCCTCCACTGCACTCCCGGGCCACAGCAGAGAGCTGGACTGGAAGAGGGGCAACCGGGACAGAATCCGGTGCCCCGACCGGGACTAGAACCCGGTGTGCCGGTGCCACAGGCAGAGGATTAGCCTATTGAGCCGCAGTGCTGGCCACGTCTTTTGACTTTTAATACACTGGAAGGTAATACCATTTGCTTTATTACCTTTACCTTAAAGTTATGACTCTTATTTATGAATATTATACAGAAATAATAATATACTCATGATTATAATACAGACGTAAATATTACTTTGTTCCTTTTATCTTAAAGTTATTGTCATGACAGTATTGTTGCTATCAGTTCTACCTTAATACAATCAAAGCTATTATAATCTACATTTGTCTATCACAATCCACTGATGTGTCATACCCCCTAGTGTCTAGAGCCATGAAGGCATAAAGTCATTCAATATGTATAGGCATGTGTCCAATGCACATCTGAGTGGGTTGAGTCAATAACAATCTTTGAACTTTAGCTCAAACAATGCATTTAGTCACAGTGAAAGGCAGCTTATAAGCATGGGAAGACAGGGGAAGCTGCAGATGCTGAGGCCTGCAGATACAGTCTTCTTCACCATCTTAAAATGCAGGTGTTGCAAAAGCCCGCCTGGATTATGGGATACCAAGAAAGAAGCACCAAAAAGTAGAGTCACACTGTGCCCCAACAGCCAAGGAAGTTTCAAGAGATTTCAACATACAGCTATGGCTTTTAAAATAAAGACACACCGTCAAAACACAAACACAATGCAGCAAAGTTGGTAAATAACTGTGTATAAATATTCCCTCTACAGTTCTGTTTACATCGCACGTTTTTTTTGCACCTTTATTTGTTCTAAAATATGACAAAGACAATATCCTCACTCTGCCTCTCTTTGCCCACAATGAGGCTGGGACCACATCAGTCTTGCTCACAACCATATCCTGCAGATGCAAGCTTGTCAAAGTATTTTCTCCCCTGAGTGAAGAAATGACTGAATGTTATCTGAGCACTGCCTGCCAGGACCAGTGCACTCTTAGAAAGGACTCTCCACAGCACGGTGCTCCAGGTAGAATGAGCAGCAGCCATCCCTTTCTGGTGTGCATACTGGGCTGGTGTTTGATGGCTGAAAGTCAAGTTCACCTGCCTGCAGACCGCGATGTGGCAAAGGGCGCTGCTCCAGTCTGCTGCCAGAGTTTGACCCGAGGTAGAGAGAAGATACAGGGCAGAGCCAAACACCCCACCTAGTTGCTGTGTCCACCCAGACATGGGGAAGCTAGGATGGGCATCTGAAAGACTCTCTCAAATGTCCCTGGGCTGGGTCACAGAAGGCTCTGTTTACATTGACAAAAAGGGCATTGATAATCATGGCAGCATGGTACCCGCACTGTGGTGAGCACCTGGAAGACCCGGGGGGACCGACCTTGCTGTGTGCTGGCCCTGGATGACCACTGCTCCCATGGATACTGCCTGTCTCATTCAGCCCAGCACACTGCTGGAGAGGCACCCAGCACACGACTGCTGTGCCTAACTACTGTTATCCATCAAAAGGTTCCTCTAAGTGTATTTCCTTCCAGGAGGCCTGAGAAGAGACTGCCCCATTACCAAGTTCAGAGGCATGATTACGGGCTTCTGGGCTGATTAAAGTCAGGAATTAACTGGGCTCCAAAACTAACTTCCGTGGAGACCACACTTAGATAATCACATAGAAGATAATTCCAACATCACTGTGCACACTTTCTTCTACCTTTTCTTTGGGGGGGGGTCTTTAGCATGGAAGGGGGTCAATTATTGCTATGGGAAATAAGAAAGTAGGGCAGAAAAATAAAGTGGGATGCACATAGCCCTGCCACCTCCCCAACCTGCAAATCACAAGGAAGCACAACGGCCCAGCCTCCCAGAGGTCAGCTGTGGATCGCCTTCTCTGCAAGATTATAAGACTCATCAAGAAAATGGATTAATATAAAAAATGTAAACATGTAAGTTGCCATTTTCACAGTGTTAGAAAGCAGGCGAGCAGCCTTGGGACCTGAGAGGATTTGTGTATCTCCAAGTTGTATTTCAGTGGGACCTGCAGACACTCCGACACAACAGGCTGGTGGCAGATAGAACCTTTGAGAGCCTTGTTTTTCCCATGAGAACCTCATTTTTCTCAATATCAGAATACTTTCACAACCACTGGCAAGTTCCACAAATGAAAGACCTTTGCCATTTGTCATCCTTTACGTCACTCAACTCACTGATCCTTGGCTTGTATAACTATTTCACAACATGGGTAGAGGTAATCGAGGGAGTATCCTAGTATCCTAGGCAACGTGGTGGCATCTGCAACCCGAGTAACAGACTTGAACTAGGTGCCTCTTCTCTTTGGGCCCCAGTTGCCTCTCAGAATAGCAGAAGCTAATTTGCAGTAGCCACCACATACAGCTGCTGTGACATCTAAACCAGCTCCTTCAATGCCAGAGCTGGTGCAGGAGCCGATGCGTAGCAGACTCTCAGGTCATGTTGAAATGGAATCGCATGCCTGCTAAATAAACACCACTCCCCTACATGACGCACACGTGCTCTGCTTTCAAGGTGGTCACATAACTGGAAAGGGAGATGTGCGACATTCGCCTACAACTCCAAACAAGGCGAAAAGCAGACAAGCTCTATGACACAACAAGAAAATGCCCTGGAAGTTGAGATCAAGCCAAGGACATGAGCAAATCTTTTCTAGAAAAAAGGACTCTGGAAGCAAGAGGAGGCTGCTACCGTTTCTTTTAAAAGATTTACAGTGAATGAGTATTCATTTATATTTTAATAATACAAAAGCCCAATTAGATATACTCAGTAATTTAAAGGGAACAGAAAGAGAATATGATAAAGGTCCTGTCCTCAGAAAATTTATAACCTAATTAGAAAGAGATCATGTGTGCGTATACATGC
The DNA here is from genome assembly GCA_949820135.1 of Sylvilagus floridanus. NCBI lineage: Eukaryota > Metazoa > Chordata > Mammalia > Lagomorpha > Leporidae > Sylvilagus > Sylvilagus floridanus. Next base: position 1,561,097 of record OX463245.1, read on the forward strand.
ACGTGCGTGCACACACACACACACACACACACATTCTTCAGCTTTCTCTGACAATTTGTGATGAATGTCCAATGAATAATTCAGACACTGTAAGTTATCACAATGGTAAGACAGGCTGTGTAGTATAGTCAGAGTGTGCAGGAAGATGTCGGATGACAACAAAGTTGCTCTAGTTTTTCTCTCTTTGGGCCTCAGTATTCCCACCTGTAAGACGGACAGTTTGTTTTAAATCAGATTTTTCCAACCATGCAGCAAGGGTTTATGCCCTCAGGGTAGAGGGGCAACTGATGGGATCAGAGTGTCTAGAGTCCCCAAGCCAGGATCATGTGTCCACAAGCAGCTTCATCCATCTCTTCTGTGGGCCATACAAATACCACCATTTCCATGTGGCTATAACATAGGACATAGGCCTCCCTGTAAGAGCAAAGGATCCATGTGTGGTGCTGGTTACATGTAACATGTTGTTTACACTGTAACTTGCCAGTTTCCTTAATTCTGCTGACCTCATTAAGATGCCCCTGTCGGAGTGAGCACTGACCTGCTGTTTCAGCTGCTGGCTGGGACACCCACAGCCCAAGTCACAATGCCTAGGGTCAGTGCTCACCTCTGACTCCAAATTCCAGCTTCCTGCTAAGGCAGACCCCTGGCTGCAGGTAATAGAGCAAATAATTGGGTTCCTGCCACCCACAGGGAGAACTCCTCTGAGTTCCTAGCTCCAGGCTAGTGCAGGCATTTGGGGAGGGAAGGCAGCAGACAGAAGCGCTTACTCTGTGTCCATCTGTTTCACTCTCTCTGGTAGTCTCTCAAATGAATAAATTTTAAAAATCCAAATGGCCTCTGTGATGGTTAATTTCATACGTCAATTTGACTGGGCTATGAGAGCCCAGATACTGGTTAAACATTATTGTGTGTTTCTGAGGGTGTCTGTAAATGGGATTAACACTTGGATTGATCGACTGAGCAAAGGAGATTGAACTTCCCAATGTGGTGCGCATCTTTCAATCTGCTGATGGCCTGAATAATATAAGAGGTGGGGTAAGGGAGAACTTGCTCTCTCCACGTGACTGGCTTCAAGCTGGGCATGGTTTTCTTCTGCATCTGGAATTGGATTTGATGAGACTTACACCATGGCCCCTCCTGGGTCTCCAGCTTGCCAACTGCAGATCTTGGGACTTGTGAGCCTCCATAACCATAGGAGTTAATTGCTTCGATAAATCTCATCCTATAGCTGTCTCTATCCAGACAGGTCCCTACTTGGTTCTTTCTTTCTGAAGAACCCAGACTAACAGGTGCATATACAGGTAACAGGGGATGTGTTCATTTGCTTGGGCAATGAAAGCACACCTGGTACAGTCTTCATCTCCCTTCCATAGCCATTAATTGTGGTAATGCAATTAGTGAGTGGATATTTAGCTGCTCTCTATCATCTCAGGTGATACGAAGCAGAGAAATGAACACATCAATTCAAATGCTAACTGACTCACTGGATTTGAAGCAGGGCTGGGGTAGGCTCTGAAATCTAAGTGACTTTGCCTAAGGCCTGGCCCTGCCATTTGTCAGTTATCTATTGCAGCAAGTACAAAAATCACCTGCACCACATCCTCTTGCAGTTCTGATCCTGCTCCTCCTCTTACCTGCACTGCACCCTGTGCCACGTGCTCACGCCCTGGAGCCTTCACTCTGCTTCCCATGCACTAGGCATAAACAGTAAGGTCGCATCAGCAGGACTCTCGTGAAAATGAAGGCAGACACGACAGGTGGACAGCAACTCTGAAATCAGCCTCTCTCTGCCCTTGAACGAGGCACATCTCAGAACTACACACAGCATGTTTCCCACTTGTGCCAGGGATTTAAATGTGTGAGAAAAAAGGTATACCTCGACCACAGCACTGTGGTGCAGCAGGTTAAGCTACTGCTTGGAGCACCTGCATCCCACATTCAAGCACCACTTCAAGTCCCAGCTGCTTCACTTTCCATTCAGCTTCCAGCTCATGCACCCTGGGGGACAGCAGATAATGACTCAAGTGCTCGGACTCCTACCGCCCACCCACCCACGTGGGAAACACTGATGGAGTTCTGAGCTCCTAGCATCAGCCTGGCCCAGGCCTGACTATTATGGATATTTGGGGAGTGGACCAGTGGATAGAAGATCTCTCTCTTTCAATCTCTCTCTCTTACCTTCTGCCTTTCAAGAGGATGAAAATACACACATTTAAAAAGCAGAATGAAGTGCTATTACTTTTCAAGTTCATAGTGCAGGTCACACTCACCTGTTAGATCCTTATCTGATTAAGGGCTGAGGGGGAAGTACATAAAGGTGGTGCATGATGGTCTGCAAAGGGTTTGGATGTGGGGAAGGTGACTCCTGCTCTGTGGGTCACCTGCCAAGGCCAGGCACTTGTCTCTGTCTTGGAAGCCCCCCTTGTTAAGTGGGACACAGATGTGTTTCCTGAGATCCCTCCAATGCACAGAGACCTCCGGTCCTCCAGCAGACTGGCTCTGCCTGACCAATCACGTGAGGCACAACCCAGAGGTGCGGGACAGTCAATCAATGGGTCCTTGGATGCTCCTTGGGCTTCACACAAACATTGGCTGAGAAACTCCTGCCTGAGCCGTCATCACAGCAGTTGCAGGCTTGTGGCCCAAACTGACTAGAAGTTCTTCCCCACAGGAAGTCCAGCTGGTACCCCTGCCCACCCCGGGTCCAAACACTTTACCTGTGTCACGCCACCTCACTAAACATTCACAGCATCCCTGTGAGGAAATGCTACTTGCTTTCCCCATCGAGAGATGTGAATAACAAGGCACAGAGAGATAGAGCAACTTGACCAAAGCCTCACAATAGTGAGTGCAGGAGGGTGGCCTGGGTGGTCTTGTCAACTCCCTTAGGAGTACAGCATCTGCCACATCCAGTGTGCGACTTTTGGCCTTGCCCTGGCATCCTGGTGCCTTGGTTGTCTTTTCTCCAAATTGAAGAGGTTATTATTGCTCCCAGGAAGACAGAGTAGGGACAACAACAATAATAAGAGAGATATGAAGAATAGTGTTTTGGGCAGTCCTAAAAAAAGACACAACAATGGTCAAAAGTGGCATGTTATCACTGTGCCTGTCAGGGACACTGATCATCACCTGTGCTGGCAACCCTGAATCAGCTTGTATCCCTGGAGTTCTCTCATGTGATGATATGAGTTCCAGCATAAGTGGGGAGAAGCTTCAGAGATGTGAACTGAAAAAACATATTGATGGGCTGGCATTATGGCCCAGCAGGTAATGCTGCTGACTGCAGTGCCAGAATCACATATGGGTGCCAGTTGGAGTCCCAGCTGCTCCACTTCCGGTCCTGCTCCCTACTAATGTACCTGGGACAGCAGCAGAAGATGGCCCAAGTGCTTAGGTTTCTGCACTCAGGTGGGAGACCAGGAAGAAGCTCCTGGCTTCAGAATGGCCCATCTGCAGCTGCTGCACACATTTGGAGAGTGAACTAAGAGATGGAAGATTCTCTCGCTCTCTCTCTCTCTCGCTCTCGCTCTCGCTCTCTAACTCTGTCTATTAAATAAATAAGTAAATAGTAAAAAGAAGAAATAGGTTATTTATCTCTCTATAGTTGAAATACATGCTTTGCCAAATTTTCTAATCTTAAATAGACTGTAAAGACATTAATTAGACAGTTATTCCCGAGTATCCACTGGGGATGGGTCCCAGGGCCTCTGCAGATACCCAACTCCCTAGATGCTCAAGTCCCTTAGAGAAAATGATATAGTGTTTGCATATAATCCATGCATGCCTTGCTGTACATTTTAAATCATGTCTACTTTACTTATATCTAATAATGTAAATGCTCTGCAAATAGTCATTATACTATATTGTTCAGGAAATGTTGACAAGAAACAAATGTCTACATACTGCAACCACATAGGACCAACTGCACGGTGCATGTCAGCAACAATGTAACCTAAACAAATGCAGTCCATCCTGTGGACAGGAAGTGCTGACCACATCTGACCCCTGGGTTCCAAGTGTGTTGAATACCTACCACTACCCAGAGTGCTGGCTTGTACCCTTACCATATAAGGGCAACTGACACACAATTTCTTCTATCACATGGAGCTGTGACATTCTCACTAAACTATAGACACCAGATATAAGCTCGGTTCCTAGTATGCCATCAAATATTATTCTACTAACACTTCATGTCTAATGGACTTAGAGTACTGGGTTCGACTGCACTGTTTTCTGAATTGTAAAAGATTAGGCAGGCTTCCCAGGGTCTTGTACCTGTACACGTATCACCTCCACTTCAACGCAATCGATATAAGAGGATGCAACTGATGTACAACCCAAGATTTGTCCTGTTTTACAAAGAGAATGCAAGTAAATAAAGAATGTCACATTGAGCACAAGCTGCAAGAAGGCCTCAAGATTCTGCCACGGGGCCGATGCTGTGGTGTAGCGGGTAAAGTTGCTGCCTGGAGTGCTGGTATCCCATATGGGCTCCAGTTCGAGTCCCGGCTGCTCCACTTCCAATCCAGCTCTCTGCTATGGACTGGGAAAGCAGCAGAGGATGGCCCAAGTCCTTGGGCCCCTGCACCCATGTGAGAAGACACGGAATAAACCCCTGGCTTCTGGCTTCTGGCTTCAGATCAGCACAGCTCCAGTCATTGCAGCCAATTGGGGAGTGAACCAGTAGACAGAAAATCTCTCTCTTTTTCTCCATCCCTCCTCCCTCCCTCTCCCTCTCCCTCTCTCTCTCTCTCTCTCTCTCTGCATCTCCTTCTCTGTGTAACTCTGACTTTCAAGAAAATAAATAAATCTTTAAAAAAATATTCTGCCACTTTTCTCACTCTCTCCTATCAAAAGCGTAACACATTCCAAGAAGGAGCAGCCCCTTCAGCCCAGGACTCAGGGAGAGAAGGAAGCAGGGCCATGACATCATGTGACAGACATGAGATGCTCATCATTGCCCAGTGCTGAGATGTGGGGGTGAGTTCTCACTCACTGCAGCACAACTGACTGACACACCACATTTCTCAGATTAAATGACTTCCTATTCACAGGCATTATGTGAGCTAAGAAGGAATTATACCCATTTAGGGATGAGGTACCTGAGACCCCAGAGTGATGAAGCAATGGCCCAGAATCAAATAGCAAAGAGATGAAATAAATGGAGCAAAATGGCACGCATTATCAGAGTTGCTGTGATGAAAACTAAGTCTGACTCCCCTTCCCAGAGAGTCTCTTCTGGACACTGCAGGTGGATGAAAACTCTAGCACATCTCAAGGGTTTCTTTGATCTCTGGGCCAGTTTTTGATGCCAGGGATGATGTAACCAAAGAACAAGAAAACAACAGAAGCAATGCATAACCAAGACAGAGCTTCCATCTCCATTAAACCAAGGGGCTGCTGGCTGCAGCAGCCATGGGCCACACTCAGGACAAGTGGCTGCTTCTCTCTGGCCATGGGATGGACGGCTTCCTGGGCCCAGTAGAGCAGTTCCGGAAAACTCCATGGCAAAGACGCCAGCAAGCCCCCTCCCATCCCTGGATGGGCACTGGAAGTGGCAGCCATCGAAGGCTGTGCTATTTCACACGAATTTCCGACACACAAGTCCCTGGTCTTAAGGCATGGTCAGGGAGGTAACGGCGGTTCAAGACCAAGGCTCACAGGATCTGGCTCAAGTGACTAATTCAATTTTTTTGGCTCCTACTGTTTTCAGCTCAAACCTTGGTGTTCCTTTTCTTTGCTGTACTCTCTGCTTTCGCTTTGACATTCCCTTTTTAGAAAAACTCCTTTCAATGGCGGCCAGTGAGTCACCTTGATCATTAACCTGGACACACTCCAGGGGCTCTCTGCCATCTGCCCCAGCTGCTGACAGATCAGAGTGTGGAGGGCATTTGGGGGCTGCTGTGCTTTCCAGCAGGAAGCTGAATTTTCAACAGCGTCTTCGGTGTGGCGGTGGGGGAGGGAGGCGGTGGCTGGGGCACTTGGCACCCTGCGTGTGGCTTTGCACCACAAGGCACACATCGGTTTCCCACCCTGATTCGACCTAGCCTGGCTCCTGACACCTGCCTCCCCCATCTGCTCCTAGATGCTGTTCTTTATTCAGCACTAGGAGCCGTCTGATCTTGAGCAACAGTACCGGCCTTTTCCTTCCTTTACTGTAGTATCAACTAAATAAAATGATCACCCCGCTGCAATTAGGTACAGAAACACATGAGTATGATTGAGTAGCTTTGCACTGAATGGCAGAGACCAAGTATTAACAGAAAACCAAGGACGTTGTTCTGAAAGCTGACAGAAGGTGCAAACATGCAATTGGGGACAGATCAGGCAGAGCAAAGCTGATAGAAACTGAGTTGGAAGCAAACGGCAGACTTCCTCCCGAGCCTCTTGCCAGGTGCCCCTGTGATCAGAGGTCCCTCATAGGCGTTTTATTCACACCTGAATATGCACAGAGCTTTCAACTTGCTTTCAAAGCTTGTCACTCAAAATAGCCTGGACAGGCAGGGGAGGCAGCAAAGTCGATGAGATCCATGAACGGATGAGTTGAAGGCCCCAGGAGGCTACTGGCTTGCTTTAAGCAGGTTGTCTGTGGACACAGCATTTAATTTCTGTACTTTTAATAAGAAATATCATGAATTGTTAGGGGCCTGGGGCCTGTGCTGTGGGGCCTGTGCTGTGGCCCAAGCAGGTAAAGCCACCGCTGATGACATTGGCATCCCATATGACAATGGTTCTAGTTGCTCCACTTCCAATCCAGCTCTCTTCTAATGTGCCTGAGAAGGCAGCAGATGATAGTGTGTGGGGGGTCCCTGCCACCCTCATGGGAGACCCAGATGTAGTTCCAGGCTCTAGGCTTCAGCCTGGCCCAGCACCAGCTATTGTGGCCATCTGGGGAGTGAACCAGCAGGTGGAGGATCTCCCTCTCTCTCTGTCTCTCTGTAACTTTGTCTTTCAAATAAATAAATAAATCATCTTAAAACATCTGCTCTTTAAAAGCCGCAACATGCATTTAAATCCAGCCTATTGAGCCGCAGCGTCAGTCGACACCTACTACTTTAAATTGGTGCAAGTTGCCAGAAGCTTCCTTTTGCCCTAGGGGTGTAGGAGGCAGACTGGGGGGCATAGGAAAGTGGGAGCCCTGACCTTGGCGGTCACCAGAGGCCAAGTGCCCCTTCAGCCCTCCTCTTTCGCTTTCCACAGCCCGTCTGCCTGCCTTAAGTTTGCTTCCTGCATCAGAACAGATGGGGGCCTCGCGGGAAATGGGCGTTCCGCTCTGTGGAGCAAAACACCCCGCCAGGGAGACGGTGCTTTTCTTTCTGAAAAGACCTCCAGGGACTAAGCCTTCCAGGTCTTGTGGGCTCCCGGGCTCCCCCGTGAGTCAGCACATTGGCACGTGGAAAGTCCTGGCAGAGATCCCACCACGCTCTGAGGGTTTCTCGAGAGCCTGTCTATTCTTCCTGTGGTCACTCTTTATAAACACCAGACCCAGCACAGAGGCAGCCGGGTTGCTAATCCCAGAGGATTCTGGAGAGGCCGCCTTCCTCAGGACTCAAAGGACACTCTCCCCTCCACCACCTTCACTTCCACCTTTTCGTGCACCTGATTCTTCCCATAGCATCCACAGCTGGGGGTTGTCCAAGAAGGAAGCAGTTAACTGGGGATTTAGGGCAGACAGTCCTCCAGAACTCCCATGCTTCAAATCAGGACCTGTGCCTTACAAGAAGACGGACAAAATGGAGCAGCGGTGTTGATAAAAGCTGTGCTCTCCCTCTACCTACCCCAGGCCTTGTGAAAGTGCTGGAGATGTGGGATTAAGGACCAGCCCAGGCCTCGGCTGTTGGTGCACAAGCTTATGTGGGGACAGACTGACCCTGAACTGGACACAGCACCCAGTCCGAGGGAGCACCAGAGATGTGGAAAGCACAGCCAGCCTGTGATTGCTGCCTGACTTCATCGCCCACCATTGGCCAGCTGATCCCTAGGCTCTAGCTCCTGGCCTCCTCACTGTCCCTTCCAAGGCAAGGCACACTCTGCCCTGGCCTGGCACTTGCTGAGCCTCTGCCTGCAGCATGGTTCCCCTGAGTATCCCCATGGCTCATCTTCATTTGCATCCTTGGCTCTACACTGAATCTCTGCCTTCTGGTAAGGTCCTATTAAAAATAGGAGCTCTTTCCCCTACCATCTCCCCGCCCATCCCTCACTCCAAACATCCACCTTGGTTTCATTTTGCTTCATGGAATTTATCAGTCACCAGCATAATATACATCTTATTGGTTCATCAGTTCATGGCTCATCTTTCCCCCAATAGAATATAAACTCCATTGGATGTTGTCTGATTCACTACTGAATACCCAGAAATGAACTCAGAGAAGTGCCTGACTCATTATGGAGGCCCAAAAAGTATTTGCTGAATAAGTAGATGGATGGATGGATGGGTAGATGGATGGATGGATGGGTAGATGGATGGGTGGGTGGATGGGTGGGTGAATAGGTGGGTAGATGGATGGATGGGTGGATGGATGGATGAGTGGGTGGATGGATGGATGAATGGGTAGACGGATAGATGGATGATGGACTGATGGATGGGTGGGTGGATGGATGGGTGGTGGATAGGTGGATGGATGAATGGGTAGATGGATGGATGGGTGGATGGGTGGATGGATGGATGGGTGGATAGGTGGATGGATGGATGGGTGGATGGGTGGATGGATGGATGGGTAGATGGGTAGATGGGTGGATGGGTGAGTGGATGGGTGCATGGCCGGATAAATGGGGGATTAATAGATACATGGAAGGATTTACCAGGGATTTAGGGAAGCGTTTCAAGAGAATGAAATCCTAGAAGTGATTTTCAAAGGATCTGTGCAGGTAAAGAAATTTTGAAAGGAACATGCAGCTTGGTATGACGTTGGGTAAATCACACCACTAAACCTTATCTTCGGCAATATGAGGCTATTGCATAAGATTTTCAGATCTATGATGAGGTGTGAAACTAAAAACAGGGTCTAGGGCAGCAACATTAGCCAACACTGGTGCAGGCCAACACAACAAGGGAAAAGACAAGAGGAAGTGTGCCTTTCTCCACAACTGCTGTCTTGAGTTAGGACAGGAGAGAGAAGCTGGGGAAGCCGAGCAAATTCAGGTGGAAACCTACAGGTCAGCTGAAACTGATCTCATGCTCAGTACGAAGCCAGGAGAAACCTAAACTCACAAAGCAAACCGTGCCGTGGGGTAGATAACTACAACTCTCTGAGTTTTAGTTTTATCTCCTCCACATAATGGAGACTGCTATATCATATCCCATCCAATGGCACATGTGAAACTTCCTAGAACATTGTCTGGCATTTTGGAAGCATCTGGTAACAGTTTGTTAAGTAGGGGTCAGCACTGTGGCACAGCAGGCAATGCGGCATCTCATATGAGCACCAGTTTGAGTCCCAGCTGCTCCACCTCCAGTCCAGCTCCCTGCTAATGCACTTGGGAAAGCAGTAGAAGATGGCCCAAGCGCTTGGGTCCCTGCACCCACATGGGGGACCCAGAAGAAGCTCCTGGCTTTGGTATGGCCCAGCCCTGGCAGGGGAGTGAACCATCGATGGAAGACTTCTCTGTCTCTCCCCACCCCCCTACCCTTTCTCTCTCTGTAACTCTGCCTCTCAAGTAAATAAAATAAACCTTTAAAAACAGTTTGTTAAGTAGAAATATAAGATGTTATTTACATGAAGTTTACATTTAGGGAAGGAGAATCCTCAGATTCCATTCTGGAAAAAGGCAAAGCAATGAAGCTGTGATTATATTTTCCCAGGCTTACAAATCCAGTCATGGCAGGAAAAAGGATTTTATTTTGCTAAAATAATAAAATTGTGGCCTGGAAGCAGCATGAGCCTGTGGTATGGGAATGAGCAGGACTTTTGGAGTCAGACCTCAGCCGCGTCCTATGTCTTAAAGCAAGTTTTTAAAGCTTTCTTAGCTTCAGTGTGTTTATCTTAAAAAAAAAAAAAAGGAAAGAATAAAAATATCTCTCTTGCAAGGCTGCCTGTGGAGTGGACAACATATACAAAAAAACTAACACAATAGTTAGAATTAAAAGGTGCTAAATACACGCTGAAAAGCAAAATTATTACTATTAATCTAGTTGAAAATGTGGGACTATTTTGAGAAGTCAGGAGCCACATCAGGACTGCACAACCTTTAAATCACTAGGTTAGAAAAAAAAAAAATAACTCGCATGCATATACCACAAAACGGCAAACTCACCATAGCTATTTTAGTTTATATGAGCTACTCAAACTATTTCCTGAAGCTGAGGGCTAACAGATAAATTTACACAAGCCACTACCTTAGTAGCAGGTGACTGCGCATGGGGACTCACACAAGGTGGTGGGGAGATGCACACAGTGCCTCATTCCACACTGCTAGAGCTCACACACTTGGTCCCAGTCGTGCAGGAGGAAACCCCACTGCACACCCATGGGCACGAGGGCTCTTGCCTAGCGTAGCTGCACACCCATGGGCACGAGGGCTCTTGCCTAGCGTAGCTGCACATCAGCTGGCTTCTCCATCTCACTCGAGCTTCCAGGCCTGGAGCGTAGGGCCACGCACGCTTGCCTCACCAGCCCAGGAATCATGTTAGACATCACCTAGTCGATCTATGAGCTACAGACAGAGGGAATGAGGCTGAGACAGGGCAAGGGGCTTGCAAAGGGTCAGGCCGGCAGGCATTGACGGCAGAGCCACGCTCTAAGCCTAGGATAGTGCCCGCTGTCTGTGCTCACTTCCTGATAGTCAGCAACTTGGGAAGCAGAACTGAGCAACGGTTCCTGGTCCCCACTTCTGGCCCCTGCTTCCCCACACCCTCTGCAAAGCCCCAGCGCTGGCAGGGTTTCACCTCAAAGAACTTGAATGTGGTATAAACATGGCAGTCAGGGCACACTGGGATTCCTCGGGGCCTAAGGCAGCCGTGAGCCGGGTCCTCCCTCTGTGCTTCTCCCCTCTCTTCCATTCTTCCTCATAACCATTTCTTGCCCCCTCCCTCCCCACAGCTGACCGTCAGATAAACCTTTCTGGGTTCTCATCCTTTATTTTTTTTTTAAGTCTGCATTAGGTTTTCGTTCACTTATTTTTGGAGCAGTGTACTCAAATGACTTGAGGGTTTTTCTGAGTATGTGTAGAAGACTTGTACAGAGCTCTGTGTTCCTGAAGCAGAAACACAGTTGCTTCCTGCTGCTTAACTTCAGAATGGCCTCTCTCAGTGCTCACTGGTCCCTGAAAGACAAAAAGTCCTTAGCCAGCAGGGCCACTTGAGTAGTCAGCTGCATTCATAAGATGTACAAAAGCCAAGGGAGGCCTGAAGCAGAGCCTTGTCCAGAAAGCCCCTGGTGGGGGCCTGCCATTGACAGAACCTCTCTGGATCTTAACAAAGATGCCTCCCTTATACACATGCACGTGGGCACACACCTATGCTCACACACACACATACACACACACCAAGCATATACCTACCACATATGCTAACCCACCTGCATGGCACCACCATGTACTTCCCCACACACATCCATACCAGGCATTCTCACACCACTCACACAAGTCCAAATCTAATCTGTTATTTACATGAGTGCTCCTATACATTAGTCCACTCTCCAAGTGCCCACAATGGCTGGAACTGGACCAGGCAGAAGCCAAGAACACGGAACTCAATCCAGGTATCCCAGGTGAGTGGCAGGGACCTAACTACTTGAGTCGTCACCTGCTGCCCTCCAGGGTCTGCCTTAGCAGGAAGCTGGAGTCAGGAATAGAGGTGGGGCAGGAACTCAGCAACTCCAATGTGAGACTCGGGCATCTTAAGCGGCACCTTCACCACTGCACCAATCACACACCCCACCCAAATCAGGCCTCCCCAGAGGGTCCTGCATCTCCCAGGCCCAGAGGAGCGCCACATTACACCTGCCAGGCAGCTCCAACAATTTGTGCAGACCAAGGATCTCACGTCGATTTCTGTCTCCAGCAGTGGATTCTATGTGGAGCTGCTGTTAAGTGAGCCGCTTCTCTAGGGGCGCAGATCAGCACCCCCCGCCCCAAGAGGTAGCACCACCGACTCCATCAACCACAACGGGTGTGAGGGCAATGCTCAGTTTCAAATGGGGCACAGGTCACCTTTACGATACATTAAGCATTGACTAAAAAGACAAAGAGAGAGAATGAGAGAGAGGTGGGGTGGAGAGGAGAGAGGGATTGATTCCCATCTCCTTTACCTACACATGTCCAGGAGGGTATCTCAAACGTTCATGGAAAAAAGACCATGTAAAGATAAGTTCATTTTTGTGCAAAAATATTTTTAAATTCATGCAGAGTTTTTTTTCACGATATGCATTTTCCACAAACTTTTTGAAGTCCCCTCTTACTTCATAACCTCGTCCACTAGAACACCAGACAAGGGACTCCTCCATTTCCTTGGGCACAGCGTGCAATGGGTCTGTGCTTCCGACAGCGAACACCCAACCCTCCCCTCTGATACCCCCTTGACAATGCCTAGCCGTAGGACAACTGCTGGGATTCCCATCACTGTGGGAGCTGGGTCACCTGCCACAGCCACACTTGGTCAAGCAGTCAGGAGCCCTCCCTGGCATCAGCAGTGTGGACGGCAGTGGAGGCACCGGGGCCCACAAACCAGCTGAAGCAAGGACAGATCAGTGGTGCAAGAGAGAAAGGAAGGGCCTGGAGGAAGCCAACTCCGAGCACCTGGAAGATGTCTCCCACCTCTCCATGAGTCAGCCTGGGGCAAGACAGAGCCTAGGAAAGCACACCCACTCCCACCTTCTCTCTGGAGTTCTGGACTCTCAGAGAGACAAAGGAAGAAGGCATTTTACGTTAGAACTCGCTCCTGGGGGGTCACGGAAGGGAAGTGACAGGTCCAAGCTCACTCATCAGGTCGAGAGCCAAGACCTTTCTCACGCTCCGCTGGGGCTTTTCACTTCCACGCTCTCTTCAAGCCTTGGTTCCTCCTCCTCCTCAGGGTAAAATGTTGAGTCAGGTTGAAAAGTCCCCTCTTGATTATAACTCACACTCAATCAAAAATTCCCAGCTTATTTTTACTTCCAAAGAAGTTGGGGGTTTTTTGTTTATTTGGTTTTCTAATGGCTTCGTTCCAACACAACTTTGGAACCCGCAGTTTCAAAGGCTTTCTTGTTTTGTTTTTGCTCCCAGTCTGCTCATTTAATTCATTTCATATTACTTAAGTTAACAAATATAAGCCTGCCCATTAAGGTGTCTGATCGCAGGAGCTGAATCATGGCCTCACATGTCCAATATTCAATGGGGGCCACTCACCTCTGCTCTTCCCACCCTAAGGGACATTGCGATTCCTTTCAATTTTTTGTAGTAGGGACCCACACACCCTTCTTTGAAACCCTTTGATCAGAGGTGCTTTCAAATTCAAAATTTGTTATGTTTTAGGAGAGCATCAAAGTGCATAAATCACATCACATGTACACCCCCCAAGAGTGTCTGGGGCACTTATCTTTGTGCTTAAGCATTCATTCATCCTGTGTGGGACAAACACGAGCTATAAATAGTCTCATAGATGATTAGACCAGCTTTCACTTCCAGGACAGTCATGACAAAAACTTTCTATTTTCACAGGTTTTTGGATTCTAGGGACTCAAAAAATCAGACAGCGTATGTGAGCGAGAAAATAGTTTATGACCCCATTCAATCCTTTGGAAGGTATTCAAAGATGCAGGTTTGAAACCTCAACACTCCAGAAAAGAAAAAAGAAAAAGAAAAAAAGCACATGTTTAGAAGACAAGAAAAAGACTTAGGGTGAGGAAACCAACCACATGGTCTGTGTCATGCGTGATGTTGATGGAAAAATTATCCTTGTTACAACCCAGTAAGTAACACAGTTGAGTTCATGTGGGGTATAAAATGACAGCTCACAAGCTAGAAACAGAAGTCCAGAGAAATGGACTTTTTGGGGCTTTATCAGGGGGCAGTTCAGGAATGTGTCATCAAAAAAGAAGTTTCAGGTCATTTCTCATGCAGAGCCACACGTAAAGAGGAAGCTAAAGGACACAGCAAAAACCTTCCAATTTTAAATTTTCATTTAAAGATCAGGTAACATGGGAGGCTGTTATATATTTAGTTCATTTATCCCTCACAGTATTTCTGAGACACAAACATGATTAACTGCAGCTCACAAATCTGGAAACTTAGCAGGCAGAAGGAATTTGTCCAGGGGAAGAGCCAAGATCCCAAGCCAGGTTCTGTTTGGTTCTAAACCTGTCTTCAAGAACTCCCATGCATGCATGTCACTTCTCTAGATTCCAAAGAGTTAGAGGGACTGACTTCCCATCCCAGCCTTGGAAAAACCACTGCTCTTGGTCTCTATAACTCTTCTCTCTTCCTCTTCTCCCTTCTCCCTCCTTCTTTCCTTTCCTCCCTCCTCCTCTCTCCCTCCTTGCCTTCCCCTCTCTCCCTCCCCATCCCCCTCCCTCCCATCCATCCATCCACACATCTATCTAATCCTCCTCAGTCTCTGGAGAACAGAGGTTAGACAGGAAGTGTTCATCCTCATTCCTAACAAGCTGAGGACATAGTTCTCTTCTGACCCCATGACTGCAAGCTGTCCCAGGGAAAAGGATTTGAGAATTAGGCTGTGTCCATGGCAGGCCCAGTTCCTCACTGCTGGGTGCCTCTTCTGACAGAGGGGGCTGAAGAAAGCACATCCTGAAGGGAGTCAGTCCGTCCGATCAGGGACGCAAACACCACTGACATTCTCTATCCATTTTTCCAATGTTAAAGCATTGGGGGACCTCTAGCTCACATGAATTTATAAGTTCTTTGGGATGATTTTACCCAAGACATGTGTATATTTATTCCACACTCATTTGTGCAGGGCTCTTATGGTATAGGTGGTAGGGAGAGACCAGGTTTTGATGGCACACAGACATGGCTGCACTTTCTCAATGAGTGCCTGTATGTAGGTTTCTGAACACCTCTGGACCTCAGCTTCCCCATCCAGGCAATGGGGATTGTCTGTTTCAAAAGCTCTTCAGATGATTGCTAAACACGGGTATCAAGTGCTTACTATTATGCTCAGTTGGGGCTGCTGCCCACATTTTACCGAGGGGAACACAGGACTCGGAGAGGGGAGACCATGGCGAGCCAGAGCCCAGTCTGCCTGGCAGTAGGGAGCACTGCCCTAAGAGCCTGAGTCTTCTGGACTCTCTGATTGTCCTCCCCGCACTGCAGTGCACAGCGCCTCTACACAGGCCACTGGGATGCCGCCTCCTCATTGCCACAGAAGGGCCTGCGTCTGGGTGCAAATGGGAATGAGAACTTGAAGGGCGTCAGAGTAGGTGTGTGTTGGTCACCATTCCTCACTGTCATAAAATGTGCATTTTAATTTATTTTAAAACCCGGGAGCCACCAAACCCTGTGATTTTTTTAAAGGACATTAACTCAAAATAGCACAGTGCAGCAAGCAGGGCACCACGCTGACATCAGTGGAGGTTCTGGCACAGGGAGTCAGCCGGTGCCTGTGCTCTGCTCCTGCGTCCCTTTCCCTGTTGCCATCAGCTCGGACTCTCGTTCGCCCATCAGGATGCACAATCAGAAAGCAGTGCCCTCTCTGGGAAGGAGAGCAGGGTTCTTCCCTTCTCTGATAGGATTCCTTGAGAACCCCCAGGACTCTGCCCATCCCCAGCTCGCTCACAGCTCAGGCCGCTCAGGCTGCCAGGTTTGGCTTCTTCACCTGTCACTCAGAGTAATGAACCTAAGGGCTTCCTAGAACCATCAAGCTAGGCATGGAAAGGCCTTTTAAGTCATCACATCCAACCTTCCCATTCCAACCTTTCTGAAGGGAAGCACAGAGCCGTGCTCCTGCCCCACCCCAGCAACTGAGCAGCACAGCCGAGTGCTAGGTCCAGGTGGTCAACCTTCTAGGACACGTGGTTCTGTTTCATGTTCCTCCCCCATGCAACACGTCAGGTGTGATTCCTGTGCTCTACAGATAGCATCCATGTGGAAAGAACTGGGTTCTGCTGTCTAAAGAACTCAAACAATGACACTGAGGTTCCTCGCTCCTGCCCCACCACACACATGCACTCTGTATGATGCTGGCAAATTCCATGGGGCACGTGTTGCCTCCTCTGCTTCCCCTGTGGGCTGGGAGCTACTTGAGGATAGGAACAGTGCCACTTCGATCACTCTATCCTCACATGCTGGGATATGGCAAGTACCCACCTTAGACATGATCATTAAATGAATGAACAGTCCCATTTTTATGCTTGATCCATCATAAAACTGCAATTAAATTCTTTGGGGGCATTCCATTTCCCCAGCCTCATTTCAAAAAGTCTAATTATCTATGCCATGCAGAATTTTTATTAGAAAGTGAAGTCATTAAATAAGCAGACACCAGACTCAGGCCCTGAGATAATGGCAAATAGAAACACATCTGTTTGCAGGCTGGGCTGCGCCTGGTAAACACGCTATGGCCAACATGGCACCCGCTGTCAGCACTTGGATCGGCAGAGGCAACAAGGTTGTTAAACCAGGGAAATTAGGCTTTGAAATTACCTGAGCAAGGCTAGGGAGCAATCTGATAATTGCTTCTCAATATGCCCACCATCTTCCTAGACATGAGTGATACTGACAGACCAAATTCACATCACTACTCCATTCGAAGGGCTATCCACCCACAAGTTCTGGCATCATTGCTTCTCCTGTCTCTGTATGCCTAAGAAGCACCTGTCATGCTTTTGATTCATAAATTCAATTAGAAAATCTTCACCTGTCCAAAGGTTCAGTTTATGTCAATGACTAACCAACCACCCATTCTTGTGAAAGACACTACTCCTAGCACCACCAAATGTTTTCTCTTAATTCAGACACGTCAAACTCTTCGGTTCAACACTTACAGAAATAAAACCTCAGCCAACAGCAGAGAGCCTCGTTAATGCTGTGCCAAGAGCAAAACCTCAATAAAGTCTCTAAATATTTACTATGAGTCTGGGTTACAACACTGACCAGTTCCACCCCTATTAAAATCTGTTTGCATTCTCCCAACGCAACTATTTTAGGTCACTGGCACGCCAGCCAAGGCAATGACAAGACTGTTCTATGGCACCAAGAGCAAGCAGGACCTGGTTTTAAATTCTGGCCCTGGCACTCATCAGCTGGCAGAAACAACGTGAGTGACTACCTTCCCAGAGTCCTCAACTATGAAATGGGGAAACTATTATTCCTGTTGTAGAGTTACAGTGCTTACTTGAGGAAATGTATATGCATATATTTGGCAATGTTAAAACGAAAGGAAGCTAAACACATCCAGAATAAAAAAGTATGGGGCATTCAGTTGGAAGTGTTCTCACAGATTAAAATATGTTTCTGAAACTTGGGTTGTCTTTTGCTATTTCCAATTTGGTCTCCTTTGAGAGAACAAAAGTGTTGGAGATTTGAGCATGACTGTGCTACAGTAGAAGACAAACTACTTATCTGGTGATAGATAACTCGAGGATTAACCACCAACACTCAAAGCCTGTGCAGGAGCAATTTTTAGCTTCCCAGATAATGAATGGCTCTCTAAAGCCAAAACGCACCCAAATAGCACTCTACCACAGTTCTAAGAGGACCCAGAGGCCTAGTAACTAGGAACTTCTTTCTAATCAATATAACTAAATAAGAGCAAGTCTACTGTGATGTGGGCACCGTGCCAGGCCTATAAATACCTAAGATCACTTAATTCCTAGAAAGCAATAGAATTATTGCAATATTACAGTCACTAGAATTGAAACTCAAAGAGGTAAGAGACAGCTTTAGGATCCCCTAGGTAGGACACAGCAATAGGGGAGTTTGAATATACGTCAGAAAGCAAACACACTTTCTTCCCATCACCATGTTGCCTTGTCAGGCCACTCCTGCAGATCCAGGAGCAAACTTTCACCAAGACCTGGGTAGGACCCAGACAGAGGCCACCATGGGGGCGAGCGTCAATATTCAGCAAGGAAGCCAGGACTGGCTCCCTGCCACATCTTACCACTCCACTCATCGGAGCTGAATGAGGGGGCTCTGGCAACTAGCCCACTGCTGTCAGGACCAGACTACAGTTCTCCCAGTGGGCCCTGGAAGCACAATTATATTGCAGTCACAACACACAGACTGCCTGATTCCATGCTACCTAGCGACCCAGTCAAACGGCCACCTCTAGGTGTCACATCACCCATCACACCACCCCTCCAACTGTAATACAAGGATCTCTTTCCGCATCTGTCTCTCCCACCACACTGCGCTCTTTGAAAGTAGAAACAGTGTTCATTTTGTCATCCCCATACCCCTAACTGCATTTGGTACAGAACAGGTGCTCAGTAACCGTGAACTTACAACCATTTTAGGTCACTGACAGGCCAGCCAAGGCAATGCCAAGACTGTGTTCTACAGCACCAAGCGCAAGCAGGACCTGGTTTGACATCAAAGCTGGGCAAGATGACTTCAGAGAACACCTCTGACCATGAGATTTTAAGGCTTAATTTTTCCTAAACCAGCTCTCATGCTTGGGATAGTGGTTCAGGGATCTCTTTAACACGAGGACAAAGACATCATGGGTTTAGCCTTTTGACCATTCATAGTCCTTCCCTGCAGGGTACTCCACTGCATCCCAAAAGAACATGAAAATGTTATCAATAGCCACATGCTGTCGGCTCCATTTTAAGGACTGGGAAACTGAGGCCCACAAGAGTAAACTGACTTGCTCAGGGACCACATCTGACAATGAGGCTGCTGATTCCCTGGGTTTTCATGCTACTGTCATTTTTTTGCCGCTCAGTCATCAAACCAAGGTACAGCAACCTGAAGGGAGACAAAGGGCAGCTGGAAGAGAAGAGCTCTACAAAGGGAAAAATAACCAACAAGAGAGGGCCAGCGTCATGCGTGTCCCTGACAGCTGACAGTGGGTGCCCAGTGGCCCTGGAGAGCTCTGAACTCCTTGCCCAAGGCTGGCTCGGGGAGGGAGGCTGCTGCTGGGTGCTTGGTGTCCTGCTCATCCGGTTGCAGCTAGGCCCTGGGAGTACGAGCAAACTCAGTTCTTCTTGGTGCTGCGTGAAAACAGGAAGTCACAAGTGGCTTCACTCTGCTTTCAGCGTGGGTCCCCAACAGCTGCAGTCAAGGGTGCAGGAACGACATGAGAAACAATCCCTAATTCCCCGGCAGTTCGCTTCCACTGCTGTCCCCCAGCACACACAAGAGCTGGGGACGCCGGGGGCCTTGCCCATGAGCCTCTTGGAGGGTGAGTTTAGGGGGCTAGACCAAATAAGGCCCTGTGGGCTCTCTGCGAGCAGGAGCAGAGAGCCTGGCAGGGTGGGAAGTCCAGCAGGTCAGCGTGTGTCTGCCAGCTCCATCACCTGTCCATTCGTTTGACAACGGAGGGCTGACTATGGGGCTAAAGCCAGGGCAGCCCTCATGAAAACGCTCACTTGCTCTGGGCTGCGTTTCCTCATCTGCACCGTGGGGACAGTCCCTGCCCACAGCGCTTCTGTGACGACAGAAGGAAATCACCCGCCGAGCTCCCCGCCAGCCACACTTGGGATCCATTCTCAGCACGGAGGAGGTGTGCTACCCGCTGCGTGCCCTGGCCTGGGATGCTCCAGTCTTTTCGCAGAGCTGCGAGCTGGAGGGAGTGTGGTCCAGCCTGGCTGCCCTACTCTCCCTTCCCAGGAGCCCGGGGCCAGCAGGAGGTGAAGCCCTGCCAGCCCCCAGCTGGGCCCAGCGCCCATGTTTATGACTGTTTATTTCAGAGCAAGTAGAGAGGAGAAATTAGAGCCATAAAAGACAGGACAACAGACCAATAAAAACCAGCTCCCAGAAGAGTCAGGAGGACGAAGGGAGGCAAAACTGTCACCATAGCAACACAAGACAGTCAGAAACACGCAGG
Organism: Sylvilagus floridanus; assembly: GCA_949820135.1. NCBI lineage: Eukaryota > Metazoa > Chordata > Mammalia > Lagomorpha > Leporidae > Sylvilagus > Sylvilagus floridanus. The sequence goes on from OX463245.1 coordinate 1,581,021, forward strand.
AAAAACAGCCCCTGTTCTGCCTCCTCTCTGCTGCATAGCCAGCCCTCAAAGCCCATTCGGAGCTCCATGAAAGCCAGCAACCATCCACCCTAATAACCCCAGCCCCCAGGCCCAGATCTGGCTCGGGGCCGCCCTCCTCCTGCGGCCCAGCGCAAGCCCCTGCCCTGTCTGGTCCCAGCCCAGCAGCACTGGGGATTGGATGCTATGCAGATGGCACAGACCTCATCCAGAGACTGGAGATGGTGACAGAGGGGAAAGTTTCCGGCAGGACAAGGAGGGAGGGCCACAGGGCTGTGGGAGGGACGGAGGGCCTGAGCTCCAGTGGCTGGACGCTACCCCTGGGTTCCCTGGAGACCTGGCACTAAAGCGAGGAGCAGACCCCAGAAAGGTGGTCCCATCAGCACCAGACCCTCTGCCCCAACACAGTGGCTTGGAAATTCTAGGGATCACCAGGGTCGGGGGTGGGGTGAGATGGGGGAGCAGCCCTGGAGGCCTTAAATGACAAAGCCTCTGGCCCTGGTCTCTGGGGACACTGGCCAGAAAGTCAGGGTCGCCTGGAGGAGGACTCAGGGATCAGCTGGCCCACTGTGACAGCGGCTTCTCACCTGGGACCTTCCACTGGCAAAGGGGACAGGTGTCTCCACCTAAAAGCACAGCTGGCCTGAGACCAGCCTTCTGGGAAGTGGGTCAAATTGTTCCAGAGGCTCAGGGCTCAGGTTCTGGGATCTGGGAACCGAGGAGGCAGGGTCCTGGGCCAGCAGCTCTGGCTGAGGGCGTCCGGGGCAGGTGGCAGCCAAGAGCCCAGGTGTGCACCGACTGGGGAGTGGTGGGGAGCCGGGCCCCTGGCGGTGGGAAAGGGAAAGCAGCTACCTGGGTTAATGGGGTGGGGGGCAGTGTGGAGGGGCGAGGGGGCGCTCTGCGGAAGCAACGCCGTCGGGAAGCCGTCCTCCAGGAGAGCGGCAGTGGCGCGCACAGTCAGACCTCGGGCCGCGGACCGCCGGGGAAGGGCTCGGGAACGGGTGTTGCGCGCTCCCTCCCTCCCCGCAGGCTGCAAGGGCGTCGAAGCCAGGGAGGCTCGGCATGGTAGGTCAGGGACCGGCCCGCCCCGCATCTCAGAGCCCCTCGGCCGGAAGACCCCCCCCCCAGCCGCCCTCCGCGCCGCGCTCACCGCGAGTCGCCGCCGCCCTGCTCGGCCGCCCGCTCCGCCGCCGCCGCCGTGGACGTCTCTCCAGCGGCCGCCGCAGCCTGCGAGAAGGCGCTGGAGCCGAGCCCCGCCCCGCCCCGCCCCGCCCCGCCCCCGGCCCGGCCCGCCCCGCCGCGGCCGCCCCGCCCCGGCCCCGGGGGACCCCACCCCCGCTGTCACCCGGCGCGGCCCAGCTCTGCCCACTGCGCCTGGGAAGCTGGCGCTGCCCATCTCGGTGCACGGTGCGCCGGCCCTTCCGTCCGCCTTGGCCACTCGGCCTTGCGCAAGCCCCTTCTGCTGGTCCGCAGCGAATTCCTTCAGACACCACTATTCCCCTCCAGAAGCGGGTGGGCGTAAAATCCCCTCGCTGCACGCCCACCCTCCACCTAGTGTGCCTGTGCCCTGCCAGACCGCCGCAGGCCCCTGTGCGAGTCCCATTTTGCTCCCAGCCCCTCTCAGCCCTAGGGAGGACCACCCCAAGAACCTGCCCTAAAAATGGGATTCTCCAACAGTGTAAGTCTGCAAAAACACTTAAAAAAAATTTCTATGGTGCAAAGAGAGGATGGTGGATGACAGTGTCACGGTCATGAGCATTGTTTTAAAACATCTGCCATGGAGGCTTTTTACATTAGAGAGAGGGAGAGTCAGGAAGCCAGAGAGAACCGAGCAGTGCCAAACAGGCTGTGAGTCAGAGCTCCTGTTGGGGGAGGCAAGGCTCTCGCAGACCCCGGCTGTAGCTGCTTCCTTTCCCAGTCCATCAGCAGGACTATCCTGAAAGAGTTATTCAGTGCCTAGCGCCCGTGCAGGCAGTGCGCCCCAGAGGCGGCGTCTGTGGAGCCAGCCCGGGTGAGTGGGTTGGGAGCAGAGGGAAGCCGGGCCCAGGTGCTGAGCACAGCAGACGTCAAGGCTCCACCCCTTTCTGAAATCTAGCTCCAGGTTGGGGGCTAGAAGAGTCTAGACCATCCAAGGGCCTGGAAGTTTTGCATGAACTCTTCTGCCGGCTTTGGCAAGAATTCATAGTCAAGGGCAGAAGGGCAAGGCCTGGTTGGAGGGAAGCAGTCTCCCACTGGGAGGGGTCCTTAGACTCTGAATGAGGGCTTTCTCCTTCTCGCCCCAGTCTGTCAAGGTTCCCTGGTGCCCTGGCCCAGCCTCTGCTGTCAATCCCCACCAAGATTTATTTTATCTGTAAGTGGTCCTTTTAAAAAATCCTTCTTGGCCTGAGCTAAACCAGGCCTCCTTCCCCCCACTCACACACACTTGGGAATGGCTGAATCTGTCTGCCTCAAACCCAGCAAGGCTTATGGGAGGGCAAAGCCAAACTAGCCACTAACCTGGTAAAACACATCATCGCAGGCAGGCCACGGGAGGAGCTTCGTCCCACAGTCCTACATCTCTAATGACATAGCGTAGCTTGGTGATCGGGCACTGTTTGATGTGGTAAGTTTCACTTGTGCACACTTAGAAATGGCTCCTCTCTAAGTAATGGAGGCCTAGGTGCATGGCAGTGCCTACCCCATCGCAAAATCACAGGGTTTCCTAATTATCAGTGTGGACTTTAATAATTAAGCGTTTCCTCAGACACAATCATCAGACAAAATGGTCTTTCGACTTCCTCAGTGATACTAATAACAAGCTTAGAAGTCATTGCGGTAAAGATGAGAATGAAATTAGATTGTCATCGAGGTGGGGGCAGGTAGAATTGAGGTTGAGGTAGAATTTCCTACACATTTCATTCCCAAAACAAGTTTGCTAAAATGAGCTTTAATATCTTAATCGAATTAAATGTCAACGGAACCGTTCCAATTTGGTGTATTTATTTTTAAGAGAGATTGAGCGTTGGCCAAGAGAGACACTGTGCTAAGAGACAGAATAAGGACCCACGTCCCCAGGCTTGAGGAGGACACAGGCTGCCAGCCCAGGCCATGACAAGGCAGAGAAAGAAATGGGCTGAAATTGAGACATTTGCTGTGTGACCCCAGGGAAAAAGCCCATGTTTCGTGACCGTGGGGAACTGGGAACAGATTCTTGAAGAGGACAGCCTTTAGGGTAATGCCTGACAGAGGAGCTGGACCACAACAGGCAGCATATGGGGACAAGGGCACTCCGGGCAGAGGGATGAAGGGGACAGCCTGGCTGGAAGTGGTCCACGGGTGGCCACAGTACCAAGGTGGGCTGCGTGAAGTGCAGTGGGGAATGGACAACTGGAACATCAGTGCCAGAAAGCTGTGCCAGATCCTGGGGGCTTCCAGGGTGCTGAGCAGACCTGCCCAGAGGCTGGAATAAGGAGACTGATGATAAGTTAAGTGTCCTTGGGGACAGAGAGGAAGGGAGAGGAGACAATGCTGAACATGGTAAGTAGAGAGCTTCCATCATGGTCCAGGGGCTCTGAGCTGCCCTCTGCAGACTAGGCCCTGATCCCTAGCTTTTGAGAACACATTCTTGGGCCCAGCACTCTGGCATAGCGGGTAAAGCTGCTGTCTGCAGTGCCAGCATCCCATATGGGTGCCGGTTCCCATCCTGGCTGCTCCTCTTCCGATCCAGCTCTCTGCTGTGTCCTGGGAAGCAGGGGAAGATGGCCCAAGCACTTGGGCCCCTTCACCGACATGGGAGACCAGGAAGAAGCTCCTGGCTCCTGGCTTTGGATCTGCGCAGCTCCAGCTGTTGTGGCCATCTGGGGACTGAATCAGCGGATGGAAGACCTCTCTCTCTCTCTCTTTCTCTCTCTCTCTCTCTCTCTCTCTCTCTCTCTCTCTCTGTAACTTTCTCTCTGACTTTCAAATGAATAAATAAATCCTTAACTAAAGAAAAACAGCAAACACATTCTCAGAAAGGCCCCCAGTACTGAGAACAATACTTGTCCACACAGGTGTCCAGGAGCACCACAGAATGAGGGTTGGGGTCAGGGAAGATGGAGCATCCCCTCTCAAGAGGGTTTCTGCTTAAAAACGCCTTACTTAGTACATCCTGTGGCTTCATTAACACTGAGCTCCTTATCAATGACACTAAATTCCTGCCTGATGGAGGCTCATCTAACACCTGCACTTTCTCCATAAAGGAGTACCGCCCCTGTAGGACTCCTCCCCACCTGCTGAGACCCATCCTAGGCAGGTGGAACATTGCCTCTAAACTTCCCAACCAGTGGAGCTCCCTTTCGCAACATGAGTCCTTTGTCATTCCTGCTTCAAATGTCATTTCTGTTCCTAGTCCTTAACCCACCTGAGATGGCTTCCTTCCGCATCTCTAGCTCTCAGAGATTAGTTGTCCCAATAGGAATAATGCTTCGGGAACCATGCAGCACTGTGGGCTCAGATGTCTGTCCTCCGAGGAGTCCTATCATGCTGGCAGGAAAGACCATTTACTCCTCTGGAGCATCATGCGCCAACATCTCTCAACATCGGCCCTGGGGACTTGTCATGTTTGCAACTTTCTCCAGGACAGGAACTTTCTCCAATTCATGGAGAAAATCCCCACTGGATTTGGAGTCCAGGCAGAGCACCAGGTCTGACGCTGCCAGTCTCTAGCTCGGTGAACTTCAACCAGTCGCTCAGTCATCTGAGGTCTGGGTATTCTCTTCCACAAAATGGGAACAGTAAAAGCTACCTCAGTAGGCTGATGTGAGAGGTGATAATAAACTGCTTTGCAGCTGTGAAAAAGGGACTGGGTAAAATGTTGCAAGTTCTTGTGTGTAAGCACAAGTGTGTGTGTGTGTGTGTGTGTGTGTGTGTGTGTTGCTTCATGGTGCTTCGGATTGTGCTAGGCCTATGGTAAGTGCTCGTTTCAGATCTGCAGGTTAGCAGATTGACCCACAGATGAAGACGAGGAGGAGAGACCGAGGGTCCCTTTGTCATAAAATCCTGTAGTGCTGTCTACTTTTTATGCTCCAACGGGGGAATCTATTTTTGCCCTCCTAACTCACCAGTTTCCAGGAGGAATTTGCATAGTGTTATTCCCCTGGCATTACTAAAGTGGCCTGCAAAGCTGTTGGGCTTTCTTGTCAATTACTGGCCAGGGTTCCTTCTGTAACTGGGAGTTTCTACGGAAACGTGGCCCAGGCTTCAGAGGGAGCACAATAGATTTGATTATGAATATTGAGCCAATTTTCACAGCTGACATGCTGCACACTTCCTTATTGCAAAAACCACAACCCAAGCTATGTGCAGAAACTTTGTAATGGCTGAAAATCTGTGCCCATGGCCAAGTTGGAACACGTGACTTAATAGCTCTGTTCTTTTCAGCCTCCTTTCCTTTGCATGAGGTGCCCTTCTGCCTTGAACAAACTTCCATCCTCATCTATTCTTAGATTTTCTATTCATTTTTTTAAAGCTTCATTCAAAAGCAGCTCTGCCATAAAGACACCTCCAGTTCGCCAAGCTCAAGTCAACTGCTTTTTTCCCTTGTGCAGCTACTGTGTGCATACCTTTGAGGCAGTGATCCCCAAGCTGTGTCCTCTGGTCTACACTTGATTCTTGGGATTAGTCACCAGGAGTATTGGATTAGCCAATACTGAACCATAGCTCCTAGGCGAAATACAAGGTTTGGTTCCCATGAGTCTCTTGTCACTTTAATTATATATAACCCTGTTTTATGGGGTCTCTTAGAGATGCCTTCCTTAATACACACTGTTGATTCATCAACCCTGAACTCATGGTCAACAGCACTAGAACTCCTGCCTGAAGGAAGTTTATCTGAACCTGTATTTTCTCCGTAAAGGACTATCACAGACTCTTCATTCATACTTAGAAACACTAGACTGCACTTCAGCCCTGAGCTTCAGGGCCATTTCAAAGCAGAATCATGAAGAAAAAGCACCAAAAAAGTGGCACTAAAGAGGTTGTAAAGAGGAGACAGTATGAGGTTGAAACAATAAGGCAGGACGTCATAACCTGCTTCACCTCAGCTGGGAAAATGCTTGTAGGGTTGAGATGTGTTTGGCTACTTGGACCTGTCAACAAAACACCACAAATTCTTGAAAGTATTGATTTTGCCTTGATGAAAATTTGATAGCTATGATATAGCTCTTTCTCCATAGTTTTCAAGGTTTCAATGTATGACTTCTCTTCTAAATCTCCATTGTCTAGTGACTTTTCGTAGGTCAATTAGTACTAGCTTTTGACTGGCTAGGAAAATCCAGAAATTGCTGATTGCCTCAATTTTGCCACCTTTGACTAAATGAGTCATGCTCTCAAGAAGACACAACCTCACCACCCACAAAGCTCACACACACTCCAAAATCACCACCAACAAAGTCCTAACACTATATGGGAGCCTTTGAGCAAAGTCTTGGAGCATTTTACAGGCATGTTCTAGTCATCTATGCAGCATCACAAACAGCTAAGTAGGGGTCACTTTTGACTGTACCCATTTTATAGCCAGGGAAATTAAGGCTTCATGTAACTTGTTCAAGTCATCAACTGAGTCATAGCCACAACACAACTAAATAAAACACAGGTGTCGTGATTCACAGTTTAGGATCAAGTCTTGAATTCCTTGGACAACCAGATCTTCCTTTTCCTTGCAAACAATTTCCTTGCTTTTCAGGAAATACGTTAGTGAGCAAGCCAACAGGTTTAATTCAGACATAGGTGAAGAAACTTTCTCCTGCTAGCAGAGATTTTGTCTAGTTTAGGCAGCTGGAAAACACACTTTGAGTACTAAGATGATGTAAAACTTCTCATCAGATGGTATTATTGGTTCAGTACAGCTTCTTTGCAAGCCATTCTATTACTATTCGAGTGTTTCATGTTTAAATGCACATCACTGTACATGATAACTTCATGACCATTTGAATGCTTCTCAACCTGTTGTATTGCCTTTTAAGGGTTTAATCACTTGAGTAATGCCTGAGACTAGTGGTACTTGCAAGAAACTTGAAATATTGAGAATTCATATTTATCTTGTTTTTATTCCCTTCAGCCACTACCTAGATCAACCCATACCAACTCTCAGCTGCAGTATTTCTCATTGATCTCAACTTGGTCTCCCTGTCTTTGCATTTAGCCAATCCAGTTCGCTGTCCACTGTGTAGCCTGAGTGATCCTTCTGAAAGATATATATGATCATGGAAGCCCCGCTATTCAAAATTTTCAGTGGCTCCCCATTGCATGAAGACAAAGTCTTATGTTCTCTCCAGGACTCCTAAGGGCACTCAGGCTGTGTCCTTGCTCCTTCATGCCCCTGCATTTCTTTCTGCTCTCCAGTCAAAACCTGGCATTATTCCCCTCGCAACTACTCCCCTTTGCAACTTCTCCACGCTCTCTCCATCATCAAGTGGTAAGTTATTCTTCAGGTCATGAAATTTTCACCTTGTAGCAAAATCTTCCCTGAACTTTACTTCTGATCATACCATGCCACAGCATTTTATTCTGCCCATCAATTCTTGAGCTCCTGGAATTTAGAAATCTCTCTCTCTCTCTCTCTCTCTCTCTCTCTCTCTCTCTGACACACACACACACACACACACACACACACACACACTGTGTTCCAAGTACTTGACTTGGCATCTAGTATACACTTAATATCCTCCAACTTCCTCTGCCTTATACCGAGTACCTTAAAATCCATAGATAAATGAGCCTTTCAAATTATTCTGGAAAAGTAAGGTATAATCAAGCCTGGAAGAGCAATGTTAAGAAGTTTTTCATAGACAGATATTAGAATACATTTGTGTGTGTGTGAATAAAACAAAACTCCCACAATGTTGTGTGATCTTAAAATAAAATCCACTTAACAATTATTAATCAGATCCAATAAATAGTTCTCTGCTTCTGATGTTGAAACACTTCCTTGACTCATATGCCAACACCTCTGCATTTGTCTTTGTTTTAATTATCCATAGCGTCCTTTTGTTCTCCCTGGGACGTTTGCCTGGGAGGCTGTGGCAGACTATAAATACTCGTCATTATCATTATATGAAATGTTATTTACACAGTCTATTTTTAGAGCTCAAGGCTAACCCACAAGCTCGCCCACTATGACCCTGGCAGCACCGCAGTGGTTTCTTGAGGGGAGTCTTGGGCTGGTGAATATTTCACCTGTCTCATTAGTGTCACTCATGCAGTGTGACTGCTAAGATGGCAGCTGCTTCAGCTGATAACCCCCATCAACCTGCCTCCCATCTGTTAATAGGAGAGAACATGAAAGAGTGTAGAAAACCTGGTGGTTTTTATGTTTTTATACATAAAAGTGGCTTTCTGGTTTCCACATTTCATATATACCCAGGCGTCAGTGAATCTATTTAAGGTGTTATTTTATTTAGAAAAAAAGGGACATTGTCTTTTGGTATACATACTTGAGAAGTTCAAAGTGTTAACAGATTCTCAGAGCAGAAGGGGCCTTAGAGACAGTCTGATCCAATTTGCTCATTTGACAGGTGGAGAAACTAAGGTTTCCCACAGCCATAAGGCAAGTAAACAGCAGGGCTGGGATGTGAAAGGTGTTGTGCTGGTTCTTCCCAGTGCTTCTTGCTCCTGCTAAAGCTGAACCAGTATTCATCTCGCCCTATGATTAAAGCACGGAAGCCTACAGCTTGTCACATATCCAGAACGTTAGTCTTTTGTTCATAAATGATCGAGTTTCCTCCACAATTTCTTATGAATCCTTAAACTATTCCACAGGCCTGCATTGGGTCTTGTCCCCCAAAGGGATGAATATACGTTGTGGGTGATTGGATGCAAATTTCAGGAACAAGAGTTTGAACCTGCCATTTTAAACATACAGAGGAACCTGGTAGGAAGAACTTGTAGTCTTTGGGGCCAGGACTGTGGTATAGGGGTAAAGCTGCCATCTGCCATGCCAGCATCCTATATGGGCACCAGACGCTCCACTTCTGATCCAGCCCTCTGCTGTGGTCTGGGAAAGCAGTAGAAGATGGCCCAAGTTCTTGGGCCCTTGCACCCATGTGGGAGACCTAGAAGGAGCTCCTGGCTCTCGGCTTCAGATCGGTGCAGCTTCAGCCATTGCGGCCATCTGGGGAGTGAACCAGTGGATGGAAGACCTCTCTCTCTCTCTCTTTCTCTGCCTCTGCCTCTCTGTAACTTTGCCTTTCAAGTAAATAAATTTTTTTTAAAAAAGAACTTGTAGTCCTAAAACCTGGATTCTTGGAACAGCTCTATTTTGAATTTCTTGTCTGATTTTGGGTAGTTCAGCAAACTTCTCTTGTCTGTTTTCATTTGTTCGCCATAGATACTAAATACCCTTACCTATCTTACAAGAATGTTGAGCGAATGAAGTGAAGTGACAAACGTGAAGAAGCTAAATGAAAAATTATTATTTCATGTAGCAGCAGAGCACAGCAGAATATTTTGCCTTTGTTTGTTGCCAAAGTGTCATGCATGCTAACTTAGTGCTAATTTCTGCAGGTCATCAGGTTTTCTTTGACCTTATTTTTTCCACCAAATACCACTGATGTTTGGGACAAATTTAATATTTTCATATAGATAGACTGAGTGGAACTGAGTTCACAAAAAAAAGAGGAGGAAAGTTAAAAATAACAAGTGCATCAGGATGTTGGTTTACTTAGGGCATTCAAGCACTTTGGTCTGACCAGAGTGATAGATGAGACGTTAGATTTAGGTGGTGATCCTCACAGAGAATTTCTCTGTTATTCTGCAGATCTGATATTAGTTGTTGAAAGTAGAGAGGATAAATAAATTTCCAGCATGTATCCATTTCTTTTTTCGTGTCTCCCAGCCAAATCCAGACACTGATAGTCTGACAGCTGAGTAATGATTGAGATATGCTTACCCCATTCCAGGGACTAGAGACACAAAGATGAACCTAACAAAGGTCCATGCTCCCATCAGCCAGAGTACTAACATTGTTTTATTTGGGCTTTAATTTCTTTTCTATTAAATAGTAGGATATTACAGAGTAGCTGAATACGCTCAGGGGTATTAGAAATTTGTAATGCTAAATTTCTTTTGGTTCATCTCTCTCTCTGGGCATTGGGACGCTGGCTACATTCCAGGATCACGTGATCAGATCTGACCAGTGATTTGTGGAGAGTCATAAGTCAGTTCCATGCTGGAATACTTACTCGCCAATGAAAGACCGTCCAAAACCTTGTGATCGTATTGTTGCATTCAGGAGTTGTTACAGCAGAATGACCTTACCTAACCCAGCTGACACATTCTTTCAGCTCCATTCCCATTCCTCCCCAGCCAGAGCTGGTTACTACTGTGAACTTGTTGGGAATATTTACATTTCTATTTTCTAAATATTTAACACAGAGTATTGTATTGCATGTTGTTTAAAGTTTATATAACTGCTATCATATGGTATTCTTGTTCTAATGTTTTTTCACTCAATAGTATGAATTTTTAGAACTATCCATCATGGCAACTAACTAATTCTATAGACAATGTATAAGTTCTTTTTGACTAAACATTTACAAATTCCACTTCAAAGCAATTCTCTTAACAGTCAAGTACTAACGCATCAGAGTAGTGACATCACCACATATTTGCCATCATTTCCATTGACAAACTTTTTTTTTAAAACCATGAAATGTAATTTTATTCTTTTCCTTGACATTTTCTTCATTACTAAGGAGACAAAACATCTCTTCATGTTTGCTGATATTTCAGGTTTTGTCTTCTGTAAAACATTTGTATAAATCTTTGGCAATTCTATTTTGTCATTATAATAAATTATACAGTTTCTCTATTACTGTTTATAGGAGTAATAAAATTCTCTTCTGAACATTCATCTATAGCCTGTATGTATTACTGATTGCTTACTCTGTGGCTCTGTTTACTCTGGTGTCTTTTACTGCATACAGAGGCTTCATTGTGATAGTCAATGTATACTCTTTTATAACTTTTACTTGATAAAACTTTTCTGCCCAGAAGTAAAGAAACAATCTTACGACATTTTCATATAATAGTGATAAATTTTATTTTTCATCTTCATATTTATGAATTATATTTCTAAGTAGAGCATAAAAAGGCATGTGAATATTTCCTGTAGGAAAAGCCAATCATCTCAACATCACTTTTTCTGCTTTGTGTTCTTTTTTTCTTCCATCCTCTGGTTCTCTCTACATATGGCATCAATGGCCAGGGCTGGACCAAGCTGAAGCCAGAAGCTAAGAGCTTCCAGGTCTCCCAAGTGGGTGGCAGCAGCCCAAGCATTTGGGCCATCTTCTGCTGCTTTTCATGGGCTATCAGCAGGGAGCTGGATTGGAAGTGGAGCAGCTGGGACACAAATCAGGGCCCACATGGGATGCTGGCATCTCAGGCAACAGCTTTCGCCATTACCACAATCTCAGTTCTGTCTCCTTTGTGTTCCAAAAGTTCCGTTAATATAGATCAAGTTCACATGTAACTCTGTTCACAAGCTATACCGTTATGATTAACCTATTTATGATACATAATGACATATGAATCTATGACATATGTGACTCTGATAGTTAATGTATCCTCTTTTTCCTGATTTTAAAATAAATTTCTTGGCTATCTTTGCAATTTGGTCTTTGGTATGGAATTTAGAAAACATACATATACACACGTAATAGCAGAATTCAAAAAGTGCATGAAAATGGAGATAAAAGATAAAAATGCAAGCACTCTTTCTCAACATAATTTCCACCAATTTTAAGACAATTTACAGTGATAAAATCAGCCATTTAGTCTTTACCTAAAGAACTGAAGTTTCTGAGAATTTAACTACATCCATGAAGTCTTCTTTATATCACTAACTAAAGAGAAATGGGCACCCTCTACAACTTTTTCAGATTAGGAAATAGCAAAAAGTCAGAATGAGTCAAACCAAGACTGCAAGGTGGATGATACTGATTTTCCACTGGAACTCTTGCCCTTGGTTGAAGGGAAGAATGAGCAGCAGCATTGTCATGGTGAGGAAGGACTCTGGAGCTTTCCTGCTGACTTTGGCTGACTTGCTCAAAACACTCTCCTTGGAATCAGATGTTATTGTTCTTTAGCTCTTTGAAAGTTAACAGACAAAATGCTTTCACCATTTGAAAATACTGTTGTCATGACCTTGGCTCCTAACTGATTCACTCTTGCTTTGATTGCACTGCTTCTACCTCTTGGTAGCCATTGCTTTGATTGGTCTTTGTCTGTAGGGTGGTACCAGTTAAGGCATGTTTTATCTCCTCTTCCAAGTCTTCAAAGAAATGCTTTAAAATAGTGATCTCACTTTCTTCAAAATATTTTAAGGATTTATTAACTTATTTGAAAGTCAAAGTTACAGAGAGAAGGAGGGAGGGAGGGAGGGAGGGAGGGAGGGAGGGAGAAAGAGAAAGGGGGAGGGAGGGAGAGAGAGAAGGGGGGAGGGAGGGAGAGAGAGAAGGGGGAGGGAGGGAGAGAGAGAAGGGGGGAGGGAGAGAGAAAATGGGGGAGGGAGGGAGAGAGAGAAGGGGGAGGGAGGGAGAGAGAGAAGGGGGAGGGAGAGAGAAAATGGGGAAGGGAGGGAGAGAGAGAAGGGGGGAGGGAGAGAGAGAAGGGGGAGGGAGGGAGAGAAGGGGGAAGGAGGGAGAGACAGAAGGGGGAGGGAGGGAGAGAGAGAAGGGGAAGGGAGGGAGAGAGAGAAGGGGGGAGGGAGAGAGAGAAGGGGGAGGGAGGGAGAGAAGGGGGAAGGAGGGAGAGAGAGAAGGGGGAGGGAGGGAGAGAGAGAAGGGGGGAGGGAGAGAGAGAATGGGGGAGGGAGGGAGAAAGAGAAGGGGGGAGGGAGGGAGAGAGAGAAGGGGGAGGGAGAGAGAGAATGGGGGAGGGAGGGAGAAAGAGAAGGGGGAGGGAGGGAGAGAGAGAAGGGGAAGGGAGGGAGAGAGAGAAGGGGGGAGGGAGAGAGAGAATGGGGGAGGGAGGGAGAAAAAGGGGGAGGGAGAAGGAGAAAGAAAACTCCCATCTGCTGGGTCACTCCCCAAATGGCTACAATGGGCAGGGAGGGATACCAGGCTGAAGCCAGGAGCCAGGAGCTTTTTCTGGGTCTCTATTGGGTGCAGGGGCCCAGGGCCTAGAATTATTTTCCACCGCCTTCCCAGGAATAGCAACAGGGAGCTGTATTGGAAGTGGAGCAGCTGGAACTTGAACTGGTGCCCCAACTGGGATGCTGGCACTGCAGTCCATAGCCTGATTCACTGCACCACAGGACCCAGCTTTTTTCAAATGTAAACATCTATTCTTGTCTGCAACTGATCCAGAAGCAACACTGTAATGCATAGCAACAGAAAATCTGCTCAACTTTAATTTTTCAGTCAGAATTGTGTAAGATGAATCAGCTGAAATGTCTATAGTGTTGACTGTGATTTCTGTTGCTAATCTCTAGTGCTCTTCAAGGAGGACATAAGTAGAATTAATTTTTCCTCACAAGTTGATGTGAATGGGGTGCTGCTGTAAGCTTCAATTTCATCTTCTCATTCCTTTTAAAACAAATTATCCATTTGTAAACTATTGATTTCTTTTTAAAAATGCTTCTTTATTTATTTCCATCTATCTGAAAGGCAGAGTAATGGTGGTGGGAGACAGAGAGGGGGGGAGAGAGAGAGAGAGAGAGAGAGAGAGAGAGAGAGAGAGAGAGAGAGAGAATCTTCCACTGGCTGGTTCACTCTCCAAATGGCCACAATGGCTGGGACTGTGCCAGGCCAAAGCCAAGGGCCTGGACCCCATTCAGGTCTCCTATGCAGCTGGCAGGAGCCCAAGCACTTGAACCATGATCTGTTGCCTCCCAGGATGTGTAAGCTGGAAGCCAGACTGGAAGCAGAGTAGCCAGGACTTGAATCTCCACTCTCATGTGGCATGCAGGCCTCACAATGGTGACTTAGCCTGCTCCCCACAGTGCCTGCCACGAAAGTGCTGATTTCTTTGGGCAATAATCCCCATAACCTTTTCATAAGGCACCAATAATGTTATTATTTCATTTAAGTGTCATTATAAATTTTATGTTTGTTCTTTCCTCAATTTTAGCAAAATTCATATTGCTCTGAAAGGGGATCTTTTCTTGCAAATATCTTAATCTTTCTTAGTGCTTCAAACTAGATCCTGTTGAGACACATTACAGCAAGTAAATATGAATTTATTTTGGTGCAAAGAACTTTGAAATACATGCACAGTTTTTCAATATATGCATTTTCTATGAGTTTTTTGGAGATTATGTAATATATACATATATGTGTAAGTATACATATACGTACATATTTGTGAATGTATATATACATGTATGCTTATACATACATATTTGTGTATGTATATATATATATAGAAAGAATAATTCATTCTACATGTATGTATATTTTGATAAGAATTTTTTAATTAATGTAAAACACTTGACATATTTATTATATTTTATAGTTTCTTCTATGAATCTAATGTATCTCTTTATTGTTCTTTTAAATTGTTTAAATTATAAGTATTTTAGGTAATTTTTAATGACATTGCTCATACTGTTTAGATTTTTTTAAATACATTATAATTTTTATTGAAATTGTGTGTGGGAACATATTTATATTGTGAGTGAGAAGTTTCTAATTAGTTTTTGTTAGTATATAAGAAGTTATTGGTGTATGTTTTTGATCTTATTTTCAGCAAACCTAATGTAATCTTTTATTAATTTTAGGTAGTTATTATCTCAGTTAACTTATCTGTATATATTAGAGGTTGACAAATTATGACTTCTGAATTAAATCAAATTTACCCATTGTTTCTGTACTAAAGTTTTATTGGGATACAGCCACATTCAATTGTTTATGTATTCTCCACAGCTATTTCTAGTGTGTAAGTGGCAAAGCTGAATGGATATGACAGAGACCATATTGCCTGAAAACTCTAAAATCTTTATTTTCTGGTTCTTTAAAGATAAAGGTTGTAAGCCCTTGATGTACATAATCACATCACTTATAGTCTAAGGTAGTTGTGACAATGTGTTTCAGGTCCTTACACCTTTGAGTTTTTCTTGTCTTACAGCATAGCCTTAGACCTATGCAACAAGGTTGCATAGTGCGGTGTGTGTGTGTGTGTACACAGAACTTTATCATTAACTGTTATGGCTCTATAAGTTCTTGTAGCTACTCTTTACAAAATTAAGAAAAGGGGAAAGTGTATGGTGCAGTGGCGATGCCCACGTCTGATATCAGAGTGCCTGAGTTTGCATCCTGGCTTCCCTTCCAATTCCAGGTTTCTGCTGATCAGTATCCTGGAAAGCAGTGGTGGTAGCTCAAATACTTGAGTCTCTGTAACCCATGTGGGAGATCTGGGTGGAATTCTAGGCTCTAGGCTTTAGCTTGGTGGGGTCCCGGCTATTGCAGGCATGTGGGGGAGTGAATCAGCAGGTAGAAGATCTCTCTCTTTCTCAGCCTTTCAAACAAGTAGATAAAAATAACATTAAAAACAACTAAGAATATTATCTTCTAATCCTTGTTTGATAAAGATCTTTATCATAAATGATGGTTAAGTTCTACTAAAGCTCTTTTCTGCATCTCAAGTGGTTTTTCTCCTTCAGTGTTTCAATGTGATCAAATACCATAATGGATTTTTCTGTTGTCGAATTATCTTTGAAATCATGGGAAAAGTCTTAATTGAAGGTATTGATTTGAATTGCTCCTATTTTTATGTAGATTTTTGTTCCTACACTTGCCTAAGGAAGGGTAAAATTTTTATTTTCTTTTAGCACCTTTGTTCGTTTTATCCAAAAAATCATGTTAACACTAGAAAAATTCTTAGGTACTCTATTTTTCTGTTCTTAGAAATAACTTTGTAAAGAAAAATAAATGAAACTGATTTATTTCTTGAAAGTAAGACTCATTTGTGAAATATTTTAAGTGTGATATATTTTTAAGAAGGGATTTTTAAAATTTATTTATTTGCCCTTTATTTGAAAAGGAGAAGGGGGGGGAGGAGAGAGAGAGAGAGAGAGAGAGAGAGAGAGAGAGAGAGAGAGAGAAAGATATCGTCCATCTGCTGTTTTACTTCCCAAATGTCTGCAACAGCTGGGGCTAGCCCAGTCTGAAGTCAGGAGCCAGAATTCCATCTGGGTCTCTCACATGGGCAGCTAAGGTCAATCACTTCCGTTCTCATCTGCTGCCTCCCAGGCTGTGCAGCAGCAGGGATCTGAGCTAAAAGCAGAGGAACCAGTACTTAAACTAGGCATTCTGATACAGGATGCAGGCATTCGAAGTGATATCTTAACCAGGGCACTAAACACTCACCCCTGAGAAGGGATTGTCTTTAACTACTTATTCACTTTTCTGAATGGTACTGGTCTATTTGAGATTTTAATTTTTAAATCAATTTTGGCAATTTATTTTTCTCAAGAACATAATTTTAACTAAATATCCAAATTGATTGACATAAATTTTTACAATACAGTATCTTTTTTTAGGTTTATTTATTTATTTATTTGACAGGTAGAATTACAGACAGTGAGAGAGAGACAGATAGAAAGGTCTTACTTCCATTAGTTCACTCCCCAAATGGCTGCCACGGCTGGAGCTGCACCTATCCAAAGCCCGGAGACAGATGCTTCCTCCTGGTCTCCCATGCGGGTGCAGGACTCAACCACTTGGGCCATACTCCACTGATTTCCTGGGCCACAGCAGAGAGCTGGACTGGAAGAGGAGGAACCAGGACTAGAACCGGCCGCCCATATGGATGCCAGCGCCGCAGGCGGAGGATTAGCCTAGTGAGCCATGGCGCCGGCCCCTAAACTATCATGTTTTAACTTGTCTTAGTCTGTTAGTAATTTTTAGCACTTCATACATTTTAAAGTAATTTTTAAATAAATGTGCCTGATGCTCCTCAATTTCTCTCTCTTGTGTTCATCAGTCATGCTAAGGATTTATATAACTATATTAGTTAGATTTTCTAGAAAGTAAAATTTTGGTTTTATTAATTATTACTAATGAATTTTTATGCTTTTCTTTGTTCTATTTGCACATCAGCTATAAAGAATTGAGTTAATCATATTCCATGATTTCTATGTTTCAATTTAAAGTAATTTAACTCTCATCTTTATTGTCTTTTATTTTCTACATTTGGGGCATGCTTTCTGTTTTTGCTGATTACTTTCGTGAATAGAAGACTCAGCTCACTTTTATTCTGTGCTTTTACTTCTGATTAAATGTACTTAATATACAATATTCATCAATTACTGCTGTAGCGGAAATAGTGATAGATGCATTACTCAAGAACAGGGCTATGTAGACCCTTCATTGTTGTTAGGTCCTACAGATTTACAACTTCTGTGATTATTTTAGGCGTTAACTTGACTGGATCAAGGGGTGCCCAGATAAAGATTATTTCTAGATGTTTCTATGAGGATGTTTCTGGATAAGATGAACATGGGACATGATAGACTGAGTAAAGCAAATGGCCTTTCTCAGTATGGATTGGCTTAATCCAATCCACCAAGAGTATGAAGAGAATAAAAGGCTAAGAAAGAATTTTTTCCCTTTGCCTGTCTCCAAAGTGGCACACGGGTCTTCTGTCTTCGATGCAGCCTTAGATTTAATCTCAGACCATTGGTTTTTCTGCCTCAGATCTTTGGGAAAGGACTGAAACCACCCCATTTACTTTCCTGGGTCTCCATTTGGCTGATTGTAGGTGTGGGACTCCTTGGCCTAAATAGTTCTGCTAAAAAACCATATAAAATCTCCATGCTTGCATAAACACGTAATACCCTATTTATCTGTCTCTCTGGAGAACCTGGATGAGTCAAACTTCCCTTTCACATTCTTTCACAAGATTGGGAGTGTAGTCATTCTAGCTGTGGAATATCTTTTCTGTGTGAGAAGTTTCTATCCATGGATCTTCAAGATCACTGGTTCTTTCCTCAGCCACGCCTGTCATGCAAGACATTCTCCATTTGTTACAGTGTTTTTGGTATCTACCATTTCTTTGATTCTTTCTCAGAATTTTCATTTTCATCACTGTTTGTTCTTGGGTTCTCACTCTCCATTAAATATTTAGTATATCACGCAGTTATGGTAAATTCCCAATCCCATAAGTTAATCTCTGTAATATCCGGGTTTCACTGTGATACTTGCTTTATCTCTTGAGACAGTTTTTGTTTTATTTTTGTTTTGCTTTTTAGTGTTCTTTGTAACTTGTTGTTGAAAACAATTGTGATATGTCAGATTAAAGAAGCAGAAGTGAATAGTCTGTTAGTGTGAGATTTCATCTCCATCAAGCTAAGAGTTAGGTTGTGAATTCTTCACAGTAGCTGCAATGTCAGAGGTTAAACTTTCTTTTAGTGTCTTGCTTTTCTCTCTTCTGTTATACTGGGATTTCCCTACAGATTCCTTCTTAAATAAGGTCCAAGGTTTGCAATTGATTCTTCCAAAATCCTCTCTTCTTATACAGGAACCCTCTGGGTGTTATAGTGAGGTATTGTTGGGAAGCAAGTATGCTAATCAGCCAACATGCCTTGGTTGTGACTTTCATAAATGCATCTCAGCTTTCTCACCTCTGTCCGCCTTAGGTGAGACAGGAAGTGGCCTAGAATAGCTTAGAGTTAGATGGCTCCATTTCCCTGGGGGGATTAAGATCTGGTAAAATCCAACTTGATTATTCTCTGATAAAGTTTCCGTGGAGGTCAGCCTATTTTTGCTGGAGAAGAGAGAGCTCCGGGCTCATTTAAAAAGGTTATTTTCTTTCCTCCTTTTGGAAACATGAGGGAACTTTTCTTGGATCTCTATCTTGACAAGTTGGTGGGGCTCCTGAAGGTGGAGCTGCTGTAGGCTTGGGAGCCTACCTAAGACTGGGCTCCCAGGAGTTTGTATCTCTGAAGCTAGTTCCCAGTTGGTCTCTAACAATTAGTCGTTTACCCTTGAAATGCTCCTACTGGACTCCACCAATTGCATCTGCTCCTGGTGAGCTCATTCTCTACATCCACCTGTGCCTCCAGTTCTTAGTTCCTGTGTCCTGAATTCTTTGATGAGTCTGCAAAGGGTGGTTGCTTTTCAGTTTGTTCAGTTTTTTTCTTGTTATAAGGATTTTAATGAAGACTTCAATGCTCTTCACGTGTTGAACTAGAAGCTGGGAGTATGCAGCTTTGAAATTTACTTTCACTTTGATTCAAGAATACAACTGTGTCCTAATATATAGTTAACTTTTAAAAATGGTTCTCATGTAGTTGAAATAATGCATACTCTCATGTTTGAGATGTCATGTGGTTTTTCTCAATTGACATACTTCTATAATTTATTTTCCTTTTCCTATATTAACCTTTTCTTCCATTGTGATTTGTATTTACTCCTCCACTGTGCATTCAAATATATATTTTTTACAGTCTTTAAAAATCATCAGTGGTTATTAATCTTTCCTCTTGATTGTCTTTCCTGGACATTCATTTTCTTACAGCTTATTTACAGCTTAGGCTATGAGGTCATTGTCAGTGAGGATATTTTCCACCAGGAACCCATGTGACTTGCTTTGGTCATGGTTTCTCATTTCCGTCTGCTGGGACTTTATGAGTTTAAGTGTACTGGACTAAGGTTTATGTTAATCATTTCTTTGGGATCCTAAACATCTCAGATGGCATAAGTTTCGGCCCCTTCCTCTGTTCTAATTCCTTGCATGTGTGTCTATTTCTATCCAAGGGCCTGGGTGGGGAACATTTATTATGACTTCCTTGGGTTAGGTAGGCAGCGATTTTCTCACACATGGCAATACCAGAGGCTGTAGAATCAGTTCAGGCCAGTCAGTTCCAGCTGCTCACCCACTTGGGCTGCTGGCTGAACTTCCCTCTCTGTATGGCATCAATCCCTAGACCCAGCTGTTAATGCCTATTACAGGTTTCAATTCCCTCATAACAGTTTTCAGTTTTAACTCTCACTTCCCATTTTTGAGATTCCCTCATTTTTTTTTTGTTTTGTTTAAAGCAGAATTTTCTTTTCTAGGTCTCAGATTTGGCTATGATTTGACAATTGCAAGTTGATTTGTTTTCCCCCTTTTAACCCAGTATTTCTATGCTATTTTGAGTCAGGTAGTCACTTCCACCTCAACTCAGTTTGCCCTACTTTCCAGTGGACCTAAGCACATAGATATTCTGCAAGAAAAAAAATCATAGCAAAAGGAAGACTTTCTGGTGGGGAGGGCAGCTCCTTCATAGTGCACAGGAAGCACTGAGTTGACGCTGGACTATTTTTGACTTGCAGATCATTCCACATAATTAGCAAGGGGACAGCCCTGCCTGGTTGCACAACGAACCCTTCCGTGGCACTGTTTTCCTTTGGGCTTCTGAAATCACTGAAGGCTGTGCCTGACCGCCTGGGACTAGTCCAGTCCATGCCTGCTCTGGGTGGTGCCCTGCTCGCTTCTTTGGAGAGGCTTCTGCCTGCAGTGTGTGCGCTCAGGCTTCGTGGGAAGCTCTCTGTCCATTCCCGAAGGGAAACTGCTGTGACCACAGTCGTTGTCGCGGATGTCCGTGCCTTTAGAATTGATATCCTCTTTTTCTCAATCTGGGTCAGTGGCTAGACTTAATGTCTTTTGCTGGAATATGCGATGGAAGTTAAAGATAGCTGCAGATATAAAAGACTGTTTTGGTATCTCCAAATTCATGGACTTGAAAAATGTTTTCATTGCAGTTGATGATTTGTGGCTTTGAAGAATATGTGTCCCTTATTCCACGTTTGAAAAATTTGTTTAAGGAAAATTATCCATATCCTGAGGTAACGATGCACTGAAAATAACACTGTGCGTTCGTTAGTCTCTAATATGATTTTTTCCTCTTATTTCACTTCCCAATAAGGGAAACTTTCAGATGGTGTATTTCAGAGGCTGAAGAGGAGGAATTACGATTATTTTCTTCATGGCTATTATCAACCTTAAGAGAAAAAATTCAGCTAGTTTGCAATTTCCAAAAGAAGCAGAGAGATTACTTTGTTAATGCCTATTCAGTTCATTTCTATTTGGGGAATTGAAAATCTGAGTGTGGTTGCAGAGAAATGACTGGGAAAGCTAAATTGTGCTGTAGTGGCATTGCTCCATCTGCAGAATTTCTTTGAAGTTGCTTGTCATGAATGTGGGAATGCGAGTAAGAACTGTAGCCACGTTCCCTGGAGTTGCACATGTGTCTTAAAAATGAACGATTTGCAAAGACTTTTACTAAGTGATCAAATTATACATTGTTCCTTCCAACAGGGAAAAAATACAAAGGCCCAGTAAGAGATGAAATATGAATTTACTGATATTAAGGTGAATATATAACTTAGAGGACATACAGGCACATTTACAGGTAAATAATTTACATAAAGAAAGAGCGTGTTGAAATTTTATATAGGCCAACTAGATGTATTGGAAAAAACACTGCAGCAGGAATCAGGTGCCCCAGGTTTTAGTCCTGGCTTAGATAACATGTGGAGGAAGGATCTTGGCACTCACCCAACCTCCCTGGGCTCTGCTTTGTGTGTGAAGTGACAACAGTAACTGAAGAAAAACTCAAATACGATTTCTTTATTTATGGGCAAGAGAAAGAATTCCTGCTTTCAAGAAGTTCACTCTATTAAAAAATCAAAGAGACACAAATAAATGGCAAAGACCACGGCAATAGTAGAAAGATTGTTGGTGCCCAGTGCTGAGCTGCTACAGATGAATGTGGAAGTGGGAGGAGGTGGGTTATCAGGTACCACCCCAGGAGGAAGGTACTGGAAGATGCATCTGTAGAGAAGACTTAGAGCTATCTGGGCCAGGTGAAAACTTGCAGGAAAGCCTGGAAGGGGTTTCTGTCCAATCCATCAGCCACTAGGCACTAAACCCAAGGAAGAAAGGACTCCAGCTGTGCCCTGTGTCCCCAGGGTAGAGGATGACATCAGACAGAGCCAGAGTTCAGCAGGACTTAAAGAGGATGTTCATGGATGAGAGGGCAGCATGGCTGTTCTGGACAACGTACTGAGTCGCCAGTGGCTCTGGCTTTCTGATCATGCCTTATGCATGTACCACAGTGGGTTTGTATTCCAGGAACTTCCCAAGGCCCTTTTGAGTTCTCTTAGATTTTCAAGAACTTTCTGTTAGAGTCCCATTTTTTTTTCAGGGGATATTGTTGGTGTGGCAGGGAGTTCACTCTCACTGGACACATTCTCTCCAAGTTGCACGAGATTCTTGGTGTTTAGTAAGTGGCGGAGAAAGCAGGCAGGTTGGGAGGTGCTGGCACAGAGAGCTGTTGGATCATCTTCAATGCAAGTTTGCTAGAATAGAACTCTGTTGGGGGAAACATGAGGAACAAAGGAGTCAAAAGTGTCCAGGAGAAGTATGCAGCAAGCTGCCCTGGCAAGAATGGGAGTTGGAATGGGCATGTGCTGGCAAGGATGTGATGGAAGGACAGAACCAGCTGGCAGAGAACTCACAATTAGAGGGAAAGGGAGAGGATGATGGGGCCACTCTGGGAAGGAAAGGAGAGACCACGTGGGTGAACACAACGCAGGGAAGGTGAGCACTTCCGACTCTGCCAAGTTCAGTGGGACCAGAGGTGCAAGTTCTGGTTTATGATTCAATTTCACACATCTTTGCAGGGCTGTAAAAGCTGTGTAGGTTGCAAGGAGACAGTCACAGCTGACCATAGCTCAGTGCTTTAAGAGGACTTGGGCCATGCGTATTCCAAGCCAGAATGCAAGGGAGTCAGGATCAGGCCCCAAAGTCCCGGGTATTCACAAACAGCAGGTCCCGGATGAAGACTGAAGCAGGAGATGTGAAGGCGTAAAGCTTCACAGCTGGATTCTGACCCCATCCTTGAGCTGTCTCTGGAGGATCAGGGATGAGCTGTCTCTGGAGGATCAGGGATGAGCTGTCTCTGGAGGATCAGGGATGAGCACTCATCAGAGAGAGATGGACATGAAGGGTGGTGGAGATGTTTGCTCTACCATTGCTTGGGAAGAAAAATGGCTTACATTTGGATGTTTCTCAAACTAGCTGTTAAAGCAACTTCATTAGTAGTCTTGAAATCTCAAGAACTGCTTCACGATTCTCGTGACAAAATACCATAGATCCCATAGAGTAATAAAGATCATTTTGGGGGCCCCAGAGTAGAGACAATTTTGGAGTGGAAGAATTTGAGCAGAGTACGGAGTAGATTTTATTGTGATAATTCAGAAGAATTTTTTCAGAAACTCATTGCCTAGCTGGGAATTTGTGGTACCAGTGGAGGCATTCATGCCACTGACAGTGGGATCTAATCTGCCCCACAGTATACACTGCATAGGATGGGGCCCTATGACCTTCTCATGACGCCTCCTACCCCCCAGCACAGAGCCAGGCACACGGCAACCAACAGTCAGTAGAGGACTTTTGAGCTTTGTAACGATAAAACATGGGGACAAGTGTTTGGTACATTTGAAACTCCTGCATTCTATACCGGAGAGCTTTGTTTGAATCCTTGCTCCTCTGCTTCCAATCCAGCTTCTTACTAATGTGCACCCTTGGAGGCAGCAGGCAATGGCTCAACTACTTGGGTCCCTGCCACCCATGTGGGGAACCTGAATGAAATTCCAGGCTCCTGGCTTCAGACTGACCCAACATTGGCTGTTGCAGATATTGGTAGAGTAAATCAGTAGATGGAAGATCACTTTCTCTCTGTCTCTTTCTTTCTCCCCACCTTTCAAGTAAAATGATAATGAATAAATAATAGTAAACAATAACAATACTTGGTTTATGAGCACGTTTTTTCATACGTCCCTGCTGCTGAGACCTCAGCTTACACCTGGCTGAAGTCTGATGCCTGGGAAGAGAGAAAGGTGAGAAGCAAACAAGGCCAGAGGCCACCTATAGAATGCACTGCAATTCCTGAAAACAGGCCTGGCAAGGCCCCTTCCTCAGCTCCCAGCAGTGACTACTCCACACAAAGGCCATGTCTGTGTCCCTTGTTGAGACTCTCTTCTTTCTGTTTCTGCTCCCTGGCTCCTATCTGATCCTGTGCTCTGCCAGACTGTGCTCCGGTTTCTCTCCATCTCCTGTTTCAGTTCTCATTCTTTGTGCCCACCGAGGCTCAGCTTAGGATGCTCAAAGCCCATGAACTTGGAATAATGAAGGGAGGAAAGATGGGCTTCAGAGAGGTGTTAGGAGAGGTGGGAGCAGGGGGAAAGCTGTGCTTTAAGGCAATGAGCAATTTTCCAATTATGAAACTACAGTGCCTTCTCAGAAAGACTCAAATTGGAGAAATTAACTTTGGAAAAGAAGTGAAGAGATTTAAGGAATAATGATAGCAACATGTGAAGATATGTTAAGGGGCTGGCGCTGTGGCGCACTTGGCTAATCCTCCCCCAGCCTGCGGCGCTGGCATCCAGTATGGGCACTGGGTTCTAGTCCTGGTTGCTCTTCTTCCAGTCCAGCTCTCTGCTGTGACCCAGGAAGGCAGTGGAGGATGGCCCAAGTGGTTGGGCCTATGCACTCACATGGGAGACCAGGAAGAGGCACCTGGCTCCTGGCTTCAGATTGGCACGGTGTGCTGGCCGCAGTGGCCATTGGGGGTGAACCACAGGATGGAAGACCTTTCTCTCTGTCTCTCTCTCTCACTGTAACTCTACCTGTCAAATAAAAAAAAAAAGAAAGGAAAAAAGATTAAAAAAAGATATGTTAAGGCAGATCATAAAGTTAGTAAAATGTCAGATTAAGTAATTTCTTTTTTTTTATTCATTTATTTTAAAGACAGGGTTTCAGACACACACACACACACACACACACACACAGAGAGAGAGAGAGAGAGAGAGAGAGAGAGAGAGAGAGAGAGGGAGGGGAGAAAAGTTCCATCTGTAGGTTTATTCCCCAAAGACCCGCAACAGCCAAGGTTGAGCCAAGGGGAAGCAAGGAGTCCAGAATTTCATCCAGGTCTCCCATATTGGGGACAAGAATTTAAGCACTTGGGCCATTATCTGCTGCCTCTCAGACACATTAGCCAGAAGCTTAATTAGAAGTGTGGAGTAACCAGGTTCAAACCAGGTATTCTCATTTGGATCATGGGTTTCCCAAGCAATGGCTTAACACACTGTACCACACTGCCTGTCCAGGTTAAGTAAATTTTTAAGATTATGTCCCTGTTTCTTTTTCACCCTACTCTTGGTTTTCCTTGTTAACAATTTATTGAGAGGATATTGAGGGAGTCACAGAGTTAACGCTCATAAAAACTTGAATTTGCAGAGAAAATGATGACTATCTTTAAAGATTTGGAGTGACTAAAATTTCTAGGCCAGTCAGGACACAACAAAATGCACTTATATGCATACCAAACACACACATATACACTCATATAGAAAACAACAAAAACTACCAAAATCTGATTTTAAACCTGGTACACAGCTTAGTGTGATCTTACAATTCAAGCTCTCTCATCAGGCATAGTTCAATCTCATTGGCTAAATCCTGCTCATCATCTAGGGAACCCCTTCACCCTCTGCAATGCTCTTCTGCCTGAGACAAAGACTGAGTATATGGGAAGGGAGGTCAACATGACCTCCTGGCCCAAGGAGGGCAGCAGCCTTTGGCACTAATTTGGTCCATGGAGTTGCATCAGATCTCACTCTTTGGTATCAGAATCATGCCCTTGTCTGCCAGGATGCCAGGGACTCTGGTGACCTCTGTGCCATCCTTACCTCTGGACTGTCCAAAGGAACAGTGGTCGCTTCTCTTTAAATTTTATTTTGGGGCAGAAGTTTGGTGTGGTAGTTAAGCCACCACCTGGGACACCCCATCCCATATTGGAGTGCCTGGTTAGGTTCTGGCTTTACTTCTGATTCCAGATTCCTAGTAATGTGCTTCCTGGGAGGCAACTGATGATGGCTCAAGTAGTTGGGTCTCTGCCATCTATGTAGAAGATCCAGATGGAGTTCCTGGCTCCAGGCTGCAGCCTGGTTCAGGCCCAGTTGTGGGATTTGGGAAGTAAATACATAAGTGGAAGATTTCTCTCTGTCTTTGCCTCTTCCTTCCAAATAAAATGAAAATAAACAATAAAGTTATTTATTTATTTATTTATATCTCATAAATACATTTGGAACATAGTAGTAATTCTTCCCACTGCACCCACCTTCCAACCCACTCTCCCACCCCTGTTCCTCTTCCCTCTCCTGTTTAGTCTGAGAAAGAAAAAGAAAAAGAAAGAAAAACAGAGAAAAAAGTAAAATAAAAATAAGAAAACTGTTCCTCAACAGTCTAGATAAAGGCTGTTCAAAGTTACTGCTTCTTGAAGGTGATTTCACTTTTTCCCCCTTCCTCCTTTCCCTTCCTTCCTCCCCCCTCCTTTCTTTTTAGGAATTTAATTATATTTAAAGAAGAATCCAAGAATGATACAGCTTTTGTGAACTCTTAGACATAACTATAACTTATGGGACATAATAATGTCCTCCACTTAATACACTAAAAGGAAGTGATTCTTGTGAATAAGTTTTACTCTTTGGGGACAGAGATCTTGCATGGGAAGTTAGTGTGCAGTGACTCTTGTTGTTTAACAGTTTTGTATGATGTCAGTGATCACCCAAGGCTCTTGATGTGAGCTGCCTCAGCTATGGAAGACTTTTGGATCCAGTAGCTCAATAAAGCCATAAGCAAAGTGAAAGTTCTCTCCTCCCTTCAGAGAAAAGTACATCCTTCTTTGATGACCATTTCTTTCAGCTGGGGTCTCACCCACAGAGGTACTTTATGTTGAACATTTTTTGCCAGAGTGTCTTGGCTTTCAATGCCTGAAATGCTCTTGTGGGCTTTTCAGCTAGATCAAAATGCCTCAAGGGCTGTTTCTGAGGTTGGAGTGCTACTTAGAGTGATTGTTATTCTATGAGTCTGTTGTATGGACTGCTTCCCATTTTGTAGTCTTCACTCTTTTTTAATTCTATTATTATCTCCAGACATTTAGTTCTATTTATATGAGTACTTTAACAATTTTTTCATATCTATATGGTCACTTTACCCCTTAATCCTATCCATTTGATCTCCATAACACATAACACTTAAGTTGCTATTTTTACCAGCCAGTGTAAGAGAATTTGGTGTTCCATGGCAAGTTTGTAAACTGTACCAGTAGAAGTAAGTCTGTAGGAATGTGTGCTGAACTATACTGCCTTGCAGTTACAAACTGCATACATTTCACAATTACCACTTTAGGATCTTGGTAATTCCTCCCACTGTGCCTGCCCTCCTACCTACACGTCCATCCCTGTCAGCTTCCGTTTCTTATTCTCACTCTTTTTGCTAAGATCTATTTTCAATTAACTTTATAAACATATGGTTAATTATATGTTAAGTAAAGAGTTCAATGATTAGTATGAAAGAAAAATAGAAGGAAGATATGATAAAGGAAAAGAAAAACAAAATAATAAATACAATTTGTTTTAAAAATAAAATTTTATTTTATGTAAGAGGGGCACAGAGAGAAACACACACAGACACACAGAGTTTTCTTTCATTAGTTCACTTTTTTTATTTCTATGTATCTCACAAATACAGCATTAGGAACATAGTAATTATCCTGCTGTACTCACCCTCCCACCCACTACCTGCCCTTCCTCCTCCCTCTCCTGAGAAAGAAAAAGAAATAGAAAGGAAAAAAAAAAAGAGAGAATGGAATAATAAAAAAAAAAAAACGTAAGAGAACTGTTCCTCAACAGTCTAGACAAGGGCTGTTCTGTGACTACAATGGCTATAGCTAGCCTGAAGTCAAGGGTGGGAGCTGGGAACTCAGTACAGGTCTCCCTCCTATGTGGCAGGAACATAATTCCTTGAGCCATCACTGCTGCTCCTAGGGCTTGCTTCAGCAGGTACTCTGATGTGGGATGTGGACATCTTCACTGTTAAGACAGTGAATTTTTACAGAATTAGTGCCCCTTGTTTCTCATAGCTGCAGACCTGAGACCCTCTGTTCAGGCTGTTTCTAGTTGCCCTACCCAGCTCTCTCTGGGGTTCAACCTTTGCCATTGCAATGGCTGTCCGAGTCTGAAGTCATCAGCTCTCCAACAGACAGCAGCCTAGCTGGGGCATTTCCTCTCTTCCCTCTGTGTCATGGGCTCCTTCCTTTTGTCTGTCCTGTTTTTCTCTGCAATTTGGAGGGAAATCTATGAATGTCGTTTAAATTTTGTTCTCAATGCATCTATGTGAAAGAAAAACACATTCAGAAAATTTCTCTACATTCATTAGTTTGACTTTGAGGGCTATTGTCATACTTTATAATTCTGTTCTCTTTGCATTTCTTTGGTACCAAACCCTAAGTGGATATTCTGTCCATTTTGCAGGGCTGAAGGTGTTAGATAAGGGAATGAAATTGTGCAGCTTGTGCTGGGATAGTCAGAGAACAGAAACCAAGGGGACAAGGCTATTACCTAGGGATGATACTGCAGCAATACTGCTTGTAGAGGTTCAGGCTCCAGCTCAGAGCTGGGACAGAGAGGAGATGTCAGTGGGTGGGCTTGGGAGAGTTTCACTGATGTGCAGCAGTTATGCCTTCATTGCTGGTGCCTTTGAGAGGACAGAGAAGAAGGAAGGGAAGATTAAGGGGGTTTAGTATGCAAAGGAAAGAGAGAAAAACCTAAACCTTTGAGGAGATTGACTATGTGTTATAGGTGAGACTAACAGCAATGCAATAAAGCTGCATTCAGTGATAATGCAGTAGGATGGACTTCTCCCTTTCTCAAGAACATGCTGGCTCCTTGTTCTGGAGGTCCTCCTCTCTTTGTCTGGTCCATTCTTCTTCATCTCTATGACTCAGATTCAGCACTCCCCTCTCCTGGAATTCTCCCTTGTCTGCTCCTTCAACTTCCAGCCTCTTGTAGGCTGAGGGAAGGGTGTGTGCTATGTTCTCAAGGCACCTCCCCTGCCTCCAGCTTGCCTCAACCACTGTCCTCAACAATCTCATGGGGGCTGGTCCTCAGAGTCAGTTAATCTGTGGTATAAATGCTGAGACTAACAATGCTGGGCTTCCTCAGAACCTCTAGTGCCGGATATGTGGTAAATGCTAAGTCTGTGCTAAATGAATGAGCGAATTGAATCCACCACACATGAGTTTCTAAATCCCTAGCACAAGTTTTCTTTTTCCCACTGCTCATTTATAAGAAGTTGGCTTTTTAATATCCCCATTAAAGCAATGAGGAACTAGAGAGTTGGAAGTCAATGCATATGGCATCTTGAGGTCTTGACTGTAATGATACCCTTGTAGTAAAAAGACAACTCATTTTGATGCAGAACTACACTATTTCTAAAATAACTCTTCTGTCATGTAAAATGAGAGGTTTCAATCTCTCATAATTAATACACTGGGTGAAAGCATCTAGATCAGAAGGCTAGCACAGGGCAGCTGTGTTGGGGGCTGTGCGCCCCTCTTACTCATACACCCAGTCCCAGTCAGTGGGAACCCTCTGATCAGCTCTCCTGGTTAGCATCCCTGACAATTCAGACACGCTACTCATTGGCAGAGTCTCATTGTCCAGACCAGCCCCAGCCTGTCAATGGGGCGCAAAGTACTTTGTGTGCAGTGCACAGCTGTTTGCAAGCAAAACACTAAGTGTGAACTACATGAAGCAGACTCTACACATCATCAAAGCTCTACTTTAGTACAGTATAGCATCAGAAGGTAGATGACATTTAATTCTCTCAGGCCATTTCTAATGTACTATGTATCTCTCAGCAGTATCTAATGCATTTTCCTTCCCATCCAGTGGTCATTTTCCCAGCCATTTCATCAATCACAGCATTAGTTTACTTATTCATTGATTTATCGATTAAATAATATTCACTTGCATCATCTCTTTGTCGGACCATTTAATATGTTTTAGGGAGACAGAGCAGACCTGTACCTTCAGGAACTTAGTGGATGCCTCTTAATGGTAGGGCTTTAGCTGAGACTTTAGGACTCATGGTTACTCAGTAGGCAGACAAGTGGAAGAAAGATAATATTTCAAGGAAAGGGAGTATGAACTTTAAGGCAAAGAGAACTGGAAGAGTATCTTGTGTTCTGGGACATTCATGGAGGAACATGAGCCTGGAGACGTGGAAGAGTGCAAGATCACAGAAGGCGTTTCATGACAGATTTGGGTACAGTCAGGCAGTCCTCTGGCTCAGTGGGGAAGGGAAACACCTAGGAGCCAGCATTCCTTAGGGAGGATGCTGCTGGCATTAGGGTAAGACACTTCATTACGTGAACTGACCTAGGAGATATGTATTTGTAGAGCTGAGCACCCCTCAGTTATCGTGATAGCTAGAAGAGGACATGCATTTATTTCCAAATGGCCTCTGCTCTAGCCTCTGATGGGAGTGGTGGAGTATGGTCCTGCATTTAGAATCAGAGGGAAAAGACTAGATACAGGGGCTGGTTCCTTGAGGGGAAGAGCAGAGTAGACAGAGGGTATCGTATTTAGGGATTTAGGGCCACGGGCAGTCTGAGGGTGATGTCCACCAGGTTCCCCATATAAGAGTCAGCCAGGCAGTAGGAGTGAGCTGATGAAGTGCAGTCTGAGCAGGATTAGATGTGGATCTCAGATGAAGGAGCTGCAGGGTCCTGGCAGTGTCAGGTCCTGATCTGGGGGACTAAGGCTGAAAAAAGTGCTGTCCTTGCCTTTGAAGCTGAACATCAGAAAGGAATGAAGGAGTTTGGGAAAGTGGCGAGTCCTGTTTCTATCTTGGCTTCACCATAATTACCTCTATAACTCTGAGTCACTTCACCTTTATGAGCCACAGTTTCCTGATCTTAAATTAAGGAGGTGGTAACTAAAATGCCTAAACCGATTTTTGTAAATTTAAGCAGAGATGATACTTATAAAGTGTAGCTAATGAATGAATTGGCCTATTGGCAAGAAACGTACATAATATTGAATGTCAATTTTTGGGTATATGCCCCCTTTTCTTGAGAATGTGTAGCATGATTTGTGTCAAATCATCAAAGGAAATGGACACTATGAGAAACAATGACTTGATCAGCTCTTGTGCTGACTCTAGTTGTACAATGTAATACTTTATCCATTTTAGTATTTTTTCATTCTAGTACTAGTGGTTGAACTCTGTAATTAACACACAATTATTCTTAGGTGTTTAAATTTTAACTGAAAAGTGATCCCTGTGAAATATAAGAGTGGGAATAAGAGAGGGAGGAGATGTACAATTTGGGACATGCTCAATCAGACCTGCCCCAAATGATGGAGTTAGAATCGTGCCAGGGGATTCCAATACAATCCCATCAAGGTGGCATGTACCAAGGCCATCTCACTAGTCCAAGTGATCAATTTCAGCTCACAATTGATCACACTGATAGGTCTAAGAGTCAAAGGGATGACACAAACAAGACTAGTGTCTGCTAATACTAACTGATAGAATCAAAAAGGGAGAGAATGATCCAACATGGGAAACGAGATACACAGCAGACTCATAGAATGGCAGATGTCCTAAATAGCACTCTGGCCTCAGAATCAGCCCTTAAGGCATTCAGATCTGGCTCAAGAGACCATGAGAATATTTTAGGCATGGAAAGCCAAGACACTCTGGCAAAAAAAGAAGACCTAAATGAAAGATCTCTGCGAATGAGATCCCAGTGGAAAGAACGGGGCCATCAAAGAAGGAGGTACCTTTCTCTGAAGCGAGGAGAGAACTTCCACTTTGACTATGACCCTGTAGGAATAAGATCGAAGTCAGCAAACCCTAAAGGCTTCCATAGCCTCGGCAACTCATGACTAGAGCCTAGGGAGATTACTGATGCCATAAACAAGAGTGTCAAATTGTTAAATCGACATCAGGAGTCACTGTGTACTTACGTCTCATGTGGGATCTGTCCTTAATGTGCTGTCCAATGTGAAGTAATGCTATAACTAGTACTGAAACAGTATTTTTACACTTTGTGTTTCTGTGTGGGTGCAAACTGATGAAATCTTTACTTAGTATATACTGAATTGATCTTCTGTATACAAATTAATCAATTTTTAAAAAAAAAAAATCATGTAGGACCTCTGTCCTTAATGTGTTGTACATTGTAGCTTAATGCTATAACTAGTACTCAAACAGTATTTCCCACTTTGTGTTTCTACGTGGGTGCAAACTGTTGAAATCTTTACTTAAGAGATACTAAACTGATCTTCTGTGTATAAAGAGAATTGAAAATGAATCTTGATGTGAATGAAAGGGGAGAGGGAGCGGGTAAAGGGGGAGGGTTACAGGTGGGAGGGAAGTTATGGGGGGGGATCATTGTAATCCATAAGATGTACCTTGGAAATTTATATTCTAAATAAAAGTTTAAAAAAAAAGATAATTGAAAATGATTAAAAATCTTGGTGTTAAATTGGAAATTGCATAGATAATTAATCAATTTTTTTTAAAAAAATCATGTAGGATCTCTGTCCTTAATGTGCTGTACATTGTGAATTAATACTATAACTAGTACTCCAACAGTATTTTTCACTTTGTGTCTGTATGTGAGGGCAAAATGTTGAAATCTTTACGTAATATGTACTAAACTGATCTTCTGTGTATAAAGAGAATTTAAAATGAATCTTGATGTGAATGAAAGGGGAGAGGGAGCGGGAAAAGGGAGGGTTGCAGGTGGGAGGGAAGTTATGGGGGGGGAAGCCACTGTAATCCATAACCTGTACTTTGGAAATTTATATTCTTTAAATAAAAGCTTTATTAAAAAATCATCAAAGGAATTAATTCTCATTTGCCTCACTCTTCCAGAACAACCAAAGCCAAGAGAAGATGGAGAATCAGTGGGTACACAAATTCAAGAACCGATAGACCTCCATATGATATGCCAGTTAAGAGACAGAAAGTCCAGTCCCTTATCTGCCATACCTTGAGGCTATAGTTTCAACTTTGTTTGCATCAATATAAGGTAATTGGTGACACTCCCTTAACTGGACAATAAATTGTCATCTTCTTAGAAATGGTTGCTTGGATCTTTAGCCCATGATAGTAGTTACAACATATTTACTTTCTAAATCTGAGTTCTCCCATTTATCATACTGTCATCATTTACTTAGATTTTCTACCCAAATATTTTCCCTTCCTGTTTTCAAAGAGTAAAGGCATAAATTTATTTACCACTTGACAAAATCTTGCTTTCCATGTTTTCTTTTTAAACTGATGCGTAAGGAAGTACCACAAATTAGCAGTTTACAATAACACTTATCTGTTATCTCACAGCTCTGTGGATCAGAAATCTGGGCATATTTGGCTGGATTCTGTTTAAGGTTTCATGAGGTCAAGATTAAGGCAGGAATTCCTCTAATCAGGAGCTCTGGGAAAAATCCACTTCCAAACTCAGTAAAGTGTTGGCAGAATGCAGTTCCTTGCAGTTGTAGTCTGAAGTACTTGGTTTGCTTGCTCACCATCAGCCAGAAGAGTCTTCAGTCTTTGAGGATCTCACATTCTCCTGCAGGTGACCTTCATCTACAAAGCAGCAATGACCCCTTGAGTCTTTCTCCTGTTTCTGATGTCTCTGACTTCCCTTTCTGTCCCTGGCTGGAGAAAGCAGTCGGTTAAGGGCTCATAGAGATTGCTATGTGGAACAACAATTTAGGAGTTTTCACCAGTAAAATTTAAGTGGGACATATAGCTGGGTCAAGCCCAGCTAGACAATTTTCCCAGTTCTGTACTATATAATGCAACATAACCACCGCTGTGATGTTTCAGCATAGTCAGATGTTCTGAGGAAGAGCAATACCTTTGGAGCTGTATGACCCACCATATCTTCCAAGTCTCCATTTCCCGTACAAGGAAATGTCCCTTCTCAAGGTGATCGGCAGCAGGAATGTTCACCTTTGCAGAATAAACAGGTCATATCTCACCCTCCAGAAGCTAAAAAGGGGAAGGAGGTTTCAAACTGAAAGACCCGAGAGGTACTATTTGGACTAATTTAAATGAATAAAGGTTGACATTCAGACCCACACTGGCTAAACAGCAGAGTAACGGGAAAAGTGTGTAGTTTTTCAAAGTTTGCAGAGCTAGAGAAGAAGTAATCAGGATACCTGCAGAAGTGTGAAGATGAGATTGCCAAAAATGTTGGATGCTAAAAAGAATGGAGCACCTTTTTTTCCCCAGAGATATGAGATAAAATTATTTTAAAACAAGGATCCTAGAATTGATCTAAATTATCATTCAAACAAAAGGACAAAGCAATGATACTCTTAACAAAGCAAAGAGTCATAAAATTTATGACTCAAAGGATTTTCCAAAAGATTCATGTGAGCATAGATTCTAGCAAAGCAAATAATAAATTCAAGAAGAGGAAGATACAGGTTTCTTTTTCAAAATAAAACTGTAACAAAAAAATGCAATACACAAACATCAACAACCAATGAAAGCTATGGTTGAAGTGATTACTTTTGT
Source organism: Sylvilagus floridanus (assembly GCA_949820135.1). Taxonomy (NCBI): domain Eukaryota; kingdom Metazoa; phylum Chordata; class Mammalia; order Lagomorpha; family Leporidae; genus Sylvilagus; species Sylvilagus floridanus. The sequence goes on from OX463245.1 coordinate 1,615,428, forward strand.
GAAATTTAAAAATATTTTAGAATATTAAAATATTAGAGAGATAAAAAAATTAAAAATTCTATTAAAGTTTTTGTAGCCAGTGCCGCGGCTCAACAGGCTAATCCTCCGCCTAGCGGCGCCGGCACACCAGATTCTAGTCCCGGTCTGGGTGCCAGATTCTGTCCCAGTTGCCCCTCTTCCAGGCCATCTCTCTGCTATGGCCAGGGAGTGCAGTGGAGGATAGCCCGAGTGCTTGGGCCCTGCACCCCATGGGAGACCAGGAAAAAGCACCTAGCACCTGGCTCCTGCCATAGGATCAGCGCTGTGCACTGGCCGCAGCGGCCATTGGAGGGTGAACCAACAGCAAAGGAAGACCTTTCTCTCTGTCTCTCTCTCTCTCACTATCCACTCTGCCTGTCAAAAATTAAAAAAATAAAAAAATAAAAAGTTTTTGTCTTGTTGAAGTAAAGGTTATAGATACTGACTGGCTCTAGAGATTGCTATGTAGAACAACAACTTAGGAGTTTTCACCAGCAAAATTTAAGTGGGACATATAAACATCAAACATAGAGAAATAAAATAAAAAAGAAAACTCAATTAATTAAAATAAAAATAGGACAGAGGAGCAAAAAGAAACTCTATGGGAACACTATGGGAGCTTATTAAGCAGAAATTCTGAGTGTAAAAAAGTCCAAAAGACATAATTACAATGAAGATGAAAGAAAGGGATCCTTAGATTGGGTAGCTTCATATTGACTGCCAGTGGCACACCTAAAACAGAAGGAAACATAAAAGGCAACATTTGAATCAGAATCCTTTTATCTCTACCAGGCATGCTGCTATGGAACAAAAGCCCAAACAGCACTATTAATTTTAGGCTGAAGAGGATTGAAAGGGATGATTTCTAAGCAAGACAACAGGGGGATAAAACATTAATAAAATTAGAATCCTCAAGAATCATGAAATCTATGTAAGTCCTAGATTTTAGACCTCTACTGATTTCACTTCAAAATATGTAATGAAAAAAAACTCTTAAATTATAAGGGAAACAGGCAAATCCACATTCATGTTGGACGTGTTAATACACATTTTTCTGAAATCATTGGATTAAGGAAACAATGAGAAGGGCTGAAAGCTAAGCTTCCCCACCCTGACCACAATGGCATGCCGCAGATGGGTCACTGAAGTGCTAAGATATTGATTTCTGTGCCCACGAGGTGGTCCAATGGGACCTGAGGCAGCCAAAGCCTAGAATCAGTCACTACTTCCAGCAGTTTTTTCCATTTTCTAAAGGCACCATTTGAAAAATGTGTTTGTGAGCTGTGTTGTGATCTGAACACACCTTGGACTATGACAGCTATTAAATATGATTTGAGATATGCAATGAGGGATGTGTATAGATGGTGTCATAATATATTTATACTACATATATTTAAATATATTTAGATGTGTCTTCTGTGACACTTTTTGTCAAGAAAGAGGAAAGCACATTTTCTTTCAAAAATACAGATATTGAAAATGACAAAGTATTATATCTTAAAAATCTGAATAAGATATGAAAACAAGAAAGCATCATATAGATCTAATTCTCTAGTTATTAAGAAATGGGCAAACGACATGAACAGGCATTTTTCAAAGGCTGAAATACAAATAGCCAACAGACATATGAAAAAATGCTCAGGATCAGTAGTTATCAAAATGGAAATAAAAACCACAGTGAGGATTCACCTTACCCTGGTTATTAAATGTTGATGAGAATGTGGGGGGAAAAAGTACCTTAATATCCTGTTGGTGGGAATATAAACTAGTATAACCATTATGGAAGACAGTATGGAGATTCCTCAGAAATCTGAAAATAGATCTACCATTTGACCCAGCCATCCTGCTCTTGGGAATCTACCCAAATGAAATTAAATCAGTGTATAAAAGAGTTATTTGTACCTCCATGTTTATTGCAGTTCAATTCACAATAGCTAAGATATGGAATCAACCCAGATGTCCATCAGCTGATCACTGGATAAGGAAAATGTGGTATATATACATAATGGAAAACTACTTAGCCATTAAAAAGAATGAAATCCTGTCTTGCAATAAAATGGATGCAACTGGAAACAACTATGCTAGTGAAATAAGTCAGTCCCCCAAAGACAAATATTATATGCTTTCTCTGATATGTGGTAGTTAATATAGAATACAAAAATGTATAGGAAGAAAATGGACGTCTTGTGACTTGATTGGTATTTTTAACCATTTTTTATGCTCCTGAAGAACTGTGGTCTTCCTATTTTTTTTTTTTACTTCCTTTATATTATGGTTAGTGTTGCATTAAGCCTATGATTATAAAGTGGAATGAAATGATTGAGGGAGGAAAGGAGTAAGCAAGGGAGCTATGGTTATCTTCTTAGAATTGTACATATGAAATACATGAGATCTGCTCTGTTTATATTAATAAAAGTATGAAAAAGAGAAACAACTCTTCTGTATTAAAATCAGAAAAGACATAAAAATGGCTTACACTAAAAATTATTGATTTCAAATTTAAAAATTTATAAACACATAATCCTAATACTTTTTGTGCACTTTTTCTGAAGGTCCGTCACTCTCCAAGAAAAAAACTACATAGAGAGGGGCGGAGCCAAGATGGCGGAATAGTGAGGACGCGCACTAGCAGTCCGCAAAAAGATAGTTTAATAAAAACAGAGTTACTGTAGCCTCAGGAAAAATCTCACGGAAAAAAATGCAGTGGAAATTCTTCCGGACCCAGTGAATGAGACGCAGAGGACCTATGGGAAAGTAAGTTTGCGAACGGCAAATCGTGCCTTAGTGGCACGGGAGCTGCCGGGAGGGACGGGAACCGCACGGAACACAGTCGCCATTAGAATCGAGCGCTTAAACGGGAGCCGATACAGGGATCCCGAGACACTGGCGGGGGGAAGCAGACGCCACGGGGGAAACAGCACAGTTGAGGCGAGCCCACACGGACACTAGCCTCTTTCGTTGCCCACCCTGCTCACTCGAGCTAGACTGAACACAGTGGGACGGCGAGCGCCCGCCGGCTGAACCGGAACCCGGGCGGAACACAGTCGCCATTGGAACTGAGCGCTTGAACGGGGGCCGATACAGGGATCCCGAGACACTGGCGGGGGGAAGCAGACGCCACGGGGGAAGCAGCACAATTGAGGCGAGCCTGCACGGACACTAGCCTCTCTCGTCACCCACCCTGCTAATTCGAGCTAGATTAAACGCAGTGGGACAAGGCGCGCCTGCCCGCCCGCCCGCCCGCCAATCACTGAGGCAGACGGAACCAAAAACCCGAGGCTGTAGAAACCTGAAGGGGATCCAAAAACTGGGAACACACCGCGCACACAAACTCCGTTACCTTGACAACCCAGAGAAAGAGTGAGGGGAAAAAAAAATGCCAAATAAAAACAGATTCCGAGGGAGCAAGATCAAGGAAGACGCTATGATGACCCCAAACGGAAAAGACACCCCAAGTCAGGATTATGAAGATAAGGAGATAGAAGAAATGCAAGAAGCAGATCTCAAAGAATTGATAAGAACATTAAGAAGTTCTCAAAAACAAATTCTTGAACTACAGAAATCCTTAATGGATAAGATAGAAAATCTCTCTCGCGAGAATGAAGCACTACGCAGAAATCAAAATGAAATGAAACAACTAGTAGAACAAGAAGCTACGAGAGTGACAAAAAATCTTAATGAATTGAAGAATTCAATAGATCAAGTGACAAGCAATCTTGAGGGCCTTAAAACCAGAATGGGTGAAGCAGAAGAGAGAATATCGGACCTAGAAGACAGAGAACAGGAGAGGAAACAGTCAAACCAAAGACAAGAAGAGGAAATTAGAAAACTAAAAGATATCGTCGGGAATTTACAGGATACTATTAAAAAACCCAACATTCGGGTTCTAGGTGTTCCTGAAGGTATGGAGAGGGAGAAAGGATTAGAAGGCCTTTTTAGGGAGATACTAGCAGAAAACTTTCCAGGCTTGGAGAAAGACAGAGAAATCCTAATCCAGGAAGCTCATAGAACCCCTAATAAACATGACCAAAAGAGATCCTCTGCACGACATATTGTAATTAAACTCACCACAGTGAAGCAAAAAGAAAAGATCCTAAAATGTGCAAGAGAGAAACGGCAGATTACTCTCAGAGGATCTCCAATTAGACTTACAGCTGACTTCTCAACTGAAACCCTACAAGCTAGAAGGGAATGGCGAGACATAGCCCAGGTGCTTAGAGAGAAAAACTGCCAGCCCAGAATATTATACCCTGCAAAGCTCTCATTTGTTAATGAAGGTGAAATAAAGACCTTTCATAACAAACAAAAATTGAAAGAATTTGTTGCCACTCGTCCAGCCCTGCAAAAGATACTTAAAGACGTGTTACACACAGAAACACAGAAACACGACCATCAATATGAAAGAAGGTAAACGAAGGGAACCTCACGGCAAAAGATCACAGGGAATTCAAAGCATACATTAGAAAATATCTGGCAAATGGCAGGGCAAACTTACCACTTATCAATAGTCACATTGAACGTTAAAGGTCTAAACTGTCCTGTTAAAAGACAGAGATTGGCTGATTGGGTTAAGGAACAAAAACCATCTATTTGCTGCCTACAAGAAACACATCTTTCCAACGAAGATCCATACAGACTGAAAATAAAAGGATGGAACAAGATATACCACGCCAACAGAAATGAAAAAAGAGCGGGTGTAACCATCTTAATATCGGACTACATAAACTTTAACACAAAAACTGTTAAGAGAGACAAAGAGGGGCACTATATAATGATTAAGGGATCAATACTACAGGAAGATATAACAATTCTCAATGTATATGCACCTAATTACAGGCCACAGGTTTATTTACAAAATTTGTTAAGAAACTTAAAGGGAGACTTAGACCCCAACACAATAGTACTGGGGGACTTCAATACTTCACTCACAGATATTGACAGATCGACAGGACAGAAGATCAACAAGGAGACAGTAGATTTAAACAACACTATAGCCCAAATGGATCTAACAGATATCTACAGAACTTTTCATCCTACAAGTAATGCATTCACATTCTTCTCAGCAGTACATGGAACCTACTCTAGGATTGATCACATATTAGGCCATAAAGCAAGTCTCAGCAAATTCAAAAGAATTAGAATCATACCATGCAACTTCTCAGACCATGAGGGAGTGAAGTTGGAAATCAGCAACTCAGGAATCTCTAGAGCATATGCAAACACATGGAGATTGAACAACATGCTCCTGAATGAACAATGGGTCACTGAAGAAATCAAAATAGAAATCAAAAATTTTCTGGAAGTAAATGAGGATAACAGCACAACATACCAAAACTTATGGGATACAGCAAAAGCAGTGTTAAGAGGAAAGTTTATATCAATAGGTGCCTACATCAAGAAACTGGAAAGGCACCAAATAGATGAGCTTTCAATGCATCTCAAGGATCTAGAAAATTTGCAGCAAACTAGACCCAAATCTAGTAGAAAAAGAGAAATAATCAAAATCAGAGAAGAAATCAACAGGATTGAATCCAAAAAAACATTACAAAAAATCAGCCAAACGAGGAGCTGGTTTTTTGAAAAAATAAACAAGATTGACACCCCATTGGCCCAACTAACTAAAAAAAGAAGAGAAAAGACCCAAATCAGTAAAATCAGAGATGAAAAAGGAAATATAACAACAGACACCACAGAAATCAAAAGAATCATCAGAAATTACTACAAGGACTTGTATGCCAGCAAACAGGGAAACCTATCAGAAATGGATAGATTCCTGGACACATGCAACCTACCTAAATTGAACCAGGAAGACATAGAAAACCTAAACAGACCCATAAGTGAGTCAGAAATTGAATCAGTAATAAAGGCCCTCCCAACAAAGAAAAGCCCAGGACCAGATGGATTCACTGCTGAATTCTACCAGACATTTAAAGAAGAACTAACCCCAATTCTTCTCAAACTATTCAGAACAATCGAAAAAGAGGGAATTCTCCCAAATTCCTTCTATGAAGCCAGCATCACCTTAATTCCTAAGCCAGAAAAAGATGCAGCATTGAAAGAGAATTACAGACCAATATCCCTCATGAACATAGATGCAAAAATCCTCAACAAAATTCTGGCCAATAGACTGCAACAACACATCAGAAAGATCATCCACCCAGACCAAGTGGGATTCATCCCTGGTATGCAGGGATGGTTCAATATTCGCAAAACAATCAACGTGATACACCACATTAACAGACTACAGAAGAAAAACCATATGATTATCTCACTAGACGCAGAGAAAGCATTCGATAAAATTCAACACCCTTTCATGATGAAAACCCTAAGCAAACTGGGAATAGAAGGCACATTCCTCAATACAATCAAAGCAATTTATGAAAAACCCACGGCCAATATCCTATTGAATGGGGAAAAGTTGGAAGCATTTCCACTGAGATCTGGTACCAGACAGGGATGCCCACTCTCACCACTGCTATTCAATATAGTGCTGGAAGTCTTAGCCAGAGCTATTAGGCAAGAAAAAGAAATTAAAGGGATACAAGTTGGGAAGGAAGAACTCAAACTATCCCTCTTTGCAGACGACATGATTCTTTATTTAGGGGACCCAAAGAACTCTACTAAGAGATTATTGGAACTCATAGAAGAGTTTGGCAAAGTAGCAGGATATAAAATCAATGCACAAAAATCAACAGCCTTTGTATACACAGACAATGCCACGGCTGAGGAAGAACTGCTAAGATCAATCCCATTCACAATAGCTACAAAAACAATCAAATACCTTGGAATAAATTTAACTAAGGACATTAAAGATCTCTACAATGAAAATTACAAAACCTTAAAGAAAGAAATAGAAGAGGATACCAAAAAATGGAGAAATCTTCCATGCTCATGGATTGGAAGAATCAATATCATCAAAATGTCCATTCTCCCAAAAGCAATTTACAGATTCAACGCAATACCAATCAAGATACCGAGGACATTCTTCTCAGATCTGGAAAAAATGATGCTGAAATTCATATGGAGACACAGGAGACCTCGAATAGCTAAAGCAATCTTGTACAACAAAAACAAAGCCGGAGGCATCACAATACCAGATTTCAGGACATACTACAGGGCAGTTGTTATCAAAACAGCATGGTACTGGTACAGAAACAGATGGATAGACCAATGGAACAGAATAGAAACTCCAGAAATCAATCCAAACACCTACAGCCAACTTATATTTGATCAACGATCCAAAACCAGTCCCTGGAGTAAGGTCAGTCTGTTTAATAAATGGTGCTGGGAAAACTGGATTTCCACGTGCAGAACCATGAAGCAAGACCCCTACCTTTCACCTTACACAAAAATCCATTCAACATGGATTAAAAATTTAAACCTACGACCCGACACCATCAAATTACTAGAGAGCATAGGAGAAACCCTGCAAGACATAGGTACTGGCAAAGACTTCTTGGAAAAGACCCCAGAAGCACAGGCACTGAAAACCAAAATTAACTACTGGGATTGCATCAAATTGAAAAGTTTCTGTACTGCAAAAGAAACAGTCAGGAAAGTGAATAGGAAACCGACAGAATGGGAAAATATATTTGCAAACTATGCAACAGATAAAGGGTTGATAACCAGAATCTACACAGAAATTAAGAAACTCCACAACATCAAAACAAACAACCCACTTAAGAGATGGGCCAAGGACCTCAATAGACATTTTTCAAAAGAGGAAATCCAAATGGCCAACAGACACATGAAAAAATGTTCAAGATCCCTAGCAATCAGGGAAATGCAAATCAAAACCACAATGAGGTTTCACCTCACCCCGGTGAGAATGGCTCACATTCAGAAATCCACCAACAATAGATGCTGGAGAGGATGTGGGGAAAAAGGGACACTAATCCACTGTTGGTGGGAATGCAAACTGGTGAAGCCACTATGGAAGTCAGTCTGGAGATTCCTCAGAAACATGAATATAACCCTACCATTCAACCCAGCCATCCCACTCCTTGGAATTTACCCAAAGGAAATTAAATTGGCAAACAAAAAAGCCGTCTGCACAGCAATGTTTATTGCGGCTCAATTCACAATAGCTAAGACTTGGAACCAACCCAAATGCCCATCAACAGTAGACTGGATTAGGAAATTATGGGACATGTACTCTACAGAATACTATACAGCAGTCAAAAACAATGAAATCCGGTCACTTGCAACAAAATGGAGGAATCTGGAAAACATCATGCTGAGTGAATTAAGTCAGTCCCAAAGAGACAAATATCATTTGTTTCCCTTGATTGGCGATGACTAACTGAGCACCAAAGGGGAAACCTGTTGAAGTGAAATGGACACTATGAGAAACAGTGACTCGATCAGATCTTGTGCTGACTGTTGTTGTACAATGTAATACTTTATCCATGGTAGTATTTTTTTTTTTCTTTATCCTAGTACTAGAGGTTGAACTCTGTAATTAACACAGAATTATTCTTAGGTGTTTAAATTTTAACTGAAAAGTGATCTCTGTGAAATATAAGAGTGGGAATAAGAGAGGGAGGAGATGTAAAACTTGGGACAGGCTCAATCGGAACGGCCCCAAATGATGGAGTTAGAATTGTGCCAGGGGTTTCCAATACAACCCCATCAAGGTGGCATGTACCAAGGCCATCTCATTAGTCCAAGTGATCAATTTCAGCTCACAATTGATCACACTTATAGGTCTAAGAGCCAAAGGGATCACACAAACAAGACTAGTGTCTGCTAATACTAACTGATAGAATGAAAAAGGGAGAGAATGATCCAACATGGGAAGCAGGATACACAGCAGACTCATAGAATGGCAGATGTCCTAAATAGCACTCTGGCCTCAGAATCAGCCCTTAAGGCATTCGGATCTGGCTCAAGAGCCCATGAGAATATTTTAGGCATGGAAAGCTAAGACACTCTGGAAAAAACAGAAGACCTAAATGAAAGATCTCTGCGAGTGAGATCCCAGTGGAAAGAACGGGGCCATCAAAGAAGGAGGTACCTTTCTCTGAAGGGAGGAGAGAACTTCCACTTTGACTATGGCCCTGTGGGAATAAGATCGAAGTCGGCTAACCCTAAAGGCTTCCATAGCCTCGGCAACTCATGACCAGAGCCTAGGGAGATTACTGACGCCATAAACAAGAGTGTCAAATTGTTAAATCAACATCAGGAGTCACTGTGTACTTGCGTCTCATGGGGGATCTGTCCTTAGTGTGTTATCCAATGTGAAGTGATGCTATTACTAGTACTGAAACAGTATTTTTACACTTTGTGTTTCTGTGTGGGTGCAAACTGATGAAATCCTTACATAGTATATATTGAATCGATCTTCTTTATATAAAGATAATTGCAAATGAAAAAAAAAAATCTTGGTGTTAAACTGGAAATTGCATAGACAATTAATCAATTTTTTTAAAAAAAAAAATCATGTAGGATCTCTGTCCTTAATGTGCTGTACATTGTGAATTAATACTATAACTAGTACTCCAACAGTATTATCATTTTGTGTCTCTATGCGAGGGCAAACCGTTGAAATCTTTACGTAATACGTACTAAATTGATCTCCTGTGTATAAAAAGAATTGAAAATGAATCTTGATGTGAATGGAAGGGGAGAGGGAGCGGGTAAAGGGGAGGGTGGGGGGAGGGAGGGAAGTTGTGTGTGGGGGGAGCCATTGTGGTCCATGAGCTGTTCTTTGGAAATTTATATTCTTTAAATAAAAGCTTTATAAAAAAAAAAAAAAAAAAAGAAAAAAAAAGAAAAAAACTACATAGAGATGGATGAGTTTTTGGTTTAGTAGTTAAGATGTCAAATAAGGGACATAGGTTGTGGTGCAAGGGGAGCAATGGATTGTTACGCCTACATCTGATGCCCGCATCCCCTATCAGAGTTCTTCTAATCTAAGTTCTTCCTAATGCGTCCTGGGTGCCATGGGATGATGGCCTAAGAGTTTGGTACCTGTCACTCATGTAGGATAATTGGATGGAGTTCCAGGTGCCTGGCCCAGATGAAGAAAGGATGGATATTCCCTCTCTGTCTCTCTTTTTCTCACTCTCTCTGTGCCTTTCAAGTAAAGGAGAGTAAGCAAATTTTTTAAAAAAGATGTTGATTAAGTTATTATAAGATGTCCTCATCCTGTATCAGGCCATGCCTTGCTGCTTTCCCAGGTACATTAGCAGGGAGCTGGATTGGAAGTGGAGAAGCTGAAACTTGAACTGATGCCCATATGGGATGCCAACGCTGCAGGCCAGGGCTTCAATCCACTGTGCCACAGCTCCGTCTCCCAGATCCTACTCTTGATGTTTGATAAGGAAAACAGCAGCCGAGGAGATTCTTTCTCAATTTCCCTTTGTGTCTCAGTTGCTTTGATCCTCACACAGAGAAAGAAAAGCCCTAATTCTGACTCCTCCTTGCTGTGAAGCCACATCTGATATAACAGCTGCCTCAAGTTGACACTGGCTATGCTCTCAGAATGGGGTTCACGTTTTCAGATTCCGCTATGGAGCTCTCAGCATTTTTCCCCCCACAGCACAAAAGTTTCCAAGTTCCTGGAAAATTAAGCAAGGGTGGAGGCGCTTCTGGGACACTTTTCAGAAAACCAGTTTTGAGAAAAGCAAGGGGAAAGGGTCTTAGAGCTGTGTGCCAAGCAGTGAGCGCCACAACATCGGGCAGCAACAAAAGATCCATTCCTCAGGTATTTATTTCTTACACCACCAAGTGTCTTGATGATACTTCTGTTACAGAAATATCAAGAGAAAGAAGGGGGAGGGAGGGGGGAGGGAAAGAGAGAGAGAGAGAGAAAGAGAGAGAGAGAGAGAGAGAGAGTTTGTCTATTCATTGCTTCACTTCCCAAATGGCCACAGAAACCAGAGCTGAGCCAGCTTGAAGCCAGGGTTCAAATGCTCCAATTGGGTCTCCCATGTGGCTGACAGGGTCACAGGCACTTAGGCCATTATCTGCTGCCTTCTAGGCACACCAGCAGGAAGCTGGTTGGGAAGTTGAGCCGCTGGAACTTGAACTGGTGCTCTGGCATGGAATATTGTCTTTTCAAGCAGTGGCTTTACCACCAGGTCAGGCCCTCCCTTGATTAGTTTTAGTCAGCTATGGTAAGATGTGCAGACATGGAAATGACTCATAAAGGGAGATGTGTTTATGCACAATTCCCTGAATCAGGAGGCACGGGTGCCTGCCACACACTGAGGCCACATGAGGGATCAGTGCGGGTCTGAGGCAGGTGGAGGGTAGGGGAAAGCATGGCCCAGAAGCTGTGGCTTCTGCAGAGAAAGGGCAGACAAGGAAAGCCAACCAAGGGTTGGTTTGAGTCGTCTCGGTGGGTTCTGGGGCATAGGGGCTGTCCCTGACTGTTTGGTGCCTGGTCCTGGTAAGATAAACATCACCTCCTAGAGTATAACTGCCAGACAGAAGATGTGATGGGCCAAGGTAAGTCTTTTGCTAGCTCCGAGAACTAGTGAGCCCTGCAAGGGCAGATTCTCCCAAGTCAGTGGGGATCCAGATTACCCAAGGCACATAAAATAACCTGTTCTGTCTCTGGCATTTACTGCAGCTAACTTGTTCTAGGGAGTTGAGTGAGCTGGGCTCTGCCTCTACTGCCTCCCTCTGGGTCTTTTCCTCTCTGGCACCAGTGCTGAAAGAGGGGCTCCTGAGCACAGTGTGAGGAAGGGAGGGCTCAGGACCTGAAGTGAGAGAAAGATTGGCTGTGGCCTCCATCTCCTCTCCCATCTCCTCTCCCATATCCTCAGTTGTACATGAAAGAGAGGAGGGTGATGGTGTGATGGGGTGATGGTGAAGGCAGGAAGTAGAAGATGTCAATCAACGTCAGGAAACTTGATGGGGTAGGAGTAGTGTGCACTGTAGTTTCTGTTTCTGGTAAGAGCATGCAATCTGTCACTAAAGAATTTCAGAATTATTATTCTTAGTTCCAGTTCCCCTTTTGTAAATTCAAACCTATATTGCTCTTGGTACAATAAATTAACTAGGCACATACATTTTTCTGGCATGGGTGCTAGCACTTAATAGTATGTGGTAAATGATTCAGTTCATATTTCAAGGATCACATTTTCAAGACGGTCCATCTCCTTTCTTTGTCTTGGGAAGAATTCAAGATGGAAATCACTATATAAGCTCTGGCAGCAACTTTATCCTCCACAGTCCCAGGCAGCAGCCTGGGTGGCTTCAAATGGAACAGTCTCCATCCTGGTAATGCAGTTCACTTATGGCATTTCCATCAGGTTTCTGCTACCCCAGCAGTTTTTGCTCATGTCACACTCTATAGACCTAAGCTCTGCTTCTCACTGAGTTCAGGGGTGTTGCAGACTGTTGACTTGGAGCACATAATGGGGCCATGAAACAATCTTGGTCTATAAGAAGCTGGGCTGGAATGAATAGGAATTTGGTCTTATAATGGGTTAATTAAGATATTGTGAGTTAATCAAGGAATGAACTTGGGTCTTATGTGATTAGTTCAGAAAGTCTCGTTGATGTAAAAATTTCAGCGAGGTAGAAATACAACAGAGTTCAAAGTAAAAGACCAACATACCCTTAATTGTATAACCCCCTATCTTCTCCAGAGGTAGCCACAGTTAATTTGGTGGTCTATTTATATAATTTCTGATGTTTGTTTCTGTACAACCACATATGCCTATATAATCAGGATGATATTAAAAAACACACATATGTGGTTATGTAATGAGTAATGTTTGTACTCTTTTGATGAATAAGATTTTTCATGTTAGTTCAACTAGATGTACCTAGTTTAAAATCATGTTTTATTCTATGATAGGTCTGAATAATTTACAGCTTAATTCCCTTTCCTTAAGAGTTTCATTACAAGCAGAGAGGAGAGCAAGGTCTTCCAGCCACTAGCTCACTCTCCAAATGACTGCAATGGCCAGAGCTGTGCTGATCCAAAGGCAGGAGCCAGGAGCTTCTTCCGAGTCTCCCATGTAAGTGCAGGGGCCCAAGCACTTGGACCATCTTCCACTGCTTTCCCAGGCCATCAATAGGGAGCTAGCTAGTAAGAGAAGTAGCCAGAACTTGAACTGCTGCCCATATGGGATGCCGGCACTGCTGGCAGTGGCTTTACCTGCTACACCACAGGACCAGCCCCTTCGTTCCCTGTTGAAGAAAAGTAAGGTCTGTTTCCAAATGTCCTTACTGCAAAAGATGTGTACATTTCTTTGTGCTGTTACCTTTCGCCAGGATACTGTTTTGGTTTTCTAAGGTTGGCATCACAAAATGCCACAGGTTGGGCAACTTCAGCTTGGGGAATTCTTTCTCACATGTCAGGGAGCCAGTCTGGGATCAAGGTGTTGGCAGAGTTGGTTTCTGATGAGACCTGTCTCCCCTGCTTACAGGTGACCAGCATATCTCCGAACAGGAATACATGCTGGGATACTGAGGGCTAGGATTTCAACATACGGACTTAACGGGGTATGATTCAGATGCAACCCAGGACAGTGTTCTAGCCACTGATGCTAACAAGTTGCCACTGAAGTGAGCAGCTGAAGACATGATTTGCTTCAGCTCACAGATGGAGACAGCTCGGTACACACAGAGATGTCTACTCTCTGCTCCATGACATCTGGAAACTCCTGGGTACACATTTCCTTCATGATCTTCTGGAACTTTGCCACTCCCACCAGCAAGGAGAATCTATTTCTTCTCCTCTCCAAGCTGACCTGGCCAGAACTTTGTGACATCTCTACAGAACACAGCCAATGTGACATGGTAAAACTTTAAAAGAAAGCCATTTATTTATTTGAAATGGGGGGAGAGAGAGAGAGAGAGAGAGAGAGAGAGAGAGAGAGAGAGTCTTTTCTTCACTGATCCACTCTCCAAATGACTGCAACAGCCACATCTGGGCCAGGCTGAAGACAGAATTCAGAAAGCCCACCCTGGTCTCCCACGTGGGTGGCAGAAGTCCCCGTCCGTGGGCCATCTTCTGCTGCCTCCCCAGGTGCATTAGCAGGCACGCTGAATTGGAGGAGCTGGGAGTTGAATCGGCACTCCAACACGGAATGCCAACATCACAGGTTAATTCTACCTTTCTCTCCAGGGACACACAACCTGGGACTTCATTCCCCACGTGATGTAGAAGCCGAAATCAGTTCAGATGGAGAGGGACTGAGGCTCCCAACCCCAAGCCAGTGTAAATCTCTAGTCACAGGAGTGAAACCCTCTTTTGCTCATTCAGTCCCCACCCTGCTGGGGCATGTCTGCATTCTTAACCCGTAAAATCTGTGATCATACAAATCACTGCTACGTTTCACAGTCATTTGTTACAAGCCGCAGTATCTGAAGCAGCTCATTTTCTCTTGTGGCTGTTGAGGAGGATTTGAAAATGAAGATTTCTGCTTGCAGTGCCTACATGTGGCCTCACAGTGTGGTTTGGCTTCCTCCCAGACTGGAGGCCTCAGGGTTGTTGGACCTCCTACATGGAACTTCAGGACTGCAAGCGTCAGGATCTTATAGCACCCGGAGGAGGACCCATTGCATGTTATGACCCAGCCTGAGAAGTCACATGGTGTCACTTTCATTGAACTTCCTCCATCAGCAGCGAACCTAAGGATGTCTGGATTCTAGGGGTGGTGATAGAGAGCTCTTCTTAATGAAAGGGATGTCACAGTTTCCAGACATACTTTTTAAGTGCCACATACCACGTGGGAGAGGCCATTCACTCAAATCGTTTTCCTGCCCTGGAGCCCAGCCCATCTTCCCTCTGCAGGCTGACACATGAGCTCAACTTTTTCTTCTAGCTACTAACTGTCCATGTCTGTTCCTTTCCATTCTTATACTGGGGTTTTAACTTTAGGATCCTGGTTTTTACTTTTCCCGAAATGCTTTCTAATTCTCTAATTGGCTCTTCTTCATAGTCGCTTGTTCTTGTTTTGTGAACGCAGTGTCTCCTCCTGTTTCTCTGAGGACAGAATATATCTCTTTTTAAACACTGTCTCCTGCTTGATTGGTTGCTCTGGAGTCAGGCCCTATTTCCTTGCTCTAAGACTTTTCTTCCCCATGATGCCTCTCACCTGCTCCATTGATTTACCACGTCCAGATGTGAATGACAACCGAGGTTATTTGGCTCGGTAGCTGCTGAAGGTATCTTTGTGGATTGCGAGGGGGCCAGTCTCACACTGGACTTTTGTCTTGGATGAGGGGCATGGCTCCAGTCTGTGCATGGTGGACAGGACCGGGTGGCAGGCTTCGGTTCAGGGAGCCTGTGCATTCTCGAAGCCTGGGGAGCCGAGGAAGAAGGCATGGCCTCTGCTGAAGAGCTGTAACTTTAAATTGCATCTTGTTTCTCCTCTTCCCTGAGTGTTTGGTGGGGCACAGACTTTGAAGCTGAAACATTTCTCCCCTCCCGATTTTGAAGACGTTGCTTCACCGTTGACGTTTTGCCAGTGATGCTGTCATGAACTTTGAGTCTTGACCTTTAGGTAAAGCGTGTCCTCCCCACCCTTCTCTCCTTTTGGTGCTGTTAGGATTGTCTTTCTCTCCAGGGTGGAAAATTCTGTGACTGTTTATGATGGTGTATTAGACTGCTTCTGCTACTACACAAAAGGAACAGAAGTTTATTTAGCTCACAGTTCCAGAGGCTGAAAGGCCATGGCACCGGCATCAGTGTGGCTCTGGTGAGGACTTGTGCCAGATTCCGTCACAGCAGTGGGAGAGAGTGAGAGAGCGAGCGATCCCAGGGAAGACAGGAAGCCAGGGCGGGATTCAGGATCAGGGTTGCTCTTTTATAGAACTTGTTCCCACCAGCACTAACTCAGGGCTCCCACAAGAACTACATCACTTCCTTCTTTGCCTGCTCCTCCCCAAGACAATGACCTGATGACCTTGCTCCAGGCTTCACCTATGCACAGCCCCCCTCCCACTCCCACACCTTTTCATTGCCATACTGAGCATCCAGCTTCCAGCACTTGGATCCCCAGGTTACAAGCCACATCCACATCACAACATTCAGTGCTGGTTCCCTTAGACATGTAGTGTAGAGTGCATGGTAAATCCTTCTAAAAGCTCAAGGCTTCCAGATCTGGGAAATTTTTAAAAATTATGTTTTGATGATTTTTCTCATCTAATTTTCTCTCAAAATCTTACATTTCATATTTTGAATTCCACTCCTGATTTCTCTAATTTCCCTTCTTTCCCATAATTAAGCATGTTTCTCCAAATCCTATTTTTCTAAACTTTTCCTTGAATATCCATTTTAATTTTTATGTATTCAATTTCCAGTATCTTTTTGTTTAAACTTTTCTTTTAATTATATTTTCCATTAACTTTTTTTAAAAAAGGTTTATTTATTGATTTGAAAGGCAGAGTTAGAGAGAGAGAGAGAGAGAGAGAGAGAGAGAAATATCTTCCTACTGCTGGTTCATTTCCAAATTGGCTGCAATGTCTCTGGGGCTGGGTCAGGGCAAAGCAAGGACTCCCTCTTCCATAGGGGTGTAGGTGCCCAAGTACTTGCAACATCTTCCCCTCGTTTCCCAGGCACATTAGCAGGGAGTTGGATCAGAAGTAGAGTAGCCACAACTCAAACTGACGCCCACATGGTATATGCTCGCATTGCAAGTGGAAGCTTAATCCCACTGTGCCACAATGTTGGCACCAAGACTATTTCTTTTTAAAAATGTATATGTGTATTCCTTTCTTTTTATGGTTTATTTTATTTATTTGAAAGATAGAGTCACAGAGAAAGGGAGACACAGAGAGGAAGAGATCTTCAATCCACTGGTTTAGTCCCCAAATGGCTACAATGACAGGGCTAAGCCAGGCTGAAGCCAGGAATCAGGAGCTCCATCCAGGTCTCCCACGTAAGTGGCAGGAGTCAAAGCATTTGGACCATCTTCTCTTTCTTCCTCAAGATTGTTAACAGGTGCTTGACTGGAAACAGAACAGCCCAGACTTTAACTGGCACTACAATATGGATGCAGAATTGTAGGCAGTGGCTTGACCTGTTGCACCACAATTCCAACCCTGAGAACACATCTTTTTACAGGATTTTCATTGCAGCATCTTTTAACAAATATCTTTCTGAAAATATTGTTAATGAGAGATTACTTTTGTTTCTGTTTCCTTTATAGTGACTGTTTTCTGTTGCTTTGTTTTGACTTCTGCCTACGTTCTGATAGAATTGTACTGATACCTGGTGCTGCCTGCCTGTCTGGCCTTGTGGAAGAGCTGCTTGGGGCTTCGTGGTCATGGGCAATCCTTGATTGCTAGGGACTCCACCAAAGGTAAGCAATCCCCGCTGCCAATGCCTTTAATTTTTTTTTTTAACTTTGATTGGTTGTGTTTTAAAAGGAGATTCTTAGGATTTCTTATTTTTGGGGTTTAAACATGGTACTCATCCCCTGGAAACCAGTGTGGGACAGATGCTTAGGAGTATCAATCTTCATTCGGCAACTTTTAACTTACTCCCCTAGTTTCAGTCTTTTCCCTGTGTATTCAACTAAGCCTTATGTTCCCAGTCAGAAAATCTCTGTCTTATATTCTCCTCAAAGGAAATTTCCCCCACTGGCCTTTTTGAAAAAGGGAGTGGTCCAGGACTCATTATTCTTTCATTTATGTGTTTAGTTATGCATCTGAAAGACAAGAAGAGAGAGAGAGAGAGAGACAGAGAGAGACAGAGAGAAAGAGAGACAGAGAGAGAGAGAGAGAGAGAGAGAGAGAGAGAAAGAGAGAGAGAGAGAGAGAAAGGGTTGAATCTGCTCTGCTTTGGTTCATTCCCAAAGGCCCACAGTAGCTAGAGCCAGAACATGCCAAAATTAGGAAGCAGGAGCTCTGTCCAGGTCTGCCATGGGGTGTTGGGGACCCAATGGCTTTGAGCCGTCACCTGCTCTCTCCCAGCATGCACATCAGCGGGAAGCTGAAATTGGAAGCAGAGCTGGGACAAGAACCAGGGACTATGCTATGGGATGTGTGCATCCCAAGCAGTGGTTTGACTGCTGCACCAAATGTCCACCCCCCATTTCTTAACATTATTCTCAACCAATTCTTCCACTTTGAGCCTTTTGTGTGCACTCATTTCAAAAAGTACCTGAGGCTACCAAGTCTCAGCTTTCCAGAGATATCCACCATGGTCACCAGAATCGTTCTCAGATTGCCCCATTTTTTTAGGGTTGGGGGATATATTTTCCTAGGGTCTGCCAGGTCAGTTCCAATGTCTCAACCACTTCTCAGTTTCCATTTATTTGTTTGGTTATTTGGCTTTTCACTTTTGTCTCATTCAGTTTGTTTTGATGGGTTAAAGCATTTTTATTTAATTTCCTTTGCCCTATATTTACTGGGGCTTTGGGAATGAGTTGCTGTTAATCAGAAATCAATGTATATTCCAGCCACCATCTTCAACTGGAATATAATGCAAGTTTTTTTTGTTAAAAGTTACAAATGTGTTTAAAGAAATATCCCCACATAATCTCATTGCTTTTAATCCTTTGACAAAAGAAAAAAATATTTGATAATCCATATAATCCTCACACCTAAAATTGGGCCAATTTTCTTGGTAATGGGAGTGGAATGAAAAAAGTTTGCCTGTGGTTATAGGGAAAATTCTGCAGGTAAGAGTGCTGCCCATTGTAGCAAGCAGGTGCGATATGTTAGTTTCCTTCAATTGCTGTAAGAAATGATCAATAATGTGGTCCACTTGGTGGCCTTAAACAACAGAAAATTATTCTTTCAGTTCTGGGAGCAGAAAATTCCGGAAGCAATCTGTGTCACTGGGCCAACAACAGGGTGTCAGCAGGATCACATTCTTTCCAGGGGACATGGGGGAGACTCCATTCCTGATCTCTTAGAATTTCCAGTGGCTTCTGCCTAGATTCCTCCAACCCCTATCTCTATAACCACATTGCTTTCTCTTCTCTCTCTGTTAAATCTCTGTGTCTTTCTTATCATAAGAGGATGATTATGGTTGTATTTGGAGCACATGTGGATCGTCTACTCATTTCAAGATCCTTAATGTCGTCTGCAAAGTCTTTGCCATGCAAGATGACACTTGCTGGCTCTAAGCAATACAGCTTCATGGGGCCAGCCCTGTGGAGTAGCAGGCTGAGTCTCCTCCTGCAGTGCCGGCATCCCATGTGGGTGCCAGTTCATGTCTGCCTACTGTTCTTCCAATCCAGCTCTATGCCTATGGCCTGGGAAAGCAGTGGAAGATGGTCTAAGTGTTTGGGACCCTGCACCCATGTGGGAGATCTGGAAGACTGCTCCTGGCTCCTGGCTTTGGATAGGCCCAGCTCTGGCTGTTGTGGCCATTTTGGGAGTGAACCAACAGATGGAAGACCTCTCTCTGCCTCTCCCTCTCTCTATCTGTAACTCTGCCTCTCAAATAAATGAATAAATTTTTTACAAAAAGGAAGTATAACTTTGTATATTCAGGGGCTATTACTAAGCCTTCTATAGTCCACACTCTGTCTTCTAAATGTTCATGTCCATTGACAAGCAAGACACACTCACCTCATCCCAGCATGCCCAAAAGTCTCAACCCAAGGCAGCAGCGACCTGAAGCCCAGAGTTACATCTAGATCATTATTATCTCAAAAGCCCCAAATCTTGTGGTATCTATATCATCTGAATCAGGAATGGGTGAGACTCTGGGTTTGTTCTATCCCAGGGAAAAATTGATTCTGTGGCTCTGTGAACAAGCAAACAGGTTATCTGCTTCCTAAACACAATGGTGGACAAATACACGGTGGTAACAGTTATAGACATTCTCACTCCAGAAAGTGCCAAGTGGAAGGACAAAGGGGGCCACTGGTCCAAATTTCAAAATCTGAAAGGACAAATTACAATAGGCTTTAAACCTGATAAGAATTCTCTGTGGCTCAAGGCTCAGCCTTCTGGGCCTGTGACTAACTCCTTGTTAAATTTTTTTCCTGGACAGATCTAGAGAACAAATGATCAAGAACTTTTCATTCTGATTTTCTCATGCACTGGAATTCACAGCCTAGTGGACTAACAGAATTCAGGAAAATCTCTCCATCTTTGAATTATTTTTTAAATTCAGTATCTGCTTAACAATTCTAGAGATGCAGTGTTCCCGTCATTGAATTATTAGATGTTTACTGAGCTCATTCTCTGTGTCATGCAGGGGCGATTGTATGATGGGTCTTAGGACTCAGTAAGGATGATGAGGGGGAATCACACAATGAAAAAAAAAAAAACAAGCAACAAATAGCTTTATATTCTGATAAATATTTTGAAAGAAAATAGGGTAGCATAATAGAGTATTGCGAGGAGTATTTATTTAGATTGAGTGATGAATAAAAGCTTATCTGATGTAAGAACTTGAGACATGAGAGATAAGAAATAACCATTGACCAGAACATAGGGGAGAATCATCTTGCAAATGGAAGGGTCACCAAGTGAAATATCTTAGAGTTCTCTGGGAAGGGATAGAGTCAGTACAAATGAAGACCAGTAGGCGACATGGAGAGTGATACAAAATGAGGTCAAAGGGAGAAGCGTGAGAAAGCAAAGTATGAAGTTTAGCTTTATTGTAAATTCAGTTGGAAGCCACTGGAGCTTTTTAAAGAATGAAGTGATATCATCTCATTTACATTTTAGAAAATCACTCTGCTTGCTTTTTTTTTTTTGTTTTTTTGACAGGCAGAGTGGACAGTGAGAGAGAGACAGAGAGAAAGGTCTTCCTTTGCCGTTGGTTCACCCTCCAATGGCTGCCGCGGACAGTGCGCTGTGGCCGGCGCACCGCGCTCATCCGATGGCAGGAGCCAGGAGCCAGGTGCTTTTCCTGGTCTCCCCATGGGGTGCAGGGCCCAAGCACCTGGGCCATCCTCCACTGCACTCCTGGGCCACAGCAGAGGGCTGGCCTGGAAGAGGGGCAACCGGGACAGAATCCGGTGCCCCGACCGGGACTAGAACCCGGTGTGCCGGTGCCGCAAGGCGGAGGATTAGCCTGTTGAGCCACGGCGCCGGCCACTCTGCTTGCTTTAAGAGGTTAAACAATGATAAGTTTTTTAAAAATATTTGATTGATTTATTGAAGGCAGAGTTACAAAAAGAGGGAGAGAGAGAGAAAGGTCTTCCATGCACTGGTTCACTCCCCAAATGGCCACTATGGCTACAGCTGGGCCAATTTGAAACCAAGAGGAAGGAGCTTCTTCCGGGCCTCCCATGTGGGTGCAGGGGCCCAAGGACTTGGGCCATCTTCTACTGCTTTTCCAGGCCATAGCAGAGAGCTGGATTGGAATAGAAAAAGCTGGTACTAGAACTGGCACCCATATGGAATGCTGGCACCACAGGCAGAGGCTTAGCCTACTGTGCCACAGCACCAGCTCGAAGATAGTATTTTTTTTTTTTTGATGGGCAGAGTTAGACAGGGAGAGAAAGAGAGACAGACAGAGAGTTATAGACAGTGAGAGAGATACAGAGAGAAAAGTCTTCCTTCTGTTGTTTCATTCCCCTAATGGCTGGCGCTGCACGGATCCGAAGTCAGGAGCCGGGTGCTTCCTCCCGGTCTCTCATGCAGGTGCAGGGACCCAAGCACTTAGGCCATCCCCTACTGCCCTCCCGGGCCACAGCAGAGAGCTGGACTGGAAGAGGAGCAACCAGGACTAGTACCCGGCACCCCAACTGGGACTAGAACCCAGGGTGCCAGCACAGCAGGCAGAGGATTAGCCAAGTGAGCCATAGTGCTGGCCTCAAAGATAGCATTTTGAAATGACTGGGCAGCCCCTCATCACAACTTGGCATAGGGTGATCATAATGTTAAGCAAGAGTGGAGAGATTCAACACGGATTTCAAGGGTGAAACCATTCCATTAAGAATTGCTGAGAGACCAGACTTGGGGACCAAGGAGAAGCATGGAATCCAAGGTCATGTGTAGGTTTTGGCTTTGAGTAATTGAAGGGATTGTGATATAGGATTTTTGGAATGGGATGTAGAGTTCTCCTTTGGGACAACTTGGATGGAATGTCAAGGTGTTTTGAGGGAGATGAAAGCCATAGGCTTATTTATTTATTTGTTGCATTTAAAATATTTATTAGAGATTTAAAAGAAGATGCTGGATAAATAGGATAGATGAGTCCGGGGATCAGGACTGGCAATATAAATTTCAAGTCAACATGTAGATATTCAACACACAGAGTCATGAAACTAGAAGAGATGAACCAGAGGGGAAAACGTGACTAGAGAACATATACTCCAGAGAGAACACCAGGCCCTCGAATGCTTGGAGGATAAAGAGAGGAGAATGAAGACAGGAGACAGCAAGGAGGTACGAGGAAAGCCATGGACACAGTGACATGGGAAGGAGGTAATTTCAGAAGGAAGTTATTGTAGCTACAGAAATTCTCAGAATTAAAACAACATCTGACTTTGTATTACTTCTACATAGTCTCAGATCTTAATTCTTGAAAACATACAAAAACAAGTAAAGGGGGATTTTACATAAATATTTTAGAGTAAATGTCTTGTTCTTGGTTTAAATCCTGGAGCACCACTTACCCATTGGCCTCTGTGAGCTTCATTTCTCTTACTTCTTGAATGAAGTAGTGACATTTGCTTGGCAGGATTAACATGAAACTTAGTAAAAATGCTCACCACACACCTAGCATATACTATATTCTTAATAAATTGAAGTAAGTCTTGGGTTGATTTTTCTTCTATGATTATCTCATCTATAGCTGAAGATAACCTCATCTTCTTTGTGAAGCTTAGATTATCTAAACTACTATTTATGTCCCATCCTTTCCTCCACTGGGTCAGTTTTCCAGATCTCAAATAATTCTAAGGCAAACAAGAGATGTTATATAGGCAATACCTTTCTATAAATATAATGGGTTGGACCATCTTGTAAAGTAGGGAGCTACTTTGGGAAAATAAAGTGGTCAAGAGAACATGTTTTTGAGTCCCATTATGTGAGATTTAATTCCATTTCTACTACTTGAAAGCTATGTGGATTTCAACAATTTATTTAAGCCTTCTTTGTGTCATTTTGCCATTTGTACGATGGAGGGAACTGGGTTGTTAAAAGGTTTGCATGAATTGAAATGGGTACAAGGCTTAGAAGAGTGCCATGTGTTCAATATTGAGTAGGCATTCATTAATGTGAGCTGCTATCTAAATTCAGGATTCCAGGCAGATGGCTGGATGGCCTCCTATCCAGAATGCAGTGCCAGGGATTTGTGCCTCAAAGAGGTGGGTGAGATGACTTCTGAGCTCCCTTCTGGATTTGACATTTTAGGATTTGATAGCTAGTGGGACTCAGTGAGTTTGGGGGTGGGTTATTTCCAAAGATGAAAGGGGACAGAGTGTCCTTGACTCAAAGGAAGCTAAAACTTATTCAGGAATATATGAAATGGATTAAAAATTAAAAAAAAATTCAATATTGAATAATGCTTTCCTCTTTTTAAATGTCAAAACTTCAGCTGCTTTTCTGGCTATGTTTCCTATTTGGATTTTAAATTTTTCTTCGATAATTCATCCTCAATACTGAAGCAGCATGGTATAGAGAAAAGATAATGGATTCAGAGTAAATTCAACCTTCAATCCTTTACTTCAGCAGAATCGCTGAATGTCTGTGACCTTCAGTTTCTGTAATTTAAAAAGAGATAATAGGTAATAGATGTCTTGCATGGTTATTGTGAGAAACAAATATGAGAGCTTTTCTATAATTACCAAAGGGAAGATAGCTGGGGTGAATCATGTTGATGTAGAAGATATTTTGGGAAACTCAACAATTTGATCTTCCCTTTATTTTTAATAATTGCATATTTATTAGAAATGTTAAGTATATAACATCTAACATTCAATCTGTGTTTCATTAAACTTGTTTACCTAAAAAGATATTGTACACGAAATTCTCATCGGAGCAAAAATCATGTTATCTTTCTTTAGTTTCCCTGCTGGACTGCAACCCCTAACACTGCTTGTTCCTATTTCCTGCCAGATTCCAAAAATATCAATGCAGATGGCTCTTTTTGAAACCGAGGAAAGCAAATCTAGATATTTGCAGTAATGGGTCTTGTTATTAGAGGATATTTATAATCCTATGGAAACTAGATCTTATTTGAATCAATAGGAAAGAGTAGTTTCTACAAGTTCTAAAAATACTTCTCAGAAATAATGCTCTTCCCAGACCCCTAACGCTGAGTCAGGTGCACCTCACCTCTCCTTTTAACAGGATACTGATGGTTCCCTTTAGGCCAATGGGAAAATTAGTTAGTGCCAAGATATTTTTAACTGGTCTGAACAAACACATCTTCATTTGCATTCAGCACGATGTAACCCTAGCAACAGCGTGTATTTTTGGACTCCTTCTCATTTAATGCAAATGAAGCTCCACTGATACCCCCGGAATCTGATGACAGAATTCAACGTGACCAATTCACGTGTCTGAAGCTTCCAAGTTCCCAACCAGCAGCACTGGATGCCGATTTACTGTTGCCAGTATGAATCAGTGTAGCCCCAACTGAGTCATTTTGTAGCACTAGTTGTCATGTTTACTTTCAAGTCCCATTCAACTGTCACTCCAGTTAAACATGGCCTGAGGTGTGGCAGAAGCTGTCCGTTGCTGTGTCAAGAGTTTAGGCCTAACCTGTGACAGAGAATTAAATACATAACTGGGCTCCTTCTGAACTGTGACCTGAGTGTGGTTGCTTGCCATCTCCCAGCCACAGTGTCTTCTGGAAAACAGGAGGCAAACATGAATTCCACAATTTTCCTCCTTTCTAAAGTTGCAAATATTAAATCAAATGTCTAAAATAATTTTTTGAGTTTATTATTACTTCTAATTGTAGATATTCTATACTTACAGGGTACATAGTGATGTTGTAATCCAAGCTTACATTATGGAATGGTCCAATCAAGCTAATGAACAAATGTTTCAGCTCACATGTTGATCATTTTTGTCGTAGAGAAAACATTGAGAATCTACTTATTTAGCCTTTGTAAAACAGCAAGGAGGACATCAGTTCGTGGGCATGCTTTCACACTTTGACCTTTCATAGTGTCAGCCATGATGATTGTTACAAAAAAAAATGGGTAGTGCTCTGTACTGTGACAATGTTTCTTGTATAGAGCTGGCATTGAGAATAGAGGAGCTTGGCCTTGCTGAGCACTGGCCTCTCTAACCTCTGTAAGTACTTGGTTTACATTGCTGTGCTTGAGCAATTTAAAGATGTATTGATGAGCAAGAAATTCTCATTTTCCACTGAAAATAGAGCAGCAAGAAACCTGAGTGACAGAGGACTTTGTTGGCCCTGATTGGATAGTTGCTCCTCTGGCCTAACTCCCAGCCTTTTACTTCCCAGGGTTATTACCAGCTCTTTTTCAACCTATTTAACCATTGTGTGCTGATTGTATGGTAAGCAGTCATCAAGGTTTCTGTTCACAGGGTCTTACTTGGTTAAACTGCCCCATAAACCATGGATTAGGCCACAGGACTCAGGAGCAGAAATTTGAATATGTGTGAGAATCTACATGTGTGTATGTATGTGTGAATATGGGCATGGGTAATCCCCTGTGTGTGTTTTCCTGGGTCTATATTTTTTAGTCTGTGCTTGTGACTTTGAGAACTAGGTTTGGTAGTGTGTTCATATGATTGTGTTAGTAGATTTTGGCATATGCAGTTTCTGTGTACTTTTTGTTGTGTGGGAGGAAGGGAGAAGCTGAGGATTAGATCATTCGTCCATTCACTCAAGAAATATTCACTTGGGGGATGAGTGGATAAGAACTAGGCATTGAGTCTGTGTGATCCTTGGTTCAACCAATAGAGGGATCATGACAAAAGACAGAGGGACAAAAGACAGTGGAGGCCACTCCACTGTGTGCTTTGAGCAACACTGTACCTAAGTCCTCTGTAGAGGTTCAAGGGCAGTGAAGTCCCAAATTATTCTAGATCATGCAAATGAAGCCATTGCGTATGGAGAGCTCCATCTTGTCTTTCTGTCTTCTACTCTGCTACTGTTCTTTGAATGTCATGTCCCTTCCTAGGGTCCTACTTTGCCATAATAACAAAGGCTCGAATATAATGTGTTCCTTCTAATGCAGTTCCAGAGGCATGACCCTGTCTAATTGGTTAAGTCTCTGTTCCTCCCAGGGAAGACCCTAGGATGCTTACAAAGGTGTAGGACACTGTTCAAGTCACTTCACATTGTGTTTTTAAAATTGAAGCTCTCAGGAACATTGCTATAAACACAATGGTCACCAAAGTGGCACTTTTAAGTGTTCTAGAGAATAGAAACAAAGCTCACATCTCCACGTGCATCAATCGGAGAATTAGGCAGAGAGAGTACCTTCATGCTT
This sequence comes from Sylvilagus floridanus, assembly GCA_949820135.1. Lineage (NCBI taxonomy): Eukaryota > Metazoa > Chordata > Mammalia > Lagomorpha > Leporidae > Sylvilagus > Sylvilagus floridanus. The sequence goes on from OX463245.1 coordinate 1,641,746, forward strand.
CTTTGGGCAGGAGAATGAGGGCAGCACATCCCAGAAAGAATACGTGTTGCCCTGTGAAAACTGTGATAGGGACCTAGGCTCCCAGTTCAAGGACTTTCAAATACTCCATGTCCATGAAGAACCCTTGATATTTCTGTCAAAAAGCTCTGAGCCTTGATGGCTCCTGATCTGCCTCTGTGCATGCCCAGAGCACTTCTGATTTGGCTCCTGGACACATCCTGCAGCATTTCACAGCTTCTCAGACATTGCACCAGCACTTAATCTTGTGTCTGATGGTTACATGCACCACATGAAACAAGGATTACAGCTCTTCTACAGATAGAAAAATTGAGAGGTGGGTAATAAGGCCAAAACCAGAACTGAAGTCTACCTTCCTGGCCTCTCCTGACTTGAGTGTGTGAATTTTTCACAAGCCAACTCCCTACAGACAAGGCTAGCCCTTGTTCCTAGGTGTCTTCTCACCACTGAGCATTGGGGCCTTGGTTTGTGTCCAGCCTTGATTTTCACATGACTCAGACTCTCAAATTGGATCAAAAAGCTCATTGGGGATTTGCTCAGGATCAATACCTGTGGAGGAGTGAAGACAGCAGGACTGAGCAGTGGGAGAAGTGCAATGTTATTGCACCTGATGCCACGGCAGCTCTGGAGCTGGGATGGCATCTGAGGGCTGGATTAAAATGAGGATTGAGTTCCATGCCTTTTCATGCTGTTATTGACCAATCACTGGATGTGAGCTGCCTTCAGGGAAGAGTATGATCTTGGGCAATGTGATTCTCTTCAAGGAAGTACAATTCAGGGATTCAGGGAGAGGAACTCGATCAAGTTCAGAGGAACTCAGAGTCCTATGCTACTGGCAGTTGGGGAAATGAATGACTCACACCTACAAAGGGGATCTGGGTGACACACTACAGAGCAGCCAGCTAAGAGTTGTGAAATTGTTCTTTGCAGCGAGCTTCCCTGTTCTCTTTTCAGTGAACTCTCTGCTTTTCCTACATTAGCAGCCATAGATTTTTGGCCATTTCCACCTTCTATGCTCTACTTCCTGTTGTGATTGTGTTCTAAATGCCACTGCTGGGTGTGTGTGTGCATGTGACCATTTGTGTTCATGAGTAGAGGGGCTATACCTGAGGGCATGTGCACAGATATGTGTGCCTGCACGTGAACGTATTTCTCACCAATGTCTATTGAGGCTTATGCCTCTGTTCATCTCTCAGGCAAAGAATTCCGTTTTTCACGCTGCCTGGCTTTCCATGTACAGCAGTGACAAGGTGCAAAGGTCATTAAAGGCTGGCTCTGCTCTGTTTCTGTGCTCAGAGCACCTCCAGGTCCCATGCTTGTGTCCTTGAGGAGCTGCCCAATGCTTACGAGAACAGAGCTTCACCCAATGGGAGGGAGACTCTAGGCTCAGCATGTCAAGGCTCCTGTGGGACCTCTCACAGGAGAGGACCCCACTGGGGCTGGGGGCTGCTTTGTACAGCCAGGAATTCCCAGATGGATGCTGAGGTTGAGGCCTGTTTTGAAACAGTGGCTCCATTCTCCTCAAGGGGTCAGAGGTCAAGCTGCAGCAAGTTTGCTACTACACCCTGCAAGCCCCTGAATTCAGACTCTTTGGGACTTAATGAGCCAGGTCATGGGGCGTGACAATCCCTTCCTAAAGTGTTTTCTCATTGGATGGGCGCCGTCCATGTTACAGAGATCATGCAGAGTGCATGGTGTGAAAGGTCTTTTCCCCCAGGAGTTTACCCTTGGCATGGCCTGCACTTAGCATGATCTTCCTTTCTTTTTTGTTTCTAAGATTTATTTATTTATTTGAGAGGCAGAGTTACAGAGAGAGGAAGAGACAGAGAGATAGAGATCTTCCATCCACTAGCTCACTTCCCAAATGGCCTCAATGGCCAGAGTTGGGCCAATTCGAAGCCAGGAGCCAGGAGCTTCTTCCAGGTCTCCCATGTGGGTGCAGAGGCCCAAGCACTTGGACCATCTTTCACTGCCTTCTCAGGTGCATTAGCAGGGAGCTGGACCAGAAATGGAACAGTAGGGACTCGAACCGGTACCCATTTGGGATGCTGGTCCTGCAGGCTGAGGCTTAACCTATGATGCCATAGTGCCAGCCCTAGCACTTTGAAATTGTTAATCAGAGGTTGGTTCTACCATCAGCTGGACCACAAGTCTGAGGAATTTGTCTGCTCTCTGTGGCTGCTTTCCAGGCTCTTGGGCAACAGGGTGGAGGATGTTGATGTGCACTTGGACTATGTCAGAATGTCCAGAAAGAACCTCTGGCTCCTCCAACCTGAAACTCCTCCCTCACGACTTTAGCTACAGATCCCTGCTGTTGATGCCGGAGTTCCTATTAGCAGATGACAAGGCAGCTTGGACATAGAGCATGCCATTGAGGGAGCATACGACACAGTGTCCGAGATGCGGCCCTTCCTGGTGATGATGGAAGGAGGGAGACGCGGCATGGGCCCCTGAATCTGAGAAGGCTATGGCGTGGGACAGAACCAGCTTCTGGGAGTAGCATCAAGAATAGTGTGATGGAGTTCACCAAGTTGTCAACATCATCCCAATCTGGCTAGCATGTGACCTTTAGAAGGTCAGAGAGAACAGTGACCTAATTCCACAGATAGACCTGTGCATGGACCGGCACTGACTGTGGGCCCTCTGGGCTTTATCTTACATCATGCTCACAGCAGTGCAATACAGTAGGCGTGTCCTCCAAGTTCCTATGAGGAAGCTGGCCAGGAAAGACAATAGGATGCTCACTTGAGAAACGACTCTCTTCTCTCGGAGCTCAACACAGCTTTCCAAAGCAGATAACATTGGAGAAGGGGTTAGGAAGTGGGTTAGGAGTTGCACAAATAGGCCTTTGTCCCAGCCTTGCTCCATGCTAGGGAGTTCCCAGTGGATGAAGGGTACCTGTGAATGTTAAGGTCCCCAGGGGACTGCATTGTAAGCCATCATCCTCATCACTGGATGGATCAATAAAGAGAGAGACTTTTAGAAGCAAGAGCAGGCAGAGCAACAAAGCTGCTTTGAAAATTGTAAAGGAGGAGGAAAGACTAAAGCAAAGATAAAGCGATGCATGCTCTTTGAAAACAAAAGGCGATTTTGTTTTATGGAGCTCTTGTTTTTCCCCTTGCCCTGAATCACAAGCCTCATCAAATGGGATAGAGACAGAATGCAACTTGGAGTGGTTGTGAATCCTTGAGAGAAGCACTGATTTGGCTTTCACAAAGAAGCCTGGGAGTCAGCTGTAGCTTGCTGGTAAGAGCCCTAGGCTCAGGCTACTGCCTTGTGTCTGTTCCCCAACTACTCTGTGAGTTTGCTCTATATCCTTGGAGGAGCCAGGGGGTCCCTTGACAAAATCATAAACTGAAAGTTTCCTTTAAATTCTGACCCTCCATGGATCTGCTTTATTCCCACTTAAATTATTTTTTTTCTAAATTTTTGATTAACATGTAATTCTTTTTTCCTTAAATTATTTTATTTTTTTAAAACATGGATCTATTTTTAACAAAAAAAAAAATCACACTTACTCCCACTCTATGGGCTTGCCAAAAGGACATTTGTAGCTACACAAGCTTCCCAGAATCAGAAAGAAATAGCATTTGTGATCTGTCAGCTCATCAGAAATGACTGGCAACCAGGGGCTTCCAAGCCCATCCCCAAAACCTGCTTCAGGATGGGAGCAGGAGCCAGGCTGAGCTGGCGGCTTCTGGGAGCTGCTGCCTCTCTCTGCTGCGTTCCTGCTGACTATGTCGTGTGTTCTCAGGAACAGAAATAGAACCCGTCTGTCACACGGCAAGTGCACTCCTGGGAGGGTGGAGTGTGTGAGCATGTGTGTATTTTATTTTTTTTTTTAATTTAAATTGTTTCAAGATAATTCTTTGTCAAAGAAGTAATTTTGGTGGATGGGGTAAGCGACCCTGGAAAGCTGTCAGCTCACATCTGGACAAGTCACTCACGACAGCACCTCCTTGTTCCCAACCACGGGCAGCGCCAAGATTGCCCCGCACATACCCTGCAGCGGTGCTGTGAGGGCCACGCTCGGGGCGTGGAGACCTTTTTTGGGGGGAAACTGCTGCAATGCAAAGTGTTGCTGGGTGACAGGGACGTGCTAGCTGCCTTCTCGGGATCCTAGATTCAGGAGTCCCACAAGCTACGCTAAGCCAGGAGCTCTGAGCTCATGTGGTCCTTAGATCAGATGCCACTGGTGCTGAGGGCACCCTTTCCACTGTCTGCTTGGAGCAGGAATGTCCTCCAACACCACCCTGACCAGGGCCATCCAACCGCCAAATTTACCATCTGAAGGCAACCAGCAACTTAAGAACCTCATGATGGGAGGTAGAACAAGGAGACTGGGTTCAAGCCCAAACTCTCTCCTCCACGAATCATCGGCAGCACCTCGATGGATGCTTACACTTTTTTTATTTATTTGAAAAGCAGAGAGAGAAAGAGATAGAGGGAGACAGAGACAGATACATAGATTCACAGATGACAATCTTTTATCCACTGGTTCACTCCCAAATGCCTGCAACAGCCTGGACTTGATCAATGTCAGAAGCCTGGAACTCAATCCAGAACTACAATGTGGGTGGTAGGGATGCAAGTACTTGAGCTATTACCTCTCAGCATACACATTAGCAGGGAGCTGGAATTGGGAGAAGAGCCAGGGATCAAAGTTAGGCACTTCAATGTACAATGTGAGCATCCTAAATAGCATCTTAAGTGCTGCACCAAATGTTTCGTACATGTGGGTGGAGATTTTAGACTGCTCTGTGTGTCAGTGTCACTTGGGGATCAGGAAAGCATTTGTCTTTCTGAACTGGTGGGGGTCTGAATTCCAAATTGTTTTAAGCAACGTGGGCTGGCTAAGGGCCTGTGGTCTGGGCTGAATAAGGGCCCACAGGTGCTCTGTGTATAGAATGGTGCCAGACCTCTGCAGCTGAGGGCAAGTCATGTTTGCATAACCACTTCTGGGCAACAAACTAGGATTTTAAGAGCAGGGCATCAGGGACAGAGTGCTAAAACCCATCTTGTTCTCTCTGGGATAAGAAATTATTCAATTAAGGAACATGAGTCAGTGGGAAGACAGCATTTCTCCTTGGAAAACATGGGTGTAATTCTACAATTAGCAGTTCCAGTAAAAGTGGGAGGGCTGCCCTTTGGTAATGTAAGTCACCACCAGTGGGCAGAGATGAACAGCTGTAACTCTGAAGGCTGGGGCCAGAGAAGCTCAGGAACTTCATGGTTTATGTCAAGACCACCTTGGACGCATCTGGGCTTGGCCACAAATCTCTAGTTGAAATCTCCTTTTCTCTTTTTCTTTCATAACCCCCCTACTTCTTCACTGTCTCAGCGATCACCATTTTAAAATTGTATATATATACTTGTGTGTATGTGTGTGTCTACAGTCATATTGCTTAATGATCAGGATGGGGACACATTCTGATTTAAGTTTTGTAGAAACCTCACAGAGTGTAGGTCCACAAATTAAGATGGCTCTTGTGTCAGCAGGTGGAATAATCTTATGGGACTACTGTCATATGGGCTATCTGTCATTCACTGAAATGATAAATTCATTTCACTTTCCTAATGAATATCCTTCATTGGTTTCCTAAGTAAGATTTGCTTAAAGGATTGTCTTAGTTTGAGTTGTCCCCCAAGCAAACTCTGAGATAAAGTCTTGGGTTCAGGCATTTCCCATTGAGGGGCAAGACAACTGAGGCATTATTCACTGGTGCTTGCTCCTCATGGGTAAAGCTTATTTCTGGGAATATGAACTTCCCAGCAAGTCTGTTCTATTCCTCACATAGCCTCTCTCCTTGGAAGAGAGGAGGCTTTCAGATGGAGACATCCATGTGCTCAAAGTCATCACAAGTCATTGGCATGTAAGGCGACTGTCCACCACCTTCTACCTAAGTGGCTTACGACTTCCTGGGGTAAACCTAAGGAATATAAACTGGTTAGTGTGACTTTCACTGCAATAACCATGCAAGTGTACCCTTCATGAGCCTCATATTTTGCTTCTGCATGTGACTCAACATGTCACAGGGGTTTCACTCTTTAAGAAAGGAAAATATGGAGATCACATACAGTTATGGTACCTCCATAGTCATGTGCTTCTAGGAGAAGAAACTACTCTTTCTATAGCAGACTGATCAAGTAGTGAAACTTGGGCTTTCTGATTTTAGTATAAGGTCTAATTCCCTCAATTAATGGACACAAGAAGAAACCAAATGACAATGAAAACACAATTCACAGCCATCAAAACACAACTGTGTGTTTGGCAGGAATTAAGGCTGTGTTCAACTCTCTCCCAAGCATGGACAGAAACACCTTATGAAACCCTATTAGCACCCTAGTTGTCTACACTACAAATTTAAGCGTACTTAAGGGTATTCTTTAGTCTCCTTAATAAAGCTGAACAAAGGACCTGAGCAGATAAATGGGAATTTAACTGGAGTATCTGATGGTGTTTGAAAGCCCTTCCCAAATAGGCACTGTTGTCTCAGCCTCCTGTACTCTTCCCATGCTGGCCCCTCGGCAGAGCCCACTCTTCCCACAGTTGTCCATCACCATGCTTGTGAAACTTCTCTTAGCAGAAAATACAAACTTAACCACTCCACCCCTTATTTCAACATCATACCTTGTAAATACTTCATAATCCTCAAAACCATTATTTTTTCTAAAGCTCATTCTGTTTTTCTGTAAGACAAAGTATTCAATATATTGAGTTTTGAAGCCTAGCATTTTTTTAATCTTTTATAATTTCTGTCTATTATTTTAATAGTATATAACCTAATTTGTAAGATAACATATATCTTTTACTTAAAAATACATCTGTTTCAGATTGGTTGCCAAAAAGTCTTGATTCAAAGGAAATTGCTAGATATTTTGTACATGCCAAGACTGGTGGGACATACCCGTAATTTATTATCCCTGTCCTAGAGAAATTTATTATACTGCTAAAAAGCAGACAGACAAGCCATGGAAATATCTAAAAAATAATTCCACTCAGCAAACCAGCAGAAATTTATGCCAGGGAGAAAGAATTTCACCATGACTTGGGATAATGGCCTTTTTAAAAAGATGTATTTATATATTTGAAAAGGATAATGACAGAGAAAGAGGGAGAGACAGAGAGAGATATTTCATTCCCTAGTTCACTCCCCAAATGACCACAACATCCAGGGCTAGGGCAGGCCAAAGCTGGGAGTCCAGAACTCCATCCAAGTCTCCCATGTGGGCGGTAGGAACCCAAGTACCTGGGTTATCATTTGCTGCCTCCCAGAGCCATTGGCAGGAAGTGGGATTGGAAGCAGAGTAGCAGGGACTTGAACTGGTTCTCTGAAATGTTCCAAGCAACGGTTTAACCAACTATGCCTCAACGCCAGTCCATGGGGTGAAGTTTTAAGTAAATGAAGCTCCTCCTGGAGGAAGAAAGGGATATGATATTTCTGATGGTAGGAGGAAGACTTCCAAAGTTAGAAGAGTAGGGTTGCACAGAACTGCTGTGAGAATAAGCAAAGGGTACAAGAGAGGGAGCTGAGGACCATGCAGAGCTTTCCTGGTCTAGCCTGGAGTGGAGTTGGAGGTGTGGTTGGAAGGGCATGCATTGGACAAAATTTGGATCCAATCAATAGGATTTAATATCTACATGAAGCCAGTGACTCTTTTTAAAAAATTGTTATCATTTTATTTGAAAGACAGAGAGAGAGACAGAGAGATCTTAGAAAGACTGGTTCATTCCCCAAAAGCCTGAAACAGCCAGGGTTGGGTAAGGCCAGCGCCAGGAGCCCAGGACTCAATCCAGGTCTCCCAAGGAGGCTGAGACCCATGTAGCTGAGCCATCACTTTCTGCTTTCCAGAGTAAACTTGAGCAGGAAGCTGAATCAGAAGCAGAGAAGCAGGGACTCCAATTCGGACCAGGCATACTGTGCCACACGCTGGCCCACCAGTAACATTTTAAGACAGAGAAAGACATTAACACACGAGTTTGTGAGGAAGGTCAATGTGGCAGTTGTGAAGATGAGTTGGGAGAAGATGGCAAGCTGGCCAAGAGAGTCCAGAGCAAGGATTGCTGGTGAGGAAGATGTCACAGAGACCTTCAAGACAGTGGGGGATGGAGAGCAAGTGCAAGTTATGTGGCTCTTTGATCCGGACAGTAAGAAAGAGGAAGGAAGCAGTATGACTGGAAGGCTTGATTTCTGATTCCTGGCCAGGAGAATGGGGGCGAGTAGAATAAATTGACCCGAGACGTAGGACTTGTGCAAGCCACATGAATGTGTGTGTGTGTGTTCAGGGCGCAGGGTTTACACTGAGAAGGCTCTGCAGCAGAGGAAACTGCAGAGGTAGTCGGAGCAGGAGTTAAAATCCATGTCTGATCGCAGCTTGATTTCAGACGTACTTACCACTTGAGCCATTCTACAGAGCACACAGGGGCCCTGCCTTCCCAGAGCATCCATAATGCAGCATGGGGATCGCAGGTATGTCCCTGTGTAAAGATGCTGGGGTTAGGAGCACAAGCCAGTCAAGAAGCCCTTCCTTCCTCACTGTCCCTACACACACACGCTTACTGGGGGCCCAGTTTATGCAACTGGAAGTTCGATGTAGCATACGTGACCCCACCATTTCTGTACTCTTTCTTTTCTGCTGACAAGACTACACTACTATAGAATTTTGTATGGAGATGAAAATGCAGCCATTCATAACCTCCACAGACACACGTTCACAGACTGTTTTAAAAACAAGCATCTCTTATGCTCAGTGGCTCTCAAAATATTTTTGCCAGTGGCAGGTGTTTGGCCTAGTAGATAAGGTACTGGTTAAGTTGCATGTGTCCGTATCAGAGCACCCGAGTTTGTCTCAGCTCTGGCTCCTGAGCCCAGCTTCCTGCTACTGAAGACCCTAAGAGGTAGTAGATGAAGACTCAAATAGTTGGGTCCCCACCACCCATGTGGGAGACCTGCATTGAGTTACTGGCTCTGGGTTTTTGTTTGTTTAAGATTTGCTTATTTTTATTTTAAAGGCAGAACTACAGAGAGAGCAAGAAGAAGAGATGGAGAGGGAAATCTTCCATCTGCTGATTCACTCCCCAAATGTCTGCAAGGACCAGGGTTGGACCAGATTAATTCAGGAGCCAGGTCTCCCATATAGGGGCAGGGGCCCAAGTACTTGGGCCATCTTCCTCTGCTTTCCCAGGCCATTAGCAGGGAGCTGGATCTGAAGTGGAGCAGCCGGGTCTTGAACTGGTGCCCATATGGGATGCCGGCATCACAGGCAGAAGCTTAACTCACTATGCCACTGCTCTGACCTTTAACTCTGGGTTTTGACCTGGTCCAGATTTGGCCACTGCAGACATGTGGAAGAGTGAACCTACAGATAAGAACTCTTTTTGTTTTCCTGCCTTTCAGATAATAAAGCTGAATAAAAAATGTCATTCTATCACCCCCGAAGGCATAGAACACTCAGATCAATAACAGAGTTAATTTCTCTGTTTCCAACAGCAGTGGGAGAATGGGAGGAAAGACATCTCTCAGGGTATGAATCAGGTTCTGGGGAAGGCGTTGGGTGAAGCCTTCCATACGGGAGTCCGTGTCTCCTGGTGCAAGCACGGCCTGGGCTCATCTTTCTGCCTAGACTGTTTTTTCTGCCTCTCCTCTTGCTCTTCTAATCCTATACCTAGCCTCGCACCCTTACTTACCCCTCCAGAAGCACTGGTAGTTTCCTCTTCACCTGAAGGACACTCCAGCCTCACCCTACTCAGCACACTATCCCTGCCCTTGCACTCAATCCTTGCTATTGCTGGAGGGTCCACTCTTCGCTGGACTGGGAGCTCCTTGAGAGTAGGCACCACGTTTTATCCTGCTCTGAAGCTCAGCATCTGGCATAGTAGTATAATGCTTGGCAGAGACTTGAGAGTAAACACTAACACAGTGAAAGAATGAATGAAGTGATCTATGATGCTATGACACAATCTACTGCATGCCATGCTGGTTTCCAAGAACTCTTCACACGTTTGGAGCAATCCAACACGCTGGATACCACATCCTTCATCTCATCCTTGCCATCCTGGGAGGTGAACAGGGAATGGAATGTCAATCTCCCTGCTGCACACAAGAAACCGAGAGGCTTGACAGCAAAGCAACATGCCTGAGGCTGACAGCAGCAGAGAGTGATGCTAAGGCCAGTTCCCGGGCACCCTGAGTCCAAGCTTGGGATTTTTCCACTTCACCACATTTTATCTTTTCCAGTCAGCGTGCATTCCATTTGTGCTCTTGGCACTTGGGCAATATTTCTTCTGTCAGAGACAGGTGGGGGATGAATCCCTGACCCTGCTTCTTCTGATCCTTGTGGAAGGAGTCCACTTTCCCTGGCTGCTATTTCTGAGAGTCCCAGTGCTTGACCTCTCATGCCCCGCACTTCCCGGCCCTCTGCCGGAAGATGTGCTGACCCCGTGGCTTTGCAGCCTCCTTCCGAGTCTGGGAGCAAGATTATCTGGCAAGCAGTGTTGGCTGCCATCTTCTTAACACAGAATAGCCAGAAGGTTCACTGTGCTGTTGAATTTTTTCTTTTCCCCTCCTTCTTTTCCATCTCTGTTACTTCATACCACTTCCCAACCACTTCAAGTCCTTCTTGCTTCTTTATTCCTTGAAACACTTTAAAACTCCTCACAGATATGGGAAATTCAATTTATTCACTGTCACTATTTATTTGACATAGTGAAAATAATTGTGCATTTTTTCCTGAAAAATTTTGCTAAAATTCTTGGCTAGAATCCAAAAATCCTGGATTCTAATCATGTTCTCTGAGTCAGAGAAGCCACAGACTCAGTTCTTTCATTGATTGTGTTGCACTCTAATTATTTCTTTTCTTGATTGGCTTTCCTACTAGAATGTGAACAACCAGAGATGGTTCCACTTAGCATGTTCAAGTTAGTACAATTTCCAGCAAATATTGGTTGATTTCATTGGGACACTGAACATTAGAGAGAAGACGAGAAAAAATTAATTGTAGAAAAGGGCCACCCAGAAGTCCTGTTTGTCCATCTGATGATTCCTCAGCAGGGTCAGAAAGAGTGAAGGTGTGACAGTGTGTGTGTGCGTGTGTGTGTGTGTGTGTTTTGAAGGGAAGGTATAAGTCGTTGGCAGAAAGGAAAGGGAGGGAACCATGAATGACAAAAACCCAGAAAATGGATCTTTAGATCAGGATCTGACATGACCAGCGAAAACAGAGTCAAAATTCCTTAGTCACCTCCTCTACCAAGTCAGAAGCCCAGGATCTTAGCACCATTATGTGGCAGTGACGGGGAGTCAAAGGTTCTTCTAACTCATTGGGTGACATAGAAAAGTAGTCCTACATTAACGTGACCTCTAAGTGTACAAGATGGCAGAGAACAGTGAAGGCTGTCACCTGGACTTTGGAGGACGCCAGGAGGTACACAGGTTATTTACCAAGCTCTTTTCTGGGGAGACGAGGGCATACTAGGATTCGCTTGTTTGGGAATTGATTGTTTCATATCAATATTGCCAAAGGAAAAGCTATAAGCTTACAGATGATCAAGACATGAACACATAGGATTGTTGGGCTATGTATAAGAAACACCCATCAGATAGGAAGAGGAAGAATGCGAAATATACATGATGGTTGGAAGTGGAAGAGGGTGACCACATGTGATTATTATAGTTGGGACCAAGATGTATGAAGAAGGCAATTCTGCTCAATTATTTAAAAGCACAAGAGAGGCCAGAAATGACTCCTAGGAGAGCACTCAACTGAGGAGGTGGGTAAGGGTCTGAAAAGATAGAGTGTCTTTACCCACAGGGAGGGGAGCACGGCATTGTCTCCGAAGAATGCTTCACACATCACAGTCCTTTTAGAGAATATAAATAAAAATATACTTTCAAGCTAATACGAATAATGGCATTTATGTAAGAAAATGATGTCAAAGGCTACAGATTCTTAGCCATCCTTGAAATCCATATTTTGTGTGGCTGCCCTCATAAGTATTTTTGGGATTAAGCAGCTGTACATTCATTGACTTACTTTTTCAAAGATTTATTTATTTATTTGGACATCAGAGTTACACAGAAAGAGAGGCAAAGAGAGGCAGAGAGAGAGAGAGAGAGAAAGAGAGAGAAAGAGAGTTCTTCCATCCGATGGTTCACTCCCCAATTAGCTGCAGTGGCTGGAGCTGCGCTGATCTGAAGCCAGGATCCAGGAGCTTCTTCCAGGTCTCCCATGCAGGTGCAGGGGCCCAAGGATTTGGGCCATTTTCTACTGTTATCCCAGGCCATAGCAAAGAACTGGATGGGAAGAGGAGCAGCCGGGACTAGAACTGGACCCATAAGGGATGTTAGCACTTCAAGCCAGGGCGTTAACCCGTTGCGCCAAAGCGCCTGGCGCCTCACTGACTTTTGAATGGCTTTCCCGTAACAATGGCCAAACAGAGACCAAGATGTAGCTCTTCATTCTTCCACAGGAATTTGAGGGCACTTCTGTATCTCAGCTTGGTGAGTCTCAGCTTCTCAGGTGCTTCTATTTTGATCATTATTCCTTATGGATCAGGGAAAATAAAACAGCAAAATTGAAACCTTGTAATTAATAGGAATATCACACCGTGTGAAAACACTGCAAATATTTTCTATAAGTATTGAGGTACCTGTCATAAAACCTCAGGTTTTGTTTGTTTTTCTTAAACTTCAGAAGCAAGTTCTTTCATGCTCCTTAGATGTTAATGATAACAGAGGGGCCTGTTTCCTGTGTGTCTCCTTGCTACAGAGCACTGGGCTCTGCATGTAGCACTCCACTGCTTTCCAGGCCTCAGTCCAAGCTCCTCCTGTCTCCCCAGGGTTTTGCTGTGAGGTGATGCACTATTTGAAGGATCACTGTTTAGTTTTTATATCTCAGGACCCACACTAGAAGGATGCAATGATAAAAATTGGTTCTACATCATCACAACTTTCTCATAACATAAAAGAACTATAAGCATCCCAGTTTAAGTAGATCTGTGACCACCTGTGGCTCAAATGGGATGAAAACTTAGCTCAGAGCATCCTTCAGTGGAACACAATGAGTGTGATTCCTGGGCAGAATGGCTGAAAGAGAAATAAATGGACAGTGCCTCTTTATCTGCCCGGAGAGTGAGAGAGTCTGTAAAGTTGAAACAGACTCTCTCCAGGCTACGGTGTCACGTAAGAGTTCAGCCCAGGTTGGTGGAGCTCTGTGTTTGAGTATGTGCTGGCCTCTGTACTTCCTGCACAGTGAGCCCTGAATCACTGCAAGGCAGACGGTGCCTTAGCTCCTCAAGATGTGCATTCAGCCATTTTCCACCAGAAAGAGTGTGCCTGCTCGCTTTCATCTTCCCTCCTCCCGTTTCTCCTTCCTTTTTTACTTCTCCAAGCTGGTGAGTTCCGAGCCTGGAAAGCAACAGTGACCACAGGATGGATGTTCTGCCTCTCGCTGCCTGCACCATCAGTGTGGACAGCCGCAACCCTAATGCTCCCATGCCTTGACTTTCCTGCTCCAGGCTCACACTCTTTCAAAGCTTCCTGGAGCCCCGGGTTCTAAACTGCCCTGGTGCTAACTCATTGCGACGGATTCCAGGCAATTTCCTTCTCTCTTGGCCATGGTTTCTCCCTTTGAATTTTAGACTTCATTTAAGATCCTGCACTTGACAGCGGCACCGTGTTTGAAGTAAGAGGGTTTCATACAACCGCGATGTTTTCCAGCCGCAGGGGAAGAGGCCTTGCTGTCTTGTTCTTGCTGAAGGGCTGGCGTCCTGTCCACTCATCCAGTAGTCTCCTTGCTCCTCAGGGGACCCCTGCACCCTTGCTGAGTGAGCTTCACTTCCTATCCGCCAGCCCGATGCAAGGCTGGCCAGAGGAAAGATGTATGAGGGCTTCGCTTCCAGTGAATCTCAGCCCTGTCACTCGCATTAAATATTACATCTCAGGCCCTCACCAGGAGGAAGGTTCAAGTCTGCAAAGTGCTGTCCTTGTCGTGACATCAGAGCACCAGCGAGGCTCCCAGTAAGTCCTGGCACCTGCCTCGCCTTCCCGCCAAGCCTCCCTCCCCGCCCTCGGGGCCCTCGGGAGACACATGCTGCCAACAAGCACACCCACTTGTACTTTTCCACCGTGGTACTCTCTGCCTTTGCTACGTGTACTGACCGGATATCGTCCTGGCCACAGTGAATCCCTGGCCCCGTGGCTGATGGAGGGCCACTTCCCGCTGTTTCACCTTGTCACAATCAACATTCAGTTTTCTCCCACTCACTGCATCTTCTTATTTTTTTAAAAAAATTTCAAACCTTGCAATGTGTGCACATTTTACACCATGCACTTCAAATAAAAATGAACACCCAGATACTCATCAACTAGCTTAGTTACCAATCTTTGTGAAACTTCCTTTCCCTTAATCCATTCCCCCACTCACACTCCCAGGGGTCACACTTGTCCTGAATTCTTGAATTATTATTCTGCTGAGTTTGACTACATTTGCATGCATAGTTAAACAACACATGACACAGTTTTGCCTATATTCGAACTTGATATACGTTGCATAAAATGATTTGTATCTCCTGTCTTACTATTTTTGCTCCACATTATATTTGTGATATTCATCCATCATGATGCGTCAGCTCAAAATTCATGAGTTCTTTCCTTGCTATGTAGGATTCTTTTGTATAAATCATCACAATTTATGGAGCTGTTCTAACAGTAGAGGACTTTTTTTGTCCTTATAAAAAGCCCTCGTAAATGCTTTTGGAAATTTCCTCTAGTATTGCAAGTGTCTTTAAAATATATACTTAGAAATGGCAGTGTTTTGTCAAAAATATGCGTATTTCAATCCATAAGACAATGCAAAGTTGTTTCCAAAAGTGATTATACCGACTAATGCTTCCTTCAGTTACATTTGTAAGATCCAAGATTTTGTCTCTCTCTCTTTTTTTTTCCTTTCTTGCCTTCTTTTGGGTTGATTTACATTCATTTCTTATTCTTCAATTGTCTTCAACTACTATGGAAGTTATCCATACATACATTCATATGTAACATGAATTCCAAACTTGATTAATATCTTCAACATTTTCCAAGTAATATGGGAATATTGAAACACATTAACCCTGACCTCTCCGATTCCAAAAACAGTATATTGTCTTGAATTTAAGTTTTTAATTGCTTATTTAGCTATTCAAGTTATACATTATGGCTTTATGAAATATATGTTTTCTTCCTTTTTCATGTATTTAACATTTTCTTTGTTTACTATTCCATCTTTATTTTTTTCTTCTGTAGTTATTACATTTTTTTCCCTAAAAATGGATATAGAAGTATAGGCTGCCAATTATTTTTATCAGAACTTTGAAGATGCAGTTCTGCTGTTAATTATTGCCAGGGGGAAACTCAGATGTAATCTAATTGAATTTATTTATAAATATTCTGGCTTTGTCATATCTAGTATGGATTTCTTCTGGTTTATCATACTTGGGATTTATTAACTTTCTTGAATTTGAGAAATGTTACTTCTCATCAATTATAGAAAATTCTCAGCATTTTTTTCTTTAAATACTGCTTTCAGATCAGTCTTTCCCCTTCACCTTTCGTAAACTTTAGATATGTGTTTTACCTTCTCACTACATTGCCTTCATATGCTTTAAAAAAGATTTATTTATTTATTTATTTGAAAGTCAGAGTTGCAGAGACACAGGGAGAGACAGAAAGAGAGAGAGAGAGAGAGAGTTTCCATCTGCTGGTTCACTCCCCAGATGGCTACAACTGCAGGAGCTGAGCTAGGAGCTTCATCTAGGTACACCATGTAAGTGGCTTCTGCTGCTTTCTCAGGCCATTAGCAGGGAGCTGAGTAGGAAATGAAGCAGTCGGGACACCTGGAAGCATTAATCCAAGAACTTTGGATATAAAAGGATCTCAATATAGCTACAAGCCCCCTTCATCAGTTTTCACAGCTGTAATAATTGGAAACATCTCTCTGTATGGCAATATCTACCTCCTGTCCCCAACAAAAGGATTCTAAACAGTTTATAAGGAAAATGAATATTTTCATGAGCCCCTTTTCTTGTTCCTACTGTGGGGAGATGAAGCAAGAGGAGGTGGCTGCTGGACTGGAGCCCAGGAACTGAGACCACGCTTGTCTCTGCTCTGTCGCTGCTGAGTGCCTGGCAGGTATCCTTGCACCAGTCACTTCTCACTGGAGGTCTCAGTTTCTACTTCTATGCAATGAACAATGTTCTCCAGGTACTGACTGGTTTAGCAAGTGTATGACTCTGTGATTGAGAACATACTTTCTGATTTTACTCTAGGCAAGAATTTATCTCCACCTTTGGAGACTGACAAATTCCCAGGCAGGCATTCAGAACCCTCAGTCCCTCACTAAACGCAATGTAGATGCATCTTTTGAGCCTCATATTAGTTAGTTGCCTATAAATATTAGAAGAACATTATCTACTGGAGATTACTATCCCAGGAGACATACATTTGAAATATTGCATCAAAAACAAAAATGTATCACTTACTACTCATTTTTCCTGTGGATTTGCAGGCATGCTTAGTTCTCTTGGTCTGAAAGGGTTGCTTTAGGAATGTTGCATTTTCACATGGTTGTGTGTGGAGACCAAGCCAGGATGACTTCCTTCCTATCATCATGATCCACAACTGGTTTGTTGATTCTGAGAACCAGGAACAGATGACGCCTGGACACCTGCTATATTTAGACTTTGAGATTGTCCTCTGCTCCCCTCTCTGAGCTCTTGGCAGTAGCTTTAGGGCCACATGGATGAGCTGTAGGACCCTGTTTCCCAGCTCTCTCGTGTTGACACTGTCAGCAGCCTTCCTTTCTCCCCCCAACTTGATCTCTGCAAGGAGTGTGTGCCAGGGCTGGGCTGGGCACCAGGGCAAGTGGAGCTACTGCAGCAGGGTCTCTAGGAGCTCATGGTCTGGGGGAGGGCCAAACAGGGATGCCTTGTGATTTCTAGGGCCTCAAGTATTTTTACCTTTATGAAATCTCTCCCCTATAAAAAGAAAAATTAAAAATTATTACCCCATGCCAGCATACAGATGAAAACAGCCTGGGTTGGATGCATGATTGCAGATATACCATGACAATGTTCAGTTTGATTTTGGGTTTTAACGGTGATTCAAGCATTTCCTTCTGGCCCTAGAAGTATTATGGCTCCAGATATCGTGCCTGATGGAGCACTAGCCTCGGGCATAGAGGAGGGAAAGATTGTGTGGATGGAAGCTGGCAGGTGAGGGGGCAGAGTTGACACTGTGGGCATACAGTGTGCTCTGGGGCCCCGGAGCACAGAGTCTTAGTGCCATGAGGCCTGCATCAGAGAGCAGTGCTGCTCTGCCCAGGGACAGAAATGAAAGATGGAAGTGTGAGCTAAGTGGAGAGGCTGAGCAGGCAGAGATGGATAGGAAGGACCTTTGGGGAAGAACAGGCAAGGTGAGAAATGAAGTGAGACAGGGATCGTGCTGGAGAGGCACACCAGGCCAGACGAGCCCTGTGCTTGTAGGTCCGTTTGCTTTATTTTATTTTTTAAAAAGATTTATTTATCTGAAAAAGTTTACAGAGAGACAGAAGAAAAAGAAGAGACAGAAGGAGGGTAGATGGTGAGAGAGGTAGAGATAGATAGATAGATAGGTATCTTTCAGCTGCAGGTTTACTTCCCAAATGGCTGCAATGGCTAGGACTAGGCCATTCCAAAGCTAGGCGCCAGGAGCTTCTTTTGGGTCTCCCAAGTGAGTGCAGGGGCCTGAGTGCAGGGGCCCAAGGACTTGGGCCATTTGCTGTTTTTCCAGATGCATTAGCAGAGAGCTGGATCAGAAGTAGAGCAGCCAGGAGGTGAACCGATGTTCATATGGGATGCCAGTGTGGCAGGTAGTGGCTTTACCCACAATGGCACAGCACCGGCGTAGGACAGAGCACAGACTTTGTCCTGGATGAGGAGCAGGGAGCCAGCCAGACCTTAAAATGGAGATAATGTATCAGCAGAATGGGAAACTACATGAGCAAATTAAACCAGGCCAGGACCAGTGAGTGTGTGTGCATGTGTGTGAGCACGTGTGTACATGGCGTTGACTCTGGGAGAAGGTAGGGGTGCATTCTGCCCCCTGGAGCTTCTTGGATGGCATAAATGTTCTCGCATGGATCTGAAAGGCTTATCCTGTGACAAAATCAGTTTTAGGAGCACAGGCTGCACAGTGTAGTCTCTCAACTCCTGCGGGCTGGGGGGGGGGGAGGGGAATGACACACTTGAGACATTTTTGCCCTCTGATATCATCTGTGACAATGTCTGGTACTGTTCTCAAGAGAGCAGAGAGAATCGTGTCACATAGGAGCCCCATCTGGTCTACCACCCGCTGCCCCTGCCCCATGGCTCCCAGAGCGGGCTCCACTGCCCTCTACCCTCACGTGCGTGCCTCTGTTCTTCTCTGGAACACCTTTCCTTCCCTGGCTTGTGTGAGAACATCTGCTCGCCTAGGAAGAGCATCCCCAGGATGTGCTGTGAAGCTTCCCTGACCCTTTGCTCCTTTGGGTCACAGCTCTGCCCAGGGCCTCTGCACAAAGTCAGGGACTCTACCTAGGTGACCCCGGGTTTTAGGGCAGCGCCGAACATGCGGAATGCAGGCTAAGCTTGACTTAGCAAACCATTTGTTCCTAAACTCACTTTCATTTTACTGCATTGGACTTGTTACTCTTGATTTTAAGTGATGCATCCCTAATCTGAGGAGCACCAGGGTTTTGAATGTCACGTTGTATTGCAATTTCTTTTAAAGAACGGCTTATTTCTTAATCTCTCATCTTCCAGCATTCTCTCACTTCTTCAGAGGTGATACACATCTCATATTTCAGGAGCCAAAGTCATCACTACCAGTTGCTTTTGTTGTTTGCATGTAAAGTAGTTTCCAATGCACAACTCATGTCGACACGGTCTGTTACAAACTTTTATAACAAAACAAAATGGAATTGTGCATGTGTTTAAGGAGGGTTCAATTTTCCAGCTTGCCTTTTCTGCCCTACACAGAGGAAGGCATTTAGGAGTGAGCTGAATGCCCCTGATTCACAGGAAGAGCCAGGGTGATGCTGTGGCCAGGGCGCTCAGAGGAAACAGGGATGACGGAATACACTCAAGGCCCCATGGTTCAAGGCTCTTCTGTTTGCTGAGGAGGGAGGAGGCTGCAGAAGCCTTGAAAACACTGGCATATGAGCCTGAGTCTGCACGCAGGCAGGTGCCTGCATGCGCAGTGCTGTCCTCTGGTCAGAGCAGGAAGACTGGCTGGGCTCAGGGCAGGAGTCACTGTTGCCATTTCCTGAGCATGGGACCACGTGCCAAGGTCAGTGCTAAGACTCTATGGATGATTTCATTCAGTTCTCATTGCCCGTCTACTCAAGAAATATTTAAGACAACAACTTCCCAGAATTACTGTGGGCATTGCAGATACAGAAATTATTAAAATGGTTAAAATAGCAAAGTCCTAACTCCCCACAGAGTCTATGCTATGTTTGAGAAGGAACAATAAATAAATGTGTAAATAAACAAACAAACCTTGAATATTGTAAGTGCATTAAGGAAAATAAACAGGTAAGCAGGTCAAGGAGACGGAGTGTGTTGGCAAAGTGCCCGTCATTCCATGTTAAATGATGGAGGAAGTTCTCTCTGATAAGACGACATTTTGGCAGAGACCCAACTGACATGAGGCAGGGAGCCAAACAAAGAGGTGATCAAGCAACGTCTTAAGCTGGGAGCAGCAAGCGCAAAGGCCTTGAGGCAGGACTGTGATGAGTGTGTTTGAAAAACAATAATCACCTTGCAAATAATTACTATTATTTCCATTTCACAGACAAGAAATCAGAGGCACCATAAGATAAGGCAAGGCAACTGATTCAAGGTCACAGGAGTGGTGGGGGTGAGAGCTGTAATTTGAACCTGGGCCTCTCTCACTCCAAGCCTTTGTTCTTGCCATGGCCCTCCAGGTTTGCAGGCAGCCCTTGGTTGAGTGAAAGGACAGAGTGAGATGATTCTGAGCCTCCCATCCCTCATTTTCCCTGGGAAGTTTCCTGGATGCTTCCTCCACTCATTCACCATGCAGCCAGTGTTGGCTGAGCTGTGTGCCCAGCTGTGTCAGCAGCCAAGGGAAACCCAAAGCTTTGAGTCACCTGACCATCTCCCTCCAGAGTCAGCTGACAGAGGGGCTGAAGTCAGGCCTGGAGAAGGTCAAAGAATCAGAACTCTGTCAACCCAAGAAGGCTTGTCAAGGGAGTGGAATGTGGGCTAGATGTGGACGCATGACCAGAGAAACTTCTGGATTGGTGGCTGCTCGGCTTCCCATTATCTCCCTGTGGTAGTTAGTATAATTTTCTGCTCATTTATTCTTTCTCTACTTTTCCTGCCTTGTCCATCTATGGGCACAATGTCATCTGTTCCATTGACTTTGGCCTTGGCCATATGGTTGTAGAAATGATAGGTACCTGCTTTGGTTGGAAGCTTTAATGAAGTCATGGAAGGCTCTACTTGTATTGTTTTACCCCTGCTCTTCACTGTGAAATGAAAAACCTACAGGAAACTTCTGGTCTCAGTGGAATCAACATGTGGGGCACCCCTGTAACTCCCATGAATTAGCTAGAGCCAAGCCTATCAACCTAGCTCATGCCAGAAGTGTCCCAACTGCTCTGCTCACCTTGATTGAGACAGAAAAGTTTGTGTTCATAGACCTGTGAGTCTTTGGGCTTGTGTGGCAAGGCAGCATTATGGCCACAGGATCTGTGTAATATAGCTTTGCCCTCATTCCGAGGTAAACTCAGTGAAGCCCCTTTACCGTCCTGGGGATGGCACCAACCTGAGAACAAATCTGTTGCTCAGTTTCAAAGACTCCACAGTTCAGGATTCCGACTCCATTGGGGTCCCAAGCATCGTGTTTTTATCCCCACCCTCTTCATCCATAACATGCAGCCTACAGATGGCCCATAGCACAGTGTGTGAGGAATTACCAACAAAAGTTGTGCCCTGTGCCCCAGTAACTCTGGACTCCTTAAGGTGATGGACAGCTACTGTGCTCTGAAGAGTACTAGGCATTGCTAAGGGGCCAGCCATGGCAGCAGGAGCATAAAACAGCCAGGCTCCAGCCCTCCATCTCGACTGTTATTCATAGACTTGTTTGTATTTGGTGCATTAAGTGAATTTCTTACACGATGTTTCCACAAGTTGAGATGACTTATGAATGCATGGATCACTAATGTACAAGGAAAGCTTCAAATCCTCCACACCCTCTTCTCTTCTTTTGTTGGAATTCAAATCTCCTTTCTCCATTGGCTCTAGCCCCTATTCCCACAGTCAGAGCTCGCTGCTGGCTATTTCCACTCCCACACAGGTTCCAGTTCCCCAGCCTCTGTCCGTCTCACTGCCAGCAACATGTACTCCCTCAGTGTCTGCCACAGGTATGGCTCCTTCCTCGGGGCACAGCTTTCTTGACAGAGAAAGGTCCTCAGAAAGTGTCTAGTCCAACCCTTCTGGTTTGTAGTGTTGTAATATTGATCATTAAATTCTACCATCTATTGAGTATTGATGAAAGACAGGCTTGGCTGAGCATTTGACATGATTTCCCTTAGTGAACCTCTCCCTCAGAGCTGTGTATGAATATTCTGTCTGCTTTACAGAAGAGGAGACTGAAGCTACATGAGCTGTTCCATCATCAGGCTCTGAATTTACACAGGCTCCAGAGTCTGCATTTGAACTATTTCCAAACGTTGCCTCCCTTATTTTATAGATAAAGAAACTGTGTCCTTGAGAGGGAAGAGACTCACTTAAGGCCACAGCTTATTAATGGCCAAGTAGGTCAGTGCACAACTCCTGATGCCAGCTGCATTGAGTCCAGAGCTCTGCCCCTGGACTTCACTCAACCCTGGCTGTGCCCAGGTTGGAGGTGCAGAGCAGGTGGCAGAGGCAGATGGAATCCATGCAGTGGGGCCTCCTGCCAGCTGGCCACTCCTGAGCATTCCATTCTTGCTTGCAAGTTCCATGTCCAATGTGTGTAGAGTCAGAGCTGGAAGGCATCTTGGCGCACCTCTGGCTCAGGAACTTGAAGCCGATGACCCAGTAAATTCATCTGGAAAGTAAAAATACTGCTCAGTTACACTCTCAGAGATTCGGGTTCGATGGAGCAAGGGTTGGGCCAGGATGCTGATCTTTTTGACAAGCTCCCACATGGTCTCAAATGCAGAGCACAGTACACAAAACCTCCTGTGGATGGAAAGGAAGGACAACTGAGCTTTATCTGTGTTGATTTAGGCTGCTACTGAAAAGAACCATGGCAATAGGAGCTGTGGAGGCAGAAGTCTGAGATCGGGATGCCAGCATGGTCACGGTCTGGCACAGGCCCTCCTCCAGGTGACAGACGGTAGATTTCCTGTGTCCTCCCAAGGTGGAAAGAGCACTCTCTAGCTATCTGAATTCTCCTAAGGAAATGAATCCTGTCCCTCTGGGCTCCCCACCCACCATGGCCTAGTCACCTCCCAGAGCCCCAGGTCCAAATTCCATCCTATTGCGATTAGGATTTCAACATACAAACACTGGGGCACAAATGTCTTGTCTATCGCAGGCACAGAACCTGGAAGGTCACTGGGGCAGTTTGTGGCAAGGAGATGCAATCACATTTTGGGGGCAACAGGAATTGTGAGTATCACCGGTTTTTCCTATTATTCTGGTATTAATTGCATTATGTCACCTGTCTCCCCCCGCCCCATACACACACACACTCCACACTCCTGTCCCCCATGGCCCCTAGACTGTCTTAGCTTTGTGTGGGGTGGGGTGAGGTGGGCTGGGATCTAGTCACCAACTTCCCTCCACTGGCACCACTCAGCCCAGCATGTCAGATGGAACACAACCCGAGAATGGGTTTTCTACAGACAGAAT
This sequence comes from Sylvilagus floridanus, assembly GCA_949820135.1. Classification (NCBI taxonomy): domain Eukaryota; kingdom Metazoa; phylum Chordata; class Mammalia; order Lagomorpha; family Leporidae; genus Sylvilagus; species Sylvilagus floridanus. The sequence goes on from OX463245.1 coordinate 1,664,682, forward strand.
CCTAGAGACTCATCCAGACACATCTTTTTTAATCTTTTGTGTCAGAGGAAAGGACTTTAAAGTCTGACATGTCCCTTCAATAAGAAGAAAATCCGATGGGTCTGAGTGTGCTGATGTAATTGGGGCTGAAGCAGGGCTCACTGTCCCAGCCTCAGGCTGTGTACTTGTCCCTGGTTACTGTTCTGCCTCTGTCTCCACAGAGACCACTCTGGGCCCAGTAACCATGGTGATGAGAGAAGGCAGGAGCAGATGGGAGCTCTACTTCCAGAATTTAAACATCCTTGTGTTGGGGGAGGGAAGAGGGGAATGGAGGGGGAGCACAAGAGGAGGGGGAGAAGTCGCATAATTCTTACCCTAGGAGGAATGAATTGCTACTCCAGGGGCAGACCTAAGGCTGTGTCTGCTGCTGAGCCAAGCTCTTCCCTCTGACCTCGGTGATGATTTATTCCCTGTCTTCCCATTGCAGGCAGAGCCTTGTGGACAACAACTTTTCCAGGGGAATGGAGACAAAAGGTTTCTGTAAGGCAAGGCTGGAGGCAGTTTTTAAACATACTGAAGCATATTGCTTTAACATGTTCATTACAATGCATTATTGAATTTGGAAAGCAAGGATTAGAAATTATTGATTCAGGTATGAATTAAATGTGATGTGTTGGGAAGACCACAGCCTGGGAGGTGTGACACTACAACTGAGCCTCCTTCTGTTACTTCTTTCCTTGGGAGACTTGGGCCAGTCTCTTTTCCTAGAAACTGGGCTTATCTCTGCTAACATTCTCTGAGATATCTGTTGGCTCTAAAATCATGTGGAAAATATGTCAATGGCTAACACACTGAAACTTTTTATATCAGGTTCTGCTTTGCCACAAAGAATGACATCAGTAAAATGGTGACAAACCACCCTTGTAGGACATATGTGAAGAAATCACAAAGTCAGTTTCTCAGTCCTTACCTAAAAAGAAGGTAGAAGGGTAGGCATGCAAGATGTCTCTAAGCTAAGTCTCAGTTTGCTAAGTGTCACTGTCAAGTCACGGGAGAGAGGAATAAGTCATTTTCTCCATCTAGAGCCAAGTATGGTGGCATCTATGAAACCACTTGGGAGCTAAACCTGTGACCCTCTGGGACTTCAGGAAACATATGAACTTGTGCCTGGCTCAGAACGCAGCCATGGCTCATCCTGTAGCCAGGGGGGCAGGTGAATGGATGGTGAGAGACAGAGATGCTGGGAGGAGAGAGAAGCTCATCTCAAAGAGTTGCAGGAATCTGGAAGTGTCTGTGTTACAGTGAAATGGACTTTCATTTGGTTTTGTTATGATGGAGAGTAGAGAAGCTGGGACCAGCCTGAGATCTCATCAGGGAGTGGCAGGAGGAGGGGCTTAAGCATAGATGTCAGATGTTCCTTGTTGCATTCAAAGAAGAATGACAAGGAAGAATGTGGTGGTCCTCTCCTTGTACCCTACCATACCTGCTCCTTTAATAAGCTGGGTACAGAAGATCATGAGGTGAATGTTGTCCCCTCAAAACTCACATGCTGAAGGTTGAGCCTTCTGAGCCTCAGGAATGCGACTATCTTTGGAGATATAGCATGCAAAGAGGTAGCTTAATTAACATGGGGTCACATGGGTGTACCCTAGTCCAATCTGACTGCTATCCTTAAGGGAAAAGTTCAGAACACAGACACACGTGGAGGGGGATCTCATAAAGCCACCAGGAGAAGACAGCACCTCCAGGCCAGGAGAATGACCTCAGGAGCAGCCCGCCCTGCCCACACCTTGACCTTGGATTTTCAGCCCCGAGAATCATGAGAAAAATTCTCTGTTGAATCCTCCATGTTTGTGCTGCTTTGTTATGGCTGCCCTTGCAAATTCATAAGCTGGGTATGATGATTTGGGGACGTCTGCTGCCTGCATAACACTGGTCTGAGATAGGTGGCTTCTCTAGATCCTCCCAAATTGTTCATTATTGTCTATTTATCTGTCCCTGGGTCCTGGTACTTATTTGTATCCTGGGTTTTGCTGTTCCGGTAGCCTGGGTTCAAATACACAGGAACTTGTGACTTGTCTCCTAGATGTCAGTGCTGGAAGTCAAGGCCAAGGCAGCCCACGGGGGCAGGTGTGTTGGAAGGCTGCTTGTGCACAGCAGGTAGACAGGCACACAGCCAGCAAGACTGACCAAAATCTGAACTGAACTGAACCTAAACCAGAGAAAGCCCTTCTCCACTTCCTGCTCAGTTCTGAAAACATTTTTTCTGGCATTTGTTCCTGACTCTCTGCAATGCCTAGACCTGGAAAAACTCAGAGTCCACCTGGTCCATGACAATGAATTGATACAGCTTCCCCATTCATTCATCTTCCCATTCATAGATCAACCTTGAAGGAACCAATAAAATGTGGACAAGACATGTAAATTACTGGGATTTTCATAGTCCCATGAAGTCTCCCAAGTGATTCTTTTCTAGGTCTAAAGATTGTTTCTAATGGGAAAGAAGTTTCCAGGAAAAGAATCTGCCCAGTGGCGGATGGGGACTGCAATGGTGTCTCCAGATCTGGTTCCGCTCAGAGATGGGCTGCACTGGGCCCTCCCAGTATCCTGACATTCACTGAAAACCAAACCCATGGCCATAGATGCAGGAGAGCGGAAGGCACTGCGACCGCTGTGGTGCTGGGATACACAGGCGTCAGGTCCCCAGGAGCAGTCCTTTGAAGTCTTGGTCATGAGAAGGAACATTGGCTGCACAGCCAGCATTGCCAGACCTATACTGGGCACTTTTCCTTGCCTCTAGTTCAATGCAAGAGCCCTAGAAGGTTGCAACAGCTTTCTTCAAATTCGAGATGAGGAAATGCCTTCAGAGAGCAAAGGGAATTGTCCCAAATGACCTAGAAAATTTTGGATAGCACAAAACAAGCTTGGATTCCCAGTGTTTAGAAAAGTGCCATTTCTTTAGCTCAGTACATAGGGATCCTGGAGCTGTTGAATGATTTATAAATGTGCTCACTCACAAGTCCTAGAGGCAGGTTCACATGCTGAGAGGAGGAAAATGGTAACAAACCTCTCAACAGCTGCAGTATATCCACTTCTGTGCCTCCTGCCAGGCCTGGCTGGGCTCCGAGAGGATAAACACTCACTGGATTGGCACATCCGATGGCACTCTTGTCGTTCAGAGCACCACAGGCTCCTCCAGCCAACTTCTTGCCACTTCTGACTTCTGATTGCCTGGATGAGACTACAGATCTTCCGCTGTCTACATGGGCCCAGGGAAGACAGGCTTTGCCCAAGCTCAGCTTGGAGATATGGCCCGGTCAGTTGGTCAAATAGAGCCTCCCTCCAAAGGACTGTCTTCAGGCTGCTAGACCCGCAAATGGTTCTCAGGAATGAGAAATCACAGTCAACAGTCCTGGGACCAACTCATCACCAGTCCTTCCCCTCCCCAGGGGGAGTGAGGGCTCCTGCAGAGTGTGGTCTGTCCAGGTGGAGCTGACATCTACACAGAGGCTTAGACCCCTTCTTCTTGGCCTGGATGGGGCAAGCGAGTGAGAGACCTTGCCCAGCAGCACCAGAAGTCCCTTCCATCGCTGTTCCATATTTAAGCACAGAGCCTCCAGGTACCTTACCCTTGAATGTTAGGTAACATGAGAACCCACATAGGGAGGGTTGGGAGCTGGGGTGTCTGCTGGTGCCTTGCTTAGATCCCATTACTCACATGGAGGCAATCATCCTCTAAGTGTGGGCCCCCAACCACTCACAGCTGCCCCCCCCCCCGCTTTTTAAAGAATTGTTCTTGGCCAAATAGGGCCACGTTGTGCTGGTGGCCAGCAGTGAACTGGCACCGGCTATGGAAGGCTGGCCTCTTGCCGTAGTGTGAATCGTGCCAATCCTATGGCACAATTTGTGCTCCAGAGCTTCCGTGGGGGCGGTTTGAAGCCAGTTTCCAGGCAAGAACACATCCTGACCTTGATTCCTCCCTGAGAGCACCCCCCACATAGGCCACTTCCACAGGAACCCTGGTCTTGGGAGCTGCTTTGAGGGGTCCCATGTAGCTTCCTCCCTGTTCCCTGGGGCCACAGCTTGATGAGCCTGGATGTTGCCCTCATTTGGAGCTGCTGTCTCAGCCCCAGCCTCTTGTGCTGCTGGAATTTCCTTCTTCCCCCCACCTTTCATTCTGTAGACCTCTACACTTTTCCTGTCAAGCCCTCTCCTCTGCTCTCTCCTGTCAAACACTTCTACCCTTCCTTCCTTCCTTCTTCACTATGGCATTAGGGTTCATGTCTTCAGCCTGCTTAATGGGTGTCCTGAAGTCTGTCCCTTGTCAACTTGCTGCTGCATGTAGTTGCCTCTGAGCCCCACTGGGACCTCTGGAGAAATGCACACCACTGGGCAGACTGCTGCCTGAGAATATGTCTGGTCTCCAACCTCACGCTGCCAAGCGATACCTGTTTCCCCAGTCAACTCTCTTACCCGTAGTAGCTATTTAAAGCCTCCTTGACAATCCTCAGTGTTCCCACCCACCACCTCCCACTCACTCCCTGCAGATAACCCTATCTCGTACTTCACAGAGAAGATAGGTGGCAACAGAAAGCATCCCTCTCTACTTCCTGCTTCACACCTATCAACTACTTATATCCAATTCTATCCTTTTGAAACTCCTCTAAAGCCGAAAAGATGGCCTTGTTCTGTGAGTCTGAAACCTCTCCTGGGATCTGATTCAGCTCCTCTCGCACTTTCTCAAAGCCTTGCCTGTCGATTGTGCTCACCTTGGCTTTGCCTTTGAACCCTTCCGCTCCTGGACTGTTCCCCTTCAAGCTCAGGTTACATCCATCTTTTGTCCACCTCTGAATGCAGCCCCATTTCTTTTTTTCTTCCACATCCAACTAATGTTGCCGACGTATCTGGATTTCACGTCCAAAACTCAACGGAAGATACTCAAGAAGGTTCCAGAACATCTCAGCGAAGCTGAGGATTGCAGGCCCTTCTCAGGGTTCCTCTTGCTAGCCATTCTGTGGCTTTTATTTAAAGTTTGTTGGAAAATGGAATTAGTTTATTGTGTTGCAGAATTTTGTTTTGGAAACCCATGGTGGTGTTTTCATAATGCACATTTTTCACGAACTTCTTGAACAGCCCTCATGTCACTAGTCTCACTCTCTTCTCCTAGAGCCCCCTATTGTGCACTGCTCCCCCAGACACTTGGGCCATCTTTTTGGGCTTTTGATGAGCCCCTCCTGCTCTTCCTGCCCCACAAGCTTACATCTCTTTTCCCTCAATCCTCTTCCCTTTGTCCCGACACACATTTCCCAGGCATTTCCCCCATCCTCTTCCAGAAGCATGGTTCTCCAACACCAATGGCTCATGACAAAGATTTAGAGTCATATATCTCACCACCTATCATATATTTCTATTCAGAAACCTCAATCCCAGCACATTCAAAACAGGACTCATCATAGTTTGACCAGGATATTTTTATTTTTCTGTAATCTTGACCTTGGAGGGTGTAGTGTAGTGGTTCAATGGTGCATTCATAAAATATGTCCACGTGTACAGGTAAACATGACCTTATTTATAAAAAGGAGCTTTGCACTTGTAATAATGTGAGGAACTCAAGATGCCATTGCTCTGGACGTTTAATCCATTATAAGTGCCCTCACAGGAGAAGAGCAAGTGGATACCATGTGAACATGGAAGCAGAGACTGAAGAGAGGAACACCAAAGATTGTAGTTAGCTTTCAAAAGCTGGGAAAGAGGCCTGGGGATTTTTCTTCAGAGCCTCCAGAAGGAACCAACTCTGACGTCACCTTGATGTTGAACTTCTGGTCTCCAGAACTGTGAGAGAAGAAATCTGTGCTGTTTTCGGCCACCAGTTTTGTGGTAATTTGATATGAGAGCCCCCGGAAGCTAACACAGCAGGTGCTGCCGCCTCCCACCCCACAGCCAGTGCCTGGGAACCACACTGTTCTGATTTCCCTCTGTGGGGACTCCACCCGGGCCATAGATTATTATTTTTTGCTTTTTCTTATTTTAATCTGCATCCTTACCCTCTTTTCTCCTAACATTTGCACAGAGCAGTGTATCGTGGCTTGGGGTACTAGGTGTAGGTTATGGAGTTAGCAGTCCTGGGTAGCTTATGTGGTATTAAGTTTAGCAATTTATTTGACATTGTGGTGTTTAAAAGTTTAAATGAGGGGTAATTTAATGACAAATGTTGTTAGAAGGTCAAAATAGGTAATGCATGTGAAATATTGTAAGATGGTGTAATTAGCATAGTAGGTGGTCAAGAAAGCTTAGCTGTTCTCACTACCAGCTGTCTCATGCAGATTACTGCTAGAGCCAGCATCTAATGTCACTTCCTCCCGCTTAACCCCATACCAATGTGTGGTCCACAGTTCAGCTGGAGTAATGAGTCTATGGAACAAATATGGTCCCTTGTGTCTCTCCCACTACATCTCTTCAACCACACACTATGAGGATACATTCTTCCCTCCTGAATGTGGAGTGCAGCTTCTTCTGCAGCTGACTTCTCTCTGTCCAGTGCCTCCTCTCCCCACTCCCAATTTGTATCCCACTGTGTCAGGCTACTGCAAATGCATGCCCTCCCTGCACCTGCTGTGCTCCCACCCTTTGGCCTTTAGAATCCTCTTGCCTCTGCTCCGAGAACCCTTCCCCTGTTCTCCCTCCTGTGTGGGTAACTTGGGAGGCCAGGGAGTGCCTTCCCAGAGAAGGCAGAGGTAGAACTGAGACACGATGTCTCTCTGGCATCCCGGGACAGGAAGAGGTAGCCTCATGGGCCTCACCCTCTGCAGTACCCACTACTTGTCTGGGTTTCTCATGGGCTACTATATAAGGTCATCAGAAACTGGGGATGCTCCTTGTTCACAGGTTTTTCTTTTCTTTTTTTTTTTTTTCTGACAAGCTCACTGTCTGGAGTACACTTTGACATTCATTGTTATTCATTTAGGGTGTTCATTTACTGAATCCTTCTTTTGTGTCTGTCACAATGTGAGGTTTTAAAGTATTGTATTGGTTAAGTCACCATTAACTGTTGTAACACACAAATCTGAAATCTCAGTGACTTCCTACAGGACAAATCTATCCCTTGTCCCACAAAGATTAATAAATGAGGGGCTGGGGCAAGAGAGACTTGGTTCCATGGAGTTATTTGGGGAATCAGGATAGTGGTCTTTTTGCCATCAGTACTCGTGAGGTCACTCTGGCCATTGACCCATGGTTGGCAATGGGGGAAGAGAGGATGAAGGATGAAGGATGCCATGAGCATATCTTATGGACCAACTTACACAGGTGCACACTGCCCCACCCTTATTCTGGAGCCTGAAACTCAGTCTCATTTCCCTGTCACACATAGTGGGGGAGGGGGGAGGAATGCTCCCCCTTTGCTCCCACTTCTCAGTAGCATGCATTTAGGGGAGCATTCATCCCTGTCTGCCACCCCCTAGTATCTCATTTTACTCTTCCTGAAACCCTGCAAAGAGGATGGTGTTGGTCTTATTTTAGAGAGGAGGAGCCAGGCTCAAGAAGTGAAGGTACTCATTCGAAGTTGCTTGGTCTGGGTGGGTATTGTGATCCAGCTATAAACCACCACTTGGGGTGCCCTCTTTCCATATCAGAGGACCTAGGTTTGAGTCCTGCCTCCACTCTTTACACAGCTTCCTGTTAATAGGCCCCTTAGCTACAGCAGATGATGGCTCAAGTACTTGAGTTCCTGCCATCCACATGAGCGATCTGGATGGAGTTCCTTATTCCTGGCTTCTGCCCAGACTGGCTGTTGCGGGCATTTGTAGAGTAAACCAGTGGATGGAGGACCTCTCTCTCTCTCACTCTCTCTCCTTCTCTCTTTTAAATAAATAAAAATGAACTTTAAAAAGTCTCCCTATTATACATGGCATGTAGACTTTGGTGTATGTGTCTCTGTCCATTAAGAGACCTCCACCCTGCTTTGGTGTCTCCACGGTGACTCAGTTTATCAAGGCTGTGTGGTGTTTCTTCTTTCTCTGATCTTCTGGAAACTGCCCTAGGACTGTCTATGGCCAACGATCCTCAGATGTTTCCATCTCTTTCCTAGAGTGTGCAACAAGGGGTTCTGACTCCTCTGGAACTTACTCCAGAGTTCTAGAACCTAGTCACATGACCATCAATTAAATCCCTCCTGGTGTAGACTTAGGACCCTTTTGCCTCTCAATTTCCTTGAAAGGCAGTGGGGATGACTGTCAGGATAAGGCTTTGCAAGCTCAGGTGTGTACAGAATCAGCACTTAACCAGGAAGCCCAGCTGCCTATCTTTCTAAAAATAGGTTTCTGCACTGGCAGTACACTGTATCTTAGTTCTCACCAAATTGTCTCGAGTGTGTGGGAGTGGGGGTTCTCCTGCAGGCACATGGCATTCGTGTTGACTGATGGGTTCTGCCGGAACTGGGAGCTGGCACTCCAGGTCCTCCAGAATCTTGACCCTGACTAACATCTCCAGCTTGATTTACGTTTACCTTCTCTTTCCCTCCCATGGCCTGATCTGTTTGCAAATGCTAGACCCTTTCCTGGGCCTCAGTCATTGCACTTGCTGTTTCTCTGCTTCTGTGTCTTACCTGGTGTCCCTCAGACATTCCTGACCCTCCAGAATGTTGCCTACTTCCTTGGTGCCTTCTTTGACCCTCCCCACTGATCCTTGTCCCTCTGCTATGGAGCACTCCCCAGCATACAACATCAACTTCCAGTAGGTTGTACATCTTCCATCCTGGACAGAGGACACCAGGTGAGCAGAGGCTGGTTCTTGCCCAGCTTGAGCCATCTGCCCTCAGCCAACAATCCCACTAAATCTGGAAGTAAAAATGGTCTTAATGACATCAGAGAATCTGACGGCTTGAAGGAACCTGGAGATTATCTAGCTGAACCCTCTGATTTGTCATTTGGGGAAGGAAGGGTCAAAATCAACAGAGAATGTAAGTAACAGGTTGAAGTTTGCATTTTTGGTTGGCAATAAGAACAATATCCTTGATTCCCAGCCCATGACAGGGAGCCCACGGGGGCTCATGGTAGCTCCCCGATCAGGTCTTTGGAAGCCTGGATTCTCCTTTTATTGTCATCTAGATTGGGGGGATTTTTCACAATGACAGGAAGCCTGTGGACATTCCCTGGGCCTTTTCAGGGAGAGGGCCGGTGCTGGGCCTCCTCCGTCTGAGCTGTGGGTGTGGGCACCTGTGATGGAGATGCAGACTATGGCATTCTTCAGAGTGGCTGCTGCCTTCCCTCCTAGGGGCACTCTGCCACTGGAGGATCAGCCATGGCCCACGTGATGGTCTTGTAGAGGTTGAGGAACGATGGATTCAGCAGAAGCAGAGGGATGGGGTCTGGAAGGAGCCCTTCTCAAGTGGCTGGCCATTGGCTAATGTCCCCGAGCAGAAGCTGTCTCTGGTTAGGGTGAGTGTGGGTGGGGAGAAGGGGTGATGGACGTTGCTTGGAGAACTGATACAAACAGTAAGTAAAAACAAGCATGAAGGGCAGGCAGCCCCATGGCCCACGCTGCTTCACCGCCACAGGTTTTCTGCCTTCTGTTTCTGGCTTCATCTCACCTGTGTGCTTTTGACACTTTGCTGAGGCCAGCTACTCCTGAGAAATGGGACATGACACCGTGTGTGCACAGCTGAGGCTGGGACAACCCCTGAGCACACGAAACTTGGGGTTTTCAAATAATTTCATAAAAAAAAATCAGTGAACAGGCCGGCACCGCAGCTCACTAGGCTAATCCTCTGCCTACAGGGCTGGCACCCGGGTTCTAGTCCCGGTTGAGGTGCCAGATTCTGTCCTGGTTGCCCCTCTTCCAGTCCAGCTCTCTGCTATGGCTGGGAGTGCAGTGGAGGATGGCCCAAGTTCTTGGGCTCTGCACCCGCATGGGAGACCAGGAGAAGCACCTGGCTCCTGGCCTCGGATCAGCGAGGTGCGCCAGCCGCAGCGCGCCGGCCGCAGTGGCCATTGGAGGGTGAACCAACGAAAAATGAAGACCTTTCTCTCTGTCTCTCTCTCTCTCTCACTGTCCACTCTGCCTGTCAAAAAAAAAATCAGCACAAAAGCAGGGTGACCAGAGTGGAGGCTGATTTACACATAAATCGCTTTTGGAGGACTTCCTCCATGGCTTGCTCAGAGGATGATTTTGACTAAGCAAGGGGACTCCTTTCCTTTGGCTGATACTGCTGTCCAGGGGTGCCTGTCTCTGCCTCCTTTGTGTCCTGTGGCCCCAGCCCTATCAGACACTGTCATCATGCTGGAAAGCTCCTGTGTGGAGCCCTGCGCTAACTTCCAATCAATCTCAGCATCACGGCACAGCCAGGGTCATTCTTCCAAATGGACTGATCCATCCTCACACATTGTAAGCGGCTGCTGCAAAGCTTACCCCCCTGCACACAGGGGCTTCATTGGCTGCCTCCCCCTCCATCTGCTCCCTGCCTCCATGCTTCTCATCTTAGTCCCAGCCCTGCTAAAACACTGCCAACCCTCCCAGTCTCGGGCTCTCTCCTGGCCCTGTGCCCCCACGGCACCTCTGCCTGGAATCCGCACTCGACAAGTCTCATGCCTCCATTCTCGGCTTACAGGTCAGCCACTCTAGGGGCCTTTCCTGAGCGGGTTGGGTCCCTATCAGAATTAGAGGGAGTCTCTCTCTGCTGGGTAGATGCGTTGTCCCTCTTTAGTACCTGCCTATCACCTGCTGAGCTCACCACCTGCGTCTACGGACCTGGGACTGAGTCAGCTCCATACGGGAGGGGCCTGGAACTAAGGGTTCCGGGGCTGTTTGTGGAATTTGTCTGAGCAGGGGACGTCCCAGTCAGCTCTCTTAGCCCCTGCATGCCTTTGCCTCCTGCGGTAACAGCTGCAGGGCCTGCAGGCCAAAGGCTGCGGGTCAGAGGAGCAACTGTTTCGTGTTTTCTCCAAAAGTCAAGATTGCAACATCCCTGTGGCCTTGAGTTCACAGCTGTGGAAGGAGGCTGCGAGGGAGATGGTGGGACTAAGGGGGTGTGGGTGGGGATGTGGTGACCCTGGGGCCAGGGAGAGCCCTGAGGGAGGACCTTGGCCCCACCCCACCCCCACCACCCATGTCAGGTTGTGCAGACTCAGAGAGGACACTGCTCTGCCCACGCCACTCCCGCCATTCTCTTTCCCTCTGGTTCCGGCTGTCAATTCCTTTCCACCCCAAAGAATCTGCTGAACAACCAAGGTTATTCTTGGGAGTGTTATTCAGCTCCAAGGGCATTCCAAGGACCTTTAGGAGCAACGCACGATGGCTGGGGGAGCGGCGCCGCCTGGTGGCCGCAGGGAGTTAATACCCACATTGTCAAACTGGAGGAAGTCTGGGGCACACAGAGGCTTTGTGGCAGGGTCTCTGGGGTCCCCTGTGGGGTCAGAACAGGCCTTGCTGTTGGAGGCACCTGTTCAGTGGCAAAATGGCTGAATGTGCCTGTCCATGTTTAGAAACAGCAACTGGACAAGATTGCAATGTGTTTCTGGAGTCTAAGAACAGAAGGATGGTGTAGTGACAAATAAAGTCCTGGGACGGGAAACTGAAGGCCTGCGAAGGGAAGAGAGTGACCCCAAGCCTGGCCATACATTAGTTGAAGAGGCAGGACAAGGTGCAGGCCTCTGCACTCTATGCCTGATAGTTCCCATTCTAGCATCTTCTTATAGTGACATCCCAGTGTCCTATTTGATCTTCTGCATTAGAGAAAAGAGGCCCACCTCCAGCCCAGTATGACTCTCCCTCCTGTCTTCCAAATTCCTATCAGGTGAGTGCCCACTGCAGTCCCTCTTCCTCCAGGAAGTCTTCCCTGATCAGCTGGAAATCTCCTTCCTGCAGTTCCCAGGCAGAGCCGAATTCCTCCAATATTTGCAGAGGGCAAGCCCTGGATGCTGGGATGCAGGGCCCACAGATAAAAGTCCTGTCCTTAAGAGAGAAGGCACAAGCAAGACACAGATGCAGAGACCATGGAGGGGTCATTTCAGGTGCTAATTGAGAGATTTGGGGGCGATACACAGGGCGATGAGATAAACCCGGCTTTGTGTATCGGCTTCTCCCGCTGCTGTGATCAGTGAGGCCTGCCCCAAAGAAGCCTTAGCAATGAAGGGAGATGTGAAGATGGCAGCCATGAACGGACAGCATCCTAGGCAGGCAGAATACATGCAGAAGTCCTGAGGATGGAGTCAGAGTGGCAGGTGCAGGACAAAGGAGCCAGAGAGGTGGTGGTAGAAGACACGGTCAGATCTGGCAGTGGGAGTCACAGACAAGCGTCAGCCAGACAAGGACGGAATCTGATTTATGTCCCAGGTGATTCTCATGTGCATCCTGCCTCCACATTTTCTTACCTCCTCCAGAGAGTCCTTCCTCCCTCACCGAGTTGGGGTAGGTGGCCCTCCTCTGGCTCCCTTGTTAACCTCTTCGCGGCTCCATCACCGAGTCTGTCACCTGGATTTCTCAGGAACTGTTCACATGTCTTTTTTTTTTTTAAAGATTTTTATTTATTGATTTATTTGACAGCTAGAATTACAGAGAGAGAGAGAGAGAGAGAGAGAGAGAGAGAGAGAGAGAGAGAAAGGTCTTCCTTCCATTGGTTCACTCCCCAATGGCTGCAACCGACAGAGCTGTGCCGATCCGAAGCCAGGAGCCAGGTGCTTCTTCTTGGTCTCCCACATGGGTGCAGGGCCCAAGCACCCTGGCCATCCTCCACTGATTTCCCAGATCAGAGCAGAGAGCTGAACTGGAAGAGGAGCAACCGGGACTAGAACCGGCGCCCATGTGGAATGCCGGCACTGCAGGCAGAGGATTAACCTAGTGCACCATGGTGCCGGCCCCCACATGTCTTTTTACTTCAAGTGTCTGCATCCAGAACAGATAGCCTGATGTAAAGACAACCCCACCACAGTTACAGCTTTGTCTTCCTTATTCAATGTCTCTGTGTCTCACTGTTTTTGCATGAGATCGCTGTATTAATGAAATAACACCTGTAGTAGAACTCATAACAACAGCAAGCACAAAGTACCCACTCTAGAAACAAGTGGATCTCCCTCTCACATCATTTCTAGGCCTGCCACTAAGGAGTTGGGCACTGTACCTGCCAGGGCCTCTGGCAGTGGTGTGCATATGGGGAGACTGGAGGGAGGGAGGGCAGTGAACCTCCAGGACGGGGCCGAGGTCGGAGGGCTAAGCTGGAGGAAGAATGTATGAAGGGAAAAGGTTGACTTGCTTATTTGGCCATGCTATTAGTGGATAAGTACTATTCTTTTTAAAATTAAAAAATTATCTGAGAGGCAGAGAGAGAGAGAAGAGAAACAGACACACACACACACACACACACACACACACAGAGAGAGAGAGAGAGAGAGAGAGAGAGAGAGAGAGAGAGATTGCCTGTCTGTTGCTTCATTTCTCAAAGTCTTGCAATGGTCAGGCTGGATCAATTAAAGCTGGGAATTCAATCCAGATATTGTAAATGGGTGGCAGGGACCAAAATACTTGAGCCATCTTCACTGCCTTCCCCCAACCCACAGTGTGCAGATTATCAGGAAACTGGGATTACAAGCAGAGCCAACCCTTAAATCCAAGCACTCTGATATAGAATGTGGGCATCCCAAGCAGTGCCTTAACTGCTAAGCCAAATGTTAGTATTTTTTAAAAATATATTTATTTATTTATTTGAAAGGCAGAGTTACAGAGAGGGAGAGAGAGAGGTCTTCTAGACACTGGTTCACTCCCCACAATGGCCGCAATGGTAGGAGCTGTGCTGATCCGAAGCCAGGAGCCAGGAACTTTTTCCAGGTCTCCCACATGGGTGCAGGGGCCCAAGGACTTGGGCTGTCTTCTACTGCTTTCCTAGGCCATAGCAGAGAGCTGGATCAGAAGTGAAGCAGCTGGGACTTGAATCAGTGCCCATATGGGATGCCGGCACTGCAGGCGGGAGCTTTACCCGCTACACTACAGCGCTGGTCCTGTTATTATTCTAACTGTACTCATTGGGAGGACTTAGAGAAGTCTGTGAAATCTCCACGAGGCTCACAACCTGTAGAGCTGTGCAGCCAGGAGGCTCAGGGACCAGTCTTCTTTGCTCTCATTCAGGTGGGTCAGGGTTGTCTTCTCACACCGATGGCAGATCCAAACCCTGTGCTCTTCCAGACTGTCCTGAGCTTCCATACTGCTGGGCACATGCCCATATCTTCAAGCACAGCTCAGAGTGTGCTCCCATGTTGCCTGAATGCAGATTGGGGGTTGTGCAGAGGCTCAGGAAGCCCATGCATTGGACCTTCCTGATCTCTCCACATGGGGGCACTGCTTCACCGCCGCATTTGAGCTCCCCTGGGAGTGCCTCTCATTGGCAAATGGGGCCTGGCCTCTATGGAGGAGGCAATTCTGGGATGCTCAGGCCTCAGTCTTGGGAGAAGGAGCTGATCAAGCGGAGTCGACACGGCCTTCTCAGCACAGTTCTCCGTTCTCAGTGAGCACGGGGGACAGGGGTTGCTGTTTTCTTGATTTTTAGGCTGAGCTCAGAGAGGGTGATTGGTAGTGTGGTACTGGAACAGATGTTGTGTCCCGGATTCAAACACAGATCTGACTCTAAAATTTAGATTGTTCTTCCTTGTTCCATTTTTTGGTCAGTTTTGATTTTTAACTCATGGCACTGTACAATGGGTAACGGTTGGCCTTACACTTGGCAAATTTCTTGCCCTAAATGTTCATGCTGGTGTCTGAAATCCTCCCATCAGCCTGCGTGTGCCTTGACCCTGTGAAGCTTTTAACTCTCCCCTTGGGCACACAGGAGTGACTTTTAAGCTCTGGGCAGCAGCCCCATAAAGGTGGGATTGGGATGCATTTATTTTAGGTAACAAAACATAAGTAACAGTTCCAGCTACTTTCCCAAGGGCTATGTCTGCAGTAACTGCTAACTGGCAGCTGCTCTCAGATCAGAAAAGAACCTGGGCCCCCTGGAGCCTTTTCAGTTTAGAATGTGGTGGGGATGAGCACTGAAAATGAAAGTGGTGCTTGAAAAAGAAACCTCCGCCGAAAGGAATTGAGAACTGAAAATTCACATGGCAGTTTTCCTTATGAAGTTCTCCTTGAGCATGTCAAATTAGAGCTCTCTTACACTTTTTCAGTTTCTGATTCACTTTCTTTGAAAATTTGCCCACGTGCAAACACAGGCAGGTTGTGTTGGGAGGTGTGGGGTATGACGGTCCGTTGCAAGGGTCATGAACCTTGAAAATTAGCTCTGATACAGGGCTCTCTGTGAGTAGGTCTGCGGCCTCTTCTGCTTTTTCTACCTGTCAGTGCCCAGTTTTCTCCAAATGAGGTGAGCATAGATGTGGTACCTACTCCCAGACTACAGACACTCCTTAGAAGAGCATCTGACCCACAGGTTCACTAATGGCTGCTGTTACCTTGCTATTGTATCTGCGAAGAGGGATTTGAAATCTTATTGTGAAAGGGAAGAATCTCATATCAGGAGGCTAGGGACAAAGGAGTTCTTGAAATGGAGACACATATTTGATTTTAAGAGAAAATGAAACTCATAAAAATACAAGCAAAGTAACGAGGAAGTGCAGTGTTTCACATAGTTAATTTTTAAAGAAATGTATGTGTTTGAGAGGGAAATGGAAAGAGAAAGGGAGAAGTTGAGAGAGAGAGAGAGAGAGACCATGATCCTTTAGTTCACTCCCCAAAGTCCCACAATGACTAAGACGAGGCAGGGCCAAAGCTGGGAGCCATAAAATCAGTCCAGCTCTCTCAAAAGGTCGAAGGAACCTACCTGAGCCATCACTGTACATGTAGGAGGCTGGAGTCGAGCTGGTGCTTGTCATCAAGCCCAGGTAGGTACTCCGAGGCAAGTCTGTCTTTATCACTAGGCCAAATGCCTGCACCTACATGGTTCTTAGGGCAAAGCACCAGCTACTGTGTTAAAAGGGTTCATTGTTATCCCAGCAGCAGACTGTCCCTGAAACTCTGGGAGAAAAGCCCCTGTCTTCACCAGCCATGTCTTCATGGATCCTGATTTTGAATGAGTGGGCTGATGTGTCTACTTTCAAAACACAACCTCCACGTCCTACTTCAAGGCTGGCCCTCTCGTGTCTCACCCGCCGTGTGTCTGTCAGCCTCAGCCTCCCAGTGTGCTCCCTGCCTTCACCTGCGTCTCTGCCTTTTCTCTTTCACCCAGGAGCTGAGGGAAAGCTCAGACCCTTGCTGGTCCCTAGAGCCCTCTGATCTGTGCCTGGAAACTTCCCTGGTTTCTTGCTACTTTCTCTTTGTTCTCCTGATCACTCCCTGCTGTCCATACAGATTGTGAACCACTGCCAACATGTGGGTGCCAGAGACTTCTGGAAGCAGGAATGATTTGCTTCATCTCTTTCCTTTTCCTAACTTTTCTCCTTCCATTTCCTTCTCTCCTCTCTCTGTTATTTCAATTTCTTCCACACTAAAAAGCTGTGCCTGTCCTTGAGAGGGTGGTTGACTCTCTTGGTCTGGCGAATAGGTCTCTGCTTTCTCCCATGAATTGAAAACACACTGCAGAAATGTGATTCATGGAGAAGGTTAAGCTTGTGGTTTTTATCTCAATGAATTTCCTGCTGTGCTGCGGGATTTTACGTTCATGGGAATATTTTATTGGAAAACGTTTGTATCAGTGGTCAGGCAGTTATTGTCAAACTAGATTTATGAAAAGTAATTCTTGATTAAAGACCATTTGGTCCTCAGTCTGATGACAGTTGGGGAAAATTAATGATTTTAGCAGAAATTCTAATTTTTTTTCCAGAGGGAAGCTTTAGATAATGTTATATAAAATGATTCCTCCCCAGAATGAGTCTGGTGTAATGTTTTCCTGTTCAATGCCTTGCCGGGAACAGTCTATGTGGAATTTCATCAGAGCCCCACTCTTCCTCGTGTCACAAACTCCTCCCCATGGGAAGAGCAGCTTTGAGGACATCTGAGTCAGACATTAGTTTGTTCAGGTTGTGCATGTGGCGCAGCCAGGCAGGACCAGGGTGTTCTGTAGCTGGGGCACAGGTGCTGCACCAGAGCTCTGTCCCCTCAGAGGGAGTGGCTGTCGGCCCCCAGGCCCATGAGCAAGGTCACCATCTTGTCGTGCTCAGTCATCTCAGATTAAAGTCAATATTGGGTGAATGACTCTGCCCATAATATTCTGATGTGTGCTTTGGGTGACAGTGGTACCTGGGTTTTATCTCATGCCATGGGAATTTTGAAATCTGGAGTTCACATTTTATGAAAATAACATTTTATTGAATGGCATTTAGACATTCCTATAAGCATTGAAATGAGAAAATGAACTATCTACATGATAAAATCTACACAATGAATCTTTTTGATCTCCAGAATATATTAAAGTTAAAAGTCAGAACCTGAACATCATAAATCATAAATCATTTCTAATACTTCACAAATTTATTGTTTACGTAGTAAAACAGATTTATTTGTGGCATTTAAAGCTTTTTTGCATATTTCTTTTAAAAAATTATTGATTTAGGTTTACTTAAAGTTTAAATGATACAATTATGTCTGAAGCATTTTCCCTTGTAAATAAAACCCAATCTTTCCTAAAGCTTATGTTTTGTTGAAAGATAGCGCAAGGAAGATACAACATGTAAAGTAGATGGACTGCCAGTCTAGACCCCCCAATCCTGCTTGCAAGCAAGGTGGACACAGGAGCAGTGGGTTGAGGGGGAGACAGCAGCAAGAGTGAAAGCAAAGACAGCACCCACACACCTATGCAGGCCTAGCATCCCCTATCTGAAATGCGTGGCACCAGGAGTTTATGAATTTCAGATTTTTTTTAATTTTGGAATAGTTGCATATAGTTAATGAGATGTCAATGAGAATACAAGTCTAAGCATGAAGATTTTGTATGTTTCAGATGCATTTTATATACATACTTATACAATATTTTTAGTTCACTCACCTTGTGACTGTAATTGTGACATGACGTCATGTGTAGAATTTTCTATGTGTGACATCATGTTGGGGCTCAAGAACTTATGATTTTGGAACATTTCAGATTAGGGATGCCACCAACAGTGCATTAGGGTACCCTTTCTCCCACATCCTTGCTAACATTTATTATTTTTTGATTTTTTGAAAGAAATCTGGTTCACTCCCCAAATGACCACAATGGCCAGAGCTGAGATGATTTGAAGCCAGGAGCTAGGAATTTCTTCCAGGTCTCCCACATGGATGCAGGTTCCCAAGGACTTGGGCCATCCTCTGCTGTTTTCCCAGGATGCTGGATCAGAAGTGGTGCAGCTGGGACTTGAACCAGCACGCATATGGGATGCTAGCATTGCAGGCCAGGGCTTTAACACCCTGGATCATAGCACCAGCCCCCTTGGCCCACTTCTTCTTTTTTTTTTTTTGACAGGCAGAGTTAGACAATGAGAGAGAGAGAGACAGAGAGAAAGGTCTTTCTTTTTTTTTCCGTTGGTAACCCCCAAGTTTCTGCTACGGCCGGTGCACTGAGTCAATCCGAAGCCAGGAGCCAGGTGCTTCCCCTGGTCTCCCATGTGGGTGCAGGGCCCAAACACTTGGGCCATCCTCCACTGCACTCCTGAGTCACAGCAGAGAGCTGGACTGGAAGAAGAGCAACCAGGACAGAATCCGGAGCTCCAGTCAGGACTGGAGCCTGGGGTGCCAGTGCTGCAGGTAGAGGATTAGCCTGGTGAGCTGTGGCGCTGGCCAGCCCACTTCTTAACTAGAGTGTTTGTTTTGTTGTTGTTGAGTTACTTGAGCTCTTTATAGATCCTAGATACTAATCCTTTATCAGTTGCATGAATTGCAAATATTTTCTCTCATTCTGTCGTTGCCTCTTTACTTTGTTGAGTGTTTCCTTTGAAGTTCAGAAGCTTGTTAGCTTGGAGTAATTTGATTTGTCTATTTTTGCTTTTATTCCCTTGCTTCTAGGGTCTTCTTCAATAAGACCCGGGCTATGCTAATGTCTTGCAAAGTTTCCTGTGGACCATATAGGCATCAGTAACTGGTTAACTTGTGCTTGTGCTCTACCTGAGGAAGCACACCGCCATTAAAGGGGATCCTGATCTTCCCTCACTCTGGACACTCACCCTTGAGGCAATGGTTACACTTCATCTTGTTGAACAAGCTATTAATACACAACAGATTTCTCATATTAACCTTTATCTTCCAGTATGCTGGTTCCTCCTTCCCACTGCTTTTCTTCTGACAGGCATTGTTGATCAATGGAAAAAAAATCTTTAGGTATTCTAGAGTGGGTTTTTCTTAGTCCTAGTGGGCACAAGCATCTAATCCTATCCCAACCTATTAGCCAAATTGATAAGTCACAGTCATTGTTACTGTCAACAACTGATAGGACTGTCTTCATGACAGTTCTGGGCCTACAGGCAAAGCTTCCCTGGTATCTGGTGTAGTTTTCTGTGTTATGCAAGGATAATCATCCATGCAAAAGATGGAATTAGGAGTAATAAAACTTACATTGGCTACTTTTTCAAATGAGCCTGTTAATATTATAAGTGATTCCAAGTGTACTGTTTTTACTGTTAATGCATTAAAGACAGCTTATATTAAGCCTATTATTCTACCTAAAATTTACACTTAATTTACAAAAGCCCAACATCAGATATGCATCTGAAGTTACCCAGTCTTTTAAAAAAATATTTATTTATTTATTTGAAAGCCAGAGTTGGAGAGGCAGAGGCAGAGAAAGATTGCGCGTGAGAAAATGAATCTTCCATCTACCAGTTCACTCCCCAGATGGCCGCAATGGGTGGAGTTGCACTGATCCAAAGCCATGAGACAGGAACTTCTTCTGAGTCTACCATTTGGGTGCAGGGGTCCAAGGACATGGGCCATCTTACACATTGATTTTGTAGGCCATAGCAGAGAGCTGGATTGGAACTGGAGCAGTCAGGACTCAAACTGGTGCCCATATGGGATGCCAGCACTGCAGGTGGAAGCTTTACCCACTACGCCACAGCACTGGCCCCAAACTATTCTTTATTGCTCATCTTCAGTTCTTTGGCTGAAGGTATTGATGCTGCCAACTGCCTACTGTCCCTCTCGCAGTTTCATCAGGCTTATGCTTCTCATGAGCACTTATGTCAAAATGCCCATGCCTTAAGGCGTGCCCTCTCATTAACTCACCAGGAAACTAACAAATTGAGGAGCTTTGCACCAGCTGTCAAACTTTGGAACCATGTATTCCTCATCAAGGTGTTAATCTTCAAGGGCTTCAACCCAATCAAATTTGGTATTTGATGTAACACATATCCCTTATTTATCTCCATTGACCTATATTCATGTCTCTATAGACACTTATTCAAAGATGCTTCATGCGACCCATGCCAAGGTGCTTCATGTCATCACCCATTGCCTCAGTACATTCACCTCCTGAGAGTTCTACTGCAAACTAAGTCTGATAATGGTCCTGCTCATACCAGCACCCACTTTCAATGATTTTCTTCCCTCTTGGACTTCAAACATGTTATCAGCTTTCCCTATAATCCTCAATCTCAAGGAATCACTGGAAGAGCACTTTTATCTCTTCAAATATATGCTATTAAAGCAAAAGCAAGGGGAAGCCAGAGAGAGACAATGGTCCCTTGCTCAAGTAATGTTGAAAGCCTTGATAACTTAGTTTTTTCAATTTAGGCCCAGAGGAGTTGACCGCAGCCCAAAGACACTGGAGGTGACTCATGAGAACAGCTCCATCTGCAAGTTTTATGGCAAGAGCCTCAGGGAGGCCTGTGGGAGGGACTGGTGTCTTTGTTAACATGGAGGTGAGGATATGGTTGTGTTTCATTACAGGATTCTCCCCGGTGGCTTCCTGTGTCGTGTATGAAGGCTTCTCATGGCTGAGAGGCTGGTTCCTGACATAGCAGACCTCACGAGCTAGGCACCCCCATTCATGCTTGCAGACTTCCTTTGGACTCATAGACCACCACCAGTAACATAGTGGGCTGTCTGAAGATGCTCTCCCATCAGGCAGATGATGTCTTAAAATAAGATAAGGCTACCTAAACATCCCTGTACCACCTTTCTCACAATGCTAACAGTCATCTCATGTATGGTACCATACTCCCCTGTTGTCTCTTGCACAACTTACTGGACCTTTGTTACAGAAACCCCTTTATGGGAACCAGTTATTTAGAGTGACCCTCCTAGTCCTGTATTTAATAATTATACCAGTTGTTTAAGGGGTGTTGCGCCCCCACCAATTAGTTCTGATCAACAAACACCTTCTGAGTCTTTGTCAAATTTGACATATTTTACTTCCATCTGCCCTTATGTACAGGCATAGATCCTTTTTGACTCTGTCCTAAATCAGTTTCACTTCATAATTGATCATAATGAAATGATTTAGAGTCAAAGGGATCACATAAACAAGACTAGTGTATGCAAATACTAACTGAAAGAATTAAAAGGAGAGAATGATCCTACATGGGAAGCAGGATACACAGCAGACTCATAGAATGGCAAATGCCCTTAATAGCACTCTGGCCTCAGAATCAGCCCTTAAGCATTTGGATCTGGCTGAAGAGCCCATGAGAGTATTTTAGGCATGGAAAGCCAAGACATTCTGACAAAAAAAAAGAGGACCTAAATAAAAGATCTCTGCGAGTGAGATCCCAGCAGAAGGAATGGGCCATCAAAGAGGGAGGTACCTTTCTCTGAAGGGAGGAGGGAACTTCCACTTTGACTATGACCTTCTCTAAAATAAGATTAGAGTTGGCAAACTCAAAAGGCTTCCATATCCTTGGCAGCTCATGACAAGAGCCTAGGATGATTACTGACACCATAAACAAGAGTGTCAAATTGTTAAGTCAAAAACAGGAGTCACTGTGCACTTACTCCCCATTAGGATCTGTTCTTAATGTGTTGTACAATGTAAAGTACTCAAACAGTTTTTTACACTTAGTGTTTCTGTGTGGGTGCAAACTGGTGAAATCTTTACTTAATATATACTAAATTGATCTTCTGTATATAAAGATAATTGAAAATG
This sequence comes from Sylvilagus floridanus, assembly GCA_949820135.1. NCBI lineage: Eukaryota > Metazoa > Chordata > Mammalia > Lagomorpha > Leporidae > Sylvilagus > Sylvilagus floridanus. The sequence continues at coordinate 1,686,685 of OX463245.1, forward strand.
AATCATGATGTGAATGGAATGGGAGAGGGAGAGGGAGATGGGAGGGTTGCAGGTGGGATTAGAAGTTATGTGAGGGAAATAGCCACTGTAATCCAAAAGCTGTACTTTGGAAATTTATATTTATTAAATAAAAGTTTAAAAGTTTATATATATATATATATATATACATGTATACATGATTGTAAACTTTATTATTATACTAGAAACATGCTGTATTTAATAAAACATGTATTATATTTATAAAAAACAAAAAATAACTTGTGATTTCAGGTAAATTACTTCACTTTGTAAATCTCAATCTCCTTTAAAAAACTTTGTTTATGTATGTATTTATGAATTTATTTATCATTTGAAAGGCAAGCAGGAGTGAAGGGGGAGAGAGAGAAGGAGAGAGAGAGAGAGAAGAAGAAGAAGAAGAAGAAGAAGAAGAAGAAGAAGAAGAAGAAGAAGAAGAGAGATCTCCTATTTGCTGATTCAATCCTCAAATGCCTACAATAGTTGGGAGCTGGACTGCGCTGAAATTTGGAGTGGGGAACTCAATCCAGGCTTTCCACATGGGTGGCAGGAACCCAACAACTTGAACCATCACCACTGCCGCTTTAGTTCTGCATAGCAGGAAGCTGGAGTCAAGAGTTGGAGTCAGGCATCAGAACAAAGTACTCCAGGCATCTTAGCTGCTGAATCAAATACCCATTCCTGTAAGTTTATTTATTAACAAGCTTTTCTATAGGCATATAATGACCTAGGAGTGAAAAATCTTCCTGTTTCTCTAAATGAGAAACTTAGGCGCAGACACAATGTTGCCAGCTCTGTCACATGGTCTCTCCATGGATTCCCATGGTTGGAGGAAGCCAAGTACTGCTCAGATGAATTTCACTGTCTGCCTCCCACCTGGACATCTCCTCTCCATGCTTTCCCCTTAGCACATTCATTCAACACTCATTTGAGTTCCAAGTGTGGGCTTGAAACCATGGTGGAATAAGAAACAGAGATTCAATGTACATATTTTATGCTCTCACTATGATACTTCCCACTTTCACACCATTCTCATGCTACGGCTCCTTTTGAGGATCCTCTTGCCCCTTCATTCTGCTTTTCCAGACTTTCCTGTTTTAAAGCCCCCATTTCCATGAAGTCTTCTCACCCCAACCCAACCCTCTGTGGCCCATCCTTCTTCAAATGTTTTTAACATCAGAATCATATATAACAAAGCCCTACATTGATGAACAATTTCCTGTGACTTAATCTTTGGCTTGGTAAGATGTGTGAATCCTAACTAGTTAACAATGACTCAGACAAAGGCACCCATCCTGAGAGAGTTGGATTACCCACAGATATGCTTGTGACAAAATTCTCTGAAATAACTTGAAAATTCACCTAATGAGCGCTTATCTTGTTCCCAACATTTAGAATATACTCAAGACATTTTAGGTTTTAATTATATTCAGTTCTGTAATACTTAAAGTCAAAGATTATCAACTTAAATATTCAGCTGGGCACTAAACATAAATTGTGTGCTCTCAGACAAACACAGAATGTAATTTTTAAAAAATGGAAATCTAATTAGCTTTCACACTTACTCTCCACAAAGCCGCCTGCAATGTGGAACTGACATTGCCAGACATCCTGCTGGTGGCTTGCATCAACTAGTGACCTTTGATGAGTGTAATTAACTACATAATTTTGAGATGTTCAAGTCTAATTTCCCAAAAATTGAATAATGAAACAGGCATTTGCAGAACTTCAAGCAGAAGGGAAAAAGGGAAATAAGTGTGAATGACTACTCAGCGTCGAATTCATGGCATGTATTCATACAACAGGCAGACTTCCTTACCTCACTGCTGTCAGAGATGAAAATGTCCTGGGGTCACACATATGTAGATGGCGGCACCTGTGCTTACTGTCACAGACACATATATGTTATATGGGATCAAGTGCATAGATACCAACATCACATCTCTAACAGATATGCTAGTTGTCCATTCACTGGGATGAAATTATCTGGGCCCACCTCGGGTTTCTCTGCATCAAGGTGTTAGCCACAGCAAAATCCTGAGTGTAAAGGATGAATATAAGGATTTAGATATATTTTTTTAATTTTTGATAGGCAGAGTTAGACAGTGATAGAGAGAGACAGAGACAGAGAGAAAAGTGTTTATTCCGTTGGTTCACCCCCCCAAATGGCTGCCACTGCCGGTGCACTGAGCCGATCCGAAGCCAGGAGCCAGGTGCTTCCTCCTGGTCTCCCATGCGGGTAAAGGGTCCAAGCACCTGGGCCATCCTCCATTGCACTCCTGGGCCACAGCAGAGAGCTGGACTGGAAGAGGAGCAACCAGGACAGAATCTGGAGCCCCAACCAGGACTGGAACCTGGGGTGCCAGTGCTGCAGGTAGAGGATTAGCCTGGTGAACCGTGGCACTGGCCAGCCCACTTCTTAACTAGAGTGTTTGTTTTGTTGTTGTTGAGTTACTTGTTGCCGGGGCTGCGCCAATCTGAAGCCAGGAGCCAGGTGCTTCCTCCTGGTCTCCCATGCGGGTGCAGGGCCCAAGCACTTGGGCCATCCTCCACTGCCCTCCCGGGCCACAGCAGAGAGTTGGACTGGAAGAGGGGCAACCGGGACTAGAACCCGGCACCCATATAGGATTCCAGCGCTGCAGGTGGAGGATTAACCAAGTGAGCCACAGCACCAACCCCCTCCAAGGATTTAGATTCAACACATAGGAAAACTGGGGCTGCATAAAATCCTTGGAAACTGAAGCTGATTCTTAGCTTGCCCCCTTCTCTGGACTCCGACATCTGAGAAACGCAGTCGGGTTTCCTAGAATTTGTATCTGTTGATTATTTCCCCTTCCCTCAGCCGGAAGCACTTGGTTGTTGACTCACTCACCTTGAACTCATGGCCAAAAGCACTGTGACTGCTGCCTGGAAGAAGTGGATCTGTTATGACCTGAATACCATGTGTGCCTCCCGTGGTGAAGGCTGTGTCCTCAGGGTGGTACCACTGGAAGGTGGTGGAGACTTTTAAGAACAGGGTCTAGCAGGAGACCCTCGGGTCATTGGCACTGACCTCTCAGAAGGCAGAACATCTCATGTGACCCCGTGAGTTATCACCAGAAAGTTGTTATGTAAAAGGAGTGGGTTTGGTTCCACCCAATGTCCCTTCTGCTCCTGGCCTGAGATGGCATCACTTGCTGGCCCGCCCCAACATGTGCTCTCACTGTTGCCATCCATACATGAGGATATGAGTCCAGGGTAGCCCTCGCCACAGCAGCTGTGCCGTGCTGTTCAGACGTTCAGCCGCTAGAACCAGGCGCTAAATCAGCCTCCTTTGCTGCATCGGTGGCCAGTGTTGGGAACCTCCTTACACGGAGGTGCACTGACTCGCCCACGTGCCTGTCTCATGCTGCTTCTCTGCCTGCGCATCTCAGCCACCCCAGACTGAGGAGCACTGTACAGTGCTTGTGCGCTGTCAGTGAAAAGCACAACAATATGGAAAACACAGGGCGGCACCGCGGCTCACTAGGCTAATCCTCCTCCTGCGGCACTGGTACTTTGGGTTCTAGTCCCGGTCAGGGCGCCAGATTCTGTCCTGGTTGCTCCTCTTCCTGTCCAGCTCTCTGCTGTGGCCCGGGAAGGCAGTGGAAGATGGCCCAGGTCCTTGGGCCCTGCACTCGCATGGGAGACCAGGAGGAAGCACTTGGCTCCTGGCTTTGGATCTGCACAGTCCACCTTCTCGGGATTAGCCAAGTGAGCTGTGTCATTGGCCTGAAGGATTTACTTAATGAATGGCTATATTTATATAAAGTGCATAATATATACTGAAAAGATATGTATATAATTTTGGAATATAGAGATATACATTGAGGCATATGTGTTTTGTATTTTCAACAATTATAACACATTATTTTGATTCTCTGGGGTCTAGAACAAATATTATAACTTCCAGTTACATATTTTAAAAAAATCCCATGCACTAATGAGGAGTTCTGCTGGAGAAAGGCGTTTAGTAAACATTGGCTTATAAGGGAATTGATTTTGAGATAATCTTTAAAGTGATTCTAACAATGTCCAGGAGATGGCGCTCATTCCCAACAAGTCACTCAGCAAAAACAAGGGCTATCTCACATTCTCCGGCTTTACAAGGTGCAGCTACTTCTGTCCTGGGAGTATAGTAGTTCTTCCTTATCTGTGTGAAAATATTAAGTGGAAAATTCCAGAAGCGAACCATTCATAAGTTTTGCCTGGCAGGCCGTTGTGAGTAGTGTAATGAATCTCACACCACCCTCTCGGACCTTCAGGGGATGTGAATCACCCCTTTGCCTGATGTACCCATTCTGTTAATGCACACACCTCTTCCTAACTCCACTGGGGGTTAATGGTGAGTGTGGAAGGAAAAGCCAGGCCTGCAGGGAGCCAAGTGCTGGCAACTCTGAACTTCTGTGGAGCAGGAGACCTGATTGTCACACGCTACACTGATTCCATCTGTCCATCTAATGATGGACTCTCGAAGACACATTATCAGTAATGAAGGTGCTGTCTGGGTTGTTGTCAACTTGATTTTTCTTTCTGCAGCTTGGTGATTCTGAGATTGGGGGTGGGGGCAGGGAGTAGGGTTTTTTTGAGCCCTGGTAACTCAAGCCTTTTGTGTCTGTTGGCTTCTATGGCAGGTGCCTGGCATGACCAGAGCTTGTATTCCAGACCTGGCTGACACAGGTGTGTGGCTCAGGGATGCACCATCCACCTGCTATGAACCAGCCGCCGACTGACTGTCCTGTGAGAGGGTTCATTACGAGTCCACGTTTGACTGCTGTGCTGGGAAGCTCCCATGAGGGTGAGACCCGGCCTGCCCTGTACCCATCCGCAGTCCATCACACACTGTCTCAGCGAGCTCCTCTGGAGAACAGCCGTCAGTCACCTTGCAGCCAAAGGCCAGGCTCTCAGGAGTGTGGGCCGATTTGACAAGAGCAGCAGCCATAGATTTTTTTTGCTCTTGGAGGTGTAACCATGGTAATGAGATCAGATAAAACACCTTTGCTTAATGCAGGCAACGCTCAAATGCACATGGTGTACGGGAGCTGAGGTTTAATTTTAGAATCGAAGCCTTGTTTCACAGAACAAAGAGCATTACACCAGGGCTTGTCACAGGCCTTCTCCAGTTCCCTCTGCTTCCAGGACAGCACAATCCGACTGCAGGCAAGGGCTGCACTTACTTGTCAGGTGCAGCATCTGCCTTGCCTCTGACATTCTCCTATCTGAGGCAGCCATCGCAACACGTGCTGTGAGCAAGTCATCTCGTGTGGCAAATCCCAAGACTACCAACAGAGCAATCAAAGAACTGCACTCAGGAAGGCACAGCTGTTCCAATCATTCTGCAGCCATGATAGACATTTTATCGGCTCTCATAATCCTCATTACCAAGCCTGTGGGTGGGCGAGGGTTATCCCCACTTTACAGATGAGAACATTGCACTGCAGAGGTTGTAGAACCTGCCCAAAGCGCATAGGAACTGGTGCCAGTGTTGATCTAAGAGGTCTGGCTATGCCCTGGACCATGCTGTCTGTGCTCTGAACCAGCAAGTAGAAGTCAAGAAAAGCGTCATTATGTGAGCTGCAGGAAGAGCCATCTCCAGAAATGATCAGACTTGAATTTTCAGGCAGTGCCCCTGTCCAGACATCCGCAAGAACCAACCTCTGCTCCCTCCCAAGGAGACAAGGTTCTTGGCCACCCTTTCTGAGTGTAGACGCATGTCCTCCCAGGGTGGCAGGCTGGCAGGGAGGAGGCGTGGGGAGCGGTGGACTTTAAATGCCACGAGGAATGGAGTAGAAAGCCACCGTGACAGCTCTGGAAGCAATTTTCTAACACCTGTGAAGAGTCTTCAAGTATTCACACATATTCTCCTACTAATTCCATGTACATTACAGCTTCATCTTTAACATGAAGCTTTCCACAGCACCTACATAGCAAACAATCAGAAATGGATCCAAAAAATAAGTGGAAAAATATGCACCAAAGAGTCCTATTTTCGAGAAATTTTTAGTGATATAAGGATTTCTTAGTGACATAATGATATATAGAAAAGTCAGGAAACAAAATTATATACAAGATGGACTCATAAATTTCTGTATGATACCTTCATATAGGCAAATGAACAGGCATTTCCAAGAGACAGAATCTGCAGGCATTTTGACTTTCTCTTTTTTCCTAATCTTTATAACAAATTCTTTTAAAAAGCATCAATTTTGTTAATGGAAGTGATAAACATAACAATAGCTTCTAGTTATTAAGTGTTTACAGTATGGCTGGTAGCCTGAGAAAGATATTTGCCTATATTTGAAGAAATTTCCCTTAAAAAGCCCAGCAAGATAGAGTGATTACACCTGTTTCACTGAATGGAAACTGAGGCATGATAGATCAACTGACTAGCTTGAAATTTATGAAATGTATGTTATCTATTTATTTTATTTTATTTTTTTATAATGCTTTTATTTAAAGAATATAAATTTCCAAAATACAGCTTATAGATTACAATGGCTTCCCCCCCCAATAACTTCCCTCCCACCCGCAACCCTCCCCTTTCCCACTCTCTCTCCCCTTGCATTCACATCAAGGTTCATTTTCAATTCTCTTTATACACAGAAGATCAGTTTAGTATATATTAAGTAAAGATTTCAACAGTTTGCCCTCACATAGTAACACAAAGTGAAAAATACTGTTGGAGTACTAGTTATAGTATTAATTCACAATGTATAGCACATTAAGGACAGAGATTCTACATGATATATTTTTTAAATTGATTAATTTTCTATGCAATTTCCAATTTAACACCAAGATTTTTTTTCATTTTTAATTATATTTATATACCGAAGATTGATTCAGTATATACTAAGTAAAGATTTCATCAGTTTGCACCCACACAGAAACACAAAGTGTAAAAATACTGTTTCAGTACTAGTTATAGCATTACTTCACATTGGACAACACATTAAGGACAGATCCCACATGAGACGTAATCTATTTTTATTTATTTGAAGGGCAGAAAGACAGAGATAGATGTCTCCATCCACTGGTTCACTCTCCAAACACCTACCTCCAAAGCCAGGAGGCAGGAACTCAATCCAGGTCTTCTCTGTGGGTGGCAGGGACCCACCTGCTTGAGCATCATTGTTCCCTCCTAGGCTGTGCATTCGCAGGAAGCTGGAGTGGGGAGCAGAGAAGGGACCTGAACCAGGTGCTCTGATGTGAGATGTGAATGTCCCCAGTGGCAGCTTAATTGCTGCACCAAACCCCAGAAACAAATGAATTATTAAAGGCAATAAGAGTAGGCATTTCCTGGCACAATCCCCTTAAATGACAGGTAGAGTTGAGGAAGTCAGGGAGATGGGAAATAAAAGGAGGCTATGTCAAGATCATTGATAAATAAATAATTTAAATAAAAATAATTTATTTGCTCGATAAGTTTTAGACAAATTTTCTGTGTCTTATTTTCTTTTTTGTTAGAACAGTTATAAAATCTCCTGTGTTGCCTAGCTCTGTAAGGAAAATTTCTTTATAGGCAAACATCTTTCTCATATCACCAACCGTAACGTAAGTACTTATAAATAAATAGCCTTGGATGTCCTACAAAGGAGGGCAACTCCATCCTACAGGCAATGTGGAATCCGTCATACAAATTGAGAGAGAGAGAGAGAGAGAGAGAGAGAGAGAGAGCGCATTACAGAGGGGTGCATGTGTGTGTGACAATGTCTGAAGGATTTGTGCTCAGAAAATGCCCTAACATTGCACATCCACTCCAGTCTTCATTTGGCATGGAATTTCCACAACTCCCTTCAGTGTAAACAAGGTTGGATTTTGAAGCCCATTTCTGGAGTTTTCTCAGAAAAGTCATGTACGCTCATCTGCAAAAGAGCTGGAAATAGGCACAGTGATTCCGACATACACTGTAGTGAGGCTTGAAATGCATTCTTCTCTCTGAAGCTTTGATAATTCTAGTCTACGAAATGAACTGGCAATATACAGATTAATGTGAAAAAACATGCAAATGTATTAATGCGCATAGGCCCCAAAGCCATCTGCAAAGTATGTCTGAACAAGTGTTAGGTGGATGAGGCTTAGCTAGAGCTTAGCTGTGGCTGGGTTTTGGGCTTCCAGGGTAGAGACAGGTGGCACAGGAGAGGATGTGTGCAGCCAGCAGGGGTCATTCTGTTATGAAGGTGCGTCTCCTAGGAGGCAGACTCTGAGCTGGGTGTCAGCTCCCCAGTCTCTTCTTTCAGGGAGAAAATCTGTCCTGGGTAGAAAGCTGAGTGTTGGCTCTGGCTGCCATTCCCTGCTAACTCAGTTAGAGAGATGTAAATTTCTTCTTACAGAACAGAGTCTCAGAGTCATTCTTGTGTCTGCAGAGGTGTGCAATTGCTATAAGTATGCCAAAGAAGTTTGGTCAGAGTGGGGTATTTTACTTCTCTGTATACCATTACTTTTTTAATTTATTTATTTTTTTTTTTTGTTTGACAGGTAGAGTTAAACAGTGAGAGAGAGAGAGACAGAGAGAAAGATCTTCCTTCCCTTGGTTCACCCCCCAAATGGCCACTATGGCCTGTGCTGTGCCTATCCGAAGCCATGAGCCAGGTGCTTCTTCCTGGTCTCCTACGCAAGTGCAGAGGCCCAAGCACCTGGGCCATCCTCCATTGCCTTCCCAGGCCACAGCAGAGAGCTGGACTGGAAGAGGAGCAACTGGGTCAGAATCCGGCACCCATATGGGATGCTGGCACCACAGCCATGGTGCTGGCCCCTATAGCTTTACTTTTAAAAAAACATGCTTTATGAGAGACAGAGAAGGAGAGAAGGAAAACAAAAGAGAAGTCTTCCATCTGCTGGTTTACTCCCCAGATGCCCACACTGACTGAGCCAGGCTGCAAGGTGTAGCCAGGAACTCAATCCAGGTCTTCCACATGGGTGGCAGGGACCCAAGTACTTGAGTCATTGCCTGATGCCTCCCAGGGAGTGTGCTCATTAGTAGGAAGCTGAAATCAGGAATGGAGCCAGGACTCAAACCCAGGCACTCCAGTATAGGATATGGGCATTCCAGCCAGCATCTTAACCGTTAGGCAAAATGGCTGCCCTCTGCAGATCTTCAAATATCTGTTCTCTGATCCTTTCTTGATAGCATCATTAGGCCACAGAGGCTCCATTGTCCTGTGTGACAGATTTCCTTGTCACCTCAGACTCTAAGCTATGCTTCTTGGTACCCACCTGTTTGTACTTGCACACACCTCCAGCCCAAGGGATCCCCTTCTGCAACCTGCACCCTCAGTGTGGTTGCTTGCTTCCACCACCTGGCCCAGGATCAGCCCAGCTCCGACCTTTGCGGCCACTTGCGGAGTGAACCAGCAGATGGAAGACATTTCTCTCTATCTCTCCCTCTTTCTGTCACTTTACCTCTCAACTAAATCACTAAAATCTAAAAAAACAAACAAACAAACAAACAAAAACAAGTAAAAGAAAGGCCCAGGAGAACCTGCCTGTCCTTTCCTTCTTGAGGGGGAGGGTTAGGGAGACACAATAAGAAGGCTCCATCTGTGGAACAGAAAGGCCTTTATCAGACAATGAGTCTGTCGGTACCTTGATCTTCGCCTTAGCATTCTCTAGAATAGTGAGGAACACATTTCTGTATTTGTAAGCTGCTCCATCTATGATATTAGCCCACATGGACAAAAACTTCCCTTTATGTAATATTTACAATATTCTTCTCTCATTGTCAGTATTTTTGTATGCTTACCTCTCTTGCTAGATTGGAAACTAGAGATGAAAGTGTGTTTCATCTTTATTTTCTGTCCACCTACTTTTCAGCACTTACGTGAAGCTGGCTGAGCAAATGAATAAATGAACAAAGTGTGCCAAAAGCAATGCATTATATTCTGTGAAAAATGGTCCCAGCGATTTTCTTCCTAGAATCCATGGTCCCACACGTGTCTTGATGTTTGGCCACACAACTTGGGTTGGCCTGTGGGCTAGTAGTAAGTAGGACACAGGAAGAGACTTGGCGGTGCTTAGCCCTCAGAGCTTATCCCTGTGCTCTTAGAACGCTGAGTCACCATGAGGCTGGCTGAGTCTTTAGATGCTGAGTGCAGAAACGGGATTGAGAGGCCCTGACCTGTACGCTGGCTCAGGCACATGGTACACCCAGCATGGAGATCAGCTGAGCTGGCAGAGATCCTGCCCATAGAGCCCAGGGACGAAGAAAATGTTCTTGTTTTTAGCTGCTTTACTTTAGGGTAGTGTGGTTTTTTAAAAATTATTTATTTGGGGCCAGCCCTGTGGTGTTAGTGGGGTAAAGCCGCCACCTGCAGTGCCAGCATCCTTATGGGCATCAATTTGAGTCCTGGATGCTCCATTTCTAATCCAGCTCTCTGCTATGGCCGGGGAAAGCAAGAGAAGATGGCCCAAGTGCTTGGGCCCCTGCACCACGTGGGAGACCCAGAAGAAGCTCTTGGCTCCTGGCTTTGGATTGGTGCAGCTCTGGCAGTTGTGGCCATCTGGGGACTGAACCAGTGGATGAAAGACCTCTCTCTCTCTCTCTCTCTCTCTCTCTCTCTCTCTCTCTGCTTCTGACTCTCTGTAACTCTGCCTTTCTTTCTTTTTTTTTTTTTTCGACAGGCAGAGTTAGAGACAGAGAGAAAGGTCTTCCTTCCGGTGGTTCACCCCCTCAAATAGCTGCCACAGCTGGCACACTGCGCCAATCCTAAGCCAGGAGCCAGGTGCTTCCTCCTGGTCTCCCATGCGGGTGCAGGGCCCAAGCACTTGGGCCATCCTCCACTGCTCTCCCGGGCCACAGCAAAGAGCTGGACTGGAAGAGGAGCAGCTGGGACAGAACTGGTGCCCCAACTGGGACTAGAACCCGGAGTGCCAGTGCCACAGGTGGAGGATTAGCCTAGTGAGCTGTGGCACCAGTCGACACATAGTACTTTTATAATGTGCATTTTTCATGACTTTTTGGTAACCCCTCACATATTTCCCTTTTTCTCTTGGCTGGTCTAGGATTTGAGAATGTAGCCAAGAGCAGAGCTCTTCCCATAAACAAGCATTTCTGTGCCCCTCTTTCTTCCTTGCTTTCCTCCAAGTGTAGGCCCTTCTGTCAGTTTCAATGTATTTACTGGAGCAGGCTCTTGGCACAGTGGCTAAAACCCTGCTTGGGATACCTGCAATCTACTCAAGTGCCTGAGTTCAAATCTTGGCTCTGCTCTGATTCCGCTCCATAAAATGCAGATTCCTGGGGGCAGCAGGTGATGGCTCAAGTGGTTGAGTTCCTAGCACCCATGTGGGTGACCTGGATTGAGTTCCTGATTCCTGGCTTTGGCCTGGCCCAGACCCAGGTGTTGTGGGCATTTGGGAAGTGAACCAGTGGATGAGAACTAACTCTCTGTCTGTCAGTGTCTCTCTCTTCATGTTTTCCCCTATCTTTCAAAAATATCTAAAAAAAAAAAATCGCTAAAAAATATATATCCCAAATTGTCCAAGCCATTCACTACCAAATTCTCCCAAATTGAGTCCTAGATTGGTTTCTTAGGGTTTTTATTTATTTACTTGAGAGGTAGAATTAGAGAATTAGAGGGAGAGACAGAGAGAGAGGTCTTCTGTCCACTGGTTCACTCCTCAGATGGCTGCAACAGCTGGAGCTGTGCCTATCCAAAGCCAGGAGCCAGGAGCCAAGGACTTAGGCCATCTTCTACTGCTTTCTCAGGCCATAGCAGAGAGCTGTATGGGAAATGGAGCAGCTGGGGGGTACTTTGGCCATCAGCTCCACCTTGCAGGGTGTGCATTATCAGGAAAAGTAACAGCAGTGGAGCTGGGAGAGAGCTCAGGCACTCCAAAATGATACTGGGAATCCCAAACAGTGTCTTATCACACAAAATACCAGTTTCTCAGCCTCAGAAATACTAAGCTAACATGTGCTCCTGCTCATTTCGTCCCTAAGACCAGAATGAATGAAGTCACAGCCAGCTTAGAAGAACATTCTAATGACCCTTAATGTGGGCTCCTTCTGACAGCATCCTCCGTGTGTCCATGAATAATCTTTGGCTTCTCATTCTCAGACACTATGGGGCCCAGAGTCAGACATGCATGGGGACAGGCTCTGGGACTGTACCATCCATTTATGATCTTGTGGCTAATTAGCCATGCTCTGTGCCCTTACAGAGCATTTCATGAGATACCCTTACCAGTTCCACGAGGGAGGAGACTTAGTCTATCTGGCCTGTGGCTGTCTAGACCAGGATCTGTCACCTAGGGCACTTTTTTTCTTTCTTTTTAAATTTTCATTTATTTATTTGAAAGATAGGTAGACAGGAAGATAACTTCCATCTTCTGGTTCACTTCCCAAGTGCTCATGATAGCCAGGGTGGCCCAGGCTCAAGCCAGAAGCCTGGAGCTCAAGCTGAGTGTCCCATGTTGGTGGCAGAAAGCCAACTACTTGAACTGTTGTCTGATGCCTCTTGGGATGCACATCAGCAGGAACATGGAAGTGGAAGCTGAGCCAAGTTGCCAACTTGGGCGCTCTGATATGGGATGCTCGCACCCCAAATGACAGCTTAATTACTGTGCTCAAGGCCTGCCCCTCCCACTTCTTGAATGATATAACGGCCATGGAGGAGGAGTTTACTTCTATCTCTCTCTCCAAATAGAGAGGCTCTTCAGGGTTGGGACTGTGTTGATACATACCTCAGGCTCCTACTACTGCCCCAAGGCTGTCAATCAGTATTGAGTGATGGTTTAGTCAGTAACTCATCCCTGCCCTTCAGGAAACAGTAACATTACTGCAAACAAGTAACCTCTGACAACTGAAGTTTTCAAGATATTGGGGAAACTTAGCAATTTTGTTCAGTTGTGTAGACATAGTTCTAATAGCAAGACAAGGAGAAAAATATAGGTGTAAAACTTTTTTTTAATTTAATTATCTATTTGCACTCTCCAAATAATTTGGGTTGACTCAAAGTCATCACTGAGAATGTAATTCTTTGGCATTATCATATAATACTGTGTCTGGTAGCTGTTGTGTCTTTCTTCCCCAGGTACTCTGAGCCCCTCTAAGACATCTTTGGATCTTTAGTGACCAGCTCTGTGTTTTGTTTCCAGTAGATGCTCAGTGAATGTCAGGTGGAGTAAACGGACAGACGCGAGCATTGCAGTAGTGAGTGCTAGCAGCACTAATGTCCCCAGAGCTGCTCAGCCTTTTGGCTAGCTGACCCTGTGCGCGTTAGCTCTAGCCTGATGTCACTTTTTAATTGCCGTGGTGCCGTTTACTGGCCCTGCTGATTCCAGTTAAGTCTTATTTCTGTTTGTCTGGCTTGCCTGCTTGGGTAGTGATCAAGCTATTTTACTCACAGCTTTGCCTGCGATGGTATCTGTTTCCTGTCCTGCCATCTGAGTGCAGGACTAGCAGCACACGTCTGTTTGCATCTGGAGCATATTACAGAAAGCTAGACGTCCTTTGACAGTTCTCATATCCCGAGGTGTGTCTCTATCCCCACCTACTAAATCTGGGTGGGCAGAGTGGCTGCCCTGACCCATGGAATACGGTGAAACTTGCTGTAGCAGTTTCCAGGCAGAGGCTTGAGACACTGTATGCCCAGGGCATACTTTCTCGGGGTCCACCACCTGCTGCTGGGACATTAGCCTCTGAGGCTGCATGGAAGTGGAGGGTGACCCAGTTGTGTCCAGCCTGTCAGCTGGCTCTGCTCCAAGGGAAGTCATGTTGGATGCAGTGAAACCATCCTGTTGTCTGATGAACACTTGCCCAGTCTCTGCCCCAGGGAGCAGCGTTGCTCATTCACAATCTGCCAGGCGGCCTGACTCATAGCATTCACACAATACACTTGTGTGTAGATACCCAGGCTTGGGGTAGCTTTTCTTCTCAAGTCTTGAAGTTTGTCATACAGCAATAGAAAAGCAAGGAAGGACTGATCATATAGTAAGACCAAATGACTCCTTTTTTTAAAGACTTATTTTATTTATTTGAAAGACAGAGTTATAGAGAGAGGGAGAGAGAGACACAGAGAGAGAGAGATCTTCCATCCACTGGTTCAGTCCCCAGATGGCTGCAATGGCTGGAGCTGCGCCGACTCGAAGCCAGGAGCCAGGAGCTTCTTCCGGGTCTCCCACATGAGTGCAGGGGCCCATCTGCCTGGGCCAGCTTCTATTGCTTTCCCAGGCCATAGCAGAGAGCTGGACAGGAAGAAGAGCAGCTGGGACTTGAACCGGCGCCCATATGGGATGCCGGCACTTCAGGCCAGGGCCTTAACCCGCTGTGCCACAGCGCCAGCCCCCCCCCCTTAGTCTCAAACAGTCAGTTAAATAAAATGTTCTGTGTGCAGGGCACAGAGCTTGTGATGCACATTGTGCTTCTCCAGCAGCTGCTCTCTTTTCTTTCCTGACTTGCTGCTGTATTCATGGGTGATGAGTCTCCTGAAGACCTGTGCACCTTAGATGAGTGCCTACTGTTTACCAATGAACAAAAGAAAAGCCCTTGGCTAGAAAAGGGACATAGATCAAATTACCTTAATTTTTTATTTGAGAGAGAGAGAGAGAGAGAGAGAGAGAGAGAGAGAGAGAGAGAAATGGACTTGTTCCTATCTGCTGGCTCACTCCCTAAATGCTTATAATGACAAATGCTTAAGACTGAGCCAGGCCAGTGTTGGCAGCTGAGATCACAGCTCATGTCTTCCACAGAGGTGACAGAAACCCAGTTTTTTCAGCCATTGCCGCTGCTTCCCAAATTCTGTAGTGGTGGGTATCTGGAGTCAGGAGCTGGAGTGGGGAATCAAACCCAAGCAAATTCTGACATGGGACACGGACTTTTTAAATGCCAGGCTGAGCACTCACTCCCCTCATTGTTTTCATAAGGATTCAGAGAATAGAAATATTATAATGTGCATTCAATTTACTAAATGCTTAGTTTCTAATCCGTGCTAGTTCTTACTACTTGATATGGGACACCTGGGGTACATAAATGAACAAGATAAACATCTTCCATTGGTTGTGACTTAAATCAGTGATAACCCTTGACAACTCCATGTTTATTGTAAATATGCTACTTGACCCTTACAGAAGCTCTTCTTGATTATCAAAACAGGCTGTGATTGCACATTTTAAGTTTACAAAGGCTTGCATGAAGAAAGTACTTCCCTTCTCCCCCATATTCCTGGAATGTGGGCAGGTCCTGTGGTGTCATGGGTTTAGCTTTGACTCGAGACACCCACATCCTGTATTAGAGTCTGGGTTTGAGTCCTAACCACTCTGCTTCTGATATAGCTTTGTGCTAGTGTATCTTTGGAGGCAGTAGGTGAAGGCTCAAGTATTTGGGTACCTGCCATCCCTGTGGGAGACTAGGCTGGAGTTCTGGGCTCCTGGCTTCAGGATTGCCCAGCATTGAATATTATTGCAGGCCTTTGGGGAATAAACAGCAAAAGCAAGATCTCTCTCTCTCTCTCTCTCTAAGTAGATGAAAATAGATAAATGTTTAAAAATTCCTGGAACTTGATTTTATGTTATATACAAAGATAAACTTGGTATGTATCATTACTTTAAAATTTAAGATGTGAAGATTGACCCAATAAACTCACAGGATCCTCATAACATAGAGAAGGTCAGGGAAAAGACAGGGATGTGATGATGGAAGCCCTGGGTTGAAGTGATCTACCTTCAAGATGGAAAAGGGGCCTGGTAGCCAAGGAATGTAGGCAGCCCCTATTTGTGGAACAATGCACAGAAACAATCCCTACACTGGAGTCTCTGGAAACGAAATGCGGTCTTGATGCCAACTTGATATTAGCTTGTGTTATTGGCTGAGTTATGAAGCCCCTCAAACTCACGTGTTTAAGTGCCAGCCCTCAAAGGCTCAGAATATGACTGTATTTGGAGATCAAGTCTTTTAAGAGATAATTATGATTAAGTGATGTCACGTAAGTAGGCCCTAATCCAATATGAGGGGTGTCAGAATAAGAACAATGTGGACCCAGATGTGTTGCAGAGGACTGACCAGGAGAAGATACCACGGCCTCTGCAGGGCACGGCGAGAGCACTCAGAGTGAAGCCAGCACCGTGATCTTGGAGACGTCCAGCCTCCAGCACAGTGAGAAGATACGTTTCTGTTGCTTAGACCATCCAATCAGTGGTTCCTGGCTACTGCAACTCTTGCACGACAAGTGCAATGGTGTATCTTGGTCTACCGCAGGTCAGTAGTGGCAGATGATGTCCAGGAGTGCTGGCACCTGCTGCCCTTGCAGCGGCCTCAGGCCCCGTTACCTTCCCACTGGACCAGGCTGAGTGGTGACTCCAAACTTCCAGTGCTGTAATCCCAGCCTCCACCACCCACTGGCTCTGCAGTCTTGCTTGTGTTATTTAGTCTGTATGTGCTGTGATGTGGATCCTGACCTGCTCAGGAGATCTCAGGTGTTTCCTGCAGTCTCCGAGTCCCAGACTGAGAGGTAATGACTGGAGTTTGCTTGCAAAAACCTCTAGGAGTCTCCTCCTGAATGCTGATCACTTGAAAACAGAAAAGACATGGGAACAGAAGGTATGAGATCACAAATGTAAAAACAACACACAGGGGAGAATTTTTTTTGGGGGGGGTAGAAAGTATTAATTTTACAGCAATATCTCTCCTCTCTATTAGCTATAGGATCTGTAATCATTTGCAGAGGTGGGAGCTATTATGCATCAATGTCACTGTCATCAAATAAAATCTAAGTGCCTAGAGAGACACAGTGTGGTCTAAGGATGTCTGCAAAGAACCCATAATTTGTAGTCTACTGTGCAAGTCAGCAAGAAAGATTCTGCCCATGATTCTCAAGAACCTTGAAATGTCCACCAAGGACGCTCTCTGCCCTGAGGAGACTCTCGTCCTGTCGTGGGCAATCATGGATGTGTGCGGACGTTCGCAGTGCCCAGAACGCCTGAGGGAGTCTCTTGCAGCCCCTGTGAATTTGCGATTTTAGCCCCAGTACAGAGAGAGGCAAACCCAGGGAGGCAGAAAATGATGCAGATGCTGGTCTGTGCAGCCCAGGAGGGAAGGCCATTGCACTTCTGCCTTGCTCGTTTGTATTTGTCTTAAAGAAGCCCCCAGTGTTTACTACAGATAGACAGGGACAGGACAAGGGTGCAGGCCCACAGGCCACCCTCGCTGTCCAGGCATACCCATCACAGGCAGCCATATGTGGCTACTCTCTCATGGCATGCCAGAGCAGTCTAGAGCTCACATTGTGGGAAACCTTGTACCAAAAAATAGGCAGTTTAGAATAAAAAAGCCTCAAATAATCTTTAACTATGTATTCTGATAATTTTCATATTTTATCTTATTTAACTAAAAAGGATAATTAAATCTTTTCTTTTTCTCATTAAAATATCTCCAAAACATCTTCCTGAGCCCAGCTCACACACCTGTGGGCTGTTCATGGATGTGCAAGGCCTTGAATGGCTGACTAAGGTTTAAGTTGACTTTCCTTCCAATTCATGCTTGTCATCAGTTTCTCACAGTCTCATTTATTCTTTTAATGTACACTTTAAGTACAATTTCAGAGCTGGCTGAGTCTTGAGGATTCAAAAATAAATAAGCTGGAGTCTCTATGTGAAGTTGGGTAGGAATGAAATAGTGCAGTTATCAGCCAACAATGTATGCAATAATGTATGTAAGAAAGCTGGTGGATGTCACTGTACACCAAACAACAGCTTCATGCCCACTCTGGGCTGTGAGAACACCCTCCTGCTTGGCCCATCTTCCTCTGGCATTGAGGGTAAGGTCACAGAACAGTTATGGGAGTATCTGGTGTACGAGCCATCAAGGTGTGCTGGGTATGTCCGCAAAGATTCACTCCAGAACTACTCCTGAGACCCTGGCTACTATGACAGTCTTGGCTCCCAAGCTGGGTGTATGGAGGGTGGGGAGAGGTGAGAAAGGGATTGAACAGAGAAGGAGAAAGAAGAAAAAGGAGGGAGAGAAATGAGGAGGAGTTGAGAGAGAAGAGAGAGAGAATCAGAAGAGAGATACTACTCAAGTAAGGGATGGACTGGGGATGAGGAGAAGACTGAAAGGAAGAGAGCAAGATGAAGAATCCCAACATGGCCTTACAGAATATTCTAGTGGAGTCATAGTGGCTACACTTATTTTTCAATAGTTCCTATTGCAGGTTTATATAAACAATCTGTGTAGTATTCAAATGGTATTTACTTATCGCTAATAATAATCAAATAATTTGGGTAGAAATACAGCCTGGGGATTGAAATTAGTTAAGTAATGAGCATTGCTTTCTATATGAAGGGTTTATGAGCATCCCAACAAGGCTTTAGCAAGAACATTGTAGAGGTAAATGTTCCTTCATGCTTGACGTGGACTTATTCACTCACTTAAGCAAGCAAACTTTTTGTAATTGGCAAACACCAGGGAAGTGAAGACGATAAGACATGGACCTGCATTCTGGGGTCTCATGGTCTCACATTGAGGCAAACAAGCAAATAGACCATTATGCCTCAGTGGGTAAGGTGCCAAGGGCTGGCTACTCAGAGTTTTGTGGGACACATAAAGGAGACATCCACACATGGCTGTTATTGTCTGTGACCAAGGACATGGTTGATGAATGTTGGAGAAGGTGAATTTCTGTTTTCAGAAATTTCTGAGATGTCTGAGCTGGGAAATGGAGGTGGAAATCCATTGGCCATGCTGCAGGTAAATACTTCAAGAAATCAGCACATGCAAAGGCCAGAGGTGAGGTCTGTTCTAGACCCTGCTGCTGGAGAGAAAGTCGGAAATGAAATCTGAGAGCAAAATGAAACCAGAAGACAAAAGACTTTGCAAGCTCAGCTGGCAGCTGCAAGTTCTCTTCCTGAAAATTTTCTGCAAAAATCTTAATGTTTGACAATCTTTTCTTAGAGGTACCCAATCACCATGCCTTTCTTCTCCCTCCTTCCCTTGCTCCTACTCCCTTCCCCACCTTCCTTTATATGTTTTATATGATTGGCTCCAGGAAAACAAATCTGAAAGGTGACTTCTACAGCAGTTGGGCTAATGGGTTCTGAGTTAGAATTCAGGAGTTCCAATTCCATGCTAATGTTTTCTGATCCTCGATGGTCATTTTTTTCTTTTCATGCCTTAGTTTCCTTACATGGGATATGTGAGAGGGGGAGGTTGGGAAGTTTGTTAAAATGTCTTATTAGACCTAAATATTCTCTACTTCTCACACCAGAACTTAGATCTGCTCAGAAGGACTTAGATATTACAGTGAGTAGAGGGATTTTGTTGAATGTTGGAGAACGTGAATTTTAATCTTCTGTCTCCTTGATGACAGACTGTTCCTGGAAAGAGAAGCCCATCTCCATTTTCGACCGATGGCGTCTTGCAAGGCCATTGTGTGTCAAGACAGTTCTAGGCCAGGCTTAAAACTGGAAAACAGCTGCCAAGGCCTGTGGTACTGGATTTCTCCCATATATTTTGGCCCTCTTAAGTCTGATATTCTTGGATCATTATTGCTAATCTTATCCTTTCACTGATTGCTTACTAAGTTCTATACAATTGTTGACACTGAGTCCACTGTCTATTCCACTCAACAGTCTGCCAAAGAACGTGTTTATACCAAAGGTTTGCTCATGAAGAAAACTTCTTCAGAGAAGTCATGGAACAGTCAGGAGAGACCCCAGGATTTGAGACCAAATTGGTGCAGTTCCAACCCTTTGCTCTCTCTACTCCTCAGCATGCCTTCCCCAAGAAGATGCTGAACTACAACCTCCTGTTTTGTGGGATTTTGCAGGCTGACCTCCAGGAATCAACAGCTCAAGGGCAGTCGTGACAATTTTAGGGCTTACTCTGGCCTCTGTGCTAGCCTGCTGTGCATGCGGATATCCCAGTCTCACATTCTCTGCACTCTGTGCCTACGTCCACAGACACACAGACTCTGGCCAGTGAAGACCTTTGCCATGAAAATGCCATCTCCTTGAAGAAGAACCACCTCCTTTTGCCCTCCCTGCACTGTCTGCTCTTCATTGTATCCACAGTCAAAGCTTTGGGAAGCTGCTTCCCTCTGATTCTTCCTTGGGTTTTAATCTCTCACCCTCAGCTCATCTTTGATCTCTTCAAAGGCAAGCACCACATCCTATACCATGAAGCTGGAAGACTAGAGGCCATAATGTCGCCCTTTGATTCAGCTCCATCAGGAGCCCTGGGGCTGAAGAGCTGCTCTGTGTGGTCTGTGTCCTCTTATGGATGCCTTGTGCTGTGTGCTAATTCATCCCTGACCTTGTCGTGCTCTGGGGTTATCATCGAGGCTCAGCTCTTCTCCATTGTGCTGGTGCTGGCTTCACGGTGTTCTAGTCTATGTTTGCATTTGATGTTTTCTTTAACTTGCCATGTGTAAGGACATGCAATGTTAATTTTTGATGCTTTATTAAGAAAACAATTTAAAAATACACAAAGTTGAGAGATTGGTGTAAAGAACTCCAAGTCTATCATCCAACTTCATCAATTAACAATATCTTGCCTTTCTTCCATTCTTGCTCATTTTCTTATTCATTCATTAATTCATTAATATCTGGGATATTTTAAAGCAAATTCTAGAATGTTTATCATCTCCCATGGAAATACTTCACTTAGTGTCTTCAACAGTAAGTAAAACAAAACCACAAGAGCATTAGGGAACTTTTCTGAGGGAATGAGCTACTTCCTACCTACCACTCACTGGTTCATACTGTGAATGCCAGCCTTGAAAGGAATATTTTCTTACTCAATTATAAGCTCCTCAAAAGGAAAGAACATGCACCTTTTATAAACATTTGGTATGTGATTAAGAGCATGGGGTCTGGAGCAGACTTGCTTGGCTTCATGCTGGCTTAAGCACTCAATGAACGTGTGGTTTGAGTAAAATTACTTAGCATCTCTATGTTTCAGTTTCAGGATCTATAAAATTAGATAAATTACAAAACCCAGTAGGGATCTACATAATTCTGCAACATGGTAGCAAAGTGACTGAACTGAATGAGCAGATTCATGGAACTGGTGTGGTTTGTGTGATTTGTCATTCAGGTAATGGCTTACTTTTTTTTTTTTTAAGAAAGCTTTCATTTAATAAATATAAATTTCATAGGTACAGCTTTTGGAATATAGAAGTTGTTCTCCCCAGACCCAACCTCCCACCCCCACTCATGTCCCACCTCCTACTCCCTCTCCCATCCCATTCTTAATTAAGATTCATTTTTAATTATCTTTATATACAGAAGACCAACTCTATATTAAGTAAAATTTTCAACAGGTTGCACCCACACAGACACACAAAATATATAGTACTGTTTGAAGACAACTTTTACCATTAATTCTCATAGTACCCTCATTAAGGACAGAGATCCTATAAGTGGAGAAAGTGCACAGTAGTTCCTGTTGTTGATTTAACAATTGGCACTCTTATTTATGACGTCAGTGATCACCCAAAGCTCCTTTCATGAGCTGCCAAGGGTATGAAGTTTGAGTCCACAAACTTCATCAGTATTTAGACAGGGCCATAAGAAAATTGGAAGTTCTCTCCTCCCTTCAGAGAAAGGTACCTCCTTTTTTGATGGCCTGTTCTTTCCACTGGGACCTCACTCATGGAGATCTTTCATGTAGGCCACTAATGGCTTACTTTTAACATGTGTCCTTCACGTTTGATGGCTTTTTGTCAACAGTCTTATTTTGATGCACAGGGTATCTCTAGAAACCCTTTCCTTTACTGACAGAGAATGCGGATCCACAAAGGAAAGGGGCCTCACCAAGTTCCCATGGCACAATAATGCTCACACCAGAACTCCTTCTACTGTTGTTACTTCCCAAGATATGACTAGAGGTCAATTTTTCCTTAGTCTCCTGAGGATTCTGCAAGTCCCTGAAGATTCCTAGTTATTGAGCACCTAGCAACTTCTTTGTTGTAACTTCCTGTGGACAGGGTCTGAGTTCAAGTGAAGTCTCTTGTTGTACAAGAACTAATGAAAAAATGGGAACTAATGGAAGAGTCTGGAGAACTGGGTGTGCTTTATGATGCAAATGTGCTTTCTTTCTTGAAAGATGGCTATTAGATAAAGAAGCATCTGTTTGTTGTAGCTGTTCAAACTTCTTGAGACTGTGTCAGGCAGGGAGGGCAGTCCAATCTTTGGAGACCAAAATATTTTGTCTATTTTTTTTTTTTTTGACAGGCAGAGTGGACAGTGAGAGAAAGACAGAGAGAAAGGTCTTCCTTTTCCATTAGTTACCCTCTAATGGCTGCCGCGGCCGGCGTGTTGCAGCCAGCGCACCATGCTGATCTGAAGCCAGGAGCCAGGCGCCCCTCCTGGTCTCCCATGGGGTGCAGGGCCCAAGGACTTGGGCCATCCTCCACTGCACTCCCGGGCCACAGCAGAGAGCTGGACAGGAAGAGGGGCAACCGGGACAGAACCAGCACCCCGACCGGGACTAGAACCCAGTGTGCCAGCGCCGCTAGGCAGAGGATTAGGCTATTGAGCTGTGGTGCTGGCTGGAAGTCATAATTTCTTAATTAAGGGTTTAATTAAATTAATTAAGTCAACAAATACAAATTAAAGGATGATACCAAATATTCCATACATATGACAATGAAGATGGTCATCATGCCATAATTATCAAGCTTGTATTTCTGTATTCATTAAGTGACTATGTGGGTCCCACTAGTCAAACTTAGGCTAATAGTTAAGTGCCTAAATGCTGAGGCAGAATATAGGTTGCATAGCTCCAACCCCTAAATTTATTAGCTCTTTCTATCCTGCTCAAGATTTGTATTAATTTATCATCAGTACCCTTTGAAAGCAGTCATTGAGATAGCAATTGCATGTACTGATTGTGCCAACTTCAGCTCCTGTGAGACACAGTCATGTATGCTCCAAATTCGAGAAACTTCTTGATCTTCATGCAGGTAAAAGTCTTGTTGGTCACCCTTATCATTTTTTAGAAGCATTCCTTCTGGTGGGGTTCAGCACAAGCTACCTAAACCATGGCGCTTTGGAATTGTAGAGAACTATAGAAGCAGAAAGATGTTTGGCATGTCTCCTGCCCTTGTCTCCTGAAACAATCTCTACCACCAAAAAAAAAAAAAAAAAGTTTCTGAACTTCTTCAGAGATAGGTTGGAATATTCTCACGTGAGAAGGACCCAGCTACACCTACAGGAAAGGAACATCCTTATCTTTGAAGACCCAGGGGCAGAAAGGGGAATCTAAATGAATAAACCTTAATAGTGCATCCGATTTATTATCATTGCATCACATTCTCTTGGTCCAATTCTACTTCTCCATAACCATTCTCTTCTTCATCAAATTAAGCATAAAAATACACATATTTCCTGCTTCTTAAGATCTTTATTGATTTTTAAAAAGATTTATTTATTTATTTATTTGAAAGTCAGAATTACACAGAGAGAGGAGAGGTTGGGGGACAGGGTCTTCCATCTGCTGGTTCACTCCCCAGTTGGCCTCAATGGCCAGAGCTGTGCCAATCCTAAGGCAGGAGGCAGGGGCTTCTTCTGAATCTCCATGTGAGTGCAGAGGTCCAAGGACTTGGGCCATCTTCTACTGCTTTTCCAGGACATAGCAGAGAGCTGGATTGAAAGAGGAGCAGCTGGGTCTCGAACCAGTGCCCATATGGGATGCTGGCACTGTAGGCAATGGCTTTACCCTGTACGCCACAGTGCCAACCCACAGATATTTATTTTTGAAAGTTCCTGTATCATATACCTTATACTAAATACATTTATATACTTTTCTCTTGTTAATCTAAATTTAATTACAAGCACCCCAGGCATGAACTAGCAATCGGTGAGAAAAGAAGTCCTTTTCCCTGATAATTCTCTAGGAAGCCTTTCTCCTGGATTCTGTTCTTATAGATTTCCTCTCCCTTTTGAGACCTGCCTTGTCTCTACTCTTTTAAAATTTTCTCTTTAGAACAGGTGAAACTTAGACTCTTTTCACACAGCAAAATGCTCAATGGACTCTGAGGGTCCAGTTAAGAAAAGATGCTGGGCAATTCACCTGGCTTTTAAAATGAAGGTTGAAAAATTCATATTTAGGTTTTGTTGAACAGAAAACTCAATTTAATGGCTCCAGCAAATCTGATTTCTTTTCTTTTTCTTTTTTTCTTAAGGCAAAGGAGTCAAGTGCCATACACTGGGAGGAAAATACACATACAAAAGAGCTCTTAGATGTGTCTCTGGGTCAGCAGGCATAGTGATTAAAATTGCTCCTGTCAAGAGAAAAGTGCTTAATGAAAGAACTTGGTCTCCCAGCTCTGTGATCAAGATCTTCCATCTTGACACATTCTCATTGCTAGCATGTTTCCTGCTCTAGTCTCATAAATAGCCTTTTCCCCTATCACCTTGGCAATCAGCTTCTTTTATAGCAGAAGGCAAAGGCAGAATCAGGGACTGGTACATCCTCAAACTCTCCTTTATAAAATATTTTCCATTTCTAGAATCTTCACCTCTCTCTCAATTATCCACTCAACTACAAGTGAAAAGACTCATTAATTTCTTCTTTAATTAAGAATATATGGGGCTGGTATTGTGGCACTGGGGGGTTTAACTGTCTCCTGTGACACTGACATCCCATATTAGAGCTCTGAAAAAGTCCTGGCTGATGTACTTCCAATCCAGTTTCCTGCTAATATGCCTGGAAAACACTGGAAGGTGACCCAAATGATAGGACCCTGACAACCCGGTAGGAGATCTAGACTTCCTAGCTCTTGGAGTTGGCTTGGCCTGACCCAGACCTGGTTGTTGTGGATAATTGAGTATTGAACCAATGGATGGAAGATTTATTTTTCTTGCATTCTCTGCCACTCTACCTTTCAAATAAACAAATGAAATCTTTGAAAAAAAAAGAATATTGTACATATCTGTGTTTCAGATACTGGAAACAAGGTGAAAAAAGATAGTGTTCTGTTCTGAAGTAACTGACACAACTGTGGGAGTGATGGACCAGCCAATCTCTATTTACAATACAGGTTTTTTTGTTTTTTTTTAATAGGAAGAGTTAGACAGTGAGAGAGAGTGACAGAGAGAAAGGTCTTCCTTCCGTTGGTTCACTCTCCCAAATGGCTGCTATGGCCAGCGTATTTTTGAGTACCATTCTAGAATTCAATTAAATTGTTTTGATATAATTTTAATTTTTAATTTTTTTATATTTATGTTCATTGTGGATATTGGTCTGTAGTTCTCTTTCTTTGTGGGATCTTTTTCAGTCTTGGAAAACTGCACAAAACTACAACCAATTAATCTTTGGCAAAGGAGCTAAAGTCAGTTTGTGGAGAAAGAACAGTCTCTTTAAATAATGATGCAGAGAAAATTTGATCCCTTTGTTCAGAGGTATGAAATAAAATTCTTTACAACTTATACAAAAATCAACTCAAAATGAAACAAGGATCTAAATTATGACCTTATACAATCAAATTACTAGCGGAGAACACTGAGAAACTCTATAAGACATTGTCATACTCAAAGACTTCTTCCAGAAGCACAGAAAATAAAAACAAAAATAGACAAATGGGATTATATTAGACTAAGATGCTTCTGCACTGCAAAGGAAACATTCAGCAAAGTGAAGGGGCAACTGACAAAATTTGAGAAAGTATTTACAAACTATGCTGCTGAAAAAGGATTAATATCTAGAATCTATAAAGAGCACAAAAAAATTCAACAATAAAACAAAACAAACAATCCAGTTAAGAAATGGGTAAAGGATTTGAACAGGCATTTTTCAACAGATGAAATATGAAAGGCCAACAGACACAAGAAAAAATGCTCAGGGCCACCTGCCATCATGCAAATGCAAGTAAAATAAAACATACAATTAGTTGTCACCTGACACCAGTTACAGTGGCAATCATACAGAAATCAATAAGCAATAAATGCTAGTGAGGATGTGTGGAAAAAGGTACTCTAATCCACTATTGGTGGGAATGTAAACCTGTAAAACCATTGTGGAAGACAGAATAGAGATTCCTCAGAAAGCTGAAAATATGACTCAGTCATCCCACTCCTGGGAGTTTATGCAAAGGAAATGAAGTCAGCTTATGAAAATATTATCTGTACCTTCATGTTTATTGCAGCTCAATTTGCAATAGGTAAGATATGAAATCAACCCATATGTCCATCACCTGGTATCTGAATAAAGAAAAAGGAAAAAAGCATATATACACACATAAATACACTATGGAATACTACTCAGTGGTAAAAAAAATGAAATCCTGTCTTTTCCAACAAAATGTATACAACTGGAAGCCATTAGATTTAGTGAAATGAACCAGTCCCCAAAAGACAATTATTGTGTGTTTTCCATGATCTGTGGTAACTAAAAAGTACAAAAAGTGTAATGTATATGAACTAAATTGACATTTTGAGATTTGATTGTTTACAGTCTTTATCTCTACTGTTGAGGAACAATATTTTTTTCTTCTTATTGTTTGTTTAATTCTTAGTGCAGGGTTAAGTTTATAAAATAAACTGAAAGTATGTCATAATATTAATTAAAATAAGGAATAAATATGAAGGAAGAGAGAGAGTAGGGGTGTGTTGTAAGGGAGAGTAGGGTGGTAAGTATCACTATGCTCCTAAATCTGTATACATGAAATATATTAAATTTGTCCAGCTTATATAAATAAAACATATAAAAATCAATCTATTCCTATTGATAAATTTAATATAAATCTTCTCTAGATTATTTCTATTGGGAAAATATATAATAATTTACTTAGACATTCTTCTATTGATGAACAGTTTTGCTTTTCACTATCTTTTTTTAATTATAATAAAGCTATCATCAATGTGTACAAATATGTCACTTTGTGCAGATGCACAAATATTGCTCAGATTTACCCCTAATGGTAGAGTTAGAAATGTGCTAGGGGGTTCCAATTCAATCCCATCAAGGTGACATGTGCCAATGCCACCTCATTAGTCAAAGTGATCAGTTTCAGTTCCTAACTGATCATAATGATAGGATTAAGTGCAAAAGGGATTACATAAACAAGACTAGTGTCTGCTAATACTAACTGATAGAATTAAAAAGGAGAGAACAATCCAACATGGGAAGCAGGATACACAGCAGACTCATAGAATGGCAGATGTCCTGAACGGCACTCTGGCCTCAGAATCAGCCCTTAAGGCATTCGGATCTGACTGAAGAGCCTATGAGAGTATTTCAGGCATGGAAAGCCGAGACACTGTGGCAAAAAAAAAAATGACCTAAATGAAAGATCTCTGCGAGTGAGATCCCAGCAGAAAGAATGGGCCATCAAAGAAGGAGGTACCTTTCTCTGAAGGGAGGAGAGAACTTCCACTTTGACTATGGCCTTGTCTAAATAAGATTGGAGTTGGTGAACTCAAGAGGTTTCCATATCCTTGGCAGCTCATGACAAGAGCCTAGGGTGATCACTGACGTCATAAACAAGAGTGTCAATTGTCAAGTCAACAACAGGAGTCCTGTGCACTTACTTCCCATGTAGGATCTCTGTTTTTAACATGTTGTCCAATGTGAATTAATGCTATCACAAGTACTCAAACAGTACTTTACACTTTGTCTTTCTGTGTGGTGCAAACTGTTGAAATCTTTACTTAGTGTATACTAAATTGATCTTCTGTACATAAAGATAATTGATGATGAATCTTGATAATGAATGAAATGGTAGAGGTAGTGGGAGATGGGATGGTTATGGGTGGGAGGGTGGTTATGAGTGGAAAGAACCACTATAATCCAAAAGTTGTACTTTGGAAATTTATATTTATTAAATAAAAGTTAAATATATTCCTCCATGATAGAACACTTACAAGTGAAATTTTTGGAGCAAACAACTCTGATTTTACTGATTTACAGCTCTGTTGGCAACATAAGAGTTTCTATTGCTCCTTATTCTTGCCAACGCTTGTTTATAACTGATACTAAATTTTTTCAATTAACTGGGATATAGTCATACTTTGCAGATAGCTGAAAGCACATTTCTCTTTGTGAGTTTCATGATGCACATTTATTTCTCTAACAGTCATTAAAATATCTTTATGAGTTGCTTGGTCCGGTTCTTTGACCAATCTCCTACTAGGTCAACAGAACATGGGTAATGAGACACACTGAACGATTCATTGATGGTATTTAGAGCTCCGAGTCTTTCTGAAACTGTAATCCCTCTTCCAACAGTACTATACCCTCTAAAATATAAAATGGGTTCTGCTATCTAGCTCTGTGTTAGCTCTGTGTGTTCATTTCCTGTAACAAATATCCATAATTTAGTTTCTTAGAACAATCAAATTTTATTTTCTGATAGCTGAAGGCTGTAAGAGTCTTAGATGAGAGTCTGAAATTACTTTCAAAGATGTCACCAAGTTAGTTTGTTTTGGAATTTCTAGTGGAGAATTTATTTTCCTTGCTTTCTAGAAGTAGTCTGCCTTCCTTGGATTCCGTTCCTTGAATCTCACTGTCTCTTCTTCCTCTGTCTGCATTGTCACATTATTTTTTTCTGTAGTAATTGTTTCTGCTTCTGCTTATTCCTTTAAAGGACACTCATAAATGCATTGTTTCCACTCGGATAAGCTGGGCCATACTCTTCATTTCAAGATTACTAATCAATACACATCTTTTTTTACCACATAGGATAACATGCACAGGCTCAAGAGTTTAGGATCTGTGTGTCTTTGAGGACTACTTCACCTAGGCACTGCATTCAGCAAAACTCACGGGAGAGCAGAATTATCATTTGTCCACTAATGGTTTAGTTAACAAATAAGATTCACATATTCAAAAATTACAATGGCATGCACCTATGGATTATTACTGGGAATTATTATAGGAAATAATGTAAAGGATAAAATCTTTTTATTTGTATAAAGTGAACAGATTTCATATGCCTCATATATACAGTTTTAAGCATATAATGGTAACTTCCCACCATCACTCCCCTCATTCCTCCCTCAATTCCATCCTCTCTCTTCTTTACTTTCTTGTTTTTAAAATATTTTATTTATTTCATAGACAGAGATTGGGAGAACAGAAAGATCCTCCATCTGCTGGTTCACTCTCCAGATGGTAGCATCCAAAGCCAGGAGCCAGGAACTTCTTCCAGGTCTCCCCATGGGTTCAGGGACCCAAGCACTTGAGCCATCTTCTACTGTTTTCCTAGGCCATAGTAGAGAGCTGGATCAGAAGAAGAGCACCAGGACACAAACCAGTGCCCATATGGGGTGTTGGCATCGCAGATGGAGGCTTAGCCTGCTAAGCCACAATTCTGACCCCTCCTCCTTACTGTATTATTTTTCTTTTAATATTTCTATAGAATACGTTCAATTTACTTTATAATCACCAGCTTAATCCTCCACTAAATAAATAATTCAACAAATAATAAGCAGAGACTACTCTTCCTCAGGAGTGTAAATATGGGCTAAAAGCAATAACCAGATCTCACGATGTCAATTTCACTCGTATACATGACACTTCTTTGTACATTCGTTACAACAACTCAGAGAAGCGGTTTGCTTGTGCTTCCATAGTAGTTGTACGAGTTTGTACAGTGTATTGTGGTTCCTTTTCCTCCAAATCCTTACCAGCATTTGTCATTTTGGTTTTTGGATGAAAGCTATTCTAACTGGGGAGAAGTGAAACCTCATTGTGGTTTTTATTTGCATCTTCCTTATGGCTAGTGATCCTGAACATTTTTTCATGTGTCTGTTGACCATTCGTATTTCATCCTTTGAAAAGTGCCTATTCACATCCTTTACTCATTTCTTAACTGGATTGTTTGTTGTTGAGTTTCTTGAGTTCCTTATTTATTATGGACTTTAATCCTTTATTAGTAGCATAATTTGCAATTATTTTCTCTAATTCTTTTGGTTGCTGCTTCACTTTTGTTCTTTCCTTTGCAGTGCAAAAGCGTCTTAGCTGATGTAATCCTGTTTGTCTATTTTTGATTTTATTGCTTGTGCTTCTAGGGTGTGATCCAAGAAGTCTTTGCCTAAGCTAATGTCTTGCAATGTTTCCCTTATGTTTTCCTCTAGAAATTTCATGGTTTCAGTCCTTAGATTTAGATCCTTGATCTATTGTGAATTGATGTTTCTATTGGGTTTATGGTAGGGGTCTTGTTTCATCAGAATTTTCTGAACACCATTTGTTGAAGAAACTGTCCTTCTCCTAGGAATGATTTTAGCTCCTTTGTCAAAGATTAGTTGGTTGTAGCTTCATGGATTGATTTTCTGGGGTTTCTAAGCTATTCCATTGGTCTACATGTCAATTTTTGTGCCAGTACCAAACTTTTGTTAATTATAACTGACCTGTAATATGTTTTGAAATCTGGTATTTTGACACCTTCAGCTTTGTTTTTATTGGTTTTGCTATTTGGGGTCTCTTGTGTTTCCACATGAATTTTAGGGTCTTTTTTTCCAGATTTGAGAAGATTTTGATTGGGGTTACATTGAATTTATAAACTGCTTCAGGTAGTATGGACACTTTAATCATATTAATTCTTCCAATCAATGAACATGGGAGATTTTCCATTTTGGGGGGGGTTTCTATTCCTTTCCTTAATGTTTTGTAATTTTCTTTTTTTTGTTTTAAAAATTTATTTTATTTATTTGAAACTTCTCTATAGAGAGAGGTAGAGACATAGAGAGAGAGGTCTTCCATCCATTGGTTCACTCCCGAGATGGCCACAATGGCTGGAGCTAAGCAGATTCGAAGCCAGGAGCCAGGATCTTCTTCCGGGTCTCCCACATGGGTGCAGGGGCCCAAGGACTTGGGCTAACTTCTATTGCTTTCCTAGGCCATAGCAGAGAGCTGGATCAGAAGTGGAGCAGCCAGGACTAGAACCAGTTCCCATATGGGATGCCCGTGACTCAGGCCAGGGCTTTAACCCACTGTGCCACAGTGCCGACCCCAAATGTTTTGTAATTTTCATTCTTAGGACTCTTTCACATCCTTGATAAAATGTATCCCCAGATATATAACGGTCCTGATCTTACAAGTTCTTTCTCAGCCATGATATTGTTTGTGTATACAAATGCTATTGATTTTGTTTGTTGATCTTATGACCTACAACTTTGTGAAACTCTCTCATAAGTTACAATATTCTCTTAATGGAGTCTTTTGTTTTCCCTATGTATAGGATCAGATCATTTGCAAACTAGGATAATTTGAGTTCATCCTTTCCAATTCATATCCCCTTTATTTCTTTTTATTGCCTAAAGACTTGGATAAATCTTCCAGTACTGTACTGACTTCTAATGGTGAGAGTATACATTCTTGTCTGGTTCCAGATCTTAGTAGAAATGCTTCCAGTTTTTCAATGGATAAAATTTTTTTAAAAAGATTTTTTTTATTTATTTGAAAGACAGTTTACATGCAGAGAGAGGAAAAGAGAAAGAGAGAGAGAGAGAGAGAGAGAGAGAGAGAGAATGAATCTTCCATTTTCTGGTTCATTCTTCAAATGGATGAAATGGGTGGAAATGGCCTGGTAAGAAGTAAGAAGCCAGGAGCCAGAAGCTTCTTCTGGGTCTCTCACATGGGTACAGGGGCCCAAGGACTTGGGCCATGCTCTGCTTCTTTCCAAGGCACATTAACAGGGAGCTGGATTGGAAGTGGAACATCTGGGACTTGAACTGGTGTCTATATTGGTTGCCAGTGCCGTAGATGGCAGTTTAACCCACTATGTCGCAATGCAGTTCCCATATAAAATCTTTAAGTAAGAATATATCTCACAGTTGAAGGCTACTCACTATAGGGTGGCTTTTCTATGGTTTACTTTTTTGAATATTATGGTTAGTGGTGCACTAAGCCTGTGTTTACACAGTGGATTGAAACTATGATTTTGCTAAAATTAAAGAAAAAATAGAAAGAGTGGAAGGAGGGGTGCTTAGGGAGGGAGGTATGTTTATTTTCTTAGAATTATAAAGATAGATGGAATCTGTTCTTTTTCTAGTAACATAAATTAAAACAAAGACAAACAAACAGACTCCAATTGTGCTCCCTCTACAGAGACACTTTGAATATCAGGACTGCAATGAATACATGGAGCACTGTGGTGAATTCTAATTTTATATTTCCTTGGCATCTACTCAAGTTTGACTTTCTCATACCAGTGGGAGGGCTTAGTCAGCCGTGACACACTCTTTAGGTCGCCCTCTTCTCAGTTCCTTAAAGAGGTCAATCCAGAGTTCTCCTCCTGCTCCCTTCTGGCTCCCACCTGCATACAAGCTGACTTGCTCCATTTGAGCCATCCTAGTTGGCCAGTACAAACAAGCCACAGAGACCACCTCTCAGTCACTCTATGACCTCCTGCAACTCTGCTTGCTTCCTCTAAATCAGAGCTCCTTGAGAGAGTCCTGCTTGGGGATAGAGTCCTGGATGCCAGTACATGCTTTGGCCCATACATCCATCTCTCTCCTCCCACTTTTTTCCTTACTTCCCTCCATCCTCAGTCACATAGACACTGAGTGAGTTTGAATATCCTGATGGCTTTCCACATTGCTGCTGGCCTTGTGTTTCTGTGTGGGTGCAAACTGATGAAATCTTTACTTAGTATATACTGAATCGATCTGCTGTATATAAAGATAATTGAAAATGAAAAAAAAAAAAAACCTTGGTGTTAAATTGGAAATTGCATAGAAAATTAATCAATTTAAAAAAAATATCATGTAGGATCTCTGTCCTTAATGTGCTGTACATTGTGAATTAATACTATAACTAGTACTCCAACAGTCTTTTTCACTTTGTGTTGCTATGTGGGGGCAAACTGTTGAAATCTTTATGTAATATATACTAAACTGATCTTCTGTATATAAAGAGAATTGAAAATGAATCTTGATGTGAATGCAAGCGGAGAGGGAGCGGGAAAGGGGAGGGTTGCGGGTGGGAGGGAAGTTATAGAGGGGGGAAGCCATTGTAATCCATAAGCTGTACTTTGGAAATTTATATTCTTTAAATAAAAGCTTTAAAAATATATATCTAAAGTAAAGATATCTATCAATCTATCTGGCTATATATGTATGTATGTACATATATGTGTGTGTGTGTGTATATATATATATATAGAGAGAGAGAGAGAGAGAGAAATGTGTTCTGATTATAACTTTATTTTTGTCAAAGTTTATTGCAAGAGTACTGTAATCTCTAAAACTGTTACCAAGTAAAGAAAAGAAGCATAAGAGCTCTGAGTCTATGGGTAGATGATATTTCTTATTTATTTCATCAGGAAAAATGCTGGATTAATCCACCATTATGTTATGTGCTAA
Source organism: Sylvilagus floridanus (assembly GCA_949820135.1). Lineage (NCBI taxonomy): Eukaryota > Metazoa > Chordata > Mammalia > Lagomorpha > Leporidae > Sylvilagus > Sylvilagus floridanus. The sequence continues at coordinate 1,719,952 of OX463245.1, forward strand.
CTAAATAAAATTTCATATAAATTATGAAGTACCTTATTCTATTCTAATAGTAATTTATATTCATGTTATGCATTAAATTATATTCAATATTGTTCTAAAGTAAAAAATAACTAAAATTATATTGAAGAAATATCTTGCATAGTAAAAGAGAATAAATAAGAATCAGAAGTATCAGAATCATGGATTTTAAACTGAGAAAAGCATTATCAGTGTGTACCCAGGGCTACGTGAATGTATTAGAATGCTTATTCAGCAAGATGGTAGCAGAAAAGTTCCCTAATTTGGAGAAAGACAGGGACATTCAAGTACATAGAACTCCTACTATACATGGTCAGAAAAGATCATTACCATGACACATTATACTCAAACTTTCAAAAGTAAAACATAAAGAAAAGACTCGAAAATACACATGAGGCAAATGTCAGATTAGCTTCAGAGGATTATGGTTAGACTAATAGCTGATTTCTAATTAGAAACCCTACAGGCTAGGAGAGATTGAGGAGACATAGTCCAAGTCATTAAAGTAACTCTCAACCCATAGTACTGTAACCCAAAAAGCTCTCATTTACAAATGATGTTGAAATAAAGACCTTCCAAAACAAACAAAAATTGAAATAATTTGTCATCACTCATTCAGCCTTGCAAATGATCCTTAGGGTAATGCTACACACAGAAATAGAAAATGATAGTCATCATAATGAAAGAATGTGAAGGTATAAAATCTCCCAGTAAAAGTACAAAGGAAATTCAAATGAAACAATGGAAATATCTAGAGAAAAATAGTAGGACTAAGTCAGTATTTATTTATAATAACCTTGAAAGTTAATGGCCTACATTCTCCAATTAAAAGATACAGGCTGCCTGAATGGGTTAAAAATGCCCATCTATTTGCTTCCTACAAGAAACCTACCTCACCAACAAAGATACAGATTGGAAGTGGAAGGATGAAAAATATATTCCAAGCTAATAGAAAGAAAAAATGAACAGGTGTAATCATCTTAATTCAGACAAAATACACATTAACACAAAATTTGTTAAAGAGACAAAAAAGGTGCTATGTAATTATTAAAGTATCAATTTGGCAGGAAGATGTGACTGTAGTAAATGTATATGCACCCAATGTCAGGGTTCCTGACTTTTTAAAACACAAATACTAGTGAATCTAAAGGGAGACACAGACTCCAATAAAATAGTAATGGGGGATTTCAACACCCCATTTGCATCAATGGCCTGTACAGAAAATCAACAAAGAAACAGCAGAGTTGATCTACACTATAGGCCAAATGGTCCTAATTGATATCTACAGAGTATTTCATCCTACAGTTGAAGAATGCATGTTCTTTTCATCAGTGAACATAATGTTTTCTGAAATAGACCATATGCTAGGCCACTAGCAAGTCTCAGCAAGTTCTAACAACTTGAAATCATACCATGTGTCTTTCTGATCACAATGGAATGAAGATGGAAATTAAAAATTTAAGAATCTCTAGAAAATATGCAGACACATGGAGACTGAACAAATTAATCCTGAATGATTTGTGGGTCATAGTAGGGGACTTAAGCAATTTACAGATTAAAGACAGTGCCAATAAAAATCTCAATGATAGTCAGCATCTAGAAAAAACGATGCTAAAATTCATATGGAAACACAAGAGACCCTGCATAGCTTACCCGATCTTAAACAACAAAACAAAGATAGAGATATCACAACACAAGATTACTGATATACTATATAAGACTTACTACAGAACAGTTGTAATCAAAACAGCTTGGAACTGGAACACAGAGATGCAGACCAATGGAACAGAATAAAAGTCCCAGAAATCCACATAGCTACAACGAACTAATGTTAGACTAAGTAGCTAAAATCAATCCCTCGAACAAAAATAGTATCTTCAAGAAATGGTGCTGGGAAAATTGGATCTTTGTACACAGAAGTAAGAAAAAAGATCTCTACCTTACATCTTAAACAACAATCAACTCAAAATGGATCAAGAATCTAGTTCTATGACCTAATACCATCAAATTACTAGAGGAGAACATTGGGGAAAGTATGTAAGACATGGGCAAAGGCAAAGACTTTTTGCATAATTCCCCAGCAGCACAGGCAATAAAAGCAAAAATAGACAAATGGGATTACATCAAACTAAGAAGCTTCTGCATTGCAAAGCAATCACACAGCACAGTGAAGCAGCAACCAAGAACTGGAGAAGTATTTTCAAACTATGCAACTGATAAAGATTAATATCCAGAATCTGTAAAGAGCTTAAGAAACTTAACAAGAAAACCAACAATCCGGTGAAGAGAGAGGCACAGGATTAAAACAGGCATTTTTCAAAGGATGAAATTGAAATGGCTAAGAGATACATGAAAAAATGTTCAGTATCACTAACCATCAGGGAAATAAAAACTACAATGAGGTTTCATACCACCTCAATTGGAATGCCAATCATACATAAATCAAAAAACAATAAATGCCAGTGAAGATGTGGGGAAAAATACCCTAATATACTGTTGCTGGGAATGTAAATTAGTATACCTAGTGTAAGACAGTATGAAGATACCTCAGATATATGTAAATTGATCTATTTGATGCAGCCATCCCACTCCTGGGTATTTACCCAAAGGAAATAAAATCAGCATATGAAACACCCGTGTTTCTGTACACCCATAATTATTGCAGCTAAATTTCTAATAGCTAAGGTTTGGAACAACTCAGGTGTCCTTCAACTGATAACTGGGTAAAGGAAATGTAGTGTGTGTGTGTGTGTGTGTGTGTGTGTGGTGTGGAATATTACTTAGTCATAAAAAATATTGAAATACAGTATTTTGCAACAAAATTGATGCAACTGGAAACTGTTAAGTTAGTGAAATAAGCCAGTCCCCCAAAGACAAATATCTTGTGTCCCTGATCTGTGGTAAATGATAGAGTTAAAAATGTGATGCTTTTGAATGCAATTGACATTTTGATATCTGATTATTGTTTACAGCCTTTGTCTCTACTGTTGAGGAACAGTGATTTATTCTGTTACTATTTGTTTAATTCTTTACTTAGTTCAGTACTAAGCTTATGATTATGAAATTGAAAGTATGTAGAAATTAAAGAGAGAATAAGAATGGGAGGAGGAGTGAAGGTGGGGACATGGGCAGGAGGGAGAGTAGGTTAGGAAGTATCACTGTGCTCCTAAATCTGTATCTATGAAATGCATGAAATTTGTCCACCTTCTATAAATAAAAATTACATCAAATAGAAAATGCTAATTCTTGTATACAACTTTCAGGACTGTGTATCCCTTGGTGCTATGCAATGCTAAACTTGCCTGAAAGTTCTGGAGGCCCAACATCCAGCCTGTGCATCTCCTGGCATGTGTTCATGACTTGTACTAATGGAGACCTGGGAATACCAGTCCAGGCCAAGGGCCAAGGAGACCTGGAAGCCCACCTCTCTGTGGTCACATCTTGGGCAGTCTTCTGTTACCGATGGGAAATTAGGCTCATTGCGATCTCAGAAAGGTGAAAATAGCTAGGAAGAGTGAATCAAAATAATCACCACCCTGTGCGTTGTCCATTTATGATGACAGGAGATGAACAATGATGGGAACTTTTGCCTTCAAAACCAGATGGAATTTTTAAATGCAGAATATATTGATCTTCAACATTTAGTTATTGAAAAGTGTACAATGATCGGGTTCTAGTCCCGGTCAGGGCACCGGATTCTGTCCCGGTTGCCCCTCTTCCAGACCAGCTCTCTGGTGTGGCCTGGGAGTGCAGTGGAGGATGGCCCAAGTGCTTGGGCCCTGCACCCCATGGGAGACCAGGATAAGCACCTGGCTCCTGGCTTCAGATTAGTGAGGTGCGCTGGCTGCAGCAGCCATTGGGGGGTGAACCAACGGCAAAGGAAGACCTTTCTCTCTGTCTCTCTCTCTCACTGTCCACTCTGCCTATCAAAAAAAAGTGTACAATAAAATCACAGAAACTTGAAACTTAAAATGATTTTGGTGTATTTTATTTAAATTGTAATGGGTTGTCAAGGGAAATTAATGGTCTTGAATTATCAGACAATAGGAATAGTTTGTTTTCGTATCAGCCCTTGAACGCCAGCTACATGCCAGCTGTGGCGCTAAGGCGCTTTTTATGCAAGGCATGCTTACATTAGTTGTGACCTGTTACCTGTTTCCTCTACAGGTCTTCCCTTCTCAGGAAACGGTCAAATCATCCCTGAAGCAGTTTGGAAATCACCTTAGAATTCTGTTGTTCTTAGGCTTCCACTCCTCATGTTTCACCATGTTCTGTCCATCTTACATGCAAAAGACCAGTTCATGATTTATGCAAAATATATGAAAAAGGCGTGCATCTGCCTGCTGCAGTGCCACATTCCTAGCTTGTGTTCCCATCTTCTCTTCCCATACTGATTATACTCACCTCCTAACTTTCCTATCTCTTCTGCTGTCCATACTTCAGAAACACACCAAATTGCTTTTGAAAATTAGGTCAGAAAAATGCATTCCCAAGTTTCATTCCCAGGTTTGATATTTCAACAGCCTTACTTTACCTTTGATATAAAATCTCTACTCCTCTAAGGTCTCTGTGTGGTATTCTCTGACACTCTTCTCTAGCTCATCTCATGACTCTGCCTTGTCCACTGCTCTGCATCACCTTAGTCCCCAGCAAGAGCTTGCCAGCCCTGGGCCCTGGTTGGTGTTCACAATTCTCACTCCCACTCTTTGTCTTTCCTCAGTCTCACACCTGAGATTTCAGCATCAATGTCTTATTTTCAGAGAGGCTTCTCTAGACTCTACCATGCAAAGCAAGCACTCCTACTATGTTCTATCACAACATCTTGCTTATTTTGTTCAGGGAGTTCAGAACAATCTGCTATTAGTGTTAGCATTTTGGTGGCATCTTTTTGAGTATCTTTCTCTTTAGGATGTAAACTGTAAGAAGGCAGGGATTTTTTTTTTGTGCCCACTGAGCATTCAGAACCGTCCCTGGCACATGGGATTCATTGAATAAATGAGTATTTCCTTAGAACTTCCTTGTAGCACAATGTTATATTCCTAATTTTGCAAATGAGAAACTTAGTTTTAGAGAGACTAGCAAGTGAAGGACCAGGAAGGAAATGCAGATCAGTTTGACTTTTCAAACTAAATTTCTTTATACTCCTTTGTTGTATGGATAATTTGGTGTGTGTGTGTGTGTGTGTGTGTCCCCACAATTCAGAGTTTCCATTTACACTAACACTAGTTTACCATAACTATCAACTATGAAGCTATGTGGAATTTATCCAACAGAAATGCAATTAAGTAGAACAGAAATGTAAATCAAGGAAAATAATATTGTTTAAAGGCTGAGATTAAACCCCAGGTATTTACCATGTGATCTGGAGGGAATGATTGTGTGGCATTTTTCAGCAGTCTTTAAATCCCAGAGTCTAAGCTTCTTGGCTCACTTCCCACAGACATCAAAAAACCTGCACCTGTTGATCATTGCCCAGCGGGATGATCAAGGCTTGCCTTGGGCTCATGTTCAGGGGTCTCATCTGGATAATGCTGCCCAAGGGTCCTAACTGAGATGTAGTAGTGAGGACTCCAGTTATACTGCCCCACCTCTCCTTGGTAAGCCCCAGGGGTCCCAGAAAGGACAGCTGTACTCTTTCTCTTGAGCAGCTAGACGTACGTGAATTAGCGTAGTGAACCAGAAAGTCCATGAGATTTTCTTCAAGTCCTACAACTTTGCCCTAACAGGTGGAGACTTGAAATTCCCTATGTGCATAAGAAGCATTTTTGAAAAATGAAAATAAATACGGATGACTTTGAGTGAAGATTTTTAAAAAATTCAAATGGAATCTGCCAAACATTGTGAAGTGGGCACTGATGTTACTGTGTCTTACTTGTATGCACCTGCTGGTAATAGAGATATTTGTTACAGTGTTTTTAACTTTTTATTTTGAAAAATTTGAAGTGAATGCACAATACATAATGAGCCCACCTCCCCCACACCCATATCTAAGATTTAAAAGTTAGCAGTAAATGGTTAGTATAGTTATATCTACACCTCATATAGTTCATTGCTTCCATGTGAGTTTGAAGTAAATACATTTTCTTACATTTTCAAATATTTCTATATATAATTGTAAGAAATAAAGCTTACTGTTTTCAATACAGCCATGACACTAGAATTGCCAGATTTAACTAACAAAAATACTGGGCATATAGTTTAGAACATGCAAAATAAATTTTTAAATTTTTCATCTGAAATTCAAGTTTCACTGGATGTTCTATGTATTTTATTTGACGCATCTACAAAATACTGTTTTCCACATAAAACAATAACTCAATAATTTCAAATATTCACAGCCACTATTTTCATTTCTGTCTCAACAATTGTCATAAATATTTTATTTTATTGTTTTACTCAGTTCTACTCCAGTGAAGGCTCATATATTCCAATTGGTTGATAGGATGTTTGTGTCCTTTCAAACAATAGATTCATCACCGTTTTTCCCTTGGCAATTCATTTGTGGATGAAATCAAGCCATTTGTTCTGTGGTTTTCCACTGACTGGATTTTGCTGATTGTGTCCTGCTGTGTTTCAACACGGATTTGTCTCCTGGCTTTTCAAACCAATCTGTAGTTTGGTCCAGAGGCTTGATCTAAAGAATCTCTCACATAGATGTTGTGTTTTTTCATCAGAAGTCACATGATGTTGCCAGAGATCCTTTTATTGTTAATGATTTTAATGAACAATACCTGTGTTAATTATAATCAGGGGTTGTAAAATGGTACAATTTTAATTAATATTTTCATTAATTTTCCATTAATAGCTGAACTGCTATCATGAAAAGAAATAAAAATGACACTGCCATGCAATAATACAGTTGCTAAAAATTACAGTTATTTGTATTTTTTCCTTTAGTATAGGGATATTAAGATAAATTATTTTATTTTAAATTTGCTTGAATAATCTTCTTATTCAAATCATTTATTCTACGAAGTGTGATAATATTTACTTCATTCATTTAAAAATGCCTTTGAGATATGCTTGAAAATCAATTTTGTAAAACAACATATATTAAAGTCTGTCTAGCTTTCATCCCTCTGTCTTTCTCTTGTACCTCTTGTAGGTGACTAGAATGATATATAGCCTATGTTTCCAATTTTGAAATATGTACTGTTGTATCTGTATCAATATCTTCCATTCTTATGTTAATATGAGAGCGTTGTTCAAATTGTTTAACTTATATTCATATTTTTCTTCTAGGAACCACCTAAAGGCATTTATTTTCTTGTAAAAAACTGGTGTATTCAATTAGTCCTCTGTTGGCAGACATGGGAAGGAACTTCCTTCTTGGTTGCTGTTCTGTAACAAAGACAAGCTCATAGTTCAGTGATGCTGAGGTTTGTTGGGATGAGTTCATTGGGACATTGAACACTGTTGTTTGACACTAGCTAATAATTTCTCATGCTTGAGTTCTGTCATTTGCTCTAATGTAAGGTCAGAGTCTGCACAGAATGAACAAATGCATTGAGTTTTGCCAGTGAAGAAGAAAATGTTACAGTTTTTCTCATAGAACAAATAATGAAGATAAATAAAAGAAGTCAATTTAGAACAAAAAGTTATGGTAGTTTTACCAAGCTCTGTATTTTAATGTTTCATAGTGAATAATAATTATTGAAGATTTAGAAACAACTGAAAATCACTTCTAAATAACTGATGACTTAAGCTTCAAATGAAAACTGAAACAAAAGACAATTTTCAGCAAATAAGCTAGATCCATAAGACAATAATGAGCTTTAGGTCCAATGCTCACAACATGGTAGAAAATAAGTATTCTACTCACTGCATTTGTGAACAAAGTTTAGCACAGTATTCCTAGGGGAAAGATTAAAACTATTGAGGTTTATAGGAAAATATTCACTTAACGAAACTCAAAACTAATGCACTGAAAAAAATGCATCTGAGGATTCTGTCTCTGACTCTGATAAAAATAATCTCAGGCCAGACCAATCCTTTTATTGAGAGAAATTATGAAAACAGAACAAGGAATAGCTGTTGGGTGTCTTCAGAGGGTGAATGAAGTGGATCCTCTGAGATAGGAAGAGAAGAGAAACACTGCAGGGTCAGGCCTGCTCTGTCACTCTCTTGACCATTTGCTGGTTCTCACCATAGGGCATAGAACACAAGAAGGATTGGTAGCCTGGCCCTTTCTCCCTTCTCACAGGGAATGAATAGAGGAAGGCAGCTAACTACCAAGGCAACTAAGACTTGAGTGGTTAAGATCCGAATGACAGGGACCACTAAACTGCACACAGCCAAGACTCCCATGACCTTTGACAAAAGAAAGTGTTAAGAGGCCAACATCTGGCCTCAGTTTTCAACAGTCTCACAGATCGGGGTGAAGATCTGGAGAAAGATTTGTTAATTGTCTGAGGAGATCCCAGGGTGCTGATTGAAACCTGAATTCTGGTTTTGGTCTCACAGCGGTAATCATGGGGTTCACACAGCATAGGAAATGGCAACTGCTATGATAAAGACATTGGGGATGGGTTCTGGTCAAACGAGCATCTCAGCCACATAGAAAAATGACAGATAAAGCACATGACAATATCACAGTAGAGCAAAACATGCATGTTCCGCTTGTGCCAGTGTCAGGCTCTCAGAATTTCACCCTCTCTGACTCCTTTGAGAAAGGTGTGTGGTCATTGGTAAAAGCTCCTGACCTGGCTCCAGGACTCCGTGGAAGAAGCACAGGTGGAGCTCTCAGCATGAGCTCTCTCAGGTGTGAGCTGGCACAGCCTGCGTCGTCACTGACGGGCATGAGGAGCTGCTCACTGGCTCCCTGCTCTTCTCTGCTCAGCCTGATTCCACACTGGAGGTGAAAGGCAACCCCAGGGCAGACAGACGCTATTCCCATCTGATTCCCCCAATTCCCTCAAGGATATTAATATTTTAAATAAACTTGATGTGTGTACCCAGTTTAAAATCATATCCCAGCAGTAGAATAGCTGAAAAACCACACCCTGTGCCAAGCGTCTCCTGGCCTTGCTTTCTGAAAGTCGCTACTCCGTATTGGCTCCTCTTTTTGCTCTCCTGGTCATTGCTTTCATTCGTTCAAAGAGAAGAGTAGAGACTCTACTTTCTGATTTGTCACATTTGAGTGACCTGTTGACTTCCAGCTAGGAGGACTCACTCTTCCCTCTCTGCCTCCCTCTTCTCACTTCACAAGAGCATTTCCCACTATTTTTACTTCCATCTTTGATTACGTTTTAACCTCAAGTAACATATATACACACCTCTAGTCTACGTTCCACTACCAGTCATAGATCCTCTCCTCTTCATTAAGACTAGATATTCACACTCTTTACGCTAGCCCCTGGTCTTCCTCTCACCATCTGATGAATTGCCTTTATTTTAAAATCTTTGGTTAGTAATACCACCTTCCATTCTGCAAACATAATACAGTCTTTCATCTAAGGAATTATTCTAAAGCTTAAAATGTGTTATAATACAGTTTTTTGGAACAGAAATTGGAGAGTTATGGTTATGTTCCCTGGAGTTTCCAATGCAGTTGGATTACTCAATGTGCTGCTGAAAACAGAGGATCTATCAGATGGGGTAATTGAGAACTGTTGATCAAAGAGGCTATTGACAACATCGTGGTGCAACGGAGTAGAAAGCACCAGGAGTGGTGAAGTGTTTAGGGATAGCCAGAGGGAGCAACTATTGCTGTGCCTGTCCTGAAGGTAAGAGCAGAGGGAACAAGCACCAGAGCTATAGTTGTAAGAGAAGATGTGATTCAGGCAGAAAGTCCTGGGATCACTAGCAGAGAACTGACAGGAATGGAACCAAGGGCCGTGACTACTAGTCTTGGACATTCGCCAAGCTCAAGTGGGCAAGGGACCCCACTAACACGGTCCATAAAGCTCATTCCTGAGACAGAGCAGCACAGAGAAACAGGGAAGATGGGTCTGAAGGGAGAAACAACATATTCAGATGGCTTATGTCTTCCTTGCCTTCATTTCTTTATGCCTAGTATTCTGCCCATTTGGTCACGAGCATCCATTTTCTCAGAACAGGTTTATATAGCAGATATAAATACAGATAATGGCCAGCTGATATTCAGCTTTTGGATGTCAAAATAAGCTTTTATTTCCACAGAAAATTCACATCTTTCCATCAGAGTTTATAACAGCTTTTTCAAAATAAGTTTTTTCAAAGGATAAAGTGGTTTTTGTTTTTGTTTTTGTTTTGTAGTGACAGAGGTTAAGTGTTCTAGGACCCAGGAATTGTTCATTCCATTTGTTTTAAAAGAAGAAAAAAAAATACTAAACCTCACAAAGACACTTTTTATGATTCTAAAGAAATAAAGTTGGTGGGAGAAGGCACATTTTTATTTTTGTATATTTTTCCATTTTTAATGTTAATTATTTTTAAGAGATTCAATATGAATTACAGACACAAGTCTAAGAACATAGTGATATTCCCTTTCTCCCTCCCTCCCTCTCCCCCACCCTCCTTCCTTCTATCTTTCTTTTTTTCTCTTTTTTGTTTTTGAATAATGTACCTTAAATTTACATGACAATAAAAATTAAGCAACAGAATTATAATTTAGAGGTTACCTTGAATCTGAGAAAGACCCCCTAATATATAAACTCAAGAGAAAGGACAATGTCTTATTTCTACTTTTGGTTAACCAATTTTTTTATTATTATTGTTTTAGTTTGTGAAGACTACAATTATTATAATTTAACATCCATATTCATTCAACTTGGTGCTTGAGTAGAAATTGCTGAGTGAAATGTCTAGACTGATAATCATAAGAGAAAAGAAAGAAAGAACATTTATACAGCACTCACTGTACAGACTTGTTCAAAGCTCATTTTATGTATCAGTCTACTTGATTGTTTTAACTTATGGAAGTGGGAGACTACCAGAATCATTTTATACATAACGGCAGTGAAGAACAGAGAGACTAGGTGACCATCTCAAGATGACACAGCTGATCTTTGGAGGGGCTGGCAATCCAGCCTCGGAAGACTGGCTCCTCCTATGTCTTTATTCAACTATATCACAATGAACTTGAAGGCTGCCACAGATAACAGAAATAGAAAATATTCTGGGAAGAAAGATGTCAGATCATTTTTTGCACATGTGCTCTGCAAAGGATACACAGTATCTGAGGGTAAGCCAGCAACCTGGACAATACTAAAGTAGAACCAAGGGTGATGAGAAAATATCTGCATAAACATTGTAACCAGTGGCTAGAGAAATGCAGAACTCTGTTAAAATGCACTGATGGATGAAGAAGGATTGTTCATTTTGGAAGATGCTACCATAGACACATGACAGATGCTGGTGGACCAGATATCTTCTCTTCAAAGGCTGGATAATATATAATTCCTCTACCTAAACATAAACAAACGAATAAAAATAGAGTCTTAGAATTCACATTATCCTGAAACATATGCTCAGGAAAGGAGAAGGAAAAGATAAAATATTGAATTGACTTGGTAGTTTTTCAAGAGACTGAATGTTGAACAAAAGTGACAATGCTTCTTGAATTGGTAAGATTTAATCTGCTACCAGAAAGGCATGATCATCCCAGAGATGAGTTAAATTTGATTATATAGAAATAAACAGACAATATCTTTACTAACATAAAATTCTGACTGCAAAATTTGTATCTATTGCTTGTACACTGACTTGAATATCACTTCAAATCTTTGCCTTTCTGTTGGAAACCGTGGCATTTCTCTGATCTGCTGTAGGGTTTAATTTATGTCTATATTTCAGCTTATCACATGGTGTTACAATTCAGTCCTTCTGCAATTATGCGATTGTAGTTGTCTATCTTTCAGCAAAGACATCTCCCCTTCCCTTCCCTTCCCTTCCCTTCCCTTCCCTTCCCTTCCCTTCCCTTCCCTTCCCTTCCCTCCCCTCCCCTCCCCTCTCTTCCCCTCCCCTCCCCTCTCTTCCCTTCCCCTAAATTTGCCCAATGGGAATTTCTCTTTTCAGTGTTTTTGAGGAATAACAAAATAAGAGATATCCATTTCAAGTGTAGAGTTGGATGAGCTTGGCTGTTTGCATACTTGGGATTCTTGGCCACAATCAAGAGAGAGAGTACCTGGTCACTGCCACTGTGACCACTGAAGAACACTTTTTCCAGTGTTCCAGCCCCAAGCCAACCAGAGACCTTCAGTAACCTGCAGTTACTACTGCACAGGTGCTTTGTATATAAGTGGGATTACTCTGGCGTGTGTATGCCTCTATGTATGCAATAATGGGCATGCGGCTCTTTTTCATGTATTTTGATGTGTCCTCTACTATAAATTTGGTGCTCAGTTTCTGTTGGAAAAATGGGGGCATCTTTACAATAGATATTCTTCCTTTGACTCACTTCCCCTTGTCTTTGATGACTTACTTGCTTTCAGGTATGACAAGCATCATATGTTTCTCTCAAATTTATTTTTATTTTATTGCTATAAAAATTTGTAAACATCACACAATGAAAAGTGGACAGAAGATCTGAATGGGCACTTACTAGTTATCTGCTAATCCTTAAAAAATGCCAACTAAAACCACCATGGGAATACTACATACATCAGAATGGCTAAAATTTAAAAGATGGACAATAGTAACTGTGGGTAAAGATGGAAATCAATTAGAACATTGATATTTGGGCTGGTGCCGTGACTCACTTGGTTAATCCTCTGCCTGTGGTGCCGGCATCCCATATGGACACTGGGTTCTAGTCCTGGTTGCTCCTCTTCTAGTCTGGCTCTCTGCTGTGGCCTGGGAGGGCCGTGGAGGATGGCAAAAGTGCTTGGGTCCCTGCACCTGCATGGGAGACAAGGAAGAAGCACCTGGCTCCTGGCTTCAGATCGGTGTAGCACCGGCCATAGCAGCCATTTGGAGAGTGAACCAATGGAAGGAAGACCTTTCTCTCTGTCTCTCTCTCTCTCACTGTAAATAACTCTACCTGTCAAATAAATTTTGTAAAAAGAACATTGATATTGCTTCTTGGAATGCAAAATTGTATAATTGCTTTGGAAAATGTTTGGTAAGTTTTTGGACATAAGTATACACTAGGCATATAGCGCACTAGATCCTCACCTACAGAAATGAAAGGATATGCCAATGACATAACTTCTATTGAAAAGGCTAGCAGGTAAATGAATAAACAGACTATGGGATATTAATACAATGGAATATTATTCTGCAATTAAATGTATGGTATAGTACCCAAAACAGCAGAAAAGAATTTCAAAAACATGATGATATTTGAAAGAGAGTGTACACCATAGTAAAAAATCTATTTGAAGCTCAGTAACAGTCATCTGTGGAGATGGAAGTCAGAGCAGTGTCATGTTGGGCAGTGGCTGAATGTGATTGACTACTGGAGGGTGAAGGAATTTGGAGGGTGATGGGAATGTTCGCAATTTTAATAGGATCATTGCTGAATCATTTATACATTAGTCACAAAGCTATCAAATGTGTAGTATGTGCATTTGTTTACATAGAAATAATGCCATGATGATGTTGATGGGAAACACTGAAAGACATAAACTAGAAATTGATTTCATGTCTGTTTATATGAAATAAATTGCTAAGAGAAGGTTTTTTTGAGAAGAAGAATTGAGGAATGTACTATATTTATGTAGACTCAAGTGAAGGAACAAATTTGGTATATTTTAATTTGTGTGATTACAGGCTAATCATTTGGAAGGAAACCTGTGAAGGTCAGCCCTAATTTCTCTTACTTCACAGGGAGATGTGGAGCTGTGTCTCTGGGAAGGAAGTGTATCACATGCGAGATTAGAAGCATCCCCTGTGTTGGTATCTTCATTCCTTTCAATTAGGTGTAAAGGAATGACAGAGACACAATAAATAAATGGCTCCTCTGCAAGGCCAGAGTTGGGTTCTAACCAGAATTCCTGGTCAACATTGACTGATGAAATTTACTAGCTGGAAGTTGACTAAGGATCTCATAATTTGTTTCTATAAACTGATAAGCAGGACGTACTCCATTTGGATTGTTTGTTGCATGCTAAACTTAAATTTATGGGTTAACTTGCTATTGTTGTGTTGAGGAATATGTGTGAGCTGCATCATCTTTTGGCTACAAGACAAATGATTTTTACCTGTGAATAGTTCCGCAATATACTCATTCACTTGTCTTGAGCCCAGTTTAGGCTCTAATTTTGATTCAGAGCTATCCATCACCCCCCTACTCCCACTACAAGGAGGCTGATATTTCTAAATGAGAATCTCATCATGTAAGAATCGTGAAGATTAATGCACATTATTCTTATGATCTGGAGCTTTGGAGGCATCTTCGATACCTACTCAACTTTCTGTCCACATTTCTTTCTAAGGGAGACCCAAGAAATAAAACCTAAAAGAGATGAGAGAGTCTTATTCCTGACTACCTAAGTTTTGTGCTCTTTGTTTATATTTATCTAATTTTCCAATCAAGAATCTGTAACTTTCTTGGAAATGACATAAAATGACCAGCCCCTTCAAACAAAACCTTAGTTACATTTGAGACCTCCTTGGAAGAGCTGCACCAGAAGAAAACTATTTTTATAACCTTTTAACATACACACATGAAAGGGTGTTGAATTTTATCGAATGCTTTCTCTGCATCTATTGAGGTAATCATATGGTTTTTCTTCTGCAGTCTGTTAATGTGGTGTATCACATTGATTTGCGAACACTGAACCATCCCTGCATACCAGGGATAAATCCCACTTGGTCTGGGTGGATGATCATTCTGATGTGTTGTTGCATTCTATTGGCCAGAATTTTATTGAGGATTTTTGCATCTATGTTCCTCAGGGATATTGGTCTGTAATTTTCTTTCAATGCTGCATCTTTCTCTGGCTTAGGGATCAAGGTAATGCTGGCTTCATAGAAAGAATTTGGGAGGATTCCATCTTTTTCGATTGTTCTGAATAGTTTGAGAAGAAATGGAGTTAGTTCTTCTTTAAATGGTAGAATTCAGCAGTGAATCCATCTGGTGCTGGGCTTTTCTTTGTTGAGAGGGCCTTTATGACTATTTCAATTTCTGTCTCAGTTATGGATCTATTTAGGTTTACTATGTCTTCCTGGTTCAATTTAGGTAGATTGCATGTGTTCAGGAATCTATCTATTTCTGAGATAGATTTCCCTGTCTGCTAGCATACAAGTTCTGGTAGTAATTTCTGATGATTCTTTTTATTTCTGTGGTGTCTGTTGTTATGTTTCCTTTTGCATCTCTGATTTTATTGATTTGGGTCTTTTATCTTCTTTTTTTAGTTAGTTGAGCCAATTGTGTGTCAATTTTATTCATTTTTTCAAAAAACCAGCTCTTTGCTTGGCTGATTTTTTGTAATTTTTTTGAATTCAATCCTTTTGATTTCTTCTCTAATTTTAATTATTTCTCTTCTCCTACTAGATTTGGGTCTGGTTTGCTGAGATTTTCTAGATCCTTGAGATGAATTGAAAGCTCATTTATTTGGTGCCTTTCCAATTTCCTATTTATATAAACTTTCCTCTCAACACTGCTTTTGGCGTATCCCATGAGTTTTGATATGCTGTGTTGTTATCCTCATTTACTTCCAGAAAGTTTTTTATTTCTCTTTTGATTTCTTCTATGACCCAGTGTTCATTCAGGAGCATGGAACAGACCCTATAGGTGCAGGCATTCAAAGCCAAAATTAACTATTGGGATTGCATCAAAGTGAGAAGTTTCTGTACTGCAAAAGAAACAGTCAGACGAGTGAAGAGGCAACCGACAGAATGGGAAAAATATTTGCAAACTATGCTACACGTAAAGGATTAATAACCAGAATCTACAAAGAGATCAAGAAACTCCAAAACAACAAAAGAAACAACCCACTTAAGAGATGGGCCAAGGACCTCAATAGACATTTTTCAAAAGAGGAAATCCAAATGGCAAACTGACACATGAAAAAATGTTCAAGATCACTAGCAATCAGGGGAATGCAAATCAAAACCACAATGAGGTTTCACCTCACCCTGTTTAGAATGGCTCATATTCAGAAATCTACCAACAACAGATGCTGGTGAGGATGTGGGGATAAAGGGACACTAACCCACTCTTGGTGGGAATGCAAACTGGTAAAGCTGCTATGAAAGTCAGTCTGGAGATTCAGCAGAAACCTGAATATAACCCTACCATACAACCCAGCCATCCTACTCCTTGAAATTTACCCAAAGGAAATTAAATTGGCAAATAAAAAAGCCGATACACCTTAATGTTTATTGTAGCTCAATTCACAACAGCTAAGACTTGGAATCAACCTAAATGCCCAGCAACAGTAGACTGGATAAAGAAATTATGGGACATGTACTCTACAGAATACTATACAGCAGTCAAAAACAATGAAATCCGGTCACTTGCAACAAAATGGAGGAATCTGGAAAACATCGTGCTTAGTGAAATAAGCCAATCCCAAAGGGAAAAATATCATATGTTCTCCCTGATCGGTGACAACTAACTGTGCACCAAAAAGGAAACCTGTTGAAGTGAAATGGACAGTATGAGAAATGGTGACTTGATCAGCCCTTGCCCTGACTGTTGATGAACAACTTAATACTTTATCCCTCCTAGTATTTATTTTGTTTGTTTGTTCTATTAATACTATTGGTTGAATTCTGTAATTAATACACAGTTATTCTTAAGTGTTGATACTTAACTGAAAAAATGATCCCTGTTAAATATAAGAGTGGAAATAAGAGAGGGAGGAGATGTACAATTTGGGACATGCTCAATCGGACTTTCCCCAAACGGTAGAGTTAGAAACATACCAGGGGATTCCAATCCCATCAAGGTGGCATGTACCAATGCCATCTCACTAGTCCAAGTGATCAATTTCTGTTCACAATTGATCATAATGTTAGGACTAAGAATCAATGGGATCACATAAAAAAGACTAGTGTGTGAAAATAATAACCTATAGAATAAAAAAGGGAGAAAATGATCCAACATGGGAAGCAGGATACACAGCAGACTCATAGAATGGCAGATATCCTAAATAGCACTCTGGCCTCAGAATCAGTCATTAAAGTATTCATAAATGCCTAAAAAGCCCATGAGAGTATTTCAGGTATGGAAAGCCAAGATACTCTGTCAAAAAAAAAAAAAAATGACCTAAATGAAAGATCTCCGCTAGTGAGATCCCAGTGGAAAGAACAGGTCATCAAAGAAGGAGGAACCTTTTTCTGAAGGGAGGAGAGAACTTCCACTTTGACTATGACTTTGTCTAAATATGATCAGAGTTGGTGAACTCAAAAGGCTTCCGTAGCCTTGGCAACTCATGACAAGAGCATAGGGTGATTACTGATGCCATAAACAAGAGTGTCAATTTGTTATGTCAACAACAGGAGTCACTGTGCACTTACTCCTCATGCAGTATCTCTGTCCTTAATGTGCTATACATTGTGATTTAATGCTATAACTAGTACTCAAACAGTCTTTTTCACTTTGTGTTCCTGTGTGGATGCAAACTGTTGAAATCTTTAATTAATATATACTAAATTGATATTCTGTATAAAAAAGAGCATAGAAAATGAATCTTGATGTGAATGGAAGAGGAGAGGGTGCGGGAAAGGGGAGGGTTGCCGGTGAGGGGAAGTTATGGGGGGGGGGGAAGCCATTGTAATCCAGAATCTGTATTGTGGAAATTTATATTCATTAAATAAAAGTTAAAAAAAAAACAAAAAAATACACACACAATGAAGGACCATTTCTTTAGAAAATTATTCATGTGGTAGGGCAAGATGGCAGAATAGGAAGGCAGCACACTGATAGTCCAGGGAGAGACAGTTTAATAAAAGTGGAGATACTGCAGGTTCAAGGAGAGTAGGGGAAGAAACAGCAGAGGAAACTCTTCCGGAACTAGTGATTCACAGTGGACCTTCGAGGAGAGCGTGGGAGCCCACAGTTCGGGACACCAGCAGCAGACTCAATGCACCAGTGCTGGAATGCGAGGTGAGCCGAACCTCAGTAGCCCGAAACACCAGCAGGGAAGTGGAAAGAGGAGACTAGAGCAAACAAGGCGTGAAACCCTGTGGGGAAAAGTTCACCAGGCTAACTAGAAGAGAGAGAAAGAAAAAAGTGACTGATACAGACACGAGTTTCTCTCTCTCCGCCCACCTCTCAAAGGTGAGCAAGACAAAGAGCAGGCGCCATTTTGGACATACGTCATAAGCAGGGCAACCTCAGGTCTGCACCGGCCCTGAGCCTAGCAGAAAAACCTGACTCTGGGCGTGGGGGTGAAATAACAGGAGATTAGAACCTAATGAATGTGTGGTGCTAATGAACTGAGACTGTGAGAAAAGAGACTGTGGGGGAGAGAACTCATGGAATTCACCACGTGATTACTCTCCAGAGATGCTACAATTCGGTAGCCTTGGTAGCCCAGTGGTGAGACTACAGAAGAATTTTAACCCACACTGAAGGCTGCAGAGATTCCCGCTGTGGTCCTTGGGAAAGAGCTTCCAATCTCTGGCTCCTGTGGGTTTATCATTTGCCGCTAGCCACCCCCAATTCCATTCAGCTGTGTGGAATTACTTCCCTTTTGAATCAAAAATAAAGAAAGAAACAGAGAGAGATTTACCATGCCTAACCTGGGAGTGTCACCTTTGGCACACCCTCAACCCTGAGGAACCAAACAGAGCTATCCGGCCACACCCATCTCAAGCCTCTAAGGCTCCATTGAAAGCAGACAGTCCACTTATCTAGAGTCATAGTATAACAAGAAAAAACACCACAGTGAAGAAACCAATATGCCAAACAACAAACACAAAAACCCGAGGTAACAAGAACAGCGAAGATACTATGACACCCCCAAATGAAAAAGACACCCCAATTCAAGATTACAAAGATGATGAGATAGAAGAAATGCAAGAAGCAGATCTCAAAAAATTGATAAGAACACTAAGAAGTACTCAAAAACAAATTCTTGAACTACAGAAATCCTTAATGAACAAGGTAGAAAATCTCTCTCATGAAAATGAAATATTAAAGAGGAATCAAGCTGAAATGAAACAACTAGTAGAACATGAAACTGTGATAGTGACGAGAAATCATAATGAAGTGAAGAATTCAATAGATCAAATGAAAAACACATTAGAGAGCCTTACAAACAGAATGGGTGATGCAGAAGAGAGAATATCGGACTTAGAAGACAGAGCACAGGAAAATATACAGTCAAACCAAAGACAAGAAGAGGAAATTAGAAATATAAAAAATATTGTTGGGAATCTACAGGATACTATTAAAAACCCCAACATTCGAGTTCTAGGAGTTCCTGAAGGCATGGAGAGGGAGAAAGGATTAGAATGCCTTTTTAGTGAGATAATAGTAGAAAATTTCCCAGTTTTGGAGAAGGACAGAGACATCCTAGTACAGGAAGCTCATAGAACCCCTAGTAAGGATGACCAAAAGAGATCCTCACCACGACACATTGTAATTAAACTCACCACAGTGAAACAGAAAGAAAAGATCCTAAAATGTGCAAGAGAGAAACGTCAGATTACTCTTAGAGGATCTCCAATTAGACTCACAGCAGACTTCTCATCAGAAACCCTACAAGCTAAAAGGGAATGGCGAGACATAGCCCAGGTACTAAGAGAGAAAAACTGCCAGCCCAGAATATTATATCCTGCAAAGCTCTCATTTGTGAATGAAGGTGAAATAAAGACCTTTCATTGCAAACAGAAATTGAAAGAATTTGTTGCCACTCGTCCAGCCCTGCAAAAGATGCTTAAAGATGTGTTACACACGGAAACACAGAAACACGGCCATCAACATGAAAGAAGGTAAAGGTAGGAAACCTCACAGCAAAAGATCACAGGGAATTCAAAGCAAACATTTGGATAAAGAAATTATGGGACATGTACTCTATAGAATACTATACAGCAGTCAAAAACAATGAAATCCGGTCATTTGCAACAAGATGGGGGAATCTGGAAAACATCATGCTGAGTGAATTAAGCCAATCCCAAAGGGACAAATATCATATGTTCTCCCTGATCAGTGACAACTAATTGAGCACCAAAGGGGAAACCGGTTGAAGTGAAATGGACACTATGAGAAACAGTGACTTGATCAGATCTTGTGCTGACTGTTGTTGTACAATGTAATACTTTATCCATTTTAGTATTTTTTTATTCTAGTATTATTGGTTGAACTCTGCAATTAACAAACAATTATTCTTAGGTGTTTAAATTTTAACTGAAAAGTGATCCCTGTGAAATATAAGAGTGGGATTAAGAGAGGGAGGGGATGTACAATTTGGGACATGCTCAATCGGACCTGCCCCAAATGATGGAGTTAGAAATGTGCCAGGGGATTCCAATAGAATCCCATCAAGGTGGCATGTACCAAGGCCATCTCACTAGTCCAAGTGATCAATTTCAGTTCACAATTGATCACACTGATAGGTCTAAGAGTCAAAGGGATCACACAAACAAGACTAGTGTCTGCTAATACTAACTGATAGAATCAAAGAGGGAGAGAATGATCCAACATGGGAAGCGAGATACACAGCAGACTCATAGAATAGCAGATGTCCTAAATAGCACTCTGGCCTCAGAATCAGCCCTTAAGGCATTCGGATCTGGCTCAAGAGCCCATGAGAGTATTTTAGGCATGGAAATCAAGACACTCTGGAAAAAAAAAGAAGACCTAAATGAAAGATCTCTGTGAGTGAGATCCCAGTGGAACGAACGGGGCCATCAAAGAAGGAGGTACCTTTCTCTGAAGGGAGGAGAGAACCTCCACTTTGACTATGACCCTGTCGGAATAAGATTGAAGTCAGTGAACCCTAAAGGCTTCCTTAGCCTCGGCAACTCATGACTAGAGCCTAGGGAGATTTCTGACGCCATAAGCAAGAGTGTCAAACTGTTAAATCAACAACAGGAGTCACTGTGTACTTACGTCTCATGAGGGATCTGTCCTTAATGTGTTGTCCAATGTGAAGTAATGCTAGAACTAGTACTGAAACAGTATTTTACACTTTGTGTTTCTGTGTGGGTGCAAAGTGATGAAATCTTTACTTAGTATATACTGAATCAATCTTCTGTATATAAAGATAATTAAAAATAAAAAAAATCTTGGTGTTAAATTGGAAATTGCATAGAAAATTAATCAATTTAAAAATAAAATGTATCATGTAGGATCTTTGTCCTTAATGTGCTATACATTGTGAATTAATACTATAACTAGTACTCCAACAGTATTTTTCACTTTGTGTTGCTATGTGAGGGCAAACTGTTGAAATCTTTACTTAATATATACTAAACTGATCTTCTGTATATAAAGAGAATTGAAAATGAATCTTAATGTGAATGCAAGGGGAGAGGGAGCGGGAAAGGGGAGGGTTGCGGGTGGGAGGGAAGTTATGGAGGGGGGGAAGACATTGTAATCTATAAGCTGTATTTTGGAAATTTATATTCTTTAAATAAAAGCGTTATAAAAAAAGAAAATTATTCATGTGTAGCACTTAAATAGGCTAGTGGTTTCTTTTGATCACACACACACACACACACACACGCATACACAGCATCCCTTTTTACACTTAATAACGCATGGGATTAACTATTTTCATTAGGAAGAAAACTATTTACCTGTGTTTTAAGAAACTTCAAACCAAATCCAAACACCAGGATTGGTAGAATCAGATGAGATAAATAGGTGTGATTGGAAATTTACCCCTACAATCTATTTTACTTTGCCCAATAGACCTCAAGTCCTTTCTCTGTAGATTGAACCCATAGAGCTCTGCAATCATTAATAACAAACTAGTTCTAACAAACTAACAAACTAATGAAATCCTTAGATTTTTCTGATCTTCTGCAGTTAACTTCCTCTAACTCCAGAGTCACACCTTTCATGCAAGATTTCAATCCCAATAGTAATAAGCTCATTTCTTTTTTGCTTATTGGAAATAAGTCAAATAGCCTTTCCTCTTCTATCAAGTAACTATTTGGTTAGGAGCTTTGATGATTAATTTTACATGTTAGTTTGATTGGACTAGAGCAATTTTGAATAACAGCTCCTGGTCTGATAGAGACTCTGACTTGGATCTTGAAAAAAAAAAAATCCTGCATTCACTTATTTGCCAAACTAGAATCTGAATGATTCAGATGATCAGATGTTATCCAACACCAAAGGCCCAGCTTATGATCCCTCTGTGCCCTGTGTGAGGCCTGCATGATAGTGTAGATAAAAGACACTCAGGGAATTGAGGGCAGCTACCCAGGGAAGAGGAATGCCTTTGGTGGCTTCCTTTTCTCTTCAATCTTCTATGTTCACATAACTTAATCTTTCTTTCAGTGCCAGGGCAATTGAAAATGTTGCCCTAAGGGGGAGTTGATACACACACACACACACACACACACACAGAAATTCTTATCCAGAGATGATAGAAGTGATTACTATTTGACATAATTTTATGAACATTATAGTATCAGTGTCCCATATGTTCTCACTGAGGTGTTTTCTTTTCTATTAATATAGTCTCTCCCCATATCGTTGGCAAAACTACAAATGAAATTCTGGATCTTTAAACCAATGCTTAAATAGACCAATCCTTATTCAATATTCATCATTTGGGTTAAACATATTTCCAAAATATACCAAACCAATGGGGCTTTTGCTGAGTGCTTTAGACATTGGACAGCACCCACTGTGTGGTTCAGTGGTGACTGAGGGAGATGGAGACTCAACACAAAATGTTCAATAACCACTGTGGCTTTTGATTTCCTATCATGTTTAACTTTCCTGTTCTTTTGTTACTATTAGCTGATGGATTTGCCTGCCCATAATTTTCACTTTCCAGTCAATATTTTTGTTTTTGTTTTTAATCTTCCATGAATCTGGAGATAAATAAACATCATTTTAAGCTAATGTGTTGATTAATGAAACAGACCTCCTGGCAGGGATGGACAGGACCTTCTGGGTGGAATGAAGAGGGCGTAGACACATGTTCACATCTGCTAGAGATCAGTTGAGTTTCCTTTCCCTGACATTTTTGGGGTAAGTCACTTCTAAAGCCTGAATAGCTGTGACTCTCAAAGTTGCAGTGTATACCTGATGCCAAGAAGAGGTGAGACAGCTGGGATGTCAATGGAGACACTGTCGGTGCTTCCAGAGGTGGAGACGAGGGTCATTCACACTGGGAATGGTGTTCATCATTTGTTAAGTTTGATGCAGTGTCACAGGGTGGAGAGACAAGAAGTTGTTTTCTTGGGAAAAAGCTATTCTTCAAGGGTTTGCAAAGAATAAGCATTTTGTTAATGAGATGGAAACCTGTGCATATGGCCCTCACAGAAGCTGAGTCATTTTATAATTTGGAAAGATTGCATTGTGATGCTTATCAAGTCCTTGCTGAAGGTCAATGTACTTGGGAACTCTTGGCTTTTGAAGGCCTTCCTGCCTTCACATTGGCACTTATTATCTGGGGGATCCTCTTGTCATATAAACACTGTAGGTTCTAGTGACTCCCGGGAAGTCACCTGGAATAACAGATACTCACTGGGGAATAAGGGAAGGAAGGAAGGAGGGGCAGAAGGACACAAGGAAGGGAAGAAAGAAGGAGTAATCAAGCAATTGCTTCCAGTCTAACAATCAATTGCTTATGGTCTACCAATCATTTCACATGCTTGTCTGCATATTTTCCAGTACAATTTATCCCTCTCAATAATCTTTTCTAGAAAGAACTGTGCCCTTTTAACAAAGTAAATTAAAATATAAACAAAAACCTATATACTCAGAGAGGGTCACTAATTTGCCAAATGGTACAGACCTAATAAATGTGAAGTGAGTTGTATACAACATTCTTGCTTTCCTGTTAGTTGTATCCATGTAGCCTTATTTTTCCACCTCTCATATCTGATCAATACATCATACCTGGAAGACTGTGTGGTAACAGATGTAGCAGCCTAGATTGGAGCTAAAATCCTCATTACCTGAGTCTATATTGTGTTTTCTGCTCATTTTGAATGGAACTCAGCAACAGTGACATTTCATTTTTTCTGCAAGACACATTTTTATATAATCTTTATTTGAGGGCATGACATAAAATAAATGGGTGATGTGAGATTGATGGAACTTTTCATTATTTCAGTTTTCTCTACTGATCCAAGGTGTGCCATTATCTGATTCAGCTGTAGATTTCTAAGTCATACTCTTTCTTCTTTAGTAAAATTTGACAAACACTGGATTATGAGGTTATCCACCTCTGATGTCTATTACAAGGAGATATCCTCTTGTGTCTCCTGTGACAATCACAAACATCACTTCCCATTGATGTATTGCATGTTTGCTAAGCAAACAATGAATGACAGATGAATGACACAATTCCCACCTTCCTTTCAATAAAATCAGACTTTGGGAAGCATCAACCTGAAGGATCCCCTTTAATTTTTGGAATCACCATTATGTAATGAAATTTTCTTAATGGCTAAAAGGCATTATCAATACATATCAAATATTAACATTGAGAACTCATTATTGAAATCAGAAAAGACCGCCTAAAATTTACCCTGAAATGTGGCCACTTGAAGTTCCCTAGAAATGCTATCCAGGGTGCCACATGTGCTACCAGAATTTGGGGTGCCTTACAATTTCACCACGGGCTTATTACTAAATCCCCGATATTAATAAGCCCAAGAAGGTTCTTGCCTAATATTTAGAGAAGAATTCTAAATACCGGCACAGATAAACGAGGCAGCATGGTACGTTTTAAGCTTTTATTTAGTAAGAAAGGTGCATAAGAGAGTGAGAACTTTCTTTAGGGGAGAGAGGTGAATAGGGGTTCATACCAAGCACCAGGAACCAGCCACATGGATGAGCATCTAGGCCAGGGAGCCTAGAGCACATGGCCAGAAGGCCATGCACCCTGGAGGCACAGGGCTACAGCAAGCCCTGTCCTGGCAAGAGGCCAGGGAAGAAGAGCAGAGCCCCAGGCACATTGTGCCCTAGGCTTTTAACCCACTCCAAAGGGGAGTGGTTAATTAACCTGATTGGCTGGTGGGCACTCTGGTGTGGCCAGGTAGGGGAATGAGGCCACACAGGGGCGTGGTCTTCCAGTTCACAAATCTGATCAATTTTAACCTGTATGCCTGCCTACTTCAATTATCATTATCTTTGCTTTCACCATTGAACAGGATTGCTGTCTCCTGATGATTTTATTGTGCTAATTCCAGTGAATGTTTTTAAGTTAATCTCTCTTGTAGTGTTCTCAGGGCAGAACTTCCTCCTAGGTTCTCTCTTGCTTCTTGCAGTCTCATTTATTGGTTCCCACTGTGGCTTCCAGGCTGCTGTATGTTGTTTTTCAGTGTTCTTCCCATGAGACCTTTCTAATACACTGTCCATAGAAATTCTCACCTAGTTCCCAGGTTTCAGTTATAGTGTCCATTTGATAAAATCCAAATGGACTTTCAGAGGTATCAGTGGATAGCTATACTTCTACACTTGGTATCATCATTTAAACTTGTCAATCTCTTCCAAAACCATTGTCTTGTATTTTCTTTATCATATTTTCTTTATCTTAAACTGGTTTAAGAAAGCAGTTGCTATTGGTCTGCGCCACAGCTCAATAGGCTAATACTCCGCCTGCGGCGCCAGCACACCGGGTTCTAGTTCTGGTCGGGGTGTCATATTCTGTCCCAGTTGCCACTCTTCCAGTCCAGCTCTGCTGTGGCCTAGGCAGTCAGTGGAGGATGGCCCAAGTGCTTGGGCCCTGCACCCACATGGGAGACCAGGAGAAGCACCTGGCTCCTGGCTTCAGATCAGCGCGGTGCACCGGCTGCAGCGGCCATTGGGGGTGAACCAACAGAAAAAGGAAGACCTTTCTCTTTCTCTCTCTCTCTCTCTTTCTCTCTCACTGTCCACTCTGCCTGTCAAAAATAAAATAAAAAAAAATAATAAAAAATGAAGTAGAAGAAACCAGTTGCTAAATCCTAGGTAGAAAAGTTCCGTCTTTCCCTCTAAGGTTGTCTTAATTTATTCTGCTGAAATTAGCTGGTAATACATTAATGTGGGAGAAAACATAAAAACTTATTAATGGGCATAAGCATGGGGACCACATACAATGTAAGAGATTCAAAGAAAGAGCTGGATAATTAAAGCTGAGGTGGTATTTTGACATATAGAAAGAAATAGGGACTTGAGGCTCCTGGGGAGAAGTGGCACCAGGTTATGGAGGGTAAGGGGAAGAAATACACTGTGAACTTATGTTGTCTTATTGTGCAGATAATTGTCAATGAAAAATATGTGACATCTTTCTTAGATTCAGGCAAGAAACATAAGTGAGCCTCAGAGAAAACCTGTATGCATCCACTGGTTTTTTACTCATGGAGATTGGTTATTTTACTCTTGGAGATACATGCTCATTTCACTTATAAAAGGACAACTTTTCAGGACTTGAATTTCCTGCCACTCTGAATAGCCATCTCAAAAAGCGATACAAAGCTATATTTTAAGGTGAGATATTTTATTCTACCATAGTAGAAATCTATGAATCATGTTTGACTCTTTCTTCCCTCTTAATCCTTTCTCTTAGAGGTCCTGCGGCTCTATCGCCTAAATATGTATACAATCCACTCCCTTTGAAGTATCAAAGTCTACTGCATGTAATACTTCAAAACCATTTGAACAGGGTCCACTTACCATCTTCAAATTGCTATCCTCCGGGCCATCTTGGCAGATTACTTTGTATGCAAATAAGCTGTATAACTCTCCAGATAACCACTTTCATAGGCCATCATGGCCAGTAAAATGTAAGACAAACCTAGCGTATGTGATAATATCGAGATCACCTTGAGCCATATTATCTCCCTCTAGTTCGAAAGATTTTTTTAAATCAGAACAGTGACTTTTTTCTTTGTATTCCTGATACTTAACAAAGTATCTGGCACATGACAGATATTCAATAATATTAATTGAATTGATTTAAATGATGTAGATGAATAAATGAATCTGGTTTAATTTATAGCCAAAGGTGTGTGAGAGATCAGAGAATGCAGCCTAACAATAAATCCTCAATAATACTGTAATTCATCTTGTGACCTGGAGATTAAAGAATTCCATGACTTTCATCATTTTTTAATTTCTTCCCTCCAGTCACAGGATGCAAGATAAATTTGTTTGTGACATTGGCAGAGTGGTAGAGAATTGCATTGCATCAGATTTGAAGCGGGGAGGGTAATAAAGCCTACTTTAAAGTACTTAAGAGTCTAAAACTATCACTACAAGATTCAGATGCAAGAACAATAGAATTTGCTCAAGGACAAATTTAATTTATTCCAAAAGGAAGGAGGAAGCAGGTGTACAGTGGGTAAGACACCATTTGGGATGCCCATACCCCACATCGAAGAGCCTGGGTTTTAGTCCTGGCTCTACTTTTGATCCAGCTTCCTGATAATGCTCACTCTGGGAGGCATTGGGTGATGGTTCAAATAGTCGGGTTCCCGTCAGGAGGCCTAGGTTGATTTCCTGGCTTCTGACCTGCGTAGTCCCAGCTATATGAGTATTGGTAGAGGGAGTCAGCAGTTGGAAAATCTCTCTCTCCCCTTTTAAATAACATGAAAAATAAAAGGGAAGAAGAAGACGGGCAGTTTCCATAAAGATGATGGAAATTGACCTATTTGTCAGAAGTGCGTATGAGTGGCCCTGCTTGCTCCTGGATGACAGACTGTCAGACCTATCATCCCCTCAGGGCTATTGCTGGCCCCTCACAACCACTGCCACCTTGTCAGATTCCAGCGCTGCACTGCCACCCTGTTAGCCACCTGCACCTCACTGCTGTGGTCCTTTCAACAAGCCTGTGCCCCGTATTTGGCTTTCTGAAGAAGCCTTTTGGAATGGCGTCTTCAAAAACTGAGTAAAAAAGATTTCCGAATCTAATTTTTTCAACTCATGGTCTCCACATCTAACTTAAGCACGTCTGGCCATTGAATGTAGCTAGGCTACTTTCTGCATGATGTCTGAGGTGAAAGGGGTAGAAGATTATATACATTTATTTTGAAAATGCAGGATTCTGTGTTGATGATTTCTGGTCATGTTATCAATTTTCTTTTTCCTAACAGAGCACAAGGTCACCTGATTGATACATTCCTCGGGTTATAGCCAAGCAACAAAGGAATAAGACACTTGAACTTAGTTATGGTTAAGCTTTGTAAAAATGCCCTTATTTCTCTTACTTCTGATCCTTCCAGACAACAGGTCTGAGTGTGAATAGGATATGAACAGGAAAAAAGGTAGAGCTATGCTACTGGAATAGGGCACACAAACTCTGTGGGAGAGGAATGAAATAACCTTTTTATTGAAAAAACCATTCTTTCTCCAGGGTATGTTCTTGGCAACTTTGTCAAAAATCAGTTGGTTATATGTCCGTGGATTAATTCTGTTCCACTGATTTATATGCCAGTTTAACGTCAATCTCATGCTTTTTAAATTACTATAACTTTGTAGCATGTTTTAAAATCAATATTGCAACATCTCCAATTTGTTTTTTTTTTTTTTTTGGTGTTTGTTCGTTTGTAATTTATATGAATTTAGTATTTTTTTCTAACTCTGTAAAGGATGCCATTGGTATTTTGATAAGGATTGCATTGAATATGTAGTTTGTTTTAGGTAGAATAGACATTTTAATGATACTAATTCCTCCAATCCGCAAACAAGAGATATTTTTCTATTTTTCTGTGTTTCTGATCATTTATTTCATCAATGTTTTATAATTTTCATTGCAGATATTTTTCACGCCTTTGTTTAAATTTTTTCCGACATATTTGATTTTTTGTAGCTATTGTGAATGGATTTTCTTTTATAAAAAATGATTTATTTATTTATTTGAAAGTCAGAGTTACACAGAGAGAGAAGGAGAGGCAGAGAGAGGGGAGAGGTCTTCCATCTGCTGGTTCACTCCCCAATTTGCTGAAATGGTCAGAGCTGCACTGATCCAAAGCCAGAATCCAGGAGCCACATGGGTGCTGGGACTGAAGGACTTGGGCCGTCTTCTGCTTTCCCAGGTCATAGTGGAGAGCTGCATCAGAAGTGGAGCAGCTGAAATTTGAACCAGTGCCCGTATGTGATGCCAGCACCACAGGCGGCAGCTTTACCAGTTACGGCACAGTGCGGGCCCTGGATTTTCTTTTCTGATTTCTATTCCAGCAGGTCATTATTGGTGTATAAAAATGCTACATTTTTGTATGTTGATTTGTATCCCACGACTTTACTAAATTTGTTTATCATACTAACAGTCTTTTGGTGGAATTTTTTAGTTTTTCTATGTATGACATCAAGTCATCTGCAAACATGGGTATTTGGAGTTCATCCTTCCCAGTTTCAATGCCCTTTGTTTCTTTATGCCCATGCAGCTATTGTTAATACTTCCAATACTATATTGAATAGGAGTGGTAAAGCGGACATCCTTGTATTGTTCCAGATCTGAGGGGAAATGTTTTCAGCTTTTCCTCATTCAGCATGATATTGGCTGTATGTATAGTTTGTGTTATGCTCTTCTATATCTAATTTTTTTTTTTGACAGGCAGAGTGGAGCTGTTCCATGGAGAGGAGAAACACCATTGGAGTGGTGGCGCCAACACATTTCAAGCTGTGTATGCTTACCATTGAACTCAAAGCCCAGTGGTCTACCCACCAGTAGCAAGGATGGAGTCACTGTGCTCCTGTCCCATAAAAGTGGTTCTTGGCAGATCCCAACAATTATAAACACTTTCTTCCAGAGTATCATGTTGGCCCTTGAAATCCTACTTCCTGCATGAAAGCCAGGAATATATTGCCTCCTTCCTAATGACAAGGGGAAAGCCCCTTTGAGGTGGTGGTAAGTGACCTGAAATTGCTTATAAAAATCAGTATTAAAGTATGTAAATTTTTGTTGACTCCAGAGATCTCTGCACAATGAGAATTCCTTTGATTAAGTGGAGTTTCTTGGAGGAATAACTGAGTCATTATTTTTTCACAATCTGTACCAAAAAATGCAAAGGTTTTCCTGTAAAGGCAATCATCTGTTAGAAAAATTAGCATTGGGCTTGTCCTTGAGTCTAGGTGATGTGATCAATTGCAACCAATTTGAACTTGGGAGGCACTCAGATCAATCGCAATTCACTGACCAGGGTTTTTACCGATGATAGAACTGCCCTAGACTTTCACCTTTTCAGACCAAAGCAGAATCTGTGCAATAACAGATACTTCCTAGATTAATACCTCAGGCCAAGTATAAATGTCAATATGGGATCTGAAGGAGAATGCAAGCTGATTGTTAAAAATAGATTTGAGTGGTTTATGGGATTTGTTCAGTTAAGCGCTGGATCCTGGGGACAGGAAGGCGAGGGCCATGTTTAGGTTAATATCTCAGGCTGATTTCATCTTGCTGATGGGAGTCCTATTCAGAGAAGTCTTAATTAAATGCTCTATGAGACAAATTAAAAGGAGTTAGTCCTAGTGCCTTTCAGTCAGATTAATCAGAGTGGCTGAAATAGTGATGAACACATGAAAAAATTAGGCAGAAGTCAGGATGTTACAGAAATGAAGAAGGGAGGCAGACCCTGCTGAGAGATACTGCTGTGTGGTTCTTTGTCTTCAGTGTGGTAGTACATATAGTCTTTGAATATAGCCTCCATGTGTCTCCTGAGAGTTCTCTTCTCTTGGTTACTTCTACCATTCTTTCTGTAATTCTTCATGAGAAATGATTTTCAGTCCATTCTCTGTCTTGCTTTCTTTCTTGGATTAACTTCCAATGTGTCAATACTTCACATATAATATGACATTCAGAAATAATGGTGAGTTTTTGAGTAAAATATTGTAGACTTAGATAAGTATAACAATATATTGCTAGTGAAAAGAATAGACACAGTAAATTTTTCTTTAAGCACATAAAAATGTCATGCAACTTAAAAAACAATAATGTCAAACAGCTTCTGCTCCCCAACGTCTACCCCAATCCTCTTTCCATCTATCCATCCTGGGTAGGATAGTGCTCCTCATCCACTCTAACAAACCCAACATGATTCTTGTTTACTTGGATTTTCAAAATGTTATTTTATTTAGAAATAAAGGGGCTTTGAAAAAGTAACTAGTTGAATTCAGGCTAAACGGATTAAAGTGGGCTTGAAATCCAGTGACTGGTACCCACAGAAGAAGGCAAAGTGAAGACATGTAAACACAGGGAGAATGGAGTACTTTGCCTCAGAGTAAAATGTCATCCTGTTCACATTTCATTTTGGATTTCTAGCTTCTAGAACTGTGAGAGAATAAATTTGCTAGTTTTAAATCACTATTTTATGGTGAATTTTGCAGCAGTCCTGGAAAACAAAGGCACTATTTATCTTCATTAGTGTTCTATGACTGCAGTAGCAAGTTACCAGCAACTCATGGCACAAAACAACACATATTTATCCTGTGACAGCTTTGGAAGTCAGAAGCCCCAACAAGTGGACAGGGCTGTACCTCTTTGTCTCTTCCATTGGAAACTGGAAACAGGGATGTTCCACTCCTTAACGCATTGGTCCAATCTCTGCTCTGCCTTCTTGCTTTTCTGATTTTGCCTTCCTCTTCTACTGACCTTTATGATTATATTTTATCCACTCAAATAGTCCGGGGTAAAGTTTCCATGTCAGTTTTCTCCTCACATCTACAGGTCCTCATTGGCTACATCAGGTAATATAACCTGGAGACTAAAACATGCCCATCTCTTAGAGACAATATATATCTGTAGACATAATATACCTCTATCCATACGTCTGCCTAGCTAGCTATTTCTATACATGTGTGTATGAGAGTCGGAATAAAAATAAGAAGGAATAGCCCCTGGAGGTTAAAGTGGTTATTCTTGTAAGATAGATAGTATGTTGTGTTTATTTTCTAACAATACATAAGATGTACAATTGTCATTTTAAATGCCATACATGAATTGATGTGGCATTAATATATTGAAAATGCTGATATGAATGCCACAAAGTATAATTCACATTCTCCTTGATTTATAATTCCACTTGCATAAATTTTACCTTCTGTGAGGGGCCTTGTCTGTGGAAAGGCTCCCAGTGCCCTGGGTTAGGAGAACAGCTTTTCCGTTAGAAAGTTCAGCAGCCCCCTTTGATTCAATTCCATTAGAGAATTTTATTTTTAGTGGACAGCTGATTTGTCTTCTGCTCATTTCACAAACGCCTTGATGTCACTTGGTGTCAAACACTGTTCTTCCAGACTCAGGGGATGTTGAGATGGATGAGGAGCACACGGTCTGCAGGAGAGGCAGTCAGAGAGCTGAGATTGTAGCATAACATAGTAAGTGCTGCCATAGATCCAGCAGCAGGATGGAGCCGGTGATAGCATGTCAGGCCATGGAGGGAGATTTGGAGATGAATGAGTGGCTGTAGGCGTATTTTATGTGACAAGAAAACTAAAAAAAAAAAAAAAATCTCAACCACATAAACACATGTCTGCAGCCCTAAGCTTCTCTCCTAGAATGGCCAGATCCTCAGGCGAGCTTACATGGCAGAGTTCACTGTCAGGACAACAGGGACGAGTAAACTGCTGCCTGGCTCCTTCTTCAACCCCGAGATTCCCGAGGTTCTCCTCTCTGATGCCCCAACTCCTTCCTGTGCTTAGTGAGTGGGAAGCACTCAGTTCTCATGCTGTCTGTAGGGGAAGAGAAGGCTGGCAGCAGGATCAGGTGTTGTGCTCCGGGTACATCTGGCTTTCAAAGGAGCTGTTATACAGCAGGGATGCTGAGGATTGCAAATCCTGCTCTGATTGTAGGTCGGCCATGCCACTCAGCATCTCCCTGCCTCTGGGGGTTCCTCTCCACCTGCTGAAAGGGTGAGAAGCTCCTTGGTTCAGGTGCAGCCGGGCATGCTGCAGGGAGGGACCCATTCTTCCTCAATCGTTGAATACAAGTTATGAGCCATGTGAAATTACAGAAAAATACGTGTTGCTCAGCATAGTAGTGAACCCACGAACAAGACTGCCTGAGTTCAAACCCTGGCTTGAATATGTTTATTCATTTCTTTACGTTTTTGTTCAAGAATAACATCGCATTAAGATCACTACAAAGATTAAATTACATAATACATGTAAAGGGATCATCAGAATATTTGGAAAGGAATAACACCCAAGTACGTGTAAGATGTTATTGATTTTATAACATTTCTTTATTCATTGAATCAAGCTGAAAACAGAGTCCTTATTATGAGCAAGAGATAGTGCTTAACACTTTGTGGGAAAGAGAAGTTTCTCAAGACCAGAGTTCCAGTTTTCACCAGCATACATGTTAGCAGGAAAACGTGACATGTATCTTAGTTACAGTGAAGGAGCTGAGTTAGGTATTCTACAATGAGAGAAATTGAATTGGACAGGCAAAGCGACTTTCTTATGATTGAAAGCCCATTTCAGTTATTATCTTCTCTGACTCTAGGATTATATTCAAAGCATGATGTCGCAGGCTGTAGAGACTATGAGGACTTCAGAAAATGGGAATATCAGTGCTATTTGGGCTGGGGATGCATCTGGGGGTATGCAGAGGGAATGGGACAACACTTCTAAGTGGCTCTAAAGTGGCATTGATATCTTCCAATATCTCTCGATTTTATTAATATCAACTTTGTGAAGTATATTCTCTAGG
This sequence comes from Sylvilagus floridanus, assembly GCA_949820135.1. NCBI lineage: Eukaryota > Metazoa > Chordata > Mammalia > Lagomorpha > Leporidae > Sylvilagus > Sylvilagus floridanus. Next base: position 1,753,605 of record OX463245.1, read on the forward strand.
TATTCAAGATAAAAATAAAATTATAAGTGATTATATTCTCATGTTTATATAGAGAATAAATAAAGAAGCGCTTTGCTAATTGAGTTCCATTTCCGTCTTGTTCCTGCTGATGTTGCTTTAGCTGTGTGCACGAGTACATGTGTGTATGTATGAATGAACAAGTGCACACATATGTTTCCTTCAAAACATTTTAAGTACAATACAATCTTAGGTCTTTCTGCAGATATCATAATAATTGTAAATAATGTACACAAATATATACTTCTAGAGGTATCTACTTTTATCAATATGTTGAAATTTTGCTCTGTAAAATGAGGAAACATATGTAATTATATTTCCACTTAATTTCTCAAGTAAAGACATTAATTTCCTAATTTCTGCTAATCATATTCTCTGATATAGTTAGAGTTAACAATGTCTATGGCTTTGTGGTAACATGATTCTTATTTTTTTAGAGATTTCTATTTAAATAGACTAAGTGTGAATTATCAGTTCACTCATAGAAATGATGTAAAACTTGTGAATTCCTTTGTTTGATTAATCCTTGAAGTCCAGTGGCTTGGCTGGAGTATTTCTTGGCTTTATAGTTCTTTTTTCATTTTCTGGAAACACAGTGTGCTTTTTCGAATTTCAGATGCAGGTTTTCTACATTTTATAAAAGTGCTTGCTCAATGCATATTGGAACATATTTTCTGTTTTGTCAATTTTGTTCTCTATTTTTAAGAGAACCAATCATCTGTAAGTTGGGTCTTCTCTATCTTCTTGACATAGGGATCATTTTCTCTCCATTAATCTTGATCTCTTTGTGATTTTCAACTACTTTTGTGTGATTGTTTTCTCAAGCTCATTTTTTTCCATTTTGAATGTTCATTAAATCTGTATCTGTTACAATTTTGCTGCCTTGGGGTTTTTATTTCTTGTACTGGTTTTTGTTATAATTTTTTCCTGAGATATAGTATGAAATTGTGTCATTGTTTGAGATCTTAAAATTTCACATTAAATTTGTTTTCCTCTCACTTTGTGTAAACACCTAGGAATGAAATTTATGGGATGTTGGGTATGGGGACATTCAACTTTCAAGATAATGCCAAAACACTTTTTTTCAGGGTGATTGTATAAAAGTTATATTTCAGAGTGTATACGAGATCAAGTCAAGCAAAATCTTGCTAACAATTGGATTTTATCTTTTTTACAAATTCAATAGCAATTTTCATTCTGTTTAAATTTTTAAGTTTGACATTTAAGAGCTTAATCCACTTGATGTTGATTTTGGTATATGACATAGGGTTACACATTGTACCTGCATCTATATAACATTTAAAATAAATCTTCTTCACTTTCATTTACTGAATAGGCCCTTTTTCACATACATCTGTCTTACCATCTCTGTCCTATATAGTGGCTTGATATATTGTCCCTTTGATCCCAATGTCTATTTTCACACAAACACAAGGTTGTCTTAATCACATTAACTTCTTATTAAGGGCTGAAGTCAGATGGGACATACCTTCCATTCTTCTCTCCTTTGCTTCCTTCCTCACGTAATTTTCTTCTTCCTTTCCTCTCTAAATCAATCTGATTTCTTTATTCCTGTATGCATGTTTTATAATACAAAGCTTGACAAATTCTATTCGGAATGAAGATAACCTGCTGACCTATGATTGGATTGCTAGTCATTAACTAAGGAGAATTATTCATACTATTACAAATCTTTCTATTCATGAAATTCAGATGAATTTCTTTTCATTTTTTTCTATATTCCATAGTTTATATATTTTTGACATTGAGATCTTATAATTATTTTTCTCTGCTTATTCTGGATTTTTTTCTTTTTGTTAATATATCAAATTTAGCCTTCAAAATTTCTGAATTCCATTTGTTTGTTCTGGGTGTATAGAAATTAATTACAGTCATTTGCTTTGGATTTTTATGTTTTCTGTCCTCATCATTACAGTTTTATCTTCTTCTATCTAATCATCTTACTTTTAATTAATGTTTCTTGTCTTATTGAACTGGCCAAACTTACAACACACTTTTGAATTAAAGTGAAAATATTGGTAAATTTTGCCTTGCTTCTGATGATGAAGGGAATCCTTTCCTTTCATGCTTTCTTTTAAAAAATACGTCATCATGGGGCCAGTGCTGTGGCTTAGTGGGTAAAGCCTCTGCTTGCAGTGCTGGCATCCCATATGGATGCTGGTTCGAGTCCCAGCTGCTTCACTTCTGATACAGCTCTCTGCTATGGCCTGGGAAAGCAGTACAAGATGGCCAAATGCTTGGGCCCCTGCACCCTTGTGGGAGACCTAGAAGAAGCCCCTGGCTCCTGGCTCTGGATTGGCTCAGCTCCAGCTGTTGCAGCCATTTGTAACTGAACCATCGGATAGCAGACCTCTCTCTCTCTCTGCCTCTGTGTAACTCTGCTTTAAAAATGAATAAATAAGTCTTTAAAAAATACATCATCATTAATATGTTATGGAACATATGAAATGCACTATGCCTAGCGTGTTCACAGTTGTATGCTGGTTTGTTGAATCATGGGTCAGTATTGAATTTCATACTCTTTAGTTTGAAGCCAATGAAGTGATCACACATAGGTTTTGTCCTTTAAATTTTTTTTTAACTTTTACTTAATAAATATAAATTTCCAAAGTATAGCTTTTGGATTATAGTGGCTTCTCCCAGTCCCCCATAACTTCCCTCCCACCCACAACTCTCCCATCTCCCAATCCTTCTCCCATTCCATTCAATCAAGAATCATTTTTATCATCTTTATATGCAAGAGATCAATTTAGTATATACTAAGTAAAGATTTCAACAGTTTGCACTCACACAGAAACACAAAGGGGAAAGTACTGTTTGAGTAATAGTTATAGCATTAATTCACATTGTACAACACATAAAGGACAGAGATCCTACATGGGGAGTAAGTGCACAGTGACTCCTGTTGTTGACTTAACAAATTGAAACTCTTGTTTATGGTGTCAGTAATCACTCTAGGCTCTTGTCATGGGTTGCCAAGGCTATGGAAGCCTCTTGAGTTCACCAACTCCAATCTTATTTAGACAAGGTCATAGTCAAATTGGAAATTCTCTCCTCGTTTCAAAGGATGGTACCTCCTTCTTTGATGGCCCGTTCTTTCCATTGGGATCTCATTCACAGAGATCTTTCATTTAAGTGTCTTATTCTTTTATTCTTTTTTTTTGCCACAGTGTCTTGGCTTTCCATGCCTAAAATACTCTCATGGGCTCTTCAGCCAGATCCGAATGCCTTAAGGGCTGATTCTGAGGCCAGAGTGCTGTTTAGGACATCTGCCATTCTATGAGTCTGCTGTGTATCCCGCTTCCCATGTTAAATTGTTCTATCCTTTTTAATTCTACCAGTTAGCATTAGCAGACACTAGTCTTGTTTATGTGATCCCTTTGACTCTTAGTCCTATCATTATGATCAATTGTGAACTGAAACTGATCTCTGGGACTAGTGAGATGGCATTGGTACATGCACCTTGAAGGGATGGAATTGGAATCCCCTGGAGTGTTTCTAACTCTACCATTTGGGGCAAGTCCGATTGAGCATGTCCCAAACTGTACATCTCCTCCCTCTCTTATTCCCACTCTTATATTTAATAGGGATCACTTTTAACTTAAATTTACACACCTAAGAATAATTGTGTGTTAATTAAAGAGTTCATCTATGGTATTAAATAGAACAAAAAAAATACTAAAAGGAATAAAGTAGTAAGTTGTTCCTTGATGGTCAGGACAAGGGCTGATCAAGCCATTTTTTTCTCATAGTGTCCATTTCACTTCAACAGGTTTCCTTTTAAGTGCACAGTTGTCACTGATCAGGGAGAACATATGATATTTGTCCCTTTGGGATTGGCTTAATTCACTCAGCATGATGTTTTCCAGATTCCTCCATTTTGTTGCAAATGACTGGACTTTATTGTTTTTTTACTGCTGTATAGTATTCTGTAGAGTGCATATCCCATAATTTCTTGATCCTGTCTACTATTGATGGGCATTAGGTTGCAGAAGAAAAACCATATGATTATCTCAATAGATGCAGAGAAAGCATTTGATAAAATTCAATAACCTTTCATGATGATAACTCTAAGCAAATTGGGTATAGAAGGAACATTCCTCAATACAATCAAAGCAATTTATGAAAAACCCACGGCCAGCATCCTATTGAATGGGGAAAAGTTGGAAGCATTTCCACTGAGATCTGGTACCAGACAGGGATGCCCACTCTCACCACTGCTATTCAATATAGTTCTGGAAGTTTTAGCCTGAGCTATTAGGCAAGAAAAAGAAATTAAAGGGATACAAATTGGGAAGGAAGAACTCAAACTATCCCTCTTTGCAGATGATATGATTCTTTATTTAGGGGATCCAAAGAACTACACTAAGAAATTATTGCAAGTCATAGAAGAGTTCGGCTCATCTCTTGAGTGGGTTGCTTGTTTTGTTGTTGTGGAGTTTCTTGATCTCTTTGTAGATTCTGGTTATTAATCCTTTATCTGTTGCATAGTTTGCAAATATTTTTTCCCATTCTGTTGGTTGCCTCTTCACTTTCCTGACTCAAGAGATGGGCCAAGGACCTCAATAGACATTTTTCAAAAGAGGAAATCCAAATGGCCAATAGACACATGAAAAATTTTTCAGGATCACTGGCAATCAGGGAAATGCAAATCAAAACCACAATGAGGTTTCACCTCACCCCGGTGAGAATGGCTCACATTCAGAAATCTACCAACAACAGATGCTGGAGAGGATGTGGGGAAAAAGGGACACTAACCCACTGTTGGTGGGAATACAAACTGGTAAAGCCACTATGGAAGTCAGTCTGGAGATTCCTCAGAAACCTGAATATAACTTTACCATACAACCCAGCCATCCTACTCCTTGGAATTTACCCAAAGGAAATTAAATTGGCAAATAAAAGAGCTGGCTGCACTTCAATGTTTATTGCAGCTCAATTCACAATAGCTAAGACCTGGAATCAACCTAAATGTCCTTTAAGCTTTTAAAATGCCCAGAGATATTGACATATTGATAAAATTTATCTATAGAATAACTCCTAAGAGAACATGGCTTGGAAAATTTTCTTTAAATTTTTAAAAATTATTTATTTCTCATTTTATTTGAAGAGCAGAAAGACAGAACTCTGCCATCACTGGTTTACTCCCCAACTGCATGTGATGGACTGGCTGAACCAGGCTGAAGTTGACATCCCAGAATCAATCCAGGTCTTCCCTGCAGGTTTCAGGGACCCATGCACATGAGCTGTCAACTGCTACTCCTAAGGCGCGTGTTAGTAGGACACTGGATCAGAACTGGAGGAGCCAAGGTTTCAACCAGGCATTCTGATAGGAGATTCAGGCATTCCAAGTGCTGACGTTAACCACAGCACCAAAACCTGCTTCTTGTCCAGTTTGCTTCTCACTTGCATTCAAATAGTGGTTTCACGACTATTTTCATCGGTATCAGACTTGGGGAATGTTCAGATCCACGGGCCATCTAAAGCCTGAGAAATCAGTTTGTCTTGCCCTGCCAAGGCAACTTCAGGCAGGACCTGAATTCAATATATCAATAGCAGGCTAATTTCTAAGTAGGTAATTTTGTGTGGCCCATAAATTATGTTACACATATCCAAGTGGCCCTTGGCAGAAAAACGTTCCCCGCCTCTGCCACACAAGCCATCTGTGTCTGTAATTTTCCTTTTATGTGCTGACATTGTCCAGTTTGAGAACACGGTCATCTTGTTTTCTGTCTGGATCAATGACTGTCACCTGTGGGTGATTCTGTCCCCAGGGCATATTGAGCATGTCTTGAGATGTTTTTCATTGTCGTGACTGAAGAGCAGATACCACTGGCGTCTAGTGTGCAGGGGCCGGGGTTGCTGTTAAGCACCCAGACCAGCCTTTTCTAACAAAGCATAGAATCCTGATCTACAACTTTCTGAATAATATTGGGATAGTCAGGTCTTTATAGTTGGCATATTTGCATTAAAAATAACCTGGATTGGTTCTAAAAGATTTATGAGGTAATGACATCTTTTTTTATTGTAAAGATAAGTAAACTGTGGAACCCTAGTACTAAGTCAGTGTTAAAATAGCATTTAGAAGCCACATCATTTTGTCACACTTGTTCATCAAATAAAGCTGTTTTTTGCCTGTTTTAAGTAGGCAAGCATCTCTATTGGATACTAGGAGTAAGCCCAGATAAAACAGGCCCTCACCTTAAGGAATCATGAACATGTATAATTGTATCCCCAATGGAAAGTACCAAGCGCCATGGGAAGAAAACAAAGTTCTAAGAAGGAGAGAACCTAAAAAAGAAGCATTTTACACGGAATAAGGAAAGAAATTTGAAAAAATATTTTATAAACAGATTTTGGGGGAAGTGGCTTATTTGGTTTGCAAAGAAACTAGTTAGTCATTGGGAAGAGGGTTTGGGTAGCACATTATAGAGAAGCTGAAGCATAATGATGAAGGGCCTCCAATAACAAGCCAAAATCTTAAATTTCATTCTGTAGACTGCAGAGGAGAGTCCCTGAAGGTATGTCTGTGCGTAGTTGAGTTATTGGAGTTGTGCTTTAGCAAAACACTATTTCAGAAACCTTTTAGATCTGTACAGGAATGTCACCAGTTTCGCTACAAAAACTGAGAGCTTCTTCCAGCCACATTTTTCTTATCTTCTGGATCCCTAACCTTGGGTCTTTCTCTGATCTCGATCTGCCATTTTTGTTGCAGTTTGTGTTTGATGATTGCAATTGGCTCATTCCCATCTGATATTCTTCTAATCTCCTGCCTGCCACTGAAATTAGTGTTTGTTCACGTCTCGTAGCCAAAAATTCTGTGAGCCAGTGGAGTCCCCTGCTGTTTTCCTGCTCATGTGGGCAGAGTGGAAATTGGATTTTGCCACAAAAAACAAGGCAGACAGCAGCTGAGCCCCAGGGGAGTACACAACCTGCCAGTATTCTTGTGCCCCTTAGTCTCAGCACAGGCAAGGCCACTTCTTTGTTGTGTGTGAGTTCAGCAATGTGTGAAACGCAATAGTTTCCCTAGATAGATGTGGTCAGCATGACCAAATACATCCAGGACTCTGAGAGAACAAATAAGAATAATACTTTTTATGGAAATTCAGATAACTCATTTCAAAGTTACTTTAATTAAACCTCTTCTTGTTACTGCCTTTTTCAGAATGATGGCTCATCAGCGATTGCTCACGTTGGTGGAGTTTGCTGACCAGTGAGGAAGAAATAGCAGTTACAGTTAGCATGACAAATTCATTTCTTCCTGAAAGATCCATGGCTTTTTTCTTCCTGAAAAATCCACTGACCTATCTTATGTAACAGCAGTTAAAATATGATCAGATTCTTCATTTCAAAGGAAAAGGAAATTCAAGTATCTCACTTTTGCATGCCATTTCCACATGAACATCAACATGTATGTATACACATATACACACATCAGTAACACACAACCTGGGCATCCTCACGAGTTATTTGGAACACATTACAAACAAAATTGATATATGTAGTTTTGTGTACATTTGCAAACATATAACTAAAGCTAGGCATGCATACATGATATGCCAACAAACATCTATGAAGGTGAATACAGAATACATTAATAGCATAATCATAATGTACAGTTTGAAGTTATAAAAGATGATAGGAAGAGGTAACATTAAAAATGCTACCAATTTTTTAATGATTGCAAGGGGGTTTGTTAAATTTGCATAAAGAATTTGAAGCAATTTCTTGGCTCAGCATTGGCTGGAGGAGTTGTTTGATCGATAATACAATACATCATCACCACACCATCTCAGTGGGATAGCTCACCATGACAACGTAGTTGAAGGACTGGTGACATTAATGGAGATGAGGAAAGTGGAGGCCGGTAGCCACTGTCTGTGGCACTTGGCATTATTGTAAGAGTAAAACTCAGGAAAATCAGGCTCTGAGGAAGACTCTTCTCAATACTTTATGAAATATTAAAATGCTAGCAGTAAAGAAGAATCTGCCAAAAACGATGGCTTTGACTGTCATTTTACAACTCCCATTCTGATGAGTAAAGTGAGAGAGTGACATGTTTTGAAGAACATGATCGGCAGATTCCCCCATGTTGAGAGTAGTTGGCAAGTTCTCCAATATAAACTGTAGTTACAAAAATAGTTCAGGTTTTGTATAACATGTGGAGGAATGGAATGAAGATGGATGGTGACATAAATCTCAACCCAAAGGTGCATCTGGCACTGTTCAAGTAGGTTTTTTTATGTTATCTCATGGTGTTGTTAAGATGTAATTCCCATATTCATAGAGAGTCATCTTTTAAAGTAAAATTCAGTAAGCTTAAAAAAGAAAATTTCAGATCTGTCACTCTACTTCCAAACTGCTTGGACTCAAAATAAATGGTAAAATGAATTTTAGATAGTTATTTAATTGTTTTTTCTTTTTTTAACACAAATGTTTTTCTCTTACAACACCCTATAGAGTGAGCTAAAGGTAAGAAACAAGAAATATATGTCCATTTAGCTTTCTATAGCATTTGGAATTTTGAATTTTTGCATGGAGAACTATGGAAATTAGTCTTGTTCAATTTGCTTTTCTTTCACTTGTAAAATATTACGTATTGATATTTGAAAGACATTTATTTATTTACATTTTTATATGACAGTGAGATAGAGATAAAGAGAGAAAGAACAAGTGAGTGACAGAAATCTGCTTATTCATTCCCAAAATACCTGCCATAGAAAGAAGTAGGCCAAAGCCAGGATCCCAGTAGTCAATCCAAAGTCTTCCACTTGGTTTGCACGGGCCCAAGTATTTGAGCCATTACCTGGTGTGCATTAGCAGGAGGCTGAAATCAGAAGTGGAGCTAGGACTTGAACTCAGGCATTCTGAGATGAAACACTGGCATCTCAAGCTGTGTCTTGCCCATTTTGCCAAACAAACATCTGCCTCTAGTCTTGGGCTATTTGAAATCTTCAAGTTCTGAGTATATGGAAAAAGACCACAACAGGGGCAGATATAGCAAGATAAGATTCTCATGTCTCTGTACTCTCCATGTGTTTCTAGTTGGTTATAGCCTTCCATTTGGAAGAAGGATGAAACTAATGGCAAGGGATTTGGGGAGTTAATAATATTTGGGAGGTTATGAAAATTTCCTTAGTAAGACTTAGTCTGGGACATTACCTAACCCCAAATGATGGGTGACAAAGTGATCATCAAAATTCTTAGGATTCACTGAAAGATTCCTCTTTTTAGCAATTACTGTTAAGGAGATAGAAACAAAGCTAGCTTAATAATTCTTTCATTGGAGATAAGTAAAGTCTAAAATAATCCCAAATACTCCAAAGAAGAGATGTTGAGCAAACTCATGAGAGAGATCGGGCCAAAAAAGGGTATGCTGGGTACCAAGTGGACGTCAATGAATCAAACTGAAGACCAAGTTCAGTCTATTGAGAAGCTTGTGGAACCATGGAAGGTGTACCTGACAGTGTTTCTTCTTGCTTAGGAGAGAAATGTCAAGCAAGTTGGGAAGGTTTCTGGAAGATGCAAACACTGAGAACAGAGCAGTGTGTTGCATTGGTTGGAGAGAAGTAAGTAGGTCCTAGAGTGTTCCTAAGAAAGCATTTTGGCTGGCTCTAATACTAGTTGGAGAAATATTTTGAAATATAAAATGTATAGAGTGTAATGTGCATCAGTTATTCATCAGTTGTATGTTAGGCGCTGGTTTGTTTCTTTTTCATACATCATCACAACACCGTCGTAAGAACATGCACTACTGGTATAATGACACATTAAGAATACGATGCTTGAACTGTGGATCTGGTCCTATATCACAAATCCAATTCTCACTTGCAGGCATTATGAGACCATACATCAGAGTTTTCTTAAAAAAAAAAAAAAGACAGAAAGAATCACAGCAGTTTTAATTGTGGGAATTGTTGCCAAAATCTTTGGTCATTGGGGGCATCCAAGCTAACAGGTGGTGAGCAGCAATAGAGACACTTCCTGTAGTGGTGAGATTTTGAAATCAGTGAGAAGGTAATGGATTCTATGAGCAAATAAACATGAATTGAGATTTCCTCTGAGACTTGGCTGGCATATTCCCTTGACGGTGAAACTTCTTCCGCTCGGTGGTGTTTTCAAAGCCTTTGCCTTGGAAATTTTTGTGCAGTGCAAATTACATTGATGAATTCTACATCCAAATAGTTTGTGGCTAATTTGTGCTGTAGACCTTAAATACAGCAGAATTTTATGAGCTGAGACTCTCTGTGCCAGTGTAATTTAGAGACACTGCGGTTTCGGCTCTAAAATATGGCTGTAGGGCAGAAAGACTTTTTTTAAGGTGGAGAATTAAAGGGCAAATTTTTTAAAAGTTACCTTTCATCTTAGTAAAATAAATATATTTTAAAATGAAAAATATTTAGAACACTTATAGGTAAACATGATAAAATAATAATAACCTTTACACCTCACAACCATAGATAATAACTCTTGGCAACTCAGCATAGTCTCAAAAACTCAGCAAATTCCTCCCAAACCATTCTCATGGAAGTGAGACAATATTTTCTGTATTACAGGTCCTCAAAACTTTTTGTCTCAGAATCCCTTGATAACCTGAGAGTTATTTAGAAATCCAAAGTTTTGTTTTTTATATTTATTGTTGGATATTAAAGTGAAGCAAAATAATTAAAACTTTATTTAAATGGTAATAAAAGTTAATAAAAGTCTTGAAGTAGGCAGGCATATAGGTTAAAATTGATTAGATTTGTGAGCTGGAAGACCACACTTTCACCACGCCCCTGTGTGACCTCATGCCCCTAACCTGGCCACACATGGGTGCCCACCAGCCAATCAGGTTAATTAACCACTTTGGAAGTGGGTTAAAAGCCTGGGACAAGGTGTATCCGGCCCTGCTCTTCGACCCTGACCTCTAGCCAAGAGGGGGCTTGCTGTAGCCCTGTGCCTCTAGGGCACATGGCCTTCGGGCCACCCACCCTAGGTTTCCTGGCCCAGCTACTCCTCCATGTGGCCAGTTCCTGGTGCTCGGTATGAACCCAGAATTACCTCTCTCTCTTAAATAAAGCTATGCATCTTTCTCACTAAATAAAGGCTTAAAATGTACCATGCTGCCTCGTTTATCAGTGTCAGTATTTAGAATTCTTCTCTAAATATTATGCAAGAACCCTCTCGGGCTTATTAATATTGGGAAATTCTTAATGAGCATATGATGATATTGTATGGCACCCCAAATTCTGGTAGCATATGTGGCATTTCAGAAGGCACTTCTAGGGAACTCTAAGGGGCCACATTTTAAAATAAATTTTAGGGGATAATCTCCAATTTCAGTATTGCATGTTAATTAACCCAAGTAACATATTTTGGTGATGATACTTTATTTTTCAGAAATGACAAAAGTAAGTGAAAATAGCTATACTGATTTAAAAACCTTTTAAATATCTGACAGGGAAAAACAATTGACTTCTCACATCTGCCATCCACATTCAATATATTGTGATCTATTGTTCTGTGTGAAGTGCGTGAAGAAAATCAAGTCTGTGATGGATATAACATTGGTCAAAGGAAGAGCAGTTTAAGAGCCTTTTCCAGGCCAGCGCCGTGGCTCAACAGGCTAATCCTCAGCCTTGCGGCGCCGGCACACCGGGTTCTAGTCCTGCACCCCATGGGAGACCAGGAAAAGCCCCTAGCACCTGGCTCCTGCCATCGGATGAGTGCGATGCGCTGGCCACAGCGCACCATCCGCGGCAGCCATTGGAGGGTGAACCAACAGCAAAGCAAGACCTTTCTCTCTGTCTCTCTCTCTCACTGTCCACTCTGCCTGTCAAAAAAAAAAAAAAGAGCCTTTTCTGATAATGTTGATGTATCTTAATAGCTTCTGAAAAGCTTTATTGTGCACTAATGAAAGGATGACACTGAGGAAGCCAATCCTGTCTTAGTATTATCATGAGAATAGCTCTGACTTGGGATGCGTGCCCCTCACTGCCCCATTGAATTCTCTATATTAGATGTTGAGGATCACTTCAATGGGTAGATATTTGTGTTTGTAACTGGGTGATATATTTTAAACATACTTTCAAATTATGTTAAGATTTATTTGTACGAAAGACAGAGAGAGAGAGAGAAAGAGAGAGAGAGAGAGAGAAAGAAAGAATCTCCCATCCATCTTTGGCTCATTCCTCAAATGACTGGAATGGCCAATACTATACAGCAGTAAAAAACAATGAAATCTGGTCATTGCAACAAAATGGAGGAACCTGGAAAACATCATGCTGAGTGAAATAAGTCAGTCCCAGAGGGACAAATATCATATGTTCTCCCTGATTGCTTTCAACTAACTGAGCATCAAAAAGGAAACCTGTTGAAGTGAAATGGACACTATGAGAAACAATGACTTGATCAGCCCTTATCATCACTGTTGATGTACAATTTAATACTATATCCCTTTTAGTATTTTTGTTTGTTCTACTTAATACCATTGGTTGAGCTATGTAATTAACACACAATTATTCTTAGGTGTTTAAAGTTAACTGAAAAGTGATCTCTGTTAGATATAAGAGTGGGAATAAGAGAGGGAGTGGATGTTCAATTTGAGACATGCTTAAGCTGACTTGCCCCAAGTGGTGGAGTTAGAAATGTGCCAGGGGATTCCAATACAATCCCATCAAGGGTGCATGTACTAATGCCATCTCACTAGTCCAAGTGATCAATTTCTGTTCACAATAGACCATAATGATAGGTCTAAGAGTCAAAGGGATCACACAAACAAGACTAGTGTCTGCTAAAGAAAGAATTAAAAAGGGAGAAAATGAACCAACATGGGAAGTGGGATACACAGCAGACTTATAGAATGGCAGTTGTCCTAAACAGCACTCTGGCCTCAGAATCAGCACTTAAGTCATTCGGATCTGGCTGAAGAGCCCATGAGAGTATTTTAAGCATGGAAAGCCAAGACACTCTGGCAAAAAAAAAAAAAACACCAAAACAACAACAACAACAAAAACACCTAAATGAAAGATCTCTGCGAGTGAGATCCCAGTGGAAAGAACGGGCGATCGAAGAAGGAGGTAACTTTCTCTGAAGGGAGAAGAGAACTTCCACTCTGACTATAGCCTTGTCGAAATCAGATCAAAGTTGGAGAGCTCATGGGGCTTCCAGGGCCTTGGCAACTCATGACTAGAGCCTGGGGAGATTGCTGACACCTTAAACAAGAGTGTCAATTTGTTAAGTCAACAACAGGAGTGACTGTACACTTACTCCCCATGTAGGATGCCTGTCCTTAATGTGTAGTCCAATGTGAATTAATGATATGACTAGTGCTCAAACAGTATTTTTACACTTTGTGTTCTGTGTGGGGGCAAACGGATGAAATATTTACTTAATATATACTAAATTGATCTGTATATAAATATAATCAAAAATGAATCTAGATGTGAATGGAATTGGAGTGGGAGCGGGAGATGGCAGGGTTGTGGGTGGGTGGGAAGTTATGGGGGGAAAAGCCATTGTAATCCATAAACTGTACTTTGGAAATTTAAATCTACTAAATAAAAGTTTAAAAAATGAATTGAAATTAAATCATATTATGATTGACTTAACCATCCCCATGTTATTTGGGTATTTAGGGTTTTTTTCTTATACTAATTAAAATAACATAGGAATAAATATAAAATAACTTTGGAATTATCTATAATTCCACATCGGAATTTCATACCATATTCCCATAAGGTAGATTAGCAAAAGCTTAAGATGGAGTTTTGTGGAACATACTATGTTTTCCCAACTTTATTTCAAGAAAAAATTTTACTAACTTTTAGTCTTCAACTGGAAAAAATTGAAGTTATTCAATGAATTATCAACAACACTGAGCATAGTACATCACATTATCTTTGCTTTGTAGTTAAGAAAAAAAAGTCATTTTTTCAAACTCTTTGCACACTGATGAAATCCACTATTTTTATGCTGATCAGTCACTGAGTAATCTCCTGTATATGAAATATTATAACATCAGCTTCCTGACCATGTTGATTATCTATTCTCTCATCTGAAACGGTGTTGATACATCTGTCCAAATGCTGCAACAATGTACTTTCATAAAAAGTATTGTAAGCAGGGATGTGTGTACATTAGGTTGTGAGGATTGCGGTAACAAAGTACTTCAAGTTGGTTGGCTTAAAACCAGAAATGTATCATCTCACAGCTCTGTGCCTAATGGGGCAGAACCAAGGTGTTGGGCGTTTGCTTCCTCTTAAGCTTGTATGGGAGAATCTGTCCTTGCTTTTTGCCTAATTTCTGGTTGTTATTTTGTTTTGGGTGAGGGCAATCTTGGGCATTCATTCTTTGGCTTGTAGAAACATCACCCCAAACTCTATCCTTATGTTTCCATGTTGTATCATTTATGTGTGTGTCTACCTCAAATTTTCCCTTCTTATAAGTACACCACTCATATTAGCTGAAGACCCACTCTCTTCCCATATGATCTCATCTGAGGTTAACTAGTTACATATGTGACAACATTATTTCCTTTTGAAGTGCTGGGAGTTATGACTTTGACATACACATTTTACAACTCAGAATTTGACATGTAATAGTGTGCTTCACAGACTAACAGAAAATTTAAGTATTCAAATGTATCCTAATATTCCTCTCCATTCCCAATTTAAAAAAAAAAACTATTCCCTTTTGATTTTTCTACTTGTGGATAATACAGTCATCCTTTGACATCCATGGAGAATTGGTTCCAGGACTTACTACAGATATCAAAATCCTCATATTCTCAAATCATTTTTTTATAAAATGACACTGTATTGACAAACAACTTATGCACAGTTTCTTCTGTACTTTGAATTATCTCTATATTGCTTACAATATTTAATACAATGTAAACATTAAGCATATTGTTATGACACTGTATTAATTAGGGGAAAATGATAAAAAAGGCTGCACATGTTCAGGGCAGATGCAGCTGATTTTTTTGAATATTTTCTTTTTTTTTAAATGTATATATTTTTTTGACAGGCAGAGTGGACAGTGAGAGAGAGACAGAGAGAAAGGTCTTCCTTTGCCGTTGGTTCACCCTCCAATGGCCGCCATGGCCAGCGCTCTGTGGCCGGCGCACCACGCTGATCCGATGGCAGGAGTTAGGTGCTTCTCCTGGTCTCCCATGGGGTGCAGGGCCCAAGCACTTGGGACATCCTCCACTGCACTTCCTGGCAATGGCAGAGAGCTGTCCTGGAAGAGGGGCAACCAGGACAGAATCCAGCGTCCCGACTGGGACTAGAACCCAGGGTACCGGCGCCGCAAGGCCGAGGATTAGCCTATTGAGCCACGGCACCGACCTGAATATTTTCAATCCATGGTTGTTTGAATCTGAATATGTATAACCTGCAGATATGGAGGACTGACTGCTATATTATAGTCATCCTTTTCTTCATTTTCACCTTCATCATCTTCATTAACATTGTCATCATCAGTACCATCATCATCATTGTCGCCATCATTGTCATCAGGATCATCGTCGTCTTTGACTACATTTGTCCATTATTTTACTGATTAATATCTGCATGTTTGATATCATGTGAACTTCTTGGCTATTAAAGAAAGAGAGGATTGGATGAAAATACTAATTTTAAAAGAATCTGAGGCTCAGATAGATTGCCTTGCTCAAAGTCATCCTGAAAGATACCTAGTCTCACCTTGTGTTTGGATTGGAGTCAGCAGGTGCAGTTTTAATGACCATAGCTGTAGGTGACAGCAAGTCAAATGCTCTTTGATGAACAAACCCCCACAGCATACCAAGTGGTGAATTCATTAGAATAGGATGACAGATTATATCTTAGAGAAGAAAGTTCAGTTTCCCAGAATAATTATTTCTATTCTTTTAGGAGAATTGCTGCAATTTTCTTTAACATGTATATTTTATAATCTCTGCTGTTTCTTTAGGCTTTGTGGTTAGATGTTATATTTACAAACTTTGAAGCAGGCAGTAATAGCTTTCTGGATACCTTGATTGCTCTTATTATCAATAAATACAGGATGAAGATGTGTAAAGAAAATGATGAGACGATATGTAATCTTACATAAGACTTTCACTTAATTAGGCCAATTTCTCACATACTGTTGGTTTACTATATTTTTTATGATCACAGAAATGTAAACATTCTATAAGTCCTAATTATTATTTGATCACATTGAGAAAGGCAACGACAATAATTTTTCCATTTCTCAGTCATGCCAAAATCTTCTCATCACTACAATTGGCATTTCCACTTCTGATATCAAGATCAGAAAAAAGTTTAAAAATTTTGATTCTAGTCTCAGATTCAGGTAGCACTAAAATCATTGGAAGACTTGTGAAAGGAAGATTGTAATAGCAGATTGAAATTTCCTAACAGAGCTTGCCTATACATTGTTTCAGTGATGAATAAGCACATGTAAAATCCTTATTTAATTAAAGGTACAGAGTATTGAAAATGACTGTTTTCAGTAAAGCTGAATGTCAGAAAAAGAAAATTAAAAAATACATGTCTTGGAAGAATGCACATGATCCGAACCTTTTGAAAAATAAAGTTTAAGAATATGCACAATGCAATCATACACAATGCAGGAGTTTATTGTGATGTGATCAAAGTATAAAGAAAAGCAGATTCTGCATTTAACTCTGCATTTAGATCACAGTTTACTGGGGAGTAGCATCAGGGGGGCGATGAGATAAGACATTTTCACAGTTGTATCCAATATACTCATGGTGTCCTTTAAGAGCATGGGAAATTCATTTAATTGTCTTTATAACCTTTCTGTTGTATATACTTGGCATTTAATAAAAATACATTTATGTGGTAGATATGTCCAATTTTGTGTCTGCCAGAAAAATAAAAAGAAGAGAAAGAACAGCTATTTAGATTCAGCCTCCCTGACAGTGGTAACTATTGACTATGTGCACACTACACACTGCTGCTCTGCAGGACATGTACAGAGAATGCTGACAGAAGGCATAAAGGAATTAGACCTGGTTCACGCCTTTGTGGCACTTAGTGTGATCATTCAGGACACAGCACTCATCTCAGGAACTAACCAAGGGGATGTTGCAACCTGTGCTTTCCTCATTTCAAAAAAAGATTTATGGCCTGGCACTGTGGCATAGTGGGTAAAGCCGCCGCCTGCAGTGCTGGCATCCCATGTGGGCACCAGTTCAAGCCCTGGCTGCTCCACTTCCAATCCAGCTCTCTGCTATGGCCTGGAAAGCAGTAGAGGATGGCCCAAGTCCTTGGGCCCCTGCACCCACGTGGGAGACCCAGAGGAAGCTCCTGGCTCCTGGCTTTGGATCGGTACAGCTCCAGCCGTTGCGGCCAATTGGGGATTGAACCAGCGCTTTGGAAGACCTCTGTCTCTTTCTGCCTCTACTTCTCTCTCTGTGTATCTCTGACTTTCAAGTAAAATAGATGAATCTTTAAAAGAAAGATTTATTTATTGGATTATTTTTATTCACTCATTCATTCATTCTCTCAAAAGACAGAGAGACACAGAGATAGAGAGGCAAAGGGAGAAGATGAGGGAGAGAGAGAGAGTAAGAGAATATCCTCCATCTGCTGATTTACTACCAAAATGCCTGCATCAGCCAGTGCTGGGCCATACCAAAGCCAAGATCCAGGATTCCATTTGGGTCCTCCATCTGGGTGGCAGCGGCCTGAGTACTTGGACCGTCATCCGCTGCTCTTCCAGGCTGTAGCTCCAGCAGGGAGCTGGGTGCAACGTGTGGCAGCCAGGACTTGGACAGTAACTCCTGTAGGGGATGCCAGTGTTGCAAGGATGGCTTAACCTGCCGTGTCACAAAACCAGCCCCTCCCCATTTCTTATCTGGGTTCCTGCAACAAATCTGCCAATTAGTAAAGAAAAACGCATTTTTGCAATTCATCTAACAAGAAAAGTGCTTTTCCTGAGGTCTCCAATGGTGGCAACTCTAAACTAACTTAAGTTCTTCCATCATGCCCCAGTGCTATATAGCATGGGAAACACTTTAAACCTCAGCATACAAGGTCATTCACATGTTGGGTTCTAAGTCACCAGGCATGGGTATCCCAGCTCCACTAAACACCTGCCTCTGACGCTGTGTCCCAGACCCTTTGCTGCTGCCTGTGGATCCATAACATGTGGCAGGTGTGTTCCTTCCTCTGGGTCTTTGCACGTGTGCACTGTCGAGGTGGCATGCACTACTGCTTTTGCTATCTAATGACACCACCGAACTGCTCATGCACAATGCAGAAAGTCTTTTCTGATCATCCATCTGGGATCTCTACCTCTCTCTTGTATCTCAGAGATGTCAACACTTTCCTCTACCAACAACACACACTGTGCAATGCACAGTGATGTCCAATTTGCTTTTCTGCTTCTCTGGTCAATCTATGAGTTCACTGGATTGTATGATTTTCAAGGTTTTCAAGGTTTTACATAAGGAGCAATGGCCGTAACAAGGGAAAGCATGAGGCAGTATTTGCACATAAGAAATGAGTGACTTATCTAAGAATTACAGGAGTTTGTAGTGTAGGACGGCTATCTTCTGGGAGGAGGTAGGGCTTGCATTGGTGTTTAAAAGGTGGATTTGGGTCAGCATATTCTCATAGGTGAGCCACATGAGAAAAAGTAAAGAGGGAAGAATTTGAAAGTTTTCTTGGGAACAATGAAATCACAAAATTGACTAACTGGGGAGTTTGTCTTGTAGAGGGGTGAGTTAGGTGAGGAACATTGGGCTAGAGTAGGACGGAGTTGACTGTCAGCCCAGCAGGAAATGGCAAGGACAGCATGGGCTTAGATCATCAGAGCGACCTGATGCAGGTCTTAAGTCAGCACCACATTAACTACAGCAAAATTGAAACTGGAAATGTCAACTCTAAGCTTGTCTTTTTGCTCTGATTACAAACATATAATCAATTCGAAACAGTACCTGCCTTAGTCCTCACTGAGGATGCCTGGGAAATTGAAGGCAATAGGCAAGACTGACTCACTCCAATTACTCTTTGGAAAATGAAAGAGGTAAAGGGAGTAAACCCACTTGAGAGCTCATGAAAATTGTGAAGTGCTTGATGGATTGCGATAATTTTGTGGCAGTCTTTTGTGAGCTGTGGTGTAGGAAAGGCCAGTAAGAAAAAGCCCAGCAGTGTAAAATGTTTCCTCTGTTTAAGAGCTTCTAGAAATAGACTGTAAATCATGCTCATGCTGTTGATGGGCTCCCGAGGAAAGGAAACCTTCCCAGGAACTGGCCAGGGTGTGACTACCTCTTCTCATCCCTCTACCCTCCCAGGTCCTTTCAGCCTTCGTCACTTAGGGCTTTTGCCTCAGCACCAAGGAGCTTAGTGCAAAGCCAGATCTAAGAATTATTTGGGAGCCTGAAGTGTGAGTTTCTGCCATAGACGCAATACTGTTGAGGGCATTAGGGACTCCAAGAAACAGCTCACTTATCTCCCTATAAGGCAGAGATCAAGATATTACTTCATTAGTGAAATTAAACTGTTGTTGGAGAATGAGTCTTAGATATGCTGAACTCAGAGCTATACAACATCATGAACAGCTTCTAGACATCTCGCATTGGGTTTTGGACTGTTAAATTGTTAACAGGGAGGTGATGATCAGAATGTGTTTGCTGGAGGTTAGTTTCAAAGAATCAAAGGAACAGAAGGGACTTGAATTCTTATCCTCTGTTTCTTCTACCAAGTTCAGTTGAGTAAAGTCATTCCTTCTGCATGGTAATGAATGTTTAATGAAAGCAAGAGAGACCAGGATAGCTAGACCATAGTGCACCATCTAAAAGTAAGGAAATATGAGCAGGAAGTGGTGAGACACCTTTTCTCAAATTTCCCTGTCCCCTGGATGGCTGGAGGAAGACATTTTAATAGCTGGAAGGATGAATCCAAAGCCCACATGGCTTTAATTTATAAGTCACGAGGCAGAGTGAGTACAAAAGGGGAGAGGGGTCCACTGTGTTGGCCTCCAGCCTGAAACAGTAAAGTGAGCATTTCATATGGCATATACAAAGGCATAGATTTTGAAATGACATGACATGTTTAGAAAATTCCAAACACCGTATGTAAATCTGGAGTAGCAAAATTTAAAAAGCTGAGATTGTATAGGTGCACATCTTAGGGTGGGGCTTGCTTTCATGAAATGGTCTTGCCTGGTAGAAATGGAGAAACCACAGGCCAGTGCCACAGCTCACTAGGCTAATCCTCTGCCTGCGGTGCCGGTACCCTGGGTTCTAGTCCTGGCTGGAGTGCTGGATTCTGTTTCGGTTGCTCCTCTTCCAGTCCAGCTCTTTGCTGTGGCCCAGGAAGGCAGTGGAGGATGGCCCAAGTGCTTGAGCCCCTGCACCCGCATGGGAGACCAGGAGGAAGCACCTGCTCCTGGCTTCGGATCGGCGCAGCGCTGACTGCAGCGGACATTTTGGGGGGTGAACCAACGGAAGGAAGACCTTTCTCTCTCTGTCTCTCTCTCTCACTGTCTATCTCTGCCTGTCAAAAAAATGGAGAAACCACAAAAAGAGTTTTCTTGACATTTCATGACATTTTATGCGCCCTTGAGCAATGATCTTTTGTTTGTTCCCATCTTAAGAGGAAACAGCTTCTACTCTGGCTATTGCTGCAGAACAGTTTATTTCTATTGAACTTTTCAGGTTTTCCTTGATGCAGCACCATAAGTTATTCTAGAATTAAGTTGAATTGTCTGTTTTCAGTAATTCAGATTAATTTCAGTAATTAAGTAATTTCAGTAATAATTGAGCATTGCTGTGTGCTGGGAAAACATGACCCTTTTTTACAAAGAAGATCTGGTGCAGAACAGAAAGATAGGTGCCTACAAGTTAAGTCTGGAACTAGTCAGAAAACCCTGACAAATGAGTAAATGTAGTGCTTTGGAGTCACAGAGAATAAAAGAGTGAAAACTGGGCACAATCATGAGCCACAGAGGAGTAATGAGGCAGCAGTGATGAAAACAGACATGATTTCCTGTGAATCTCCACCGCTATTCATGTTTACTTGACTTCGCTCTGAAATACTGACAATAAATTGGAACTTGTACATAGTTAATTGTGTAGAAAGTAATGATGAGGCCCTGGAGAAGCACAGCATAGGAAGATAGACCAGAGGCAGAGCAAATACTGATGATTTATTTTTGAGGTAGGACTGAGTGAAGAGCTGTCTCTGGGAGTAAGAGCAGTGGTGATGTGCTGATTTGGTGACGACTGGCAGCTTACTCAAGTTCCTGGGTTAACAACCTGTAGCTGTCTCAAAGTCTCTGGGAGCAATCCCTGGAGGGAAAAATCTGTGAGAACTTCAGAATGTACTGAAAATATTACTGGATAATGAAAAGTAGGGATTGTCTATCACATTCTTTGGGGTTATCTGATATTATTGAATCTCTTTTTGCCTTTTCTTGTCTTTGATCTATTAACAAGCTGTAGATAACTGATAAAAACACAAATGATTCATACTCATAGATATGAAATCAAATTTTGTCCAAAGGAGAGGATAATGAAT
This sequence comes from Sylvilagus floridanus, assembly GCA_949820135.1. Lineage (NCBI taxonomy): Eukaryota > Metazoa > Chordata > Mammalia > Lagomorpha > Leporidae > Sylvilagus > Sylvilagus floridanus. The sequence continues at coordinate 1,775,162 of OX463245.1, forward strand.
TTCTCCTTTCATCTTCCTGGAAAAGTCATTTTTTTATCCATTTTTAAATACATTCCAACCTTACACAAACACACATATTTTTAAATTCTTCTTTGAATATTTTATTAGTCCCTCATTAATTAATGAGTCTCACACACACATACACATTTTTATGTTCTCCTTTGAACTGATTGTAACATCTTTTTAGCCCTTTAGCCATTTCATTAATTAATGAATTGGGTAAAATATTTGATTTCTGCCATTTATATTTGTATGAGAACCATAAATTTATTTCTTGAAATTATTCTTTAGCATTCATTTCTAATTTGAACCTTATTTTTTGTGTGTCCCAGAATCCAGTTGCCTTTCTCTTTAACCTTATATTTCTAATGAGAGGAAAAGGTTCCCTAGTCCCTTACTTCACAACTCAAGCTCATGTTACCTAACTTGGAAATCTGCCAGGAGAGTGATTGGTCATTGTCTCCTTCAGGAAATACACTTGAAAGAGGTGATTGTTTCAGTGTTGTTTCTCCAGGGCCAAACATGTGTGTGAGATCGAAGCCTGAAATAAGGAATTCTTCCCTTACCTTTAGCTTCTTAAATGTCAGTTGCTCGTTTTAAACAAATAGTCTGCTCTGGCTGACTTTCTGTATCTCACATCTCATGTCCTACCTGAGAATTTATTGGCTATGTTGAAAGAAAAAGAAATCTCAGAATCAACAGAACATAGAGGCTCACTGGGGAAAGAGTCTGAAGTATAAGAATTATTTTTATAAAATAAAATTCAAAAAGAAGTTCACTTTATAGAATAAAATCTTCCTTGGGAACATTCAATGCTTCCATCTGATGCTAGTACCTGTAGCAGATTTGACTGTCCCCAGTATGGGACTCCAGTATGTTCTATGTATGTATGCATGTCCAGAGGGCTCTAATCGCTGACTGAATTTATTTCTTGAATTGTGTGTCTTTCTCTCTAAATTATGAGGTTCCTAAGATCAGCTTCATTTGATCTCTCCTCTGTATCAATTGCAAATTTGAAATATGATGCTTCTAAAATGTATCCCTGCATTCTACACAGCTCTTATGTACAGAGCCAGAATCTAGGTCCTTGTCATTTTTATCATTTGGTCATGGAAATGTCCTTGGAGTTATACAGATTGATTTTATTGTTCCCTCACTGTCACAAAGACAAGGCACACTGTGCCTTCTAAAAGAGAAAAGTCTCTTCTAAAAGAGAAAGCACTTGGAATCATAGAAACCACTAAATTTGAGTTTTTCTACACATCCTCCAAAGACCATAGAGATTGAAAGAAGTAAAATTCTAATTAGGCTATGGCTGCATTATGCTGGTGAGCCAGAGGGTTTCAAAGCTTAAATTTATATTTTAGTTAGGAAATAACCCTGTGAAACTCAGGGAGTGCCTCTGGAGCCCTTGCCAGAGCTGAGATCATATAGGCATGCGTGCAAAAAGGAAGGGAGGAAGCACAGGCTAACCTGCTCTCTAGGAGGGGGTCTGGGAAAACATGTGCCACCACAGACCCTTGGCAGGGTACTGCTGGCCATTTGTAGAGCCATCTCGAGGCTTCCGGCCTCTTCCACTCAGGGATGTGTCACTGGTGCTGTCTGAATATATCTGTTCTCAGGCCCAGGGTTCTTTCTTGTTCTTGAATCTGGGAGCTTTCTGCTTGCTGCAGGATAAAATTGCTGGAAATAGACAAGGAGCCAACAAATAAACATTTTAGATAGATTGTAGAAGCCGTGAGGTTTCAGATTTGGGCTAAAATAGAGCTAGGGCCCAACTCTAGAATAAGTTGTCAGAGAGGATGACATGACTCACTCTTGGGACTTCCCAGCTTGCCTTCTGTGCTGTTCTTCTGAGGTGTCTTTCCACACCAGAGCACACTTGGAACCTGTGCTAACCTGATATGTTTTGCACATGATTGAAAAAATATGCAAATTATCTTTTGCTTAGGGAATAAAGGTAGGAAACTAATACATTCTAAGGAAATACAGCGATCCCGGCAGTATGTACGTGCTTTGCATATGTTCTACCAGATCTTCCCCACTTGGGTGTCATAGGTCCTGGGCTATCGGGAAGAAGTTGCAGAAGAGTTGAGATAGTTGTATACTATCTCCGAGGTGGTTGAACATGAATCAAGGTGTCCAAAGCCTCTGTACCCCACACACTAGGCCTTAATAAGGTTGCATTGCCTGTGGACCCTTGCATGAAAAATATCTGGGTCACAATGTAGTAAGTTATTGATTCCTTCTGGCATACTGTATGATGAATATTATTTTCACCATTTCATGTATGAAGAAGCCCAGCTCATTGGCATACCTGCCTCTGTGTCGTATCCACAGCCGGTGAGAGTAGATCCAGAGCTGCCTTCAGAGCTGGCTATTCTAAGGGCAGGGCCTACTCTCCACACCACACTCTGCCCACAGGGATCACCACAGCTTTGTGACTCAGCACATTTCTGCATTGTATTTACAAACTCACTGATGGGCAGGACTCTGATTTGAAGGCTGATGTACTGTGAGAGCTGAGAGTATCCTTAGACAGCATAGAGTCCTGGGATGCATGGGACTTTCTGGCTAAGCAGAGCAGTTTGATGGCAGCAAACATTTAGGACAATTCTGGAGAAGCAGGATGGGCGTTGATCACAATTGTCCTGACAGTCAGTGTTCTGAGCCTAGACATCAGAGCTAGAGAGTGGGTGAGCTGTTGAAGATGTTATTTCTTTTATAGTTTCCCTTCAAATGTCTTTTGCTGTTTGCATAGCACAAACATACTGTGGTCTCCCCTGCCTCTGGGTGGGTAAAGAATCATATTAGCATGGATGCCCAGCTATTGGATCTCAGTGGGTCTGTTGATAGCCGGATCCCAGTACCTCCAGGGGCCCATGGCAGTACACAAGGCTCTCATAAATTGAGCAAGTCTGCCTCCTGGCAGCTGGACCTGTGCCCATCCTACTGCTATTACCAAGCTTTCTGTTCCAAAGCGACTGCCACCTTCCATGCGTCTCCCTGGAATGCCTGCCTCTGGCGGGTTCCTACCCTGGCCACCACTCATGTATCTACTATCTCTTGCCTCTGGACTTCACCAGTATCACTCTAATCACCTCCATTCCCCAACACCTTCTCACCCCCAGATCACTGCCTGCCGTCTCTTGGACAAGTCTCATCTCCGGGCTGAACAGCTCTGGGTAGCATCTTAACACTGTTGCTTGAGTCTGTGTCATCACTGTACCTGCTCACTATTGCATTCCTGCTTTGCAGTAGGGCAATGGTCTTTCCTCTGCTTTAGGTTTTTTGCTCTCCTGGAAAGGGCCTCCGGCTCTGGATGTTGGCTCAAGGTTCCAGGGTAGTTCAGGCTGCACCCACCACGCTGTGTTCTTGCTCCTCTCCAGCCTCAGGCTCTGTCACCACACCCGGCTCATTTTAGCTCATTGCCTTTTTGCTCATGTTAGATTCTCTCTGGGCAGATCCCCATTTTGCTCCACTGTGTTATTCCCACCCAATTTAGCACATGTGCTTGTAGATACTTTAGCACCAGAATCTTGGCACAATTGGAATTCTTTTCCCAGAGGAGTCTTCCACGTCCAGGTCAGCAATGGTTAACAAAGGTGGAGAAAGCACACACTTCAGATGCGTTTTTTTCCCTGAATTTCAAAGGTTTGCCATGTGGATTGCAGAGAGTTTAGAAATGCCAATGAAATGCCAGAAAAAAAATTCATCACCGGTAATTTTTCCACTCAGAGGTACATGCAGTTCACACATGCTGAATGTCATCTTTTCCTGTGTGTCTACCTTGCGCCAGCATTGTGCTGAGCACTGGCAGTGGAAACAAAGCCAAATCCTCGCTGCCTTTCCTTAGAGGAGCATGCAACGTATGCAGTTATGTAACCTGCTCTCATCTTCATGCTGATATTTCATAGAAGCTATTTCTTTTTATTCTTTACTGAAGTTGACAAAGAGTTTTCCAATATTTTCTCCTGCATTCGGAATTAAATCACATTGGATAAACATCTTTCTCGGAATTTTCCAGATGTCTTCTTCCCCTGCATTGCAGCAGGCCCCCCACTATTTCATTTTTCCCCTCTTTATTCATTCTCAGCAAGCAGCTCAGCTCACTGTCATCCTCAATATTTATCAACAAAGAGCACAAGGCGACTGCCTTTGGCTCTTCCCTGCCTACTTACATACTGCTGGACTCTCTCCTCCCAACCCGTGATGGATGTGGCCCTCATGCTCATGTCCTCAGCTTCCAGTCAGCATTTGCTTAGTATGCTGCATGCCATGCAGTTGGGAGTCTTCCCCTTCTCTGCAATCAGTGCATCACTCTGCATTATCAGACACTCCAGTGTGGCATATGCATTTTGGTGTGTTTGGTTCCTAAAGTGGCTCTTTTCAGTCTACATAAAGGATTTTCTTGGTGGGGCCTGTTCCTCCCAGAACACAATGTGCCCCATGAAGTTCCATCTGGTCCTGTTCTGAGAGCCACTGCATGTAGATGAGGACACCACCCCACAAGTCAGGTATGCACCTGCTCAGCTTTCAGTGGGGTGCAAACACTGGGCAGTCTTTGGTTAGATGTTGGGAGAAGTGGATGTGACCCTTTAGGTAATCTGAGTCATAAAAAGGAATTCTGGGTAGGTTTTTCTCCATCTGCCTCTAAACTCCTCAGAGTTATATATGTCTTACAATTCTAAATAACATTGTCTGTCCACCCTAATAGTCTCCATCATTTTTATTTCATCCAATCCATTGTCTTTATATTTACTTGGAAATCAAGAGGAGCTTCTTATCCCACTGAACTTGCAAGTTTAGTCTTCGCAGTCATCACAAGAGTTGCTCTATTGAGCACCCATAAACCCAATACTTGCTAGCTGCCCTATTTATGTGTTTAGCATATTTGTGGTTAATTATCATTTTCAGATATTTGGGGGCACCTCTCTTTAATGGAATTAGAAAACAGCTAACACAACATTTCCAATGATGCCTAGGGTTGCTGTATTGCACATAAAGCTTGAGAACAGTCTAGTGCTTCATTGCTATTTAGTCTCTTCCCTTCCTGTCTACCTTCCTCTGAGCTTCTTACCCTGTCTACCTTCATCCCTTTTATTCCAGGCTCCCATGCCACAGTGAGTCCATGGCCCAATATTACCTTTTATGTCCACAAATGAAATTCCTGGCACAGTGGTTTGGCTGAAATCCAGAGGGGACAGACATGTTAAAGTGAAAACAGCTTCTGTGTCATTAGAAAATAGAGTGTAGACTTATTCACAGTCAGGACAAAGTAACTGATGGTCTTTTCATGTGCTTGTGGGAATAGGGAGACAGCTTTCCTCCAAGAGGAAACATAGCTGCAGAGTTTTTGTACAATAGCTGACCTCTCTGGTGAGGCCGGTTGGTGCTCTCCAAGAGCACATGGGGGATTTTCGCCACAGAGTGCACTGTTATGCCACACCTATCTTTGGAGACATCAGAGAATAGATTCTTCCTAGCAATGACTCTGACAGGTGAACAGAGACAGTGTGGGATTTCTCCAATGCTAGTCCTTCCATAGCCAACAACTGTGGCCGATGAAGCATATAAATTTAACTCTGTTGCATTCTGCATTGTAATAGCAGTTCCACTGATTTTTAAAAAAGATTTATTTTTATTTATTTGAAAGACAGAGTTGCCGGTGCCGCAGCTCAATAGGCTAATCCTCCACCTTGCGGCGTGGGCACACTGGCGTTCTAGTCCAGGTCGGGGCGCCGGATTCTGTCCTGGTTGCCCCTCTTCCAGGCCAGCTCTCTGCTTTGGCCAGGGAGTGCAGTGGAGGATGGCCCAAGTGCTTGGGCCCTGCACCCCATGGGAGACCAGGAGAAGCACCTGGCTGCTGCCTTCAGATCAGTGCGTTGCGCCAGCCGCAGCGGCCATTGGTGGGTGAACCAACGGTAAAGTAAAGGAAAACCTTTCTCTCTGTCTTTCTCTCTCACTGTCAACTCTGCCTTCCAAAAAAAAAAAAAGAGAGAGAGAAAAAAGAAAGACAGAGTTACAGAGAGAGGTAGAGACAGAGAGAAAGGTCTTCCATCCGCTGGTTCACTCCTCAGATGGCAGCAACGGCTGGAGCTGTGACAATCCAAAGCCAGGAGCCAGGAACTTCTTCTGGGTCTCCCATAGGTGCAGGGGCCCAATCTTCTACTGCTATCCCAGGCCATAGCAGAGAGCTGGATCAGAAGTGGAGCAGCTGGGACTAGAACCGGCTCCCATATGGGATGTTGACACTTCAGGCTGGGGCTTTAACTCCCTGCACCACAGTGCTGGCCCCCAGTTCCACTGATTTTAAAGAGCACAAAGAGTGATGCCTGTTTTGGACTGAAGTCTATCTGTAATTAAATATTTTAGACACAATAATGAAGTCTATCTCAGCACTTGGGCAATTTACATTAAACCAAAAGTTTTAAAAATAGTTTTTTTGACTGATTTGGGAATTATTTTTCCCCAAATGATTTTTGAAATTTATTCATGCTCTCAATATTTACGCATTTGCAATTCCCCATAAATCATTCCATTCATGTGTAAATATATTCATATGCTTCCTCTTGCCTACATTGTCTGTGTGCAAAAATGCAAGTATAAATATATTCCAAGGAAAGATATTCATTAAACTGTGGTCTGTGAAGAAAGCCCACTTCCTGTCTTGGTTTCACAGACAGGGATCTGTATACACATTAATCTATAGAGACAAATCACAAGAGTTCCCTTAGTGAACCTGTCATTTATTTGCCTCGTAAGGAAATCGGATGGTCAGGCCTGATAGCTGAAATATGTATCAATATCTGTCAGAAACCTGGAGCTACTACCCTCACATAGACCTTCCAGAAAAACAATGACATTTAATCCTATTGGCTACTAGGCAAATATAAAGGGAATGAGATCCTGTCTTGGGGAGAAGCACTATGCTTCACTGATGAGCTTTTTGACACACAAAAGCCATCAATGAGAAAGAAACACTTCTTAAGTAGCTTACTAAGTTACAATTAATATACCATAAAATTCACTCATTTAACTGTACACTTTGGGGGCCAGCGTTATGGTGCAGTGGGAAAAGCCTCAGTCTGTGATGCCCAGCATCCTATATGGGCACTGGTTTGTGTCCCAGCTGCTCCACTTTCCATCCAGCTCCATGCTAAAGGCCTGGGAAAAGTAGCAAAAAATGTCCCTTGTGTTTGGACATCTGCACTCATGTGGGAGACCCGTACAAATCCCCTGGCTCCTGGCTTCTACCTGGCCAGGTGCTGTGCATTGAGACCATCTGGGGAGTGAACAGATGGGTGGAAGAGTGTTCTCTCTCTCTCTCTCTCTTTCCTTCTGACTTTAAAAATAAATGAATAAATAAATAATAGAGTGTATAGTTTACTATTTTTAGTGTATTGAAAGGTCTGTGTGTCTATCACTCACTGGTTTGAGACTATCTTACCAACTCCCTAAGAAATACATTTTCAGTAGTAACCATTCCTTTTTCTTGAAATTGTTCCCCTAGGCCTGAGTACTCCACCCACCTTGCCAATAGCCCATCTTTCAGCCTATCTTTGATCTATGATTTTACTCTTCCAGTTATTTCATACAAATCAATTATATAATACATGATCTTTTCTCACTTAGTATAAGGTTTATAAGGTTTGTCACTGTTCTACTTCTATCAATGCCTCATTCTTTTTACTATTGCCAAAAGTATTCCATTTGATGTATGCACCACAATTTATTTATCAGTTGATACATAGATGGCTACTTTTGAGTTGTTTCCACTTTTTGGTTTTTAAGAATGATGTTGATGAGAAAATTCATGAAAGCCTTTATGTGGGCCTCTGTTTTCCATTATCTTGAGTACACATTTAGAGGTAGAATGCTCTTTATTTGGTTCCTTTATGATTGATATTCTGGGGAATCACCAACTTTCCTGTAAAGAATCTGTACCACTGTATATCTCTTCAGCAAGGATAAGGGTCCTAAGTTCTCCACATCCTAACCAAAATTTAGGATTCTGCCTTTTGGATTATAACCACCTAGTGAATGTGAAGTGATATTTCATTGTGGTTTTGATTTTCACTTCCTCCATGAGTAAATTAACGTTGAACATGTTTTATTTCAAATGTACAAGGGTCTTCAAAATGTTTATGGAAAATACATATTATGGAAAGGTCTAGATGTGGATTTCAAAATTTTTTTGCACCAAAATAAGTTTCTTTTAATTCGATTCCTATGAACTTTTTTGAAGTACCCTCAGATATCTTCCATGAGAAATGTCATTATATTGTTGTAGGAATTCTTTATGTATTCTGATTACAATTCCTTCATCAAGTATATGACATGTAAATATATTCTATATTCTATGGGCTATTTTTTCATTTTCTTAATTGTGCCCTTTGAAGAACAAACATATTAAAATTTGATAAGTGAAATTTATCTATTTAAACTTTGGTCTCATATTTTTAGAGTCAGATTGTCTATTTCTTACTTCACATATATCAATTTTGCCTTTTGTATGAATATCTCCATGTAGTTTTTTTTTTTTTTTTTGACAGGCAGAGTGGACAATGAGAGAGAGAGAGACAGAGAGAAAGGTCTTCCTTTGCCGTTGGTTCACCCTCCAATGGCTGCCGCGGTCCGCGGGCTGCGGCCGGCGCACCGCGCTCATCCGATGGCAGGAGCCAGGTGCTAGGTGCTTTTCCTGGTCTCCCCATGGGGTGCAGGGCCCAAGCACCTGGGCCATCCTCCACTGCACTCCTGGGCCACAGCAGAGGGCTGGCCTGGAAGAGGGGCAACCGGGACAGAATCCGGTGCCTCGACCGGGACTAGAACCCGGTGTGCCGGCGCCGCAAGGTGGAGGATTAGCCTGTTGAGCCACGGCGCCGGCCTCCATGTAGTTTTTATATATGCTGTTAAGTGCATGTAGATACACTTTAATTTTATTTATTTATTTATTCATTCATTTTCTACAAAATGTTCTAGGGTCTAGTTTCAGAAGAGATCATTGTTTCGAAGATTGAGGAGTAAAGTCAGTTTTACTGAAACCATACTCTGTGTCAGACATTGTGTTTAACTATATGTATTATTTCTTAGTAAGTGCTAACTAAAGTTCTTTATTATCAGTATTATTACCTTATTTAAAAGCAATAATACAAAGGCTTTGAACATTATAGTACAATTACAGAACTAGTAATTGGTAAACAAGGACTTAAATTAGCTTATTTGCCTTTCAACTTCTGAGATCTTTCTAACATAACTGGCTGTGTTAAATCTGGCTGAAGAGAAACTTTTAAAAAGTCACTAGCATATTGACAAATATAGAATATAATGACAGGCTTACTGCTCCAGGCTAGGGGAAGATAGTTAAAAAAAGGTGGAGAGTGTGCAATCTCAGGGAACAGATAGGGAAAAAACTGCAGTGGAAATTCCATGAAGGAAGAGATTTGCTGTGACTCTAGGTGCAGGCTGTGGATGTATGAGCATGGACACAAGATCTCAGCATCCGAGAGCCTCAGCATCAGCTTTGAGGAGTGAGATGAGACCACACTGCAGCAGTCCAAGCCACTGGCAATATAGCTACAGGAAGAGTTTGGCATGAGTCTAGCATGGAGTCCTGTGAGGGACAGTGTATCTGCCAACCTAGAGAAAAAAAGGGCAAGTCTCTTCCCCCCACCACCAACAACAGCACCCTGCAACTGGCTGAGAGAGGGCAGGTGGCATTTTGGACATATGTAACAGCTGCACTAGTTTGTGTCTGCCAGCTCAGCAACCAGCTGAGAGGAGATGGCTGCATCTGACTTCCAGGATCGTCAGGAGACTGGGCACCCATGTAGGACTGTGAGGTGTCCCCAGCCTCCTAGCACATCACAGGCTCTGGGATCAGGCAGCCTAGACAGAATACCCACAGGCAGCTGGCACTGGGAGTATACCTGTCAGGAGTATACCTGACAGGATGGGCTGGCAGGGCAGAGTGGATCCTCAGCATCCCATGACTGTGGGAGCCTTGTGGGTTGGGACTGTGGAAACATTGTGGCTGCATGGGAGGATGCAGGGTGTAGCTGAGTCTCTGGGTAGTCACTGTGGGTGGCTCCACACACTCAGAGTTCCAAGACTGCCTGGGGTGGGTCATGAGGTGGGCACACACTGAGGATGGCCTGGATCCTTTGAGTGGTTCTTGTGTCAGTGCAGATGAATATTGCACTCACTGGAACCAGCACTTGGGAATTGGTTGCCTTGGAGGAGAGGAGGTGAGGGTGAGACTACACCAACAGAGCTGATCAAAGCCTCAACTCAGATAAAAAAAAATAGAGATCTACCATGCCCAAGTTGGGTGTCACCTTGGATATTCCCCTCACCTTGCAGCACTGAACACAGCTCCCTGGCCACACCCAGCACATGCCTCTGGATATTCACTGAAAGAGCAGACACTCCACTAAGCCATAGAGGTATACTCCAAAGATGAAATTCATCTGAGGAAAAAATTATCTCCACAAATGTGTAAAATAAACAGAAATTCAAGAAACCAGAATAAGGAAATCAAAGAGATGACTCCAAAGGAACACAGCAGCATTTCAATAATAGAATATGAGGATGAATAGATGGATAAAGTGCTGGAAATGGAATTCAAAGGTTAATCACAGTATTACTCAATAGATGCATAGAAAACATTTGATAAAATACCACATCCTTTTATGATGAAAACCTTAAATTGTGTATAGAAGGAACATTCCTCATGACAGTTTATGACAAACTCATGGCCAACATCTTCTCTAATCAGGAAAAGTTGGAAGCATTCCCACTAAGATCCAGAACTAGACAAGGATGCCCACTCTCATCATTGCTATTCAATATAGTCTTGGAAGTTTCAGCCAGAGCCATTAGGAAAGAAAAGTAAATCCAGTGATACAAATTGGGAAGAAAGAAGTCAAAATACCTGTAGTTGTAGGTGACATGATTTTTTATATAGTCCCCACTAAAAGACTATTGGAACTCATAAAAGAGTTTGGTATAGTGGCAGGATATAGAATCAGCACACAAAAACCAATAGCTTTTGTATACACAGACAATGCCATGAGTGAGGAAGAACCTCTAAGATCAATCCCGTTCACAATAGCTACAAAAAAATTAAATACCTTGGAGTAAATTCAATCAAAGACGTCAAAGATCTCTATGATGAAAATTACAAAACATTAGAGAAAGAAAAGAGAATCAGACACAAAATATGGAAAAATCTTTCATGTTCATGGATTGGAACAATCAATATCATCAAAATGTCCATAATACTGAAAGCAATATATATTGTGTATATATATATATATATATATATATATATATATGCAATTCCTATCGAAATACCAAGGGCATTCTTTTCAGATCTAGAAAAAAATATGATGCTAAAATTTATATGGAAGCACAGGAGACTTTGAATAGCTAAGGATCTTATACAACAAAAACAAAGGCAGAGGCATCACAATATCAGATTTCAAGACATCATATAAGGCAATTATAAATCAAAACAGCATGATACTGGCATAAAAAACATATAGGTACACCAATGGAACAAAACTGAAAACCAGAAATCAACCCATGCATCTTCAACCAATTAATCTTTTACAAAGGAGCTAAAATCAATCCCTGGAGCAAGGAAACTACATTTCCTCATGCAGAAAGATGAAGCAAGACTCCTACCTTACATCTTGCAAAAAATCCACTCAAAATGGATCAAAGGCCTAAATCTACAACCAGACACCATCAAATAATTAGAGAAAATGGAGGAAACTGCAAGACATTGGCATAGGCAAATACTTCTTGGAAAATACCCCAGTGGCACAGGCAACCAAAGCTGAAATTGACAAATGGGATTATATCAAATTTGAAGCTTCTACCTACACTTCAAAAGAAACAGTCAGCAAAGTGAAGAGGCAATCGACAGAATGGGAGAAAATAGTTGCCAACTATGCAACTCATAAAGGATTAATATCCAGAATCTATAAAGAGCTCAAGAAACTCAACAGCATCACAACAAACACTGTAATGGAGAAATGAGCAGAGGTCTTCAACAGCATTTTCTCCAAAGAGGAAATCCAAATGGCCAGCAGACATATGAACAAATACTTAGGATCATCAGCCATTAGGGAAACACATCTCAAAAGCACAGTGAGGTGTCACTTCACCCCAATTAGGATGATTTTCATCCAAAAATCAACAAACAACAAATGTTGAGGATATGGGGAATTAGGTACCCTAATTCACTATTGGTGGGAGCATAAACTGATTCAGTCACTGTGGAAGACAGTGTGGAGACACCTCAGAAATCTGGATATAGACCTACCATATGACCCAAGCATCCTACTACTGGAAATTTACCTGAATGAAGTGAAATGAGCATATGAAAGAATTATATATCTTACCATATTTATTGTAGCACAATTCACAATAGCTAAGATATAAAATCAATCCATATGTCTATCAACTGAAGACTAGATTAGGATATTATAGTGTAATACAGCATGGAATATTATATAGTAATAAAAATTAATGAAATCCTGTTATTTACAATAAAATGGAATAAAAAATAATAAAAGTATATAACATTAGTAAAATAAGTTGGCCCCAAAATAAAAATACCATATGTTCTCTCTGATCTCTGGTAACTCAAAGAGTACCTGAAATGCAATCTATAGAATTTAAATCGACACTTTGAGATGTGATGATTTTTAACAATCTTTTTCTCCACTGTTGAGGAATAGTTTCTTTTTTTTTTTGGTACTATTTGTTGAACTCTTTACTTAGTGTAGAGTTAATCCTATGTGTATAAAGTTAATTGAAAATAGATCTTCAAAAAAATAAAAATGGAATTAAGAGAGGGAAGAGGAAGAAGGGTGGGAGTGCAGGCAGGAGAGAGGATAGAATGGAAAGAATCATTATGTCCCTTAATTTGTATATGGAAGGCATAAAGTTTGTATACCTTAAATAAAAGGTTTCCAGGAAAAAAAGAACAGAATGACAAAGGCAACAATATTATAATACTTTATCTAACTTAACTACATAGTTGAAAGGCTTCCAGAGACAAGAATTTCATGTCATTTTTTCCCACTGGCATAACAAGTCTACAAGTCTGAACAAACAAGATCTTGCATAATATTCACAGCATTTGAAACATAAAATTCTCATTACATTCACAAAACTTCCAAAAAGCAATACAAGGAAATACAGTGGCCTATTTTACAGAACAAGAGCTTTTGCACTGACAATACTTATGTTAGAATTTTGGCTTTCTATGACCCTGTCGAATAAGATCTAAGTCAGCGAACCCTAAAGGCTTCCATAGCCTCGGCGACTCATGACTAGAGCCTAAGGAGATTACTGACGCCATAAACAAGAGTGTCAAATTGTTAAATCAACAACAGGAGTCACTGTACACTTACGTCTCATGTGGGATCTGTCCTTAATGTGTTGCCCAATGTGAAGTAATGCTAGAACTAGTACTGAAACAGTATTTTTACACTTTGTGTTTCTGTGTGGGTGCAAACTGATGAAATCTTTACTTAGTATATACTGAATCGATCTGCTGTATATAAAGATAATTGAAAATGAAAAAGAAAATGGTGTTAAATTGGAAATTGCATAGAAAATTAATCAATTTTTTTAAAAAAAATCATGTAGGATCTCTGTCCTTAATGTGCTGTACATTGTGATTTAATGCTATAACTAGTACTCAAACAGTATTTTTCACTTTGTGTTGCTATGTGGGGGCAAACTGTTGAAATCTTTACTTAATATATACTAAACTGATCTTCTGTATATAAAGAGATGAAAATGAATCTTGATGTGAATGGAAGGGGAGAGGGAGCAGGAAAGGGGAGGGTTGCGGGTGGGAGGGAAGCAATTGTAATCCATAAGCTGTACTTTGGAAATTTATATTCATTAAATAAAAGTGTAAAAAAAAACTATGAAATAAAAATACTATAAAATTCTGTATAAGCATATGACACCAAATTAAGTAGTTATCTAAAATTCTGTATCTGTTGCCTTGTAATTAAAAGACCTATGATATTTAAAAAAAATTTGGCTTTGTCACTTATTAGCTTAATAATCTTGGGTAAGATTAATATATAAGTAAATACAGATATAAGTATGGGTTGTTTATAAATAGCATTTATATCTAAATATAATAGGAGAAACAAGATGGAATTAATGCACTGAAATACAACTACTTTATAGACAAATATAGAGAATTTAATTTTCTTATCTACTATGGAACCAGCAGAATTATTCATTAACTTCAGAATTTAAAACTTGATGCAGATGGAAGGAGATTCTGTATGTCCAGGCTTTCTTCAATCTCTGGTCTAAATTTCTCTGCACCTCGTGTTCCCAGCTCAGACCCTCTTAGCTTCCCAGGTTCCCACTGAAGATCCAGAACCAAAGCCCCTTTGTTCTACCTTCCATCCTGCAGATGAGCCCCCGCCCCCCTTACTGCCTTCCACCACAGGCACCGGCTCAACCCCTTCCTGTTCAAGTCCTGACACAGTCACCTCCCGCTCAGCAGTCTCAGGGCCCACCACCTGCTCCAGCACCGGGTGCTCCAGCGCTCACTATCTCACTGCCACCTCCCGCTCCTGCCCAGGAATTCCAGGAAGTGGCATTCATTTCTAATCCCCTTGCTCCCCAGCCTTTTCTCAAACCCCTTCCTCCTTAAGCCTTTCACTTTCCCTGTTCTGCTGAGCCAACATATTGTTCCAGCCTTGCCACAGCTGCTTCAAGCCCTTGACCCCCCTTCTCCTGTCCCTAGTCCCCAAGTTACTCACTCTCATGAGACAGCTAGGGAGCCTGCTCCATGGTCCCCTTCTAGTGGTGATGGGAGCAGAGGGCAGAGTCAGGGTCTCCATTCCTTTCTCACTTGTTGATCTCTCACAAATCAAACAAAAACTGGATTTCTTTACCTCTAACCCAACATTGATCTGACTTTTCATGATGTCTTTATGATCCTCTCCAGATCATAGGACTGGGTTAGATATTGAAACTCCTTAATGTACGATGTTTTAGCATGAGGAAGATAGACTAGACAGGTTAAAGGATTACAAATCAGGACTTCTGATGAGTTTTCAACCCGTTAAGATTTTGGCCAAAAACTGCATTCTGTTCTTCCTTCCTCCGGAGATTATTTTGTCATTGAGCCCGAGTACAGCCTGGAGCAAGGCTATGGGCTCAGGGCTCCATGCCTCAGTGACGTTTTCCTTTACCCCAGATCCCAATAAGATCTCTCTCTCTCTCTCTCTCTACTCCTCTAAATGCTTTCTGTGCCGTGCCAGGTCTCCTCAATTCTTACAAATTCAATTTCTTGGTTCCATTAGAAGGTCTTTGTTAGATATTTCGTGCATTAGGTCTGGGTTAACAGCCAAAACTGCCTCTCTCTTCCTAAACCTTCCTTCTTTGTTCTGCCACTCTCACTTTTAACCTAGCCACCTTGTCATCTCTCCCGCCCTGAACCAAGAGGGCCATAAAGCCCTAAAAATTTAAAAAAATTCTACACCCATCAAGCTCTCAACCCAGCAATGTTCACTTTACCCTGAGAAATATTTCTCCCAGCCTATGCAAAATAATGATAAAGACTACTGGCCCTTTAAAACAGCAGGTTATCAGAGTTAATTACTATTTTCAGACATATCTCCTTTCCATAATTGCACTTTATTCTGTCATCTCGTCTTTCTTATTTACCCTTATTCTGTCCCCTCTCATTCTCCCTCTGGGGCCAGTGCTGTGGTGTAGCAAGTAAAGCCGCTGCCTGCCATGCAGGTATCCCATATGGGCACCGGTTTGAGCCTCGGCTACTCCTCTTCCAATCCAGCTCTCTGCTATGGCCTGGAGTAGAAGATGGCCTAAGTCCTTGGGCTCCTGCACCCTCATGGGAGACTGGGAAGAAGTTCCTGACTCCTGGCTTCAGATCTGCGCAGTTCTGGTCATTGCGTCCAACTGGGAAGTGAATCACTGGATAGAAGATCTCTCTCTTTCTCTCTCTCTCTCTCTCTCTCTCTCTCTCTCTCTCTCCCTCTCCTTCTCTCTCTGTGTAACTCTGACTTTCACTTAAGTAAATAACTCTTTTAAAAAAATCTCTTTCTCCAACTAGAGGGGTGCTCATTTGCTTTGATGGATGCCCTGTCCCATTAAACCTAAAGTAATGGTAAGCAATAACTTGCCAAACTTATTTTATAACTTGGTTTAACAGGTTTCTGATAGCAATAGGTATCTCTGGTTTAATGTTACTGATTTAAGCTAAAGGAGTAAATTCCATATAAATAGTTTTGAGCTAAATTCAGCTGGATATGCCACTCCTAGGACCATTGGCTGCTATTCTCACCCTGGCTTTTATACTCTTTTCTAAGTGTTTACAGGAGGTGATAATGGAATGAACCAAAGCCTTCACCAAATGTGGTCAACCAAATGCTACTAGAGAGATATACTGGGCTCCTCACCCAGGAGATCACTAGAGATGTCGCCCCATACCAGCAGAGGGTGACGTATCACCACATCAGCAGGAAGGGGGTCTAGAAGATAGATCATCATCCCTCCAGCCCTCCTGGGCTTTTGGGGCCTGTGTAATTCCATACAACACTTACTTTATAAAAACAAAAGGGATGTGATACAATTGAAATTGCACCCATCTTATCTGAGGCACCATCACAAACCACAGACGCCATTTTAGGCTCTGGCCCAGTTGCCATCTTGTACAATAAGCTTTGGTCCTAAGCCCAGCCTGGCTTACTAGAAGTCAAGTGACCAAATGGTCCAACCACAAGGGTCAACTCCACCCCTACTCTAATGGTATTCACTGCTCCCTCTTCCCTACCCTGCAAGGATATAACAGAACTTGCTTTCATGCACACTCCTTCTCTTCTCTCTCTCTTCACTTTCTCCCCCCAGCCTATCCTGTCAGGTCTCCCTCTTCCTCTCCCTTCCCCCTCTGCCAATAAACCTTTTCTTTAACTCTGGTGTTTGATGTGTTTTGTGGCGGCCTTTCAGGCCCTATAAATTAGATGGCCAACTTAATAACTGATCAAATCACAAAATACAAATCATTTGAAGTGCATATATAAATTATCTTCAGTAACACCAAAGTAATGATATTAAATGTGAGAACGAGCCCTTCTTTGGAAAATTACAGACTTTCCTAACGTGAGTCTAGTTCTAGCAGAAAAGCCACCTCTTCTTAAAAGCAGCTTCAACTCACCTTTTTTTTTTTTTTTTTTTTGACAGGCAGAGTTAGACAGTGAGAGAGAGACAGAGAGAACGGTCTTCCTTCCATTGGTTCACCCCCCAAATGGCTACTACAGCTGGCGCGCTGCGCTGATCCGAAGCCAGGAGCCAGGTGCTTCCTCCTGGTCTCCCATGTGGGTGCAGGGCCCAAACACTTGGGACATCCTCCACTGCCTTCCCAGGCCACAGCAGAGAGCTGGACTAGAAGAGGAGCCACCGGGACAGAACAGGCGCCCCAACCAGAACTAGAACCCGGTGTGCCAGCGCTGCAGGTGGAGGATTAGCCTAGTGAGCTGCGGCGTGGCCTTCAACTCAGCCTAAGAATTTAAATATTAGTCAATCTTTGCAAAGGCATTGCTTGAAGAAATAAAATCTTAAACTCACTTCTTTTATGTCCAATTGAAAAAAGTCCAATGAAATTTTTAAAATTCATCAATTTATTTGAAATGCAGAGTTACAGAGAAACAGAGGCAGAGAGAGAGAGAGAGAGAGAGAGAGAGAGAGAGGTCTTCCATCTGTTGGTTCACTCCCCAAATGGCTGCAATGGCTTTAGCTAGACTTATCTGAAGCCAGGAACCAAGAGATTTTCCAGGACTCCCACATGGGTACAGGGGCCCAAGCACTTGGGTGGTCTTCTACTGCTTTTCCAGGCAATAGCAGAGAACTGGATAGGAAGTGGAACAGCTGGGACTCAAACCAGCACCCATATGGGATGATGGCACTGGAGGTGGCAGCTTTACCCCTATGCCACTTTGCCAGCCCACCCACTGAGTTTTTGAAGCAGGGGCCTAGACTTTTCCTCAAGATAAGAACTTCCACCCTGATCTCTAGGCAATTTGCCAACCTGAAACAAGAGGAGAGGACCCTTCCAGAGCTGGGTGTGGGAGCTGCAGTAGGTGAGAGACACTGGGTGAGTCTCATTATCTGTAACTGGAAGGCGCTGGAGCTATTCCTCCAGGGCCAGGGCCTGGTCTTCCCAGTTCTGCAAGGCACATGGGTTTGTAGCACTGCTTGGCAGGAGACTCGGAGGGAATGTGAGTAGAGCAAATACTAATGCAGCTTCCTTGTGCCTTCCTCCATGTAACTCTAACACTGCTCTTAACCAGGTTAGCAGATAGAGGCTGGCAATGCAGTTCCTTAGGTATTTAATTTATTCTTAATAGCCATGCTGCATCATTTCTGGGCAAAAATCAATTTCCTTTCTGTTGAAGTCAAAGCTCGTATTCTCCTTTAAGTGTCTTAAAATCATGGTGGCAAAATTTCGTATTATAACCTCTTTTTGTTTACAGAAACCAAGCTCCATAAAATCACTTCTCCTGTGAAATATATTTTTGGGAATTTTCTGTGAAATGAAATTATTTGTATTAAAGATATCTCAGTAGTATCTAACATAACTGAGGACAATATTCAGGCCAAAGACATGCACATTCTTCTTCTTTTTTTTTTTAAGATTCATTTATTGATTTCAAAGTCAGAGTTACAGAGAAGCAGAGGCAGAGACAGAGAGAGAGAAAGAGAGAGTGAGAGAGATCTTCCATCTGTTGGTTCACTCCCCAAATGGCTGCAACAATGGCCCAAGCTGGGCTGATCCGAAGCCAGGAGCCAGGAGCTTCTTCTAGGTCTCCCATCTGGGTGCAGGGGTCCCAGGACTTGGGCCATCTTCTACTGCTTTTCTAAGCCATAGCAGAGAGCTGGATCAGAAGTGGAGCCGCCAGGGCTGAGCCAGTGTCCATACAGGGTGCCAGCACTGCAGGCAGTGGCTTTACCCACTACTACACAGCGCCAGCCCCAACACACACACTCTTATGAGGTTAACATATGTTCAAGTAAGTATCTGAAAATAAGAGTTTATAGGTATACTTCGGAATCTGAATCTTATTTCAAGATCTGTTTGTCCAAATGAGAGTTAACTAATAGAAAAATTAAGCTATTATTGGGCTCGGCAGCAATAATATTTGCATACTGAAGTGGAAATTAAAAGATATAAAACTCTGAAACCCTTGAAATTAGGATAGGTATATCTTCTTTAGGTTTTCTGTCAAGACATTACTAATCAGTTAATCGTAGTGGGAAAGAGAGACAGGGAGGATATGGGATTTGTCTGAGGAATTGCCATCCGGCTGTTGGAGGTAGAAGGGAAGCCATTCTAGTTCAGCATGGAGCAGTAACTGCTTCCCTCATCTGAACAGCTTACAGCTGATGCTTGGGCTTTGTCCAGAGAAACAAACGAATTCAAAGGTCACGTGGGGAATGAGAGCAACCAACTGGTAGTGATAATGGGACTTGTGGCTAGGTCCTCTGTAGTCTTTCTAGGCAGCAGTAACACTCATGGTCAAACCCATTTCTTGAGGAAGAGTTGGCAGAAATCATGTGCACTGTGGTATAAGCAGGATGAAGCAGAGCAACAAGAAAACCACCTGGGCACAGAAAAACAAGAATGTGGCCGTGCACCATATAGGGCACAGTGAGTCTTGAATAAGGTTGCCGTCCACTTACCAGGGTCAAGGACCGAGTAGATGAAATGGGTTTTCTGTTAGATTATGTACTTAATAGTGAGGCTGAAACTTATAATAAATATTTTGGCTGAGAACAGTGTGGAGATCGAATAGGAAGAACTCATGGCTAGCAGCCAGCAGATCTGCTCCAGCTAGGGGCTTGCAGCAACTGTTCTGCTTAAAGGTCATGAGAATGTGACTTGGTGAGCAGCCTAATACCAAAGTTGTCAACAAGATGGTTCTTTCCACAGGTTCCAAGACATTTGCAGATTGCTTTCACATTGACTTGTGTGTTTGGAAGCTGGCAGGTGGATTTTGCCAGCTGGTCATTTCAGTCCTGTTTCTTTCCCAAGCACCATCACAAGGAAGGGATAGATTCTGGGTTGAGAAAGAAACGTGCCAAGAACGGTGGATGTCTCGCTTGAGTATTTCTGCAACTGGTCTTAGCAACTCTCCAATTCTTAAAATGCCAGGCCCAGTTCTTCTCTGGTGACTTCATGGTAACAAACATTTATCTGTAGACGCAGGAAGCAAATGTCTGAAGCGGCATTCTTCAGCTATTTCATTTCATAGATGAGTACCTTTCTATTGTATCACCTAGTAGAGAGGCCAACATTTCTCCTGCTTTCATTATCTTTAAAAAATGCAATTCTCTTCCTCATATCTTTCTGTGGCACTGCTGAAACCCTTCCCTATTTCCCTGTCCTGGATTTGGTCCTCTTCCCAGGTAGTCACTCACAAAGAGTACACTGTTGAGTTCACTAATGGGTGTTAGACAACTGATGAACTTGACACATGTTTTGAAAGTCGCCAAAATCTCATCTTTCTATAACTGCCTCCCTTTGGAACTACATATCATGAGACCCAAGTGTGGATATTCAGAATCTTAAGGGACATCCCTGGAGCATTACATAGTCTGGACATTAGAACTTGGGTGGAATCCGGGAGCTCAGGTGAAATTTTTAAAGAGTTTGTAGGTAGCTGGTGCACATCTCTGCAGAAGGAGGCCCCTTAAGGATTTTTCACCTTGTCTTAACCAAATGTCATTTAATCAGTAAAAAGAAATTTCATTTTCTTTCCCAATATCACCATTAAGAAACTGAAAAGTTGAAAACTTAGTGTAACACAGAGCTCACTGACAAATTCAAGCCAATAGCCATAACACTTTTGAAATTTTTAAAAATTTTATTTTTTTATTGTTTTGCTTTTTTTTTCTTAAAAAATTTACTTATTGATCACCTATTATTCTACATGCACTGGATGAAATGGACCAAGATCTTACACTCATGAAGCTTTATCACCTACTTACTGGGAACTTCTAACCTTTCATAAAACTTATTAAGCCTTGTGGTATTATTGAATCAATGAAATTTTTCATTATGTTCAGTTTGATAATATAATGTACTCTTTCACTCAAATAAAACTCAATCCTGGATGCATTTTTAAAAACATTTTTTAAGTTATTTAGAAATAGATCTCCAAAAGTTAAAAAATAAATTAATGACTGAAGAAAAAGCAGTTACAAATAAAAATCAGAACAAGAAGCTATGAATGGGTATTATATGGTAGCAAGGTGTGAGGTGATGGTGCCAGGAGGGCCGATATCTACCAGGGCTTTCACAGTCCAAGTCTAGAACCATAAGTAAGATCCCTTGTTTTAACAGGTTTCATCCAAATGAACTAGTCGGTAGCACACTAGGTAATGGAGATTGGTTAATTCAAGATCTACAGTATGGTCTTCGAGTGGAACACAGAAGGACCAGTGGTGTAGGTGAAGTATGATGGGACCATGAAAGAGAATTCCCTCTTGCTCAGGGAGGCTGGTCTCTGTTGTTTCAGGCTTTCACTTGACTGAATGTGGCCCACACATGATATAGAGGACAATGTTGCTTACCCAAAGTTCACAGGATAAAAGGTTTAAAAAATTATATAAAATAAATTATGTTAATTATTGATCATAAGATAATTAATTACATATTTAATTATATATTATATATTATATATTTATTTATCTGGAAGGCAGAGAGAGAGAGAGAGAGAGAGAGAGAGAATCTTTCATCTCCTGTTTATTCCTCAAATGCGCACGAGAAGACTGAAGCTGGAAGTTAGAAACTCAGTCTTGGTTTCCTACAAGCAAGGTGGGGACTCAACTAGTTAGGCTATTGCTTGCTGCTTCTCTGGTTGCGTGGTACCAGGAAGCTAGAATGTGGAGTGGGCCTGGATTTGAACCCTGGCATTCTTAAATGGAATGTGGGCAACCTAACTGGTGTCTCAATTGTCATGCCAAATACCCTTGAAATTCACAAATTTAAATGCTAATCCTTTTTAAAGCATTCCTCAGCTTTACTCAAAAAATTGCCACCACAAAACAAAAAAAAACCTCATTATTTTTGACTGATACAATTTTCTACACATAAAAGGTTAAATAATCTGTAAAAAATCACACTTCATTGAGAGTTCAGTAAGTTATCAGTTCTCCTCAAAGTTTTTATCTCTAGGCAATTTAATTCCATCTAAAATTACAATTCTTTTGTTTTTGCTGTTTGTTCTAAATTAATTTTGAAATTAATAGAATAGAGTCAATTTCAAAATGTATATAATAGAACAAAACCCAAGGAGATCTAAAACATTTCTTCTTATGTGATGAATATTATTCTACCAGACAGCAAAACCTATTTTTCTAGTAATTAATACAGTGGTATTGATTTATTAATCAAATTGCCTATAAAAGAGAATTGTGAGCTCAGAATCTGAGTCAAAATCTTGTGGAAACAATATATCACATGGTTGGCACTACTGATCATTTTGAAAAAAAAAAAAAAGAACTATTTAAAGACTGGTGCTTGGGGAATTAGTCATCCAAGAAACAAAAGAAAATTATATTTGTATTCTTGCAGTTTCAACTCAGTATGGTTATTTGAGACTTACTAAATGTACAAATTCATTTCAGGTAGAAGAAAGATTTAAATGTAAAATGGGCAATTCCAAAATTTATGAAAAAATATAGGATAATATTTTTGTCATCTGAAAATCATTTTTATAAAGGGAGAGCTTCTAAAATAATCAAACAATGATGATATATAAGAAAAGATTAGTAATTATCTGAAATTATCTTAAAACTTATTCCATAAAAATACCCAAAAAGCATGAAAAGACAAATTATAACTTGAAGGGGATATTTCCACACTTATAATTGGGAAAGAACAATGCTACAAGTATATCAAAACCTGCACTATTTATCAACAGGGAAAAGATAAACTACAATAGAAAACACAAGCAATTATTCAAAGAGTCTTGTCATAGGAAAGAAAATAAAATATGTAACGTCATAATTAATCAGAGAAATATCAATTTAAAACATGATGATGATTTTTCCCCAATTATATTACTTCAGATTAAAAAAATTGATAAATGAAGTGTGAGAGAGTTTGCTGTTTAATGGACTCAGGCTAATGAACAATAATATATGGCCTCATGGTCACTCAAATATACACTCCAAGGGCCACTCATATACATACCCAGACTTACATACCCAGACTAAAAGACATTTGTTTGTCCTATCTAATGGACATTCATATACACAAATCATGCGCATTGACTAATGGGCAATCATATATACAGACTAGTTGACACACATATACACAGACTAATGGGCACTTATACAAAAACACTAGTGGACGCTCAAACACACTGCTCAAGGAACAAGAAGTTGAAAACCACTTTGGAAAGCAAACGCCCAAAGCCCAACAACTCTATTTCCTGGTGTGTATCCTAGAAAACCCCTTACACAGGCTCCAGGAGACATGTGTGGGGATGATCATAACTGTTTATTTCATAATAACAAATCAAAATTAAATGATAGCAACACAGCTCCAGAGAGTACTTAAACATCCACCATTAGAATAAAGAGTGTATTGTGGTCTGGTCTTACACGTCACCCACACAGAGCAAAGAAAAGAAATGGATCATAGTCACCCTTGGCAACATGGATGAATTATAGAAACTAATGCTCAAAAAAAAAAAAAAACAGAAAAATACACATAATGATTCAATTGTAAATAAGGTTCAAAACAACCAAAATTAAAGCATATCTTCTTAAGGTCTATGTACATAAATAAAATAACTATTTGAAAAATTAAGACATTCTGAGAATGATGAACAAAAAACCCACAGGAGATATTTCCTCTGGAAAGGCAGGGAGACAAAAGTGTAGAGAAGAAATAAAGAGAAACTCTTCAATATAGTTATGGATTCTTCTAGAAAGTTAAGAGATATTTGTAGAATATTGATATTCTAGGTATTTAGTTAATGATGGGGGGTTCTAAAATTATTCAATTTATAATTTACTATATGCTATATATTTATTTGCATGTATCAAGTACTTTATAATACTTATATTTTTCATAAATATTAGAGCTGAATGGCATATTTACAGCTTTAATACTTGCACAGTACAGCAAAACATGCCATGAGAAAACAGAGAAAGCTACACAGTCTGCAATATTCTACCATTTACCTCATCTCATTGAATGGTTTTTAAAAATCCTATCATGAAAGCAGAGTAGTTATTTCTAACACAAGAGAGAGACAGTAATTTGCTTAAAATCATCATAAGCAAGTTAATTAAGAGAGTGGAAACTATTTCTGCTTGTGAGACCAAGTATTCTTTATTGAATTGTGTGCTGCTGAAGAATGAAATTCACTGTAGCAGAGAAGTATTAGGGGAACGACCAGCCAAATTTTAGAATGGGAATAATAGACTGGAGATTAGATGATGCCAATGTTGTAGTTGTAGCTGTTGGGGAGGAAATTATCAGAAAAGTAACAATCAAAACCACCACTTTTTGTGAATGTTTTCATTTAAGGTGTTTTTGAAAGACAGAAACATAAAAAAGACTGTACCAGAAATGTTTAGATAAAGTGTGTTAATAAGGACTGAAGTCAACTGGCTATGGTTTGAATAAGAGAATTTTCTTTCTTTAGGTTTGTAGGCCAGAGGTAGATTGATGCTCCATTGTGTGTGGATCCCAATCCTTCAGCATTTGGTTCCACCATGTGACTGTTCTTGCCAAGTTTACCTCTTCATTCAGGATGGCAATTCCATCCACATCAGAGGCAGCAGAAAGGCAGGAGTTGAAGTACCACTTCTGGTGTCATATGGATGTTTGTGCCATAACTTAGTCATATAGACATATCTCAATTCAAACGGACCTGTCCTTGTGGTCTTTATTCCTGATGGCCATATGCCCATTAAGACATTCTCAAAATATGCAATGAAATTCCCTTGGAGATAGAATAGATTGAACAGAGAAAAAACAAAACAAAACAAAACAAAAAAACTATGGGCCCCAGGGAGCTTCCTATATTAACTCAACTTGCAGTATCTTTTCTGTTGTTTTCTTTTTGTCTTTAAAAAATCACCTAAATTTCAGGGCTGGTGCTGTGGCTCAGCAGGTTAAAGCCCTGGCCTGAAGCAACAGCATCCCATATGGGTACCAGTTCTAGTCCCGGCTTCTCCTCTTCTGATCCAGCTCTCTGCTATGGCCTGGGATAGCAGTATCTTCTACTGCTATTCCTTGGGCCCTTGCACTCACGTGAAAGACCCGTAAGAAGCTCCTGGCTCCTGGCTTGGGATCGGTGCAACTCCAGCCATTGCAGCCATCTGGGAAGTGAAACATCAGATCGAAGACCTCTCTCTCTATCTCTACCTTTCTCTGTAACTCTGTCTTTCAAATAAATAAAATAAATATTTTTAAAAATCACCTAAATTTCAAAAATTCTTCCAATATGTAATTTAAACTTAAATGTTCATCATAATCCTTTTTAAAGATTTATTTATTTTATTTGAAAGAGGGAGAAAGGTAGAGAGAGAGAGAGAGAGAGAGAGAGAGAGAGAAAATTTCCATCCATAAATTCACTCCCTAAATGGCAGAAATGGCGAGGGCTGGGCGAGGCCAAGGCCAGGAGCTTGGAGCTTCATCTGGGTCTTCGACTTGGGTGCAGGCACCCAACGGCTTGGGTCATCTGCTGCTGCTTTCCCAGGCTCATTAGTGGGCAGCTGGACTGGAAGTGGAGCCACAGAGACTCGAACTGGTGCCCATATGGGATGCCTGTGTTGCAGTCAGTAGCTTAAACTGCTATGCCACAATGCCTGTCCCTAACCATAAATTTGATATGTCCTTATCAACAGATTTCAAATATGGAATTCTATTAAATACAACAAACAACTTTTTAGAGTATCTTGAAAACTAGCAAACTTACAGGAATTTTTTTTTACTGTGGATATTCAATATGCTTTTCAAGGTGAAAAAATGAAATTGACATCTTGAGATTTGATTACTATTTATGGTCTTTGTCTATTTTCCTGCTGAACAGGGATCTTTCTATATTTTACCTGTTTTACTCTTTATTTAGTAGAACATTGCATTAAATTAAAAATGTTATCACAAAAGTTAAAAAAAGAAATAAAAAGAAAGGAGGCAGGAAAGAGAGAGTGAGGAAGGAGGGAAGTATCATTAGATTCTTGGAATTGCATAGATGAACTACATGAAGTCTCCTTTTTACATTAATAAAATAAAAAAGTAAGTAAAATTTAAAAATTAAAAAGGCTTCAGGCTGATAATTTGAAATGAAAATTTAACAAATATTTTGTAAATTAGTAAGTAGGATGATACTAAATTTCAAAAGAAAGGAAACATATATTTCATGAATAATTAAGCAATTTATTTCTTTTTATTTTGTTATTTTTTCTCCAAAGAATTCACAAGTTCAGCCAGTTCTACATATGTAGATAAAATGGCAATATTTTGTTTGCATTGCCACAGTAATTAGTGATAACTCAAGTTCTTACTGCTTTCTAAAAAGAGTAGCAACACAATGTTTTCACACTTCTTGCATGAAATTTCAATTAACATATTTGTTTTAATTGAAAATGAATCTATTCTTGTCCTAAACAGCACTCTGGCCTCAGAATCAGCCCTTAAGGCATTCAGATCCGGCTAAAATGCCAATGAGAGTATTTCATGCATGGAAAGCCAAGACATTCTAGCAAAAAAAAAAAAAAAAACCCTAAATGAAAGACCTCTGTGAGTGAGATGCCAGCAAAAAGAACGGGCCATCAAAGATGGAGGTACCTTTCTCTGAAGGGAGGAAAGAACTTCCACTTTGACTATGACCCTGTTGGAATAAGATTGGAGTTGGTGAACTCAAAAGGCTTCCATAGCCTTGGCAGCTCATGACAAGAGCCTCGGGTGATTACTGATGCCATAAACAAGAGTGTAAATTGTTAAATCAACAACAGGAGTCACTGTGCACTTACTCCCCATGTAGGATCTCTGTCCTTAATATATTTTACAATGTGAATTAATGCTATAACTAGTACTCAAATAGTACTTTATACTTTGTGTTTCTGTGTGGGTGCAAATTGTTGAAATCTTTACTTAGTATATACTAAATTGATATTCTGTATATAAAGATAATTGAAAATGAATCTTCATGTGAATGGGATGGGAGAGGGTGCAGGAGTTGGGATGGTTGCAGGTGGGAGGGAGCCACTGTAATCCAAAAGTTGTACTTTGGAAATTTATATTTATTAAATAAAAGTTAAAAAAAAGAAAATGGGTCTATTCTGATTTAGATGTGCTAATTTCTTTCTAATCCATGAACCACTTTACTACAAGAAAACTAAAACACTTTTTTTCTAAAACAATTTTCAGTGATGTCATTTTACTGACTCACTTCCATTTTAATCACTAATCTAATTTGAATCTCATGTAGATAAACTAGATTTTCCAAAACCCTCAGTCTCATGATGAAGTCACTCCATTCAAGTCACATACATAGTCTTTTATGGAAATTCTCTTTCCTGTGCAGAAAAATTGTAGATAATTTTGAACTTATTAAGAATAAACATTAGATAAGTAATTTTTTGAACTCTTCCGAATTAAAAAGTGAAAAGTGAATTAATCTATGTTATGTTTTTTTGATAGTTTCATCATTAGGAATAAAGAAATCAATACTGAACTGAGGAAGTCTCACAATTACTTTTTTATCAGCTGAACAAGTGTATATTGTTGCAGAAGAGCTGGCTTTCAAAAAGTTTTCATTTTATTATAAATGAATTAATAAAGATAAAGCACACAATTCACAATAGTGTCTTGAATTCCACAGCCATCTCTAACTCTCAAAGGTGAGAGGCTCACTGTGAATTATGTTCTTTTCTGATTACATGGAAGTCCCAACATCACATCTGTATCTATCCTGGATTTGCCCTGGGGGGGCTGAATCTCACAAACTTTAGTGAGCATTATATTTGTTGGTTGATTATTTTGCTATTAAAACTTTAAATGTTAGTATGCATTGCAAATTACATTCTTAAGATAACCTTGCCTCAATTGTTGAGGAATACTTTTTTTTTTATTATTTGACAGATAGAGTTAGTGAGAGAGAGAGACAGAGAGAAAGGTCTTCTTTCTGTTGGCTCACCCCCAAAATGGTTGCCATGGCCGGAACTATGCCTATCCGAAGCCAGGAGCCAGGTTGCTTCTTCCTGGCCTCCCATGTGGGTGCAGGGCCCAAGCACTTGAGCCATCCTCCACTGCCTTCCTGGGCTACAGCAGAGAACTGGACTGGAAGAGGAGTAACTGAGACTAGAACCCAGCGGCCATATGGGATGCTGGCACTGCAGGTGGAGGATTAACAAAGTGAGCCATGGCACCGGCCCTTTTTTTTTTTTTTTTTTTATACTGTTTGTTGAACTCTTTACTTAGTATAGAGTTAATCTTATGTATATCAAGTTAATTGAAAGTAGTTCTTAGTAAAAAATAAGAATGAGAATAGGAGAGGGAGGAGGAAGAAGGGTGGGTATGTGGGTGGGTGTGCAGATAGGGTGGGAAGAATCGCTTTGTTCCTAAGCTTGTGTTTATGCAATGCATGAAGTTCGTATATTTTAAATAAAAGGCTTCTGGGTAAAAAAAAAAAGATAAAATATAAAGGCCCCAATAAATTAAAATCTTTGATGTTCATACATTTGAATAACAGTGTAACAATAGAATCTCAATCAATTGTTCATCTGATTGTTTTTAGCAAACTAAAAGTTATTGTTCAGGTTGCTCCTTGAAGGGTATTGTCAACTTCCCTAGTCATTTTTCATCTACAATAGATTCAATCTTATAGGATACATGGCATGATGATAGTTTTCTTTGGATGTTAAATTCACTTCTAAATTAATTCAAATAGAGCTAAAAGGTAGTGTCAAGTGTTTTCTGGTGCGTGCAGTGGAGTGGGATGGTGTGGACTGGCTTGAGCTAGCATTTTTACTTGCAACATCCTTCTGAGATTTTCTTTCAAACTTACATGATCTGTTTTTAGTTGTCATTATATGCAACTTCTAAAGCAATGGCTTTTTTTTTTTTTTGTATAAGTGATAGCAGTTTTTGGTATCATTTGAATTTTCAAAATAATAAAATCCAAACTCCAGATAAACATCATATACATTCTACTTATATTGAATACAATAGTTTGGAACTTATTTGTCCATTGTGGCTGAGACAACATTCTTTTTTTCATCACTTTGGTAATCTACATCTCTGGTCTTGATGTTAGATTTTTCTGAGGGGAGTGAAAGAGAAGAAAGATGGAAGGAGCAGAAACAAAATAAAGAGGGTGGGAAGGGAGGGACAGGTGGAAGGAGGATGTTCTCTTCTTTCACAATCCTACTTTACTAATAATTCACTAGTGAACTGCCTAATATTTGAACTTGTTTCAAGAAAGAAGAAATGATCTGAGCAAGAGTCACTGCAGAGAGAAGCACGTGCTGTCATTAAGCATCTACTCATAGATTCTTGAGTATATCTCACCCACTGATATGTGTGAGCTGACTGATGTGTTCATATGGCATTGAACTACAACACAAAGACACAGATAGCCTAGTTTCATTTGTTGATGTGTGTCTGAAAGAATTGAGAAAACCTTTCTTTGTACACACATACAGAGAGGCGTTTCCTAGGAGCTGAAGAAATAGCCAGTTGTCAACCACGACTGTCTCATACCAGAGTTGGAGAATTCCTTGTCAGCACTGGTAACAAGGTGTGAGACAGAGGAAAGTCACAAAAAGAATCATACAAAAGGGAAACTCTGCCTGGGCAGCAGTGCCTACTATGTCAGGAATAGCTGCAGTTTCTCATTCTTAGCTCATATAATTTACTAGTGAGGAAGTCTCTTAGGCTCTCGGTTAAAATGCTTTTGCTTTTACTTTCACTTGGTTGTAACTTTCTGATCCTGGATTCAATACTTGATTTCTTTTTCTGTGTTGGAGAATAATGGTATGATCTATCAAACAAGACATGCATCAACTGCACAAACACTGCTAAGAATATAAAGGGCAGGAAATAAGATGTAATAAGGATTGGGTGGTTTATTTTCAAGCTACTGAAATTATTATATTTTATCTCTTTGTGCTTCTTCTTCTTTTTTTTTTTGACAGGCAGAGTGGACAGTGAGAGAGAGAGACAGAGAGAAAGGTCTTCCTTTTGCCGCTGGTTCATCCTCCAATGGCCACCGCGGCCAGTGCGTTGCGGCCGGCGCACCACGCCAATCCGAAGGCAGGTGCCAGGTGCTTATCCTGGTCTCCCATGGGGTGCAGGGCCCAAGGACCTGGGCCATCCTCCACTGCAGTCCCGGGCCAGAGTAGAGAGCCACCTGGAAGAGGGGCAACCGGGACAGAATCCGGCACCCCGACGGGACCAGAACCCGGTGTGCCGGCACCGCAAGGCGGAGGATTAGCCTAGGAGCCGCGGCGCCAGCCCTCTATGTGCTTCTACATGTACCTCCTGGGAGTACTATTCTGAAGCTCATTCCAGTCAAGGGAAAAATCAGTACCAGTAGCCTAATCTTGGAGGTGAACGTTCATCAAAGGATTCCAGGTCCATAAAGGTTGGTATTGATTTTGAGTGTGGTTATTTCCATTTACTTCCATGGGGAAATGTTACTTCAAATTGTGCTACCTTATAGTTTTAACAAGAATCAAGTTAGTAGTCAGTGGGTGGTGCTGCAGAAACAGTAACTCAATGCATTTTAATGTCTGAGAAGCTCTCATTGAATACGATCAAGGGTAAAGGGGAACACTGTGGGGAACCACAGGCTGGCCACCTGTGGGGACCTTCTCATTGCACTGCCTCATCCTGCGGAGCAGAGCAAGGTCAGGGTAATAGGATGGGATACGCCTTGATCTAATGAGATGAGACACACCTTGACCTGAATGGACTTGCAGACAATCTGATGAGATGGGATACACCTTGACCTGGAAGGACTTGCAGACAACCTGGCGAGATGAGATGCACCTGGACCTGAGACTGTGCATGCCCTTTGATGGACTGCTCAGGGGATGGGGGATGGATAAAAGACCATGTTAGGGGCGAGAACGAGAGCAGCCACTTCAGTCTTTCTCCGTCTTTCTCCCGGCTGCTCCCCCCTCCCTCCTTTCCTTCAATCCCTAAGAGTAAAAGTTCCTCGAGAACCGATCAACAGCGGTCGTGTTGTGATTCTGCAGGTTGGACCTTTGCTGGCAAGATTTGGGTTGGTGAGGGATCCGACAGAACACAGTAAGCAGTTGTGAGGTAGTTGGTAGGAGTGTGGGCAGGTGTCATCCTGCTCAAAACCACAGCTTCCTACCTTCTCTCTTCAGCATGCCTCCCTTGCCCTCTAGTAGGATTGAGATGCTGAGCCCCTTCTATGTAGGACTGAGGACAGATGCCTGTCTGAAGGCATGGGCAGATGGGAGGCCCTGGTAAATGAGGGAGAACTTGAGCCACTGCCCTGCCATTTGAGTGATCACATTCTACACAGGCTTTCATACAGGATTTGTCCTTGGAAAAAAAGGATTTGTCTTGTTCTGTTGGTTTCTTATTGTGAGGTCCAACAAACAAGCAAATGTAGAGTACTGGGAGGGTGGTTAGAAAAATGGTTACACTGGGGTATGAGAATTTCTGGGATGTTGGCCACATACTATGTGCTCTAAATTCTTATAAATGGCACAGTACCTGCCAAGACACATGCTCGGCTGCCACAGTGTGTTCGCTTTACTAAAGTAATAGCAGCCAGTCTCAGAAACCTCACAAATGGCTAGGAGTGATGGAGCAATAAACCCACGGAAATGACTGGTCACTAGTCTTGGAAATACAGCATCATTGAAATAAAGTAAGAGATCAAGATCATGATACAAAAAGCCTGCTTTCATGGTCCAGTTTTGATGCATCTCTAGAGAAACACAAAATAAGAGGAAGGAAAACAGAGACAGGAGTTACTCCAGTGAGGCAAGTATTTGTAGGCAGGTGATTTATTTGGGAAGTAAATGCAGGTAGCAGAGGTAAAGATGTTAAAAAATGATCCAGGGAGGGAAGGGAAGCCCACATGAGACTTGTTAATTGGCAGAGTGCCTCTGCTGTCTATTGGAACACAATCCCTCAATGCTCTATGGAGGCTGCAGAGTGTATCATGGAGAAATTTTACCTGCAGTTGAGAAAGTTGATGTGTCTATCACTAGTTTTCATATGGCTTTTGATTGAGGACACGTCTAGGGATCATTAACTTCCTGTGATTTTTATGTTTTCTCAATATAAGAACTCAGTGAGATCATCTTGGACAGAGAGTCCAAAGTGCTGTTTAAAGGAAAGGTGGAAGTTGGGGATAAGGCAAAGCATCTTCTTCAGGAGAGCAGGACAACTTCATTCTGAGAAACATGCTCTGAGACTCTGATAAGACATACATCCACTTGGAGGCAAATTTTTCTTTTTGATAGGCGGAGTGGACAGTGAGGGAGGGAGAGACAGAGAGAAGGGTCTTCCTTTACCATTGGTTCACCCTCTAATGGAGGCGCACCGTGCTGATTCGAAGCCGGGAGCCAGGTGCTTATCCTGGTCTCCCATGTGGGGGCAGGGCCCAAGCACTTGGGCCATCCTCCACTGCACTCCTGGGCCACAGCAGAGAGCTGGCATGGAAGAGGGGCAACCGGGACAGAATCCGGCGCCCCGACCGGGACTAGAACCCAGTGTGCCGGTGCCGGCGCCGCAAGGCAGAGGATCAGCCTATTGAGCCGCGGCACCGGCTGCAAAATTTCTTCACTAACAAAATCATTGGAATATGTTCAAGCCTCTCACAGCTTGTGATTGCCATGTTCATCAGCTGAGACAGAGCGTGTGAAATTCCTTGAGCCATGCAAAACTCTGTTGTGAATTTCCTTAGGCAAAAGAAAAAAAAATCTAAGGTGGAATGAATAAATAAAATGGAAGAAGATAAAATTCACACTAAAGAAGTTAGAAATATATAGCAAATTGGCTCATGAATAAAGTGAAGAGAAGGGAAAAATTGTGGCCAGGAGAAACATTTAGGGATTTTGGAAATTATATGTCTCAAAATTATTGTATCTAGAATAACAGAAGGCGGCGAAGATGGAGAAATATTGAGAGAGGGATTGTTGAGTCAGAAGGAGAAAAATAGAAAGACCAACTCTTGATTCCTACACAGTAAATATTTTTTGTCAATCACACTTCTTTTCCTCTTGTACATCCTTAAGATAATTTTTTGTTTCATAAATCCATGAATCCATTATATAGGCACCATGAAACATGGACATCTCTCACTAAGATTCCCTACAGAGAAATACCACAGTGACTGTAGTGTTGATAGCAGAAAATGTAAATAATTTTTTTCCAAAAGTGAGAATGAAAATAGTCCCAAAGCACCCAGAAAACCTCCCCAAATGTTGAGACAAGGCTAACTAAAAGATTACCAGGGAGACTAAACGTGAGAGACACAAGACACGATTCCACTTCCAGTAAATGCTTCTCGGAGAAAGGCACTTGTTAACTCCCACTGAAAAATAGGTCTGCTGTCCAAGACAGCAGTGAATTACAGAAGAAATGGTGTAAAACTTCACAGCCCGGAGAGAAACCCCAGTTGCACTGAAGCGGAGCTGTGAAATGATTCCGATATTTCAAGAAGAATTATTTTATCTTTTTCTTAAGTCACTGAAATAAACAATCACTTTGCTAAACTGTGAAAAATAGGAAGAAACACTGGGAGGGTTTATAATTCATATGCTACTATTTCTTGTTGAAAAATGAAGCTAGCAAACCATTTCTGTAACATCATAAATTGACAAAATAATGGTTACACTTTATAGATTAGAAAATACTATTCATACAGGTTAATTGGCTTTCTCATGGCCACACAAAGGGAAATCACTAATGCTGGAACAGGGCCCTTTGTCTTCTGAAGTCCATCCCATGTTTATAAATCCCAGTCTTAGCTATTAGAGGACTCTCTTAGAAACTAAGTGAGTTACATAACCCCCAATACACTTATTTTGCACCAGATCCTTTATTCAAGCTCCCTTAGGATTACTTCATTTCTGTAATAATTATCAGTAAATACTCATTGAATATTACTGTATATATTATTTTATAGCATGTGATTCTGGGGCCGGCATTGTGGTGTAGCAACTAAGGCCTGCAGTGCCAGCATCCCGTATGGGCACCGGATTGTGTCCCAGCTGCTCCACTTCCAATCCAGCTCTCTGCCATGGCCTGGGAAAGCAGAAGAAGATGGCCCAAGTCCTTGGGCTCCTGCACCCACATGAGACACCCGAAAGAATCTCCTGATTCCTGCCTTCGGTTCAGTGCAGCTCTGGCCATTGTGGTCATTTGGGGAGTGAACCAGTGGATCGAAGACCTCTCGCTCTCCTCTCTGCCTCTGCCTCTCTGTAACTCTGCCTTTCAAATAAATAAATAAATATTGAAAAAAATGTGATGCTTCCACTTAGGGATTTTGTTTTTGGACCCATACAAATACGTTAGAAACCAGGTTTTGACATTCATTAGTTCGTAACAACTCACTAAACATCATAGGAAATTTCTCATGTACGTTACAAATAATGACACTTGCTTTAGACTTAGGTTGTTTCTAGGGTCGGGTAAATAGTGTTCAATAAATGGCACCTGTTATTTTTGTTTCTGCCTAAAGCAAATGAACATACACTGTATGCATCTGATCAAAAGGTAGTTAAAACAGAATCACATCCACACAGAATGAAACTAGGATATAAGCAGAGTACTAGGAAGCAGCAATAACAAGTACTGCAGCTAGCACTATTTCTCATTCCACTTCATGCCAGCCAGGAAAAAAAAAAAAAAAAACAAAAAACCTCCCAAAACAAAACAAAAATGAAAAGCATAAAACAAAAAACAAAAACGACAAAAAACAGATGAACTATATGGTTCTGTCTGATTGGGTTAGGGCCCCTTTCTTATCAACCTAAACTTCTTTACTGGCAGCATTCTCTTCATTCTTTCTCTCTCTCTCTCTCTCTCTCTCTCTCTCTCTCTCTCTCTCTCTCTCTCTTTTTCTTTAGGATCATAAGATCTAAGAGGCCAAGAATTGTTTTCCTTTCTCTATTGCCAGTAGCTTGAAGACAGCTTGACATAGGGAACTGTCATCATACTCCTAAATTGTGCACCTGCACACCCCTGTTTTGTTTCTTGGGGATTACCCCTCCCTCCTTGTGCTATGTCTCAGTGTGAAGGTATACCTCTGGACCACTATTTTACCAGGTGGGCCTGAATGGTCAAGCACTTCCCTCTGCTGAGTTACCACAGGGCAAGCCAAGGGCCCATACTCAGTCAACCAAATACTGCCTTTAGGCTGGAGCCACAGCTCAACAGGCTAATCCTCCTCCTTTGGCACCGGCACACCGGGTTCTAATCCCGGTCGGGGCACCGGATTCTGTCCTGGTTGCTCTCTGCTGTGGCCTAGGAGTGCAGTGGAGGATGACCCAAGTCCTTGGGCCCTGCACCCCATGGGAGACCAGGAGAAGCACCTGGCTCTTGTCTTCAGATCAGCGTAGTGCACTGGCTGCAGCGCGCCGGCCGCGGCGGCCATTGGAGGGTGAATAAACGGCAAAGGAAGACCTTTCTCTCTGTCTCTCTCGCTGTCCTCTCTGCCTGTCAAAAAAAAAAAAAATACTGCCTTTAGAAGTTTGAATTTTGAACTTATGATGGAAATCAGAAACAAAATTAAAATGTATTTATCCCACCTACAGTGTCATGTTTAGACTCCTGATTGTAATTCCACTCTTGCTGTTGTTTCTACTTCTTATCCCCCAGGGAAATATTGATTTCTTCCTCTGTTAGGGTCTGGGCACACTCTATATAACATTCCAGTATATTCTATATATGTAAGTATATATATATAAGTATATTCTATATATATGAGTCGATTATTTTTCTATTGCTTGCCATTAAAAATACAAGCAAAAAGCTATAAATATTGAAATTACATAAATGTATACATATCATATATGAGATTATAAATGGATTATCTTCTTTCACTGAAAAGTTCAAATTCTTCAAAGAATTTACTCTGAGATCTTGTATATAGGGAACAGGCAATGAAAAAACCATTTGGTAATAGATGGCAGAAGATTTTGTTATTTGTCTATTTGTAATACCAAAGCATCAGTAAAACTTGAAGATACAGTATGGAGTAATTAGTTCTTGGGAGTATTTTCCCAAGAAGATAATTGGCTTGGGCACAATAGAATTATTATATCCTCAGACAGATTTTTCAAAAGACTTTTAAAACATTTTTAAAAGTATTAAATGACAATCAATCCAAGGCTGCTGCTACCTGTTTAGAATATAGTCAATAGAAAGAAACATTATTGGCTTATTTTAAAATTATTGGTTTATGTAAGAACGTGTCTATATGTTTGTATGTATGTATGTAAACATGTATGCATGTATCTATACATCATCTATCTTTTTTCTTAGGCAACTATTACTCTGATTGGATGTTCTAACCCTGAAGTTCTAATGCAGATTAACTCACGGTCATAGTTCATCTATCACAAAAGAAAAAGAAAACCATTCTTTCTGGGCTTCAGTTTCTTTTCATAATTCTTCAAGTGGTGTTGTTTTGAAAAAATATTTAATATTTAGAAGAGATGCAGAATACAGAAAACATTTTCCCAGACAGTGCATTATTATAAAACAAGACAAAATGTTATTACTTCAGTCAAAGATCAAGGCAATAGCTTCAGGACAGACATAATTTGGATGAATTCTAAATGCTGAATAAGATAGAATGTCTTGTACACAATGCGTGAATATAATTTAAGGAGTGCACAAATCAATCAAGGCGTCACTGTGACATTCATTGGCCTATAACATAGCTGAGTTGGAATGTTTAAAGCACTTACTGCCGGGGAAAATATGCTGATAACTTCCAATCAAATACAAAATTTCTGGAGGGGGCCTCAGAGTGAGAAGCAGGGTGTTCTGGTTCCAGTCCAGAACTTATCATGTGTTATCTATCTAACCTGTGGCCTCCGAGTCCACATTTCTAAAATGGGGAGGTTGCACGTAATTTTCTAGTGTTCAGAGAGAAACATAAGGATGTACCTGAGGTTAGAGAATGTCACAGTTTCTGAAGGTGTAGCTTTATACACATTATGGGTATAATATGTAATAAGCTTAGGAATTCAAAGCAGTTCTTAGGAGGGTTACATAATCCAGGCAAAGATGCCAGCATTGAGGAAGGTCACTTACCTAGGCTGAGGGTCCAGAAATGAGTCCTGGATGAGATAATCTCAGCAGAATTTTGGAGTTTGAAATATTAGCAAGGTGAAGGGGAGGGCCTGGAACACACCAGGCAGAGAGAACAGCTTGAGAAATACAGTAAGTGTGAAGAGGCATGCTGTGTAAAGGAAATGAGATGTAGCCCAATGCTTCAGAATGTAAAATACTAGGCTCAAGAGGTGAGAGAGCATGCTGAGAAGGTTGGTGGCTTTGGAGCAGGGTAACATTTCTATTTTTAATGCAGTGAGAAGCAACTTGAGGATCTTAAACATAACAGTAAAATGGTTGATCTGTGTTTTACATGAATAACTCTGGTACTCATGTGAAAAATAAAGTTGAGGGGATCTAGAATGAAAATGGAAAGATTATATAAAATGCAGAAAAATTTTTGAGTGAAAAAATGGGTAGTGAGAATAATATGGGGGGTCAGTTTCTAGAACTGGGGGGAATACTCTCACAGAAAATGGAGTCATTAGTCAATACAGAATTAATAAATGCACGGGGACAGAAAAACTCACCTAAGGTACAATTTAAATTATCAGAGCTGTGAGCTAAGGTTGTAACACCCAACACTGAATGGTGAATAGAGGAAGCGGTGTGGAGGAAGGAGACTTTGAATGGTTAGAGGTGTTCTAGTGCTGATAGAGAGTAGTACCACAGAACGCGAAAACAGAAGGCTTCAAAATTTGACAAAGAGTGTGAAACTCATCTAGAGTGACAGCTAAGATAAAGACTAAAATGTTCACTTAGACTTGGCTGTAGAAAAGTAATAATGTCAGGGAGGGAACTGTTGCAGAAGCATGGAGGCATGAAGTCAGATGCCTCTCTGACTGGAGAAGTAAATTGAGAACACAAAAAGGAGAAAATGATAACCTGATACAAACACTCTCCAAAGTTGAATCTATGGACATCCAAGAACATCAAAAAAAGATAGAGTTCAAGGGAGATGACAATCATTAAAGACAAGCAAAGATAATCTAACATGTGAATAGTGGTAGTCCCTGAAGAAGAAAACCAAAGCAATGGGAAATGATAATAAAAATACTAAACAAGCCATAATTCAGGAGAACCTCCCTGAAATAATAGATGTTTTGAGATGATTTTGAAATGGTATACTGTTTAGCCATAATAGACAAAAATCAGGGAAGAAAACGAAATAGCTGTTTTCAGATGTAGAAAAATATACACTATGGACATGTGGCTTTTAATTAAAGAAAACAGAGCCTAAGACCACCCTAGATTTATGCTTGGAGGCATCTAGACTGTGGAGCAAGGGGGAAGTTTCCAACCAGAGGAGAGAAAGATCATGAACTGAAAGAAATAAGAAATTAGAGTTCAGTTATTTGTTTAGGGCAGAGTACAAGAGAGGAAAGAAAATTCAGAGTTCCAAAAACCTGCAGAGGGATCTCCTTGAATCTTTGATTAACTACTAAGCTTAATTTTCTTAAGGTAAGACTTAAACAGAGGAGGCAAAGGACAGCTATCAGGGTAAGAACAGCTGCTGGAGATAAGTAGGCTGAAGAAAACTGGAACAGCACAGAGCTAGGAGATGTTCAACTTCTGCCAATACCAGAGAGATTCCTTGTGGACCTTAGGAGGATTAATCTTATTATAATTTAGAAGCAGTAATAAACTAGTCCTATGATAGATCACCTTTTTGCAGCTTAAAAACAAGTCTCAAAAGCAGCAAGTTTTTCTTCCAGAAACAATGTCCATGCTCCTTAAAGGAAGACAATAAAATCCAAACACTCAGCAACCGTTCATACTGCCTAGTCTCCAATCTAAAACTGTTATCACGGTGTCAGTAAACACAGAAAACATTAGATCCATTAAAGTATTCAAAGTTCTTTTTCAAAAGCCATTTTTTTATTTATTTAATTTTATTTTTAAATTTATGTTAATATAAAGATGAAAGATTTCATGTATTTCATAGATACAATTCTAAGATAACCATGCTTGCCTTCCTTCCTGCTTGCTTCAAACCACTTCCTTCTTTCCTTTCCTTTTTCACTTCAATTTTTGTAATAACATTTTTGTATTTCATATATACAGCTTTAAGAGCATGATACTTCCCACTATATCTTCCCTCTCCACACAATTCTTTGTTAAGAAGGAATAGAATAAAACAATCTGTTAAAGTGTATCTACCAAACAAAACAGCTGATCTTAATGATACAAAATTAGTGTTTTCGGGGCAGGCGCTGTGGTACAGTGGGTTAATGCCCTGGCCTGAAGTGCCGGCATCCCATGTAGGTGCTGGTTCTAGTCCCGGCTGCTCCACATCTGACCCAGCTCTTTGCTATGGCCTGGGAAAGCAGTAGAAGATGGCCCAAGTCCTTGGGCCCCTGCACCCATGTGGGAGACCCGGAAGAAGCTCCTGGCTCCTGGCTTTGGATCGGCGCAGCTCTATCTGGGGAATGAACCAGTGGCTAGAAGATCTTTCTCTCTCTCTCCCCCCCCCCACAACCCCCCGCCTCTCCTCTCTATGCAACACTGACTTTCAAGTAAATAAATAAATCTTTTAAAAAAATTAATGTTTTCGGTGGAAGATGGGAAAAAGAAAAGAAAGTCTTCTGTCCTCATTGCTACTCCAATTTATTCTTGAGATCTCTGGCAGCACAATGAGGCAAGTAAAAGAAATGAAAGGAATTCATATTAGAAAGTAGTATCTTTCCCTCTGTTCACATTTTTATGGGATATGGATGGGGTAACCATTTAGGAATTCTCAATAATTCAGGTGAGACCTACTGGAGGCCTACACTTGGGCCATGGCAGGGAGAATGGGGAGTGTATTCATCTATTTTTCATTACTTTAATCAAAATACCTAAGAGGAGTTTCTCGGGAAGGAAAAGGTTTATGCTGGCTTACAGTTTCGAGATTCACAGTTCAGGATCTGATGGCCCCATTAGTCTGGTGTCTAGTGGAGTTAGAACGGTGGAGAGAGTGTGGAAGGATGATCATGAAGCGAGCCAGGAAGTAGCGGGAGAAGCAAGGCTGAGCTCAGCTTATACAACCAAACTTCGCTTGAAAACACCCTTCTGAGGGCAACTCTCTGACAACCTAAAGACCTGCCACCAGACCCACCTCTCAAACGTCACATAATTTGAAGACCTTTGCTACCCTTGGAACAAATACTACACGCAAATGTGACATCAGATGCAAGGAGTCTTCAGGGCTTCCACATTGAAGGGATGGGGCCCGTATCCACACTACTCTATTCAAATACTCCTTCCTTACGAGCTCTATTATGGCATCCTTCTATCAAACTATTATAATCCTTATATTGATTTTAAGTTTCAGATTAAGATAAAATTCATACACATTTTATGGTGTGTAGTGTAACATTTCAAGAGATATGCACAGCATAGACCATCTTACCAGGGAATTAGCCCTGTCATTTCTTTGTGGCAGAGTATAGTTATCCTAATGTTCTGTGGAATGCCAGAACCCATGATCTTCATCTGAGTGCATTTAAGTACTCCTTACCCAATCTCCCAAATTCGCTCTCCCTTCTTAACCTCTAATAATTACTAGTAATGTGTCCGTATATTTAAATTACATATAGGAGAAAAAATGCACTGTTTTTCTTTTATGTGCCTGACTTATTACACTTAACACAATAATCTCCAATACCATCCATTTTATTGCAAATGTCAGGATTTAATTATTTCTAAAGACCACGTAATATTCCATTGTTTCATATCACATTGTCTTTATCCATTCATTAATTGGTAGACATCAAGGTTGATTTCATATCTTTGCTACTGTGATTGGTGCTACAATAAATACGGAAGTGCAGGTATCTCTTTCCTTTGCTAACTTAAGCCCCTTGGAATAAATTCCCAGTTATGGGATAGCTGGGTCATATGCTAAATCTATTTTTAACTTTTTAAGTTACATCCATACTGTTCTCAATAGTGACTGGACTAATCTGCATTCTCAAAAGCAATATATTAGGGTCTCTTTTTTCTATAACCTTGATAGGATTTGTTATTTTTAATCTTTTGTTAATAGCTGTTCTGATTGGAGTGAGATGGTATTTCACTGTAGTGTTGATTTGCATTTCCATGATGGCTAGAGATATTGAGCATTTTTCATGTATTTTCTATCTGATTTTACCTTTTGAAAATGTCTATTAGATCATTTGTAAAATCTTAACTGGATTTCTTCAGTTGTTGAACTTTTCTGGTTCTTTTTATATTTTGGTTATTAATCTTTATCAGATGCATAGTTTGTAAAACTTACTGAATCTGATTCCCATTTGCCATCTACCTTTTATTACAGTTATTGGTATATATGATCAGGTATTTGGAAAAAAATACGGATATCATAGTATTGAATAATTTTGAAGTTCCTTGTATGATGGCATTTTTCTGTGTTGCAAATCATATACATATACTTTAAAATATTTACTAGTTATAAGAACCTTATGAGAAAGGTTTTGATTATAGCTGAAGAAACTGAGGCACCGGAGAGTGAATACCCTGTCCAAAATTACATACAGAATTTTGATTTACACACAGTCCAGAACCAGAGTCAATGTATTTCACCACTATTTTATGACATCTCTCTTTAGCTATAGTTTCTCACAACACTTAGAGGAGCGCTGGTTGCTTCTCAGAAAGAAATAAACACTTAATTAATAGTGGAGCCATCAGCAAATGCTGGAAACATGTAGAGTCCATCCTGTCCACAATAGAAAACTGCTGATAGGACCAGAGGGAAAGGTCACAGCAAGCTGGAACCTCTAGATCTAGCCCTGGACCCTGCCTCCCAGTGTTCCTGTGACAGCTGACATGTGGAGCAGGGAAATACAGATCAAAACTACAGATCTCCTCTATGCCGGAAAAAGCATTGTGAATATGAACAGGAGATCAGATCGGTAAAAAAGATGTTGTTCTCCATCAACTTGTCCATCTATCCAGAATCATGAAAATGGAAAGTACTTCTCCATCACAGATGACCTCTGGAGGTGTGTCAATCTGCCAATGTATCTACCAGCTGAGACACAGTTAATGGGATGTATCCGGAGACACTGTTTTCTCGGTATTAATGCCTTCCTTCCTCCAGGACAAATCAGTGATTCCAGGACTCAGTGAGTCCTGAGCAGTTATTCTGCAGCTAGAATCCAAGTGGATTAATTAACTGTATCTTCCCAAAAGATGAAAGATGACTTAACTTACAGAAATATAGAAAAAACTTCTATTTGGAGGAACCTAATGAGCTTATCCAGTTCCAATCTTAGAAAAGAATGGATAAGAACAAGTTTCCATCCCTAGTTAAAGTCATAATAAATGACAATTAGGTATAGGAGCTCTTTTCTCCCCACATATAGAAAAAATGTCAATTGGAAAACCGTTTGTTCCAAGGACATTTCTGGAGAAATAGTCAAAGATTTTTTTTATTGTTACACAGTAAAGTTGAATTCCAACACATAAACCCAATTTGCATTTTGATCTTTGTCTCTTTTACATTTTACCACCTCATGAATTGTGTCAACTCACATTTTCTCCAACACAAGATCTTTCTCACCACCAGGCTTGTCTCTACTGTGTCACTCTCCTTTTGCTGATTATCAAAATGTGTCTTATATCTCCAAGGCCAAATAAAATATCATGCCTCCTTCTCTTTGAAGGATTTTCCTTCCTTGACTCTTTAACATTCTGTAATAACAACATATCATAGCTAAATGTGTTTTTTATAATTTGCTGTATCTATTGGTATTTTAAAAAATATCCTTGTATTACTTAAGTTGGTTTATGGGACATGGTTTTCTGCCCAATAAATGCTTAGTGAATTACATTGAATTAACCTATCTCTGGGAAAGAGTATAATATAATGGAAAGATCAGAATATTTAAAATTGTAATGTCTGGA
Organism: Sylvilagus floridanus; assembly: GCA_949820135.1. Classification (NCBI taxonomy): domain Eukaryota; kingdom Metazoa; phylum Chordata; class Mammalia; order Lagomorpha; family Leporidae; genus Sylvilagus; species Sylvilagus floridanus. Next base: position 1,818,420 of record OX463245.1, read on the forward strand.
AGTAAGCATTATGCAGTAGGTTAAGCCATCAAAAATTGTGCAGTGCCAGTTATGTTCCAGATCCTCCACTTCAATCCAGCTTCTTGCTAATGCACCTGAGAAGGCAGTGGATTATGACCAAAGTATCAGGTTCCTGACACTCACACTGGAGACCTGGATGAAGTTCTAGACTCCTGGCTTTGGCCTTGCCCATTTTTGGGTATTACAGGTATTTGGGGAGGAACCAGTAGACAAAAGAGAGCTCTCTCTCTCTCTCTCTCTCTCTGTTTCTCTCTCTTCCCCCCCCCTTCACTCTGCATTCAAATAATAAATATGTACATAACTAAATTTTGAAAAAAATAAAAATAAATAAAGTTTCAATGTCTGTACTCCTGCATTAACTTCATCATACTAGTTAGGTAAACGAAGAGTCACCTAACCTTGTAAAATATCAGACTTTTCATATGTAAAATCTGTATTAAAATATTTAACTCCCAGATTTATGATGGGGATTAACTAAAATGACAACTACAAAAAATATTTGCAATAATCTGGAAAACTGCACAAATCATTGATGTTAAAAATTCCCTGTTGATTTTGGGTCATGTTTGATTTAGCAGGATTGTTTCATAGGCAAATATGGAACTATATGCTGTTATTTCAAACTGAATAAGCTGGATGGCATTGCTTCCTTACATATAGACCCCCCCACACACACCACATCACAGCTGGATAGAGCTTGCTTTCTGATTCAGTGCCTTTTTATAGCCACTTCTCTCAGAAGCCAACCAAACAGAATACAATCTTCCTACTGCTAATCAATGCCACATGTAGTACAATGAGCAATTACGTCTAGATAAAAGAAGAGGACATTAATAATAGAATGCTTGATTACTGTGAGATTAGAACCTGAAATTGTGTTTGCATTCTCTGTTGGAAGGTATAATTTAATTAGCCAACTTGGAAAGGTTTTAGATGTGACAGAAAACTTATATTCAGCTTCTGTGGTTTCACTGCCTTCTTTCCCTCTGAAAAATAATAGTTTCAGAAGGCAGTTTTTAAATATGCAGAAGTTAACATCTCCAGTGACCCAGACCAAGACTGTGTATCATTATAAGAGCTCTCATCATCTCTGGTTCCTACTCCATTTGCTCACCTACTTTGGCAAAAATCATCGCAGAAGCCAGCTAGTTCACATGCCAATCTTTTTACCAAATATCCCATGAGGAGGATATTTGGGAATAAATTTTACCTAATTGCTATAACCTATCTGGAAACTTAAGCAGAAGCTCAGTTCTTCCATATGTGACGATTTATTCCCACTTCCTAAGGAGTTTCTGGGTGTCTACGAATTTCCACTGAAGGCACTTTGGTTGGCCCTGGGCTAGACATGAAGGATATAAAGCCAATTGGGTAAATTGAAGGTTTATCCAAATGGTGGCAGTATCCTAAGTCTTTGTCCATATCAATATGTAGTACTTGTGGCTGATATGGACCACAGGTAATTTACTCATTACAGAGTGGAATGCAGAACCCATCAACTTTCTTAGAGAGTGAAAACATGAAGTGGCTCACTTCCTGGAAACTTTCACACATGGCAGGAAGTTAACTTTGGAGAAGCCTGTCTTTACTGGCTGTTGTCAGGACTAGTCAAATGCTAGATTTGCATAGTAGTCAATTAGCCAAATGCTAAGATTTGAGTAGTTGATGGTACCTTCTAAAGAAAAGGGAAGACAAGTGGGCTTGAGTATGTTTTGAAATGTTGTTAGCTGATGAATAGGAAAAGAGATTCCATACATTGAAATTGGCTTGTGACAAATCTCATTTCAGGGGCTGGTGCTGTGGCGCAGTGGGTTAAAGCCCATATGTGCACCGGTTTGAGTTCCGGCTACTCCTCTTCCAATGCAGCTCTCTCCTAAGGCCTGGGAAAGCAGTAGAAGATGGCCCAAGTCCCCTGCACCCACATGGAAGACCCAAAAGAAGCTCCTGGCTCCTGTCTTCAGATTGGTGCAGCTCCGGTCATTGCAGCCATCTGGGGAGTGAACCAGCTGATGGAAAACCTCTCTCTCTCTCTACCTCTCTCTGTCACTCTGTCTTTTAAATAAATAAAATAAATCTTTATACAAAAAAATTTCATTTCAGTGAAAGTAGTCTATGGAAAGAGAAGCTAACCAATTTTGTCCAAGGCACCCCCTTCAAGGTTTTCCTTGCTTAAGAGTCATGATTTACCATCTTTTAGAAAGTACTTAAGGCACAAATGGAAGTGATGGGAGATCCCAAGCCTACACTATGAAGCTCAGGGGAGGAACTCAGAGGATTTAATTCAGTTGTCCTTACACATCCTAACAGATAAAATGAACCATTAGGATGATATAACTTCAGCAAGAACACCCAAAGAACTGCCTGATTCTAAGCCCATCCATATAAAGAGAACTAGGCTCATCAACAAAGGTGGCAATGGTGGGCTGGGGCTAAAGTTGTCAAATAAAACAAGAAAGTGCCTTAAAACTTTTTGGAAAATAGAATTTAAAGATAAGTTTGCTTTGGTGTGAAACAGTTTTGAAATACATGTGTAGTTTTTAGATGATATATATTTTTTGAAAGACACTTCATATTTGTGGGTTTCAGAAAAGGATTTGCATCAAAATAAACTTTTCCTTTAATTCATATCCCATAAACTTTTTTGAAATACATTGGTATGGAACAATAAGTTAAATTGGAATTTCAGTTTTGTATTATCTTTAGAGTAAGTATGTTTCAAACATTATCCAGAAATATTTTTCCTAAAAATTTATTAGTATACATGAAATTTCAAATTTCTTTTTTTCTTTTAACTTTTATTTAATAAATATAAATTTCCAAAGTACAGCTTATGGATTACAATGGCTTTTCCTCCCCATAGCTTCCCTCCCACCTGCAACCCTCCCATCTCCCACTCCCTCTCCCATTCCATTCACATCAAGATTCATTTTCAATTCTCTTTATATACAGAAGATCAATTTAGTCTATATTAAGTAAAGATTTTAATGTTTGCACCCACACAGAAACACAAAGTGTAAAGTACTGCTGTAGAAGCAGCAGCCTGGAATCTATTCAAGAAAAAGGAAACTGGCAACAGGGCTGCTAGATGTCATGGGACTGACAACAGGGCAGATCTAGATCATCGGTTAATGATACCTGACACTCATTAGCTTGTCTCAGAAACTGCAAACGCAAAAACCCTCTTTTCTGCCTTTTCATTAAATGCTTGGAGATGACGCAATGCTCTTTTCTGCCCTTGCTGGTCCAGAAGTTTCTCCCCATCCCAGCCTGGGGCTTCAGATTTCTCTCTCTTTGTCTTCTGAGCTGCCTCTGTGGCATCCCTTCCTAGAGGCTGACTTTGGAACTTTTCTGGCTGTGGAATTGTTCACACCTACCCAGGTTTCTGGTCTGATGATATCACTGGAGATAAGTACAGAGAGAACACAGAGAGAACACCAGAGCCCCAACATAGCACTGGGTGGAATGTTAGGAGTTCTGGAACTGGGCGGCAGCTTGGATCTTTTCTGGCTCTGTCCCTGACCCATGATGTGACAATGGGCTTCCCAGTTGGCCAACCTATGCCTCAGTTTCCACACTGCAAGAGGAAGATAACCATATTTCCAGCACTACTTACACACAGATTGTGCAAGTCTAATGAAGCAATACCTGGGGAAGCACTGTGTAAACCATTAAAAACACCAAGAAGCTGCTACTGCTGCTCATCCTCGCAGGCTGTGAGAGACTGAAAACCTGCATGAGACACATTGCCATATGCATGCACACACTAGATTTGGGGCATTTATTCATGGCAAGAGGAACATTCAAATTAAAATTTTAAATTCAAGAGTGAGCTGTGTAGTCAGAATTAAATATTTTTATTTCTATGGCATGAGTACAAACCAGGCTGTTGCCCCCAAAAGAGTGCTACTTCCTCTGTGTGAGTCTGGCTTGTGCTGTGAGGTCTGAATGCCAAATGGTGGGTATACTCTATAAAATTGTAGTTCCCCTCTCAGTACAATTTCCAATAAGTCTACTAGGATATTCTAATTTTATGTGGCTAAGAGGGCATCCCCTAGGCTCTCTGCTTGAATGTCCAGGAATGCAGTAAATATGAAGAGACTTCAAAAAAGTTAATGGAAAATAGAATTAAAAGGCAAGTTTATTGTGGGACAAAACTTTTTGAGATCTAGGCAGTCCATGAACTATTTGAAGACCCTTCCTACAAGTAGAGCTGCGTCAAAATATTTCATTGAAGGGGCAAGTTTAACTAAGTGAATGGTTCATTAAGGTTGGCAAAATATATTCTCTTTGCTTGCACTGTCAGCTTGCCTGACACCATGACAGCTTGTTCCACACGTATCTACTCTGGCCATCACCATAGCCCAGAGAACTGCACTGCAACCTCCACTCTTCCTGATGTCTCTCTACAACCACAAGCAGCCATCATCTGTATGTGATAACTCTTCATGAGTGTGAAATGAGAGGAAACTACAGTTTTCTCTTCTTTTGTCAATTCTCCTTTCTTCTTTTTAGAAAGCCAGATATCTCTCAGGGCCTCTCTTTCTCATCTATCATCTGAAATTCTCTGTCTGGGATTTTTCTTTATTATATCCATGGAAAGAAAGAAAAAGGAATGAAATGGGAAGTAAGGAAGAAAGAAAGAAAGGAAAGAAGGAAGAAAAGAGAGAGAGAGGAGAGAGAATACAGTAAGTATGTCTCATCTGTAGGCAAGTTCTATATTCTTCTGAGTCAACATTTTAAATCTTTCAAGGTACCTGGAAAAAACACTCTGCAAAATGGGTTTGTTTTCCAGGCCGGTTGAAATGCAAATGCTTTAAAAGCAAGTAGTTTGGAAACTTTGTAGTCATGCCACCATCCTTGCATTTATTGTATTCCCCATGGTTTTATAAAGGATGCTTTCAGCAAAACAAGTGATGCACTCAGAAGGTAAGGTACCCTCCCCCAAATATGTAAGGCGAGACAGGGGTCTCTGATTTTTGAGGTGAATTATGAAGCATAATTCCAGGCGGCAATGTTAGTCTTGGATTGTTTATTTTAATGGCAAATGGAATCCTCTCTATTTCTTTGAGAATTGAACACTTTCAGCACCATTCTGGACGGGAATCTGAAATTTAAGGTCAAAGGAAACGGCTTATCTTTAATTGGGATCTATTTCTGTATTCCATGATGCAATGTGACTTATCACTCAAATAGAGCTAGGAGTGGGGATGAGGCTGATGTGATGGTATGACCATGGCTAATACTTAAGTGGTTGGTGCAAGGGTTTCAGCAGACATTCAAAATGGAAACAGGGATGTGAGGTAGAGATTAAACCAGGAGATGGGTATACAGAGGGACAGATGCGCCTTTGCTGCTGTCTGAAGAAGGGACAATTCCTCCTACTTTGCTCAGATATGAAAGGCTTTTAAAAATAGATTAATAAAAATGGGACCGGGATTTAGAAACATAGTACAGGCATTTTGATTTCTTTTACGAATTTTCTTATTTCTCAGAAGAAGGTAAGTTCTAGGTGGAGAGATTGAGTGTCCTTTTTATTTTTAAATAAAATGAGCTGATCAGGAAGGCAGTTGGGACAGATGTTTTAATTAGAAAATAAAAGTTCATGTCAGCCAATGTGACTTACACAGAAGGATCCTGCTCCCTCAGTTCTATCACACACAACAGAATTCTAGAACCACATGCCTGCTTACTCAACACTCTCTGTCTTACTTCTCATGGAGATAAGAAGGATAAAGATTGATCTTTCTGTTCTTACTTAAAATTTGGTACCCACAAAACAGCCCCCTAAAATATGATGAGAGGGAAGCGAGATACACAGCAGACTCATAGAATGGCAGATGTCCTAAATAGCACTCTGGCCTCAGAATCAGCCCTTAAGTCATTCAGATCTGGCTCAAGAGCCCATGAGAATATTTTAGGCATGGAAAGCCAAGACACTCTGAAAAAAAAAGATAGAAGACCTAAATGAAAGATCTATGCAAGTGGGATCCCAGTGGAAAGAATGGGGCCATCAAAGAAGGAGGTACCTTTGTCTGAATGGAGGAGAGAACTTCCACTTTGACTATGACCCTGTCGGAATAAGATTGAAGATTCTAGATATTCTACATGGTATGATGCTTCTCAAGATTTTATTGAAATTTATCTCATAGTACAATGAAAACCGAACACTCTCCAGAGATTTATACCATAGTTAACAAATGAAGATAAAGTTAGAAATATGAATAGTGTCTGAATTATCTTTTACGGAGAAGAGTACTGAATAGGGATCCAGTTTCTGTGCCATGACTCTAACTCTAGGATTAATAATGTTAGATGATCCACATTTATCTGAAGTGAAGAAACTGGATTGAATTAGTACTAATGGTTCTTCCACCTTTAATACTGACTTCTCATTGCAAAGTTTAGGGTAAGTATATAAATTTCATCATTTCTCTCAAATGACAGGAACTAACAAAAGGACGGTCTCAGTAAATATTTGTGAAAAGAATGAATGGATCAGTGGATGGTTGAACAGAATTTAAGTGCTGATTTTTGCATCATCTCCAGCATTATTTGCAATGTGTGATCTATTGGTTTAAAAGGTAGTGACACTTTAGAAAATTGTTTATGTTCTTACCCTCACAAACCCTTCCAGGGGCTCAAACTTTGTAGAGACCTGTGATGGTTAATATTTTTGTGTCAACTTGGCTAGGTTGTTTTCTCAATTATTTGATCTAACACTTATCTAAATGTGGTTATGAAGGTATTTTTCAAGAAAGATTTATTTATTTATTTGCAAGTCAGAGCTACACACAGAGAGAGGCAAGGCAGAAAGAGAGATAGAGAGAGAGAGGTCTTCCATTCGCTGGTTCACTCCCCAGTTGGCTGCAATGGCCGGAGCTACGCCGATCCAAAGCCAGGAGCTTCTTCCAGGTCTCCCATGTGTGTGCAGGGGCCCAAGGACTTGGGCCATCTTCTACAGCTTTCCCAGGCCAAAGCAGAGAGCTGGATCAAAAGTGGAGCAGCTGGGTCTCAAACCGGTGTCCATATGGGATGATGGCGCTTCAGCCTAGGGCTTTAACCCATTGCGCCACAGCACTGGCCCCTGAAGGTATTTTTTGAACCTGATTAGCATTTGAGGTAATAGACTGAGTAAAGTAGATAGATTATCCTCTGGAATGTGAGTGGGCCTCAGCTAATAAGTTGGAAGCCTAAAACAGACTAAAGTTCTCCAAAGAAGTAGGAATTTCATCTACAGACTTGCAAATCAGCTCTTCCCTAGGACTCCAGCCTGGTGACCTGACCTGCAGATTTTAGATTTGCTAAAATTCTCTCTCTCTCTCTCTCTCTCTTCACACACATACACATCTCTATTGACTCTCTTTCTCTGAGAATTCATGATGAGTTAAAGGCCTATATATGTGTATTACTGACAAGAGAGGCATAGTTAATTGTCTTTTTATATGAATGCTCAAAGTACCAGGCTGCTGGCTTAAAATCTCACTCTGATTTCCCTCAGTTTCTTGCTGCTATAAACACTTTCTGGCTTCTAGCGATGACTTGGTGTCATTGACTCCAACCTTTACCACCTATTTATTCTTCGTTGTGAAAAATTAACACCTACACTAAATGTTTATTCTGGCTATAGAAGTATGGACAAATTCCCCCTTGATCCATAGTGGCAATCTGTTCATGGAAAATGAAGTATTGCATACACTTCAGTGGTCATAGATCATTCAGTTCTATGTTGTCAGCTCAAGCGGTATCTGAGGCATAGAAGTTATTCAGTGCAATTCTTTGGGATAAATGATGTGAAAGCTCCAAGCTTCACATGAGTTGAGTTCTCATTCTTCTTTATCATTTTAAATTTTTCTTTATTATCCTCTACTATCTTCCCTCTCTTGTCCTTTACGTGTTAGTCATTTTATTAGGGTTCTGAACTCATCTCCTTCTCTGAATTTACTTTCCAAACTCCTCTCAACTAATTTCATCTACCGAGCATATATGTGTAGACTTCAGAGTACTTTCTCCCTACTCCCTTGAGAGCCTCAGGGAACTCTGATACCTGATTGAAATTAATCATCCCTTGGTGTTTCCATGGTAAGAGTGGGTGTCTTTATATCAGAGAGCATTACATTGTGTTGCACATGTTTTTACATCTCTTGCTTCATCACTAGGGTGTGCTTTCTTGAATAATAGGATCCAATTTGATTTTATGTGTTTACAATAATATTCCAGTGAGGTTTATTGAACATAATTTGAGCTGCCTGACTGATGAGATGTATGACTTTATCGTATCTGTATTTACTGAGATTTTTTTGGCAAGCAAAACGAAGTGAAGATAAATTGATATATTTGATAACAGAATTCTTAGAGATACATTAAAAAACTTCTATTTAAATGTAAAAATGTATAAAGTGCAAGCACGTTTATGGCTATAAAGTTCACAGGTCATGCAAATACTTCTCCTTTGTATTGCTCCAAGCTAGACATTTGGGTGACTCTACTGATGGATGGCAGTGTTTTGTATAAATTGTCTCTTATATCACTGTGAAGGACATCGTTAACTTCCTAAGAGTAAATAGCCTTGCATTTTTCAAAGGACACATCTAGCACAGTGCTAATTGCTTTTTAATCATTATCTAACTTATTCTTCCCAATAAACCTATGAGGTAGGTATATGCCCCTATTGAAATCCTAGTTTCTGCAACAGTAAAGAGCACACTGTGGTCTCACAGGTTTCAGATGGAAGACTTGTGTTCATTACTGTTTTCAATCTAATTTCAAAGCTTAAGATGGTCTCTTCTTACAAGCATCATGAATATATGGTCAGGGCTGCTGTTACTCTAACCTGATACCAGTTCCACAAGGCGGCGAATGGTACTTTCCTTTTGTCTTTCTTCCTGTACAACACTGGATACAGTGTCTTGTGTCTGGGAAGAGCTCAGCGAGCCTGCTGCATAATTTCATTCTGATGGACTCAAAGCCAGCTCAACAAAGTCACTTTCCACGCATGATAATTTGTATAATTATTGCTTGTGATTGCTCAATTCTGATACCGCATAATCCTATTTGGATGAAGCCCCATAATGTGTATATGTTTTTTATAATTCTCAATATAAACACAGATTTCTTTTTCTGCTATTACTTTGAGCCACATAAATCTGGAAATAGGAGTGGAAGGTCAAGGGTGGGAAGCACATTGCCAGCTGGCAGGACATGAAGCCTTCATTGTGTCACCAGTTAGAGAGCACTGAGTTGATGTGTTCTCACTCTTTTACAAAACTGCCGGTTCTTGTTGGGGCAGTCTTTCCTGAATCAACTTACTTTGGATTTGACAGAATTAATATCAACTAATCAATTAATATAAATTCACTTGCAAGGGCTTCTTGACATCCTTACACATACTACCGTCTCTGCTTAGAAACATGTTCTCTGAGGTTGGCATTGTGGCATAGCAGGTTAAGCCTGCCACCTGCAATACTGATGTCCTGCATGGGTACTGGTTCATGTCCCAGCTGCTCCATTTCCTGTCCAGCTCCCTGCTAATGTACCTGGGAAATCAACAGAAGAAGGTGTGGGTGCTTGACCCACCAGGGATACCTGGATGAAGCTCCTGGATCCTGGTATCAGCCTGGCCCAGCCCTGGCTGTTGAGGCCATTTGGGGAGTAAAACAGCAAATGGAAGCGTGCTCTCTCACTCTCTCTCTCTCTGAAAGTCTGACTTTTAAGTAAATAAATAAATAAATAAATAAATATTGGAACAATTTGTTTACAATCATGTTCTCTGAAGCATTCATATGCCTAGTTCTCTCAGCTTATTTGGCTCTTTGTCTAAATGACACCTAATAAGAGGAGATTTTGTTGGCCATCATATAAAATAGAATCCATAGTCATTTTCTAGTCCTTTCTCAGCTTTATACTCCTTCTTAAGGTTGCCTAGAATCTGGTATATCTATTTGTTTATGTTTTTATTATCTGGGTACTTCCACTGGAATGCAAACTTCCCAAGAACAATGAGTCTATGAGATAAGTTTGTTTCTATCAGTGCTTAAGACAGTGTCGAGTGTTGGTAAGTAGTCATAAATCATTTTCAAACATGTGGAATAATGAATCATTGCCAGTTATGGTTAACTCGAAAGCCAGGATTTGATGTGAGTACCCCTGCCCTGCCCTACAATCTTATCATTCCCCATGATGAGTCTCCAGGCTGTAAATGTACAATATTTGTATAATATATTATGGAACAGGCCATAAATGATATTTTAGGGAAAGACAGGTAAATGAACTGCCTTGTTTCTGCTCTCCTTTGAGTAAATCACACAGTGTAACTGCCTTATGATCCTTCAAGCTCTCGTTAGAATAGGTCTCCATAAGCTTGAGTTGGCAGCAGCAGGCATCGTCATCTCCCTGCTGCAGGAAGTACAACAGAATTCATCATGTTTTCCTTGCTTGCTAATACTTAGAACTGAACATCACATCCTATAGTTAAACTTTCCAGTGGCTAATGGATTGTGAGCTATTTTGAGACAGAGCCTTCTGTGGCTGGAGACATTGCAAATCTCCACACAAGCTGGCTGGAGGACTGGGGTCAGGAATTGTAGGTGTAAGCTCCCCCCTACCAGCTGAGCCCTCTCTCTTGCACTGTCTTGTGATTCCCTTTCTACCTGTCATCTGGAAGCTGAACTCCTGCTCCTATATCCATGTGTTGGTGACAGAATTAGGGACCCCTGCATCTAAGTTTACTTAACTGGCAATTGGGTCTTTAACCCGTACTGATACAGTACTCCTTTTGTAGCAGTGTGATCTTTTGATATTTAAAAAGCAGGTAGTTGAAATTCATATTTTAGCCTTTGGAAAATCTGTACACAGGGCAATGAACTCAGATGGTCTGAAATGTGAGGGAGCCACTTTGATCAAAAGTCAACATGGGGGAACTCACATTGTGGTATAGCAGATAAAGCTGCCACCAGCAATGCCTGCATCCCATTTGGACACCTGCTTAAGTCCCAGCTGCTCCAATTCCTATACAGCTCCCATTTAATGTGCCTGGGAAAGAAGCAGAAGATGGCCAAAGTGCTTGGGCCCCTGCACCCACGTGGGAGACCAGGAAGACTCTCCTGGCTCCTGGCTTTGGTCTGGCCAAGCCATAGAAGTTGCAGCCATTTGGAAAGTGAGTGAGTCAGCAGAAGGAAGGTTTCGCGCTCTCTCTCTCTCTCTCTCTCTCTCTCTGTAACTGTGCTTTCAAATAAATAATTGTAAGTCTTTTTTAAAAGACTTATAAAAGACTTACAAAAGACCGGATCATCCTCTTTTAGGTCCCAGGATGACCTTGGGAGAGGACACCCAGGATTTAGGCTCTGACAAGTAATGGTGTCAGGATGAGATGGGCTCTCCCCTAGACTAATGTCAAAGAGGCAATGATGTGTTCCAGATATTGGTATATATTTGCTTTCACAGATACCATATTTAAAAGGCTAATTAAAGAAATATCTTTTCCAAATGTATTCATACACCATATCTTCACTTTCTCATTTCTGTTTTAATGATAGTCAAATGCTTGATTAAGCCTTTAATTGAAACTGAATGAATATAAATTGGCTGTTAGTTTAAGGAGATATGTATTGCTCTTTTTCTGTGTATTGGACAGTTTTGATCGCATGGATTCAAAGTCTCTTAGTAAGTTGGGTGATCTATGTGTTCCAGAACATAAGTTTGTTCTTGTGATATGCAAGTATACACATATTGACTTGCAGAATTATTTCATCCACTATACTATATAAATAAAAATTAGTGTTTCAAAAAGTAGGGTTACATCCCCCATCTCATCCCAGTATGTGTTTTTGGAAAGATGAAGTCCAAATACTGCTAGCAATCCACATTTATGTTCTTTAGTCACTTAACACTTTGAAGTGTGACATTAAGTTTCCCACATAAACTCCAACTAAACCTGTGCTTGTCAGATCCCAACTCATTTCTTAGAACTCCTTAAGTCAATATGGGAGGGAAGGAAGGAAGAAAAGAAGGAGGGAAGGAAGGAAGGAGGGAGGGAAGGAAGGAGGGAAGGAAGGAATGAAGGAAGGAAGGAAGGAAGGAAGGAAGGAAGGAAGGAAGGAAGGAAGGAAGGAGAAAGAGAAAGAAAATAAGTCTGACTCTTTTTAGATTCTCCTTTGAGGAGTGAGCAGCATCCCCCACATCTATCTTGTATCTCAAAGTGAAGCAAGTAAACCAGGAGAGATCAAGTGAGAACATGTGTTTGTGTTCTCTTTGGGATGAAGACCTTATGTGCTTTGATTTCAGTGTGTTACTATCATGCCCAATAACAGTTCTCTGAATTAAGGGAGATGTTTTTCTCTCGAAATGCAACTCCACGGATTATCTTGTTTTGATCTTCAAAGGTACAAACGCTTCTTATTTTCTGGCTTCTACAGAAAAGAAATGTAAGATACAGAAAAATTTTTACAAAGAAACTTGTTTGGATTTTTGCACAGTCACTTCATATGGAAAATGTTCGGATCTGAAATCTGGGTCTCAGATGGCTAGTTCTATGCTAAATGTTCATAGTGCTCCCTTTTCTGTGTTTCATAAAGGACCAAGTACTATGATAATAGTTATAATATTAGATAATATTCTATAATAAGTAATACATTCACATAATTCTTAGATGGCACAAAATTTTAGTAGTATGAATATATTATCACTCAACTAAAGCATATGTGTGTATAGAGAAACAACATACAAACATACATATACTCACTCTGAATTTCCCCTTCTCAGTCCTTTTTATCTCTTCTCATTTTCTTTTTTCATTTATTTTTAAGGATTCATCTTTGAAATAAAATGAACAATTCCTCAAAATGTTCTTTATGGAATAATCAAATATTTAAACTTCTATAAAATAAAGGGTTGACTTTAAATCATATCACCATTACTGATGTTACAAACAGGAGATTTCCTGACTATCTGAAGATGAAATATGTACTAAAATAGTAAGTCAGAAAAGTTTACAAATTGTGGTATCAAGCAAATAATTCTGAGATTATTTATCCATTAGCAACCATGATCAGATATTTATAGGAGCAGCTGCATGCCAATGTTCAAGATAGGCAATCTGCTAAGTCATTGTCCTTTGTGTAGCACATACCAAAAAGGAGAAAAAAGCAAGCAAATAAACCTATCTTCACAGATCTACATATTATGCAGGTGGAACTGTAAAGGAACCTTGAGGTACAAACTTGCTCCATGAACCAACCACCACTTCTGGATAAATATTATTCACTTACTGCAATGTTCCTTAGGTTTCCCACATGTAAAACTACAGCTACTGAAAACAAGCGATATTTGATCTCCTGGAAAATGTCAAATACCCTTAAGGTACAATAAAAAAAATTGTATCATCAGTGGTATTCCATGCTGTGTTACTGCTCACAGACCCCCTCATAGCTCCCTGGAATATGCTTTTTTGACTTCACCCAGAACAATTTTTATTTCCCTCCTGGTTTGCCAATTCCATGAGGGTGATGAGGATAAGGTACACCTGGCCAAGAATGGAAAACGAGATACACATCCAGTGTCAAAGTGACCTAGCAGAACTGTTGCTCTAAATGAGAGAACATCTACTTGCTTTCCACATGGGGGCCACACTCCTGTGGCTTTTGTTCAGTAGTAACACACGATGTCATTAGCTCCTGTCAGTTTCCTTCAGCTCAATTGTGGAGAAGAGCACAGTAGGTGAGTTTAGTGCCTTAATTTAGGATGAGGGTGTGTGCAGTGTAATGATCAAAGCTGTGATCAAAAGCTCCAGAGGGCAGATTTGGATCCCAAAGTGTCTGTGTGTCAGCCGAGACATCAGGTGAATGAGTTTTCACTGTGTCTCAGTTGGAACAATGCCAATACCTACTTCAAAGAGTTCTTGTATGAGAAAGGTGCATCTGATTAAGGCAGCCTGTGAAGGAAGTTAATGCAATACAACCATAGGACAGCAAGTGGAGTTCAACTTTTCCTTTTTGTTTTAAAAAATGGAGAAATATTAAAAGAATAGATTGATGCTGGGAAGACATAATAAATCAGTTTCTCTAGGCTGTCCTGGAAGCGGTCCACATTCTGTCACACCCCTTGCCTCCTTTCTTCCTCTCTGAATAGTTTCTCTGCAAAGGAAGATTCTAAGACTCTGAACAATTTCAGCTGCCTTGTGAGTAAAAATAAAAGTAACTCAGACAAATTGAGGTACTTTCTGATACTTTAGTATCACAGGAAATGGAACTCTAGTTGTAGGAGGTATGAGAACACCTCCACACTGATGCACATACACACACACACACACACACTCCTCTGCCTCTTCCTCCTCCTCATCATAAGCCACCCTAATTTAGAAGTTTTCACTGTTCTTGTCACTTGACACCTAGGTGATCCTACATAAATACCCTTCTTATACAGTTCCCCACCTGAAACACCTGAAATTCTTCACTCTGGTCAGTCCTACACACATGCAAACCTCCAGCTCTCCCTTTTTGTACTCTGAAAAATGACTTATTTTTATTCATAAAGATTCCCACTAATATGTTAATGGTTGAAAATTATTTCTTTGGTGAGAAAATATACTCACCAAACGCTCACTTCTCTATTAAGAAAATATACCTATTGTTCTCAAAACATTGCTTCTTTTTTGCCTATTCCTTGAAAATGTCAGTAATTCCAAACCCACATGTCAAGAAGTGCAGGATCAATTTATAGGAAGATAACTTGTGGAGGCCCTTGAAGAACCCACCAAAAGTTGGCTGAGGAACAAAAAGTTGGAGATGTGAGGGTAGGGTATTAGATGGAAAAAGAAATATGATTAAAGGCATAGTGTTTTTTTTTAACTGCCATATGTATATTCACTTCCCATTACCTGGAACCCTGTGTAGAATCTGACACTCTGTAGAGGTTTATCACAGGATTGAAAGAATGGAAGAAGGGCAGAAAGAAGGAAGAATTAAAAATTAGGAGGTTCTTCCTCTGTTATCAAGTTTGGTGAAGCATCCGAGGAATGATTTGGGCAAATGAATGAAGGAATATTGAAATATTTTAATAAGTTTGTGGAACATGGATTTCATGTTAAAATAGACCGTTGAGATTCATAGGAAATTATTCTCATTTCTTTCTTTCTTTCTTTCTTTCTTTCTTTCTTTCTTTCTTTCTTTCTTTCTTTCTTTCTTTCTTTCTTTCTTTCTTTCTTTCTGACAGGCAGAGTACACAGTGAGAGAGACAGAGAGAAAGGTCTTCCTTTGCCGTTGGTTTACCCCCCAATGGCTGTTGCGGCCAGTGCATTGCGGCTGGCATACCACGCTGATCCGAAGCCAGGAGCCAGATGCTTCTCCTGGTCTCTGATGTGGGTGCAGGGGCAGGGCCCAAGGACTTGGACTTCACTGCACTCCCGGGCCAGAATCCAGCACCCCGACTAGGACTAGAACCCGGGGTGCTGGAGCCACAGTTGGAGGATTAGCATATTGAGCCGCGGTGTCGGCCTTCTCATTATTTTCTAAAATGTGAACATTAATATTGAAGGTTCACTGGCATAAAACTAGAATTTGGTTCTGAGTGTGAGATCAACAGGTTTACTTAAGTATTGATCCTTGTTAAAAGTTTGCAAGATATTTGATTTTTAAATTTTAAAATCTGCTTTTTAAATTATTTCAATCAAATTCTGAACTGAAATTTCCTATTTAAAAATTAATTTGAAAATGGACAGAGAGAGAGAGGCAGAAATATTCTATCTGCTGGTTCACTTCTCAGGTGGCAATGCCAGGTCAAAGCCAGGAGCCAGGAGCTTCATCTGGGTCTCCCATGTGGTTGCAGGGGCCCAAACACTTGGATCATCCTTTACTGCTTTTCCCAGGCCATTTGCAGGGATCTGAATAGGAAATGGAGCAGTGGAGACAGGAACTGGTGCCCATATGGGATGCCAGCATCAGGGTGGTGGCTTTATCTACAATGCCACAATGTTGGCCCCTATAGTCTATCATTTTTATAGATTCTTATAAACTTTCTGGTCAATTTACAAACCCATTTTTTCTATTTGGTTCTGACTCTGTGATAATCTGCATTAAAAATGTTTATGCTGGAAGCCTAGGATAACTGGATAACTAGGTTCTTTACTCCTGGCTTTTCTCTCAGTTATTAAAATCGTTACAGGTAGTGAAATGACTTCATATGCTTTTCTTGTTTCTAAGAGTTAGATATTCTATTTAAAGTTTTCAAGTTTACAATCTTTTATAATGTGGTATATACTCATAACTTTAGACACAGATTATTCCAGTTTTTGATCAACTTTAACACTTTTCCATTGGGTTTAACTCCTAAGTTATCTGGATGGGCTTCCTATAAGGAAAAACACACACTTCAGGACTTTCAATACCAACACAATTCACTTGTGAAAACAGTCTTTAATCAGCATCTGGCACTAGACTATCTCTTAGACGAACAAGGATGAATCTGTGCTGTGACTAATAAATCTTGCTACACATTGGTAGATAAGTCAGAGCAGGTAGAAACCAACATGAGAAAAATTTACGGAAGTCGTGTGGTTACATTAATGTAAATAACAGGGGCCAACAGCCTACTCAATCTGGACAGCCATAAAGGCAGCTTTTCCTTTTTACCTGGTACCCCGTCTAGGATTTTGATAGTTATTGTACCATTGATAATATTTTAACCTTGATTGTTTAATCTGCTTGTTAAGCTTACGTCTTCTCGCCTTCAACATTTCATATAAAAATGACGGCGTGCAAGGATTTCAGATGACTACTACTAAGGAACTTACCTTGCAACTGGGACCCTTAGAGGGGGCCATGAGAGAATTTTGTTCTTCCCAAGATAGGCAGGGTCCATGCCCAATATCAATAAAAGTAATTTTATTTATTTATTTATTTTTGACAGACAGAGTGGACAGTGAGAGAGAGAGAGAGAGAGAGAGAGAAAGGTCTTCTTTTTGGCGTTGGTTCACCCTCCAATGGCCGCCACGGCTGGTGTGCTGCAGCCGGCGCATTGCGCTGATCTGAAGCCAGGAGCCAGGTACCAGCTCCAAAGAACTTTTAGAATCTCATTTTTTAAAAAAATTTTGACAGGCAGAGTGGACAGTGAGAGAGAGAGAGAGAGACAGAAAGGTATTCCTTTACCGTTGGTCCAACCTCCAATGGCCGCCGCGGCCGGCGCGCTGTGGCCTGCGCACCACGCTGATACGAAGGCAGAAGTCAGGTGCTTCTCCTGGTCTCCCATGGACTTGTGCCATCCTCCACTGCACTCCCTGACCACAGCAGAGAGCTGGCCTGGAAGAGGGGCAACTGGCACAGAATCCGGTGCCCCAACCGGGACTAGAACCCGGTGTGCCGGCACTGCAGGCAGAAGATTAGCCTATTGAGCCACAGCGCTGGCCTAAAAGCAACTTAAGAAGATTAGGCCTCTATGAAAATTCTCTTAGGAATAATGAGAATAAATCTCTCAGTGGGGAGTGGGATATTGTGTGGCAAGTTCTAGCTTTCATCTACCAGAAACCAGACAAAAAAGCCAAGTTTTTATAAAGACGGTATGATAGCAGAAGACAGACCAGACACTGCTACAAACAGGTTGAATCCAACATGGCCTCCAGATTAGCTGCTACCTGACCTCCATCTAAATATACTCTCATTGTAATGCATTAGCATGGTAAAATTCACTCCCCTTCCCACAATGACAGTTTACAATTGCTATAACAACCTAGAGAAGTGACCATGCAAGGCGTAAAAAATGTGGCTCCCTAACCCCTGGACATTACAGCATTTCTCAGAAATAAGATGAATAATCTGCCCAAATATTAAGACACATTTATGAAATCCTTCAAGAGAGGAACTACAGCAACCTACAGGTTCTGCTCCGTCTGTGGAGTCTCCTGCATCTTGTTGCTTTCTTTAATAAATCTCTTGCTTTCACTTTGTTGGCCTGCTATTAATTCCGATCTTCTGCTGAAGCCAAGGACATGTTCAGGGGAGAGGTGGCCCCCGGATGGCTGCCAGTTGTTTTGTATCAGGAACAAAGTGTCTTTTTTTGCAACTGAAGGGAAGATTATTTTGATTTTGAAAGTGCCGGGTTACGTGTTATTAAGAAAGCAGCTTTGATAGACTACTTAACCTGAGGAAGGTGAGCAGTGAACAACAGCTCACAAGGAATTTTCCTGTAAATTCAATTTATGGCCCCTCATTTTGACCTCACCTTCTAGAGAAGAAACAACGATGGCTTGTTATTTTGCTGTTGCTTTTTGTTTTCCTGGAATGCAGGCATTGGAGTAGGACCTTACCATCTCCCAACCATCTCATTTTCAGGCGAGTCAGTACTGGCTGGAGCTCCAGTTTCCCCAAGTCTCTCTGAAAGCTTGAGAGACTTCCGGCTTAAAGAGGAGGGAAGGCTTAGTCACTATGACAAGTCACTCAAACATAGCAGCTTTGCTCTGTGGAGACTGTGGCAGGAGGCTCAAGTACACAGGATGTGGAGAGGGAAGACCCAGGCTCTCACAGACTTGTCACATATACTAACTGTTCCAGCCGAGGCAGGCAATCCTCACCTATACAACTGTGCAATCACCTGTACTGTTTGTCCCACAGTGTTGCTAACATTCAAAATGAGGCATGTGCTCAGGTTTTGTAGTCGCCCTAAGAAATTAGGATGTATAAATGCAAAAATGGAGGCTTCAGAGATGAGTGTGTGTGTGTGTTTCTGCATGTATCACCTTCAGGCTTATACCACAAGAAGATATTGCTTAGGATGCAACCAAATCATATTATGAAGATGAGAAAGGATCAAATACATAGTCGGTAACACAGGCCAAGAAGACCCTATATTCAATATCTGTTTTGTGCTTTCTTATGGCTCTTGCCACAGCAAGATTTGATAACAGTGCCCTCTTGATTCTGGGTGATTCACAAAGTGTGCACACAATGTGTTCCTGCCTGGCATACATAGCTGGCCACTCTTTGAAGAGTCTGGGGTCAGAGTGAGAGGCAGTCAGCAGAAGTCTATTAATTTCCACATTTTCTTCTTACTACAGTGATTGCAATTAATATTGCTGAGAAACTAGTGACTTAAAGCACCTGCCTGTGAAGAAAACTGCAGCTCCCTGCTTCAGAAACTCACATGGAGGCTTGGAGAAAGAGAAAGTCATTGCTGTGTTGATGTTTGTCCAGTTTCACCAAATAATGCCCTTTTAATCCCATTCCCTTAAGAGTGCAACATGTTTAACAGGGGCTGCACCCATGCTGTACACACATTATGAGTCTTCAGAAGCCCAAAGTCCTTGTTCATTTTCCATTATTTTCTTGCCTGAAACATCAACAACTGGAAGATTTTGATGATATAGGGAAAAGATATGCCATTTGCCAAGAGAATCATTGGTTTGGGATATGTGTATTGGGATTGTTGTAGATTTGAATCTCAGTTCTGGAATTTACCTACATTTTGACTGGGTAAGTAATATTGTCCCTCTAGGCCTCAATCTCTAATATGCCTGATTCTTTCTTCCCGGGAATTCACAGCTATCTGAGGATTACACTATTACTTAGAAAAGTCAAAGACATAGGTGGGGCACAGTTTAATAGACATTTAATTACCATTGAAAAATCTAGGAGTTTTTTTGGGAGGAGAAAATAGAATACATTTTGGTCCAGAAACAGACAGGTACCCAAAGAATTCTTTTGACTCAGCAGAAAAGTAGGTATAAATGGTTTTCTATGGTCATCTATCATTTTATGATATTCTGTGTTTTAAAACAATTACAGAAATTCAGAGGAATAGAATTGTATTGTTCTCATGGTTAAAAGCTTATGCTATCAAATTATATTTATAAAATGGAAATCTATCTCTCTGATTACATCATGAAAATCTTCAGGGTAAAATATCTTTATCAATGGAATGACTATTGCATAACAACATGCAAATGCTGGGACATTTAAATCTCCTGTCTCAGTGTAATTAACAAACTCCCAGAAATATGTGAAAATGGGGGATATTTCAGAAGTACTGTAATCTACAGTAACTGTTAGAATACCCATGGTAGGCTCTCCTGTTCCCTGCTTCATGTCCACGTGGAGAGATTTCAATAGTAAAGCCCTCCTGGCATCTCTCAATATTCTCTTTCAGACCTCAGTAGAGTTTTATGATTAGTAAATCTTGTCTACTATTTTTGGGATTTCACTATCTCTGATTGCATCTCCAACATAGGTCAAAGAATCTTCTCCTGAGAGGGAAACCAGATGTTTCCAGAACAGGCTTTACCTGGCAGGTATTTCTAATTCTAAATTTAATTATTTACAATATGTCCTTGCTACATTGGTATTCCGCTTTCCCACGTTAATTAGTTTGTAAGTGGGCATTTAGATCTCCATTCATCAGACTACCGTGACTAATTCTCAATTGACACCTGAGTGGGGAACTTGATTGGGAAAATAGGAATATTATTTTAACTCTCAGAAAACACTATTTCATTTACATTTAAAGTTTATTGGAAATTTCTTCATCTATGGCGGTTGAAATTAAAATGGTATTTCACAATCATTCTTAGGCATTTAAAAATTAACAAAAAGTGATCTCTGTTAAACATAGGAGTAGGAATAAGAGAGGGAGGAGATATATAGCTCGGCACAGGCTCACTCGGACTTACCTCCAATGGTGGAACTAGAAATGTGCCAGGGGATTTCAACTCAATCTTATCAAGGAGACATGTACCAATGTCAGGGCACTTGGTAAAGTGATAAGTATAAGTACACAACTGATCAAAAAAGATAGGGTAAGTGCTGAACAGATTTTACAAACAAGACCAGTATAAGCAAATAATGAAGGATAGAATTAAAAGGGAGAGAATGATCCTGCGGGGGAAGCAGGACACACAGCAGGCTCATAGAATGGCAAACGCCCAAAACAGCACTCCTGCCTCAGAATCAACCCTTGGGGCATTTGGATCTGGCTAAAAGGCCCATGAGAGTCTCACAGGCATGGAAAGCCACAACATGGTGGCAAAAACAATCTAAATGAAATATCCTGGTGAACAAGACCCCAGCGGAAGGAACAGGACATCAAGGAAGGAACAGGCCTTTCTCTGAAGGGAGGAAGGAACCTCCACTGTGATACGGCCTTGACTAAACAAGTTCAGAGTTGGTGAACTCAAGTGGCTTCCATAGCCTAGACAGCTCATAGCAAGAGCCTCAGGTGATTGCTGACGTCATAAATAAGAGTGCCAGTTGTTAAATCAACAACGGGAGTCACTGGGTACAGGCTCCCCACGTAGGATCTCTGTCCTTAATGTGTTTTACTATGAAACTAAAAAACAACACTACTAGTCAAACAATACCCTATACCTTGTGTGGTTGTGTGAGGGCAGCCTGTTGACATCCTTGCTTAGTATATACTAAGTTGATCTTCAGTATATGAAGGTAATTTAAAATGAAACTTGATGAAGTGCGGGATGGTAGAGGGAGTGGGAGGGGGAGGGCCGCTGGAGGGAGGGAGGTTGGGGGGGGCACAACAATACAAAAATTGCACTTTGTAAATTCACATTTATTAAATAATAAAAAAAATCCCTCGAAGTAAAAAAAAAGACATTAAAATGGTATTTCATACTGTTTTGAGGATGAATTGTAATTGTGTATCATGCATTCCTGATAAAAGTGATGGTACCCTCAATAGCATACACTCCCATAAATTTCCTTACCTTGATTGCCAGACTAGAGAGTGGCCACTGCAGTGCTGCTCCAGATATCTGCCCCTGGGAGGAAAGTGTTCCGGGCAGGAGATTCTTCCTGAGATGGCTCAGAGAATGCCTAGTGATCAAAACCCAAGCCCAGATCCATCTCGAGAGACAGGAGATGGTCTTATCTGAAGAGTAGGAACTTCAGCAATATGATTAGAAGGGAAGAAACTGCAGGAGTCAGGAGATCCAGGGTATGTTCAAAAGAGCTGTTCAAATATCAAACAGAAAACTTGCAGAGATATTCATAAATGTGGTTGATGAAGAATATGTAGTAAATACTTTGTGTGCATTGTCTACTTCACTCTTGCAGATTCAGCATGCTTGAAGCTCGGCCCTCTCCATGGAAGAGCATGCAAGGCTCACAGGTGTTCCAACCTCAGCTGACCCTTCTGGTAGCACAGGATTCCTGAGAACTAGTCAGTAATGGATGACTGTTGTCCTAAGTCAGAGTTGAGGATGGTTTGTTGTGTAGCCATAGGTGACTGGTATGAGTTTGTTAATAAAATGACTTGGTTAAATTAATAGAGCTAGGAATTAGTATATCTGGCCCTCAGGCAGGAGTTTTCACTTCATTTCTTTCAACTTGTGCACCAGGACACTAGTGAGTTAATATGAGATGCAGAATTTTTCCTGGAGTCAAGGACAGCGAGAGATCTTATGGACTCCAGAGACCCAGAGAAACAGACATCTGGACTCCCTAGTGACAATCACCATAAGTTAAAGAAACAAGATCTGCCTTGTTCATTGTTTTGCCTCCAGTGCCTGGCAAAAATTTGAATAGAGTAAATGTCCAACAGATACTTCCTGAATGAATGAATGAATTAATGAATCATAACACTAATTTTATAATTTCAATTTATTTGGCCTTTCAATAAAAGTAGTAAAGTCCGTTAGCAGAGAGTAGAAACATCACGTTAAATGCTAAGAAATATCTTTAAGAATCCTCCAAACAGTTTGTGAAGTTAGATCCTCACTTTTGTGAATATTTAGAAGTGAAATTTCTCTCTTGCAATGACACTGGAATTCTTTTTTACTCTTATTTTTCAAAAATGTTTTAAGATAGATAAATTCCATGTTTGTTGTACAGATTTAAGAACATAGTGATACTTCCCATCTTACCCTGTCTGCCATCCATACTCCCACCCTTCCTGCTCTTTCCTCTCTCATTCCCTCCCTTAACTTTTACAATGATCTACTTTCAGTTTACTTTATGTTCATTTTTTTTTACTTTAAATTCGTAAAATTAACTCCACACTGAGTAAAGAGTTCAACAGTTAGTGTGAGGAAACAAGCAATGTTTCTCAACAGTTGTAAGCAAGCACTACACACAAAAATCAAATCTCAAAACGTCAATTTCATTCCTATGCAATATATTTTTGGTACTCTAATGGTTACAACAAATTGTGGAAAATATATACTATTTGTCTTTTTGAGAATGGCGGGACTTCATTATTTTTTACAGTTGAGTGGTATTCCATTCCCTTTCTCTCTCTCTCTCTCTCTCTCTCAACTTCTATATCCAGTCATCAGTTGGTGGACATCTTGGTTGATTCCAATTGTGAATTGACCTGCAATAAACATGGTGGGAGGAGTACACATCACCCTTTCAAATGTTGATTTCATTTCATTTGAATAAATTCCTTATCAGCATTTATTGTTTTTGATTTCTGTATGAGGGCCATTCTGACTTGGGTGAGGTGAAACTTCATTGTGGGTTTCATTTGTATTTCCTTGATGGCTAGTGATCCTGAACTTTTTTATGTGTATGTTGGCCATTTGATTTTCCTCCTTTGAAAAATATCTATTGAAGTCCTTTTTACCATTTCTTAACTGGATTGAATATTTGATTGTTGTTAAATTTCTTGAGCTCTTTATAGATTCTGAATATTAATCTTTTATTGGTAGTTTAGTTTGCCAATATTTTCTCCCATTCTGTTGGTTGTCTCTTCACTTTGCTGAGTATTTCCTTTGCAGTACATAAGCTTCTGAGCTTTATGTAATCTCATTTGTCTATTTTTGCTTTGATTGCCTATGCTTCTGGGATCTTTTTTAAGACAAGTTTGCCTATGCCAATGTCTTGCAGGGTTTTCCAAATCTTCTCCTCTAAGCAATATGATGGTATCACATCATAGATTTAGATCCTTCATCTATTTTGAGTTGATTTTGTATACAGTGTAAACTAGGAATCTTTTCTCATAAGTTTGCATGCATAGATCCATTTGTTGAACAGATTGTCCTTTCTTCAGAGATCGATTTTAGCTCTTTTGTCAAAGATTAGTTGGCTATAGGTGTATGGACTGATTTCTGGAGCTTCCATTGTGCTCCATTGTTCTACATGTCTAATTTGTGCCAGTACCAAGCTGTTTTGATTATAATTGCCCTGTAGTATGTGTTCAAACTTTATATTGTGAAGTCTCCAGCTTTGCTATTGTTGTTTAAGATTGCTTTTGCTGTTCAGGGTCTCTTGAGTTTATATAAGAATTTTAGCATAAGTTTTTCTAGATCTGGGAAAAATGGTGTTGCCATTTTGATTGGGATTGCATTGTTTCTGTAAATTCCTTACAGTATTATAGAAATTCTAGTGATGCTATTAATTTTTCCAATCCATGATATGAAAAACTTTTCCATTGTTTTGTATGTTCTTCTATTTCTTCTTTAATATTTTGTAATTTTCATCATTGAGACATTTTACCTCCTTGGTTAAATGCGTTCCAAAGTAATCAATTTTTGTAGTTAGTGTGAATAGGATCAATCTTAGAAGTTCTTTCTCAGCCATGGCAGTATCTGTCTATACAAAGGATACACAGTATCTGTTTATGGAATTTTTTGTGTTGATGTAACTTTACCATACCCTTTTATGAGTTCCAATAGTCTCCTTTTTTTGTTAAAGATTTTTATTTATTTTATTGGATAGTTAGAATTACAGACAGTGAGAGAGAGAGAGAGACAAACAGAAAGGTCTTCCTTCTGTTGGTTCACTCCCCAAATGGCTGCAACAGCTGGAGCTGCACCGATCCAAAGCCAGGAGCCAGGCACTTCTTCCTGGTCTCCCACTTGGGTGCAGGGGTCCAAGGACTTGGGTCATCATCTACTGCTTTTCCAGGCCATAGCAGAGAGCTGGACTGGAAGAAAGGCAGCTGGGCTAGAACTGGCACCCATATGGGATGCCGGCAATGCAGGCAGAGGATTAACATAATGTGTCACGGCACTGGCTCCCCAATAGTCTCTTTATGAAATTTTTGGTTCCCTAATATATTGAATCATGTCACGTGCAAATAGTGATAGCTTGCCTTCCTTCTTTCCAATTTGTATCCCTTTGATTTCTTTTTCTTGCCTAATGGCTCTGAATAAAACTTCCAGAATTATATTGAATAACAATAATGAAACTGGTGTTCCTTATCTGGATCTGGATCTCAGTTTAATTGTTTCCAATATTTCCCGGTACAATAAGATGCTGGCTGTGGATTTTTCATACATTGCCTTGATTGTGTTGAGGAATATTCCTTTAATAGTCAATTTGCTTGAGATTTTTATCATGCAAGGATGTTGCATTTTATCAAATGCTTTCTTTGCATCTATTGAGATAACCATATGGTTTTTATCCTTCAATTTGTTAATGTGATGAATCACATTTATAGGTAGGGTGAATGATACTTTCTATCCACCAGTTTCAGGGTGCCCTTGTGAGGTGATGGGGAGAAAGAGCATGCCCTCTTTCACTGGATTAGGCAGATACCATGCTCTCCACTAGGGTTCCAGGCTGGACTCAGGGACAATATGGTCCACAAGGCTCTCTCTTTGGTAATATCACCAGTGGCACAGGCTACCACAATCAGCTCTCACCTCACTCTCCAAAGGTGGCATGCCTTCCAGCTTTCAGCTATGGGGAGCATGTGTAGTGTCTGCGCTCACTGTTGCATGTCCACACTTATGCTGCTTCATGGCATCTCGCTTTCTTCTGTAGAATTCCCACCACAAAGTTCTCTCCGACTTTTCCCTGGGAATGCAGTTCCTCTGCTTTTCTTCTACTTTTTTTCTCTTTGTGTAAAGCAGGATGCATTTTCCCTGTTCAGCTATGTTGGAATTCTTTCCTCCACTTTGACACTGGACTTCAATAGAAGCCTAAATTAATTACTGTGTAAATTAATTTGAGGGTATGTTGCATGAAGACATTGGTGAGCTGACTTTGTTGGACTCTCTGAAGCAGATGGAAGGGTTATTTCAAATAGAGTTTTCTTTTCCAACGTGTCATCAGGCACTCTCTTGCCCTAATTTTTATACTGAGTTCTAATTTGTATTATATCTTAGATTTTAGGCTTCACAAAAAAAAAAACAAGAAAAGATTAGACAAAAATTAAGTGAAATTATTATTTTTTGTGCTTCCTTTTAAAATACCCCTCTCATTTCCACTCTTCCAGCAAGTTCTAAGAATCAAAATAACACAACTTTATAATGAGTTTTTCTGCTAGGGAAGTCATTCGACATAACTGGGCCTCAACTTCCTGATATTCTCATCTAAGCAATGCAGGTATTGTACTAAACTGAATCCAAAGTCCCTTAAAAAACCAATATGTCTTTGTATGCAGTACTGACAAGTGGGAGAACTGCAGTGTAGTGTATCAGTGTTGTCTAGAGGCTGAATGATTTTCTCTGAAATAACTCTGAATAGTTATCAAGCACTGGGAACTGCGCTAGATGTACACAGGATAAATTCACATGGATGGTAACATACAAGAAATAACAAGGGACCTGAATTTTGCTGATTCTCTAAAGTCAGAAAGAGCTGAATGGTATTTCTGGACTATGGTGTTCTAATGGGTCCCAGAGAGGATGGCCAGACACAAACTAAGAGCTATGCTCATTCAGGCTGCTTGGAACAAAGGTAAGCTCAGGTTATCTCAGGAAATGAGGATTCATTGTAATAATACAAAGTCAGAGGGGAAAAAACAAATTCTATCAGCAACATTATAGTCATGCCTCCCAGCAAACCAAAAACCTACATATATTAGTAATTCTAGAATGGTTGTTTCTTTGATTATGCAGGAAGATAATGGATTAAAACATTTTTATTACATTGATATATACTTCTTCATTTATCTTTATAATTTTGAATGGCTTTCTGATGGTGTATGTCATAAATTAGGATAGCTAAGTTATATATAAATATATACTATAGTCTTCTATGGCAAACAGAATAATTACCAAATACTGCTTTTGCACATTCTAAAACTGTATGCAGTTAGGTAGATCCACATGGCTAGTAACAGGGAATAAAATCTAAGAAGTGATGTATCATTTCTAGGTTAAAGCCACGTAAAGCAATGTGTGATTCTCCTGTTTTCATGGCTCTGAATACGATTGAAAACTCTGAGGTTCCACATGAGGCTTCAAGATAGTGAAGCCATCCATCAGTCTGGGTCACTGGTGACTATATCAGCAGAGGGTCCACTGGCAGTGGATGAAAATTCCATGTAAGAAATACATTTTCATTCAGTTAAGCCACTGAGATATTGAATTTGTTATCACAGAACCACTGTCCGGCTACTAAAGGGTGCCTACCCAAATGTTTTCGGATTAACTTGTACGATCTCTCTTCTCATTTGTGTTTTTTCTAACACTCTGTTTATGTTTCCTGAGAAATAAATCTGATGGGTTCTTTGCTCTGCTGACAGCTTCTTATCTCAAATCCAGTGAATTGTGTCCAGATCATGCAACAGGAAAGGTATTTCTTGTGATCATTCCTGACAATAGGCAGAGGGCTTTTTGACCTGCTAATGTATGCAATAGCAAGAATCTGGGGTCAAGACCTAGAACTGGGATTCAAACCCAGGTTTCCAAGTGGGAAGCAGGTGTCTTAACTTATCTCTTAACTGCTAGACCGAATACCTGCCCTTCATTTGGCTCTGGACTTATAGAAAGCAGTTAAGAAGTCATTCATGAATCAAAAGCCTGGATAAAGAAATATATTCTGGAATTTGTGGGTTGTGCAAGAAAAATGTGGCAGTGTATTAAGTACAAGGAAACTGTCTTTGGCAGAAAGCCAATCCTCTGGGAATAGGTTTTCTCAATGGAGAATCCCGAAAACATTTTCAATTCACGCATTTGCTCAGCAAATACTTATTTAATGCCCTTTATTTCTCAGGTCTCCTTCCCAACATAACAGCAAAGAATATGTTTTCCACTTTTCCTTCTTCATCTAGAAAGAGCTATTTTAAGGGATATGATTGTGGATTTGAGCACTGCTTTTTGAACACAGTCACGAATTTGGGCATTTGGTCCAGGCAATGCTAAGAGGAGAATGGGTAATGATTTTAACAGAGCCTGCTGCAAGAACCCACTCGTTCTTCCTCAAGCAACTAATCTTAGGTCTCAGCAATGCAATATCCCAGTGAGTACAGGATAAAACAGAAATGTTCCCAAGAAAAGGAGCTAAGAAGAAACTCAGTCTTCCAGTGCGGCTCACTGTTGTCAGTCCAAGTCAGAATGTCAGTGCAAGGACCTGGTTATTGATGGGTGGTACTCTGACCACTGCAGCCAGGAAGGGGAGATTAGAATTGATGCTATTATTTCTTAATATAGTGTCTGGGCCATTTCCTTGTGAGTGGAAAAGAAAATTGGTGAGAATGCTTTAATATATGCCTTTACTCAGACTGTGCAGAGGATTTTAAACTGAACTGTGCGGGTTTTACCTCAGCAATATATCAATCAACATTTCCAAGCTGCTGACGGCATACATGGTACAAGATAAAGACCACAGGGAAATCAACGAAACTCCCAGCTTTAAAAGGATTATACTGAGGAGACAAGAATGATCAGTGAATAAAAAGAAACCAGAAAAGGAAAATAATACTATTAACACGCAGAAGAATTTAATGGTCAGAGGGATGGACTGTCTAACCAATAATCTGGGTTCAAATCCTGGCTCCTCCATTTAATCAAGTAGCTCTAGGCAGGCTATTTAATCATGGAGAAATTTCATTATTTGAAATATGAGGGTACTAACAGTACGTAAAATTGGTACCCATGAAGTTGTGCTGAGAATAGTGACCACAGTGTGGTAAACAATGAATATTAGCAAATGCAGTTTAGATGGACATCAACTGCTCTCTTCATCAGACATGCTTGCTGCCTCATTATCTTCATGATAGGATTTACGTGGTTGGTTTGAGAATGACTCAGTTGACACCCCCAGAAGGCTGATCTAGGAGACAGGAGCCGGGATGCTTCACCTTGGAGCCTTCCTTTGATCTCTATGATTTGGATGGATGAAAGATGTCTCAACATTTAGATCTCTTCTAGGATCACGACTCACTTTTCTTTTTGTTAAAAAATTCAAATTGTTTATTACATCTTCTATCACCTTCCATAAAAATATCCTCTGCTTTCCTCTCTGCTGATGTAAATTGCATAGGACCCAGCACTGAGTCTCTGAGCCTATGCAGAGTGAGATGGAAAGAAGGAATGGAGCTTTTTGTCATCCCGAGCAGTGTCTTAACCACTGCACCATATGCTCACCCTGCCTTGGGACTTTTGCTTATTCAGACTCTTCTTAGCAAAAGTTATCCACTTGTACTGGTGATTACCATCATGGACCTGTGCCCATCACTGTATTAGTTAGCATCCTTGGTCAAGTGTACTCTATCTTCTTGCATTGTGGTGCTACTGCCTGCGATGCTGGCATTCCCCATGGGAGTCAGTTTGAGTCCCAGCTGTTCTACTTCCCATCCAGCTCCTTGCTAATGGCCTGAGAACTCAGCAGAAGATGGCCCAAGTACATGGGCCTCTGCACCCATGTGGGAGGCCTGGATGAGGCTCCTGGCTCCTGATTTTGGCTTGGGCCACCCCTGGCTGTTTCATACATTTGGGAAGTGAACCAGCAAATGGAAGATCTTTCTTTCTGTGTCTCCCTCTCTCTATAACTCTGCCTTTCGAATAAATAAAACAATTCTTTTTTAATAAAGAATACTGCATCTCTCATGGAAACCTACAACAGTCTGACAGCTTAACACCTCTGGTCAGTTGAGGGTCAAACTCCAATTGCTTGAGAAGTCCTGGTGTCCTCACGCAGCCATGCTCAGGTTAAAGAGGACCCTGGGAAAGGAATGGATCATTTCTGCTAGTGGATTCACTCTTAACTTTGCTTTAATCTTTCCATTCTCTCCTTCCCTTTTATTCGTTCATATTTTCCTTTCCTTCCTCCTTCCTTCCCCTTCTGGTTTTTTGTTTGTTTGTTTTATCTCGGGTACTGTTGTGTGCTACATGCTGTGATCTCTATGTGCTGTGGATCAGCAGGCCAACAATTCACTCTCAGCGGTGCCTTGGCCTGGCAATCTTTGTGAAGTCATTTTCTCTTTCCTGGACATATTTACAAGTTGATGCTCTTGAGCTAGATCACCTTTAATCACCTTTTAGTTGCTATATCCTGTGGTTCAGAAGACTCAGGTTCTATATTTTCAAGACTATGAAGTGAATACAAAACGTTTCAAAGTTTCTTCTCTATTTCTAGCAACTTCTCAGTATCCCCTTTCCTCTTATTTCCTTACTCATAGCTCTCCTCAAGTTTATCAGGAAAGGTGGTCTTCCTTGCAGCCTGCTGTGGCACAGCACCCAGTTGTGAATGATGTGGTTTATGCAGCCTGTGGCTGATGTACTTGAGTGGAAGCTGCTTGTTCACGTCCTCTTTCCCCTTGCATCGCCTACCCTGGCCCTAGAGACAGAAGTTCTGCGCGGCCGGCGCCATGGCTCAACGGGCTAATCCTCCACCTTGAGACGCCAGCACATCGCCTTCTAGTCCCGGTTGGGGCGCCGAATTCTGTCCCAGTTGCCCCTCTTCCAGGCCAGCCCTCTGCTATGGCCTGGGAGTGCAGTGGAGGATGGCCCAAGTGCTTGGGCCCTGCACCTCATGGGAGACCAGGAGAAGCACCTGGCTCCTGCCATCGGATCAGCACAGTGCACAGGCTGTGGTGCACCGGCGGCAGTGTGCCTGCCGTGGTGGCCATTGGACGGTGAACCAATGGCAAAGGAAGACCTTTCTTTCTGTCTCTCTCTGTCACTGTCCACTCTGCCTATCAAAAATTAAAAAAAAAAAAAAAGTTCCGCGCTATCAACGGCAGCAGTTTTGTCCTCCAGCCCTGGTCTACTCAGTTCAGACTCTCTTAAAATATAAACATGTGTTCTATTTTATTTAAGCTAATTTGGATTTTGAAATCTTTTTCTATGGCAACTTAGTTTAAATAGCAATAACTATAATAAAAGTAGCCTAAATAATACATCATTATCTGATCTTGACCTTATAATTCCAATCTATAATCAAAGAAGTGATTAAAAATTAATTTATATGAGAGAAAGAGAAGCCGAGATAGAACACACATTCTTATCTATTGAGGCACTGCCCAAATGCCCACAATGGCCAGACTTAGGACAATCTGAAGCCAGAATCCAGTCTCCTAAATGCATGGCAGAAATTCAGTTACTTGAGTCATCACTGCTGCCTCCCAGGGCTCATAGCAGCAGGAAGCTGGAGTCAGGAGCAGAGCTGAGAATTGAAGCCAAGCATTGCAAATCCCTCTTGGGTGTCTTAACTGGTGGGCCCAATGTCTGCCTCCAATGAAGTGATTTTAACTGAAGTTTCTTTAAGATGTCTCCATATTACAAACCAGTGGCTCCATAATGTTCCGGAACTTGGAACACATGAGGATTTACTCTGTGGCATGTTCTCTTCCCCTAGAATTTACCTCTGAGTCCCATGGAAAGAAAATAAAGAGCATCCTGAATGGACGGCAGACTTCTTGTTGCCTATGCCTCCTACCTGGGCATCTCCCTTCACTGCTGCCTGGATTATTTGTTTGGGGTCCTAAAGATGCCTGATGGAAAACCATTGAGTTCTGTCTGCCTGATTTTAACCATGTTCTGATCTGCACAGAATGTGAACTCAGAATCCTGGAGGTTTAGGTTTGGAAGGCTCCAGACCCAGAGGAGAACTTTTTCCTCCAAAGACTAGGCTTGGCAGTATCTCCATTGCCTTTCTGATCATTACTCCTCGTACAAACTTGGTGTAAAAGAGAGAATAACAGATCCTAGTTTTTAAATTTGTAAGTCATAAGAAGAAACAAGAAGGCTTTTATTTTTTAAATGTTAGAATCTTTTAAAAAATAAGGCATTTTATGTAAAATCTGAAACGTACAAGATCCACCAGCAGAGCTTCTCCTTGTGCCTCATGGTGATTTCTGAAGCAGTTTCCAGCCATCCTGTGCTTTTTTGAACTCAGATTCACAACCACTGGTCTACTTCAACCCTCTCCAATTACACATGGGGAAAATAAGATGAGGAAGGGTTAAATGAGATGTTCAAGATTCCCAATTCCATGGTAAAGACTCTTTCTACAAGCCACACTACCACCTTCTCATTCTTCTTTATCAACTCTATTAAATCTAGAGTACTTATCTAAAGTAAGAGCTACTTGGAAACAAAGGCAAGCCTCTTTGTGTAGGTACGTTTTTTCTCTGCAGGTCTTCTGAGGTTACCAGAACTCAAGCTCCCTAATCTAGACGCAAAATCATTAGAGTTCATTTTTTCTTTATAATTTATTTTTAAGGAATACAAATTTAATAAGTACAACTTTATGAATATAGTAATTCTTCCCACCATCTCAGCTCTCCCACCTTCACTCCCACCTCTCCTCCTCCTCCCACTCCCCTTGCCAGCCCCATTCTCCATAAAGATTCATTTTTTATTAACTTTGTACACAGAATACCAACTCTATACTAAGTAAAGATTTCAACAATTTACACACACACAACTTTTTGAGAACTAGTTTTTACAGTTAACTCTCAATACAACTCATTGATGACAGAGGTCCTGCATGGGGAGTTAGTGCACAGTGACTACTCCTGTTGTTAATTTATTTTTCTTTTCTTTTCTTTCTTTCTTTCTTTCTTTTTTTTTTTTTTTTTTTTTTTTTTTTGGACAGGCAAAGTTAGTGAGAGAGAGAGAGAGACAGAGAGAAAGGTGTTCCTGTTGCCATTGGTTCACCCCCCAAGTGGCTGCTACAGCCGGCAGTCTGCGCTGATCCGAAGCCAGGAGCCAGGTGCTTCCTCCTCATCTCCCATGTGAGTGCAGGGCCCAAGGACCTGGACCATCCTCCACTGCACTCTCGGGCCACGGCAGAGAGCTGGACTGGAAGAGGAGCTACCAGGACAGAATCCAGCACCTCAATTGGGACCAGAACCCGTGGTGTCGGTTCCACAGGTGGAGGATTAGCCTAGTAAGCCAGGGCGCCAGCCCCTCCTGTTGTTAATTTAACAGTTAACACTCTTACGTATCAAGTCAGTGACCAGTCAAGGCTTTTGAAATGAGCTGCCAAGGCTACGGAAGCCTTTTGAATGCACAAACTCCATCAGTATTTGGACAGGGCCTTAAGCAAAATAGAAGTTCTCTACTCCCTTTAGAGAAAAATACATCCTTATTTGATGGCCA
The DNA here is from genome assembly GCA_949820135.1 of Sylvilagus floridanus. NCBI lineage: Eukaryota > Metazoa > Chordata > Mammalia > Lagomorpha > Leporidae > Sylvilagus > Sylvilagus floridanus. The sequence goes on from OX463245.1 coordinate 1,851,646, forward strand.
TTTCTTCCCTCTGGGGTCTCACTCACAGAGATCCCTCATGTAGAACATTTTTTGCCACGGTTTCTTGGCTTTCCATGCCTGAAATGCTCTCACAGGCTTTTCAGCCAAACCTTAAGGGCTAATTCTGAGGTCAGAGTACTACTTAAAGTGGTTAATGAACAACATTGTTGCTTTATCTGATGTGCTTCATTAATGCAATTGATAAATGTATCTCAGTTAAGGCTGGTGACTTTTTTCCCAGCACTGGATTAGATACAGCTCTGACCACACAATGGAGAACAAATCCCTCACTCAGAGAGATCTACTTTCATCTTTAAGTAAGATGAATTATTTTACACTTTGCAAACCACATATAATCTGTCATATATATATATACGTATATATATGTGTGTGTATATATATATATTTTTCATTTAAAAATTTACTTGTGAGAAGGAGAGGAGGAAAGAGAACACTAGGTTTGAGGCCAGAGCCAGGATCCAAGAACTCAATCCATCTCCCAAATGGATGGCAGAAATTAGTCAAACCATCATCACTGCCTCCCAGGATGTGCATTAGCCAGAAGTTAGAGTCAGGAGCCAGAGCCAAATATCGAACCCAGACAATCTGATATGGAAAGCAGATGTCTTAATTGGTGTCACAACTGCTAGGCTAACTGTCTACCCTTAAAATCAATTCTGCAGGATGGTTCTCTGCGTAGTCATGGAGAGATCCAACTTCCCTCCCATCCACAGGACTTTCTGCATGTAGCTCTTAGAAAAAAATCATAAAGTGTGTTGGGAATGTTTCTCAAGATGTGGAGGATTTGCCTAAAACACCCTGGCCTCACTCCTGTCCCTCCAAGGGAATGTAACATCCTGAGTTAGGGACTTACTTCCCAGGACAGCCCAGGAGTTATACCTCCCCACTCTGGAAAGAAGATTGTCTTTCAAAGCTTTGCCCAGTGAGTCTTGTTCTCCCCAATGCATTTGACACAGGGTGGGCTGCCTTTCAGAGACCCTTAGCATGGACATGCACTATTGAGACTCCATCCACCATGGCATTTTCTCAGGCTTGGAGAAGGGAACTGGATCATAATGAATGCGAGATTTCTTTGTTCTTTGTTGCCTGTCTGTGTAACAAACCTGCTTCCTGATAAGTGTGTTCTGTCACACTGAGCTGAGGCAATTATGTAAAAGTGTAGCTTAGGGAGCTGTGGGTGAAAGTGTTTGGACTCTCGCTCCTGGTGGTTGGCATAGCGATGCCCTTTGCTCTCCTCTTTGGTGTGAGAACCTTCTCTTAGGATTAGTAATTAGTGAACCTGTTTAAAAACTGTAATAACACAATTTTTTTAGCTCCAGTATTGTATAAATCCTGCTACAGGCCACATTTTCAAAGTGTGATATAAGGTCCTAACTCATTTTCAACACTCTTTCTCTTAGTTTATTTGTCTCCTATTATGTTTTCTTACAAAGAGCAACAGAACACCCAACAGCAGTTTGGAGCTCTCCCTTGCTAATAGCCAGAGGCATCATTTATAAGTTCTGCTTTTCCTGGAACTGCAGGAGACAATTTACTAAGGTTTTTGTCACTATGTAATGAACAGCACCCTTCTTCCAGTTTCCAGCAGGGGTTCTTTGCTTCCTTCTAAGTCCCCACCAGCAGCTTCCTCAAGTTTACATCTACTCAGTCTGCTCAGTTGATGAAGGCTTACTCTGCTATGCTCATCCAATTTCTCCAGTCTGATTCCAGCCTACATTTTTAAGCTTTTCTTCCAGCAGCACAAATCTGTGTTCATGGCCTATGTCTATGTAAAACATCATCATGGATTTATCAGCTACAAGAATATCCTTTTGTTACCCTAGAGTTTGTGTGGGTCAGGTGTCTGGGCACGGTATGGCTTGGTCTTTGCTCAGTCCTTGCAAGGCTTTCACCAGGACATCCATCTCTTCTGATTCCCCAGGTCTTCATCCGCACTCCCAAGGCTGTTGGATGCATTGTTTTCCTTGCATCTGTAAAAATCACAGCGGCTGGTTTTTTCAAGGTTAGGAAGAGGACCTTCCCACCAGACCTCTCTGACTTCTTGTATCAATTCACCTGATTAGACTCTGATCAACCAGGGAAGATTTTCTTTTGATTAACTTAGACTCAATTGATTAGAACCTTAATGACATCTGAAAAAGCTCTTAAGCTTTGTCACATACAGTAAGCTAATTATGGCAGTTAGATCATATTCGTGTCTATACTCACAGGGAAGGGATTAAGTCCGTGGATACATCAGTTGTAGGGGCAGGAATCTCAGGCGTTATCTGAGAATTCTGTCTACAACGGTCTGAAGGGTCATCAAATAAGTGGAAGATCTAGTACACTGCTTCATTTCATTCTCACAAGATATTTTGTTCAGTTTTTCACTTCAGCATGCAAAGCATAATAAGCTTGGGATATGGACTAAATTAAGTTTGGTTCTTGAAGTTTGAAACCACAGCTTTAGTGGAGAGTCCTGGCATAGGACTTGGCAGATTTGCTTTTTAATCACATCTCTGCTACAAAATGAGATTCTGAGTGTTCTCAGGGAATAGTCTTCAAGTCACTGAGTTGCTACTTCTTTTTATCATGTTGACCATATATTACCAGTTTTCCTTCTACCTCTTAGGTTCTTTCGTTCAAACACTCGCTTGTCTTGAAATTTAATTGTTTGAAGGCATATCCTTAGTGAAAAACATGATGATAACAAGAGTCAAAGACCACCAAAAGTGAAAGAATAGAAGAGGAGGAAGGATAATTAACCCTCCTTCATTGCCCATGTAGAACAGACTGTGCTTGTGAGTGTGGATTCAGAACCTTCACCAGGAAAATGGTCATGAACCTCCGGGGAGGCACTCTCAATCAATGAATGGATGCTCCAAACCTGAGGCTGACACAATGTGTGAACTGAGAATGTGAGTGTTACTGCTGCTATTTTCTTGGTTAAATGATTTTATGGTATTAAAAGTCAGTTTAAAAGTCTAGGAACTTGAAGGCTAGAAGTCTCCATAAATCAAACTTTAAAGGCCGGTGCCACGGCTCAATAAGCTAATCCTCCGCCTTGTGGCACCGGCACACCAGGTTCTAGTCCCAGTCGGGGCGCAGGATTCTGTCCCAGTTGCCCCTCTTCCAGGCCAGCTCTCTGCTGTGGCCAGGGAGTACAGTGGATGATGGCCCAAGTCCTTGGGCCCTGCACCCCATGGGAGACCAGGATAAGCACCTGGCTCCTGCCATCGGACCAATGCGGTGTGCAGGCCTCAGTGCGCCGGCCAGCTCTCTGCTGTGGCCAGGGAGTACAGTGGATGATGGCCCAAGTCCTTGGGCCCTGCACCCCATGGGAGACCAGGATAAGCACCTGGCTCCTGCCATCGGACCAATGCGGTGTGCAGGCCTCAGTGCGCCGGCCGCGGTGACCATTGGAGGGTGAACCAGCGGCAAAAGGAAGACTTTTCTCTCTCTCTTTCTCTCTCTCTCACTGTCCACTCTGTCTGTCAAAAAACAAAACAAAACAAAACTTTAAGCCAAATAAGATTTCTTTTTTTTTTTTTTTGACAGGCAGAGTGGACAGTGAGAGAGAGAGAGACAGACAGAAAGGTCTTCCTTTTTGCCGTTGGTTCACCCTACAATGGCCGCCACGGATGGCGCGCTGCGGCCGGCGCACTGCGCTCCTCCTATGGCAGGAGCCAGGAGCCAGGTGCTTTTCCTGGTCTCCCCATGGGGTGCAGGGCCCAAGCACCTGGGCCATCCTCCACTGCACTCCCGGGCCACAGCAGAGGGCTGGCCTGGAAGAAGGGCAACCGGGACAGAATCCGGCGCCCCGACCGGGACTAGAACCCGGTGTGCCGGCGCCACAAGGCGGAGGATTAGCCTGTTGAGCCACGGCGCCGGCCGCCAAATAAGATTTCTAACACCTGTTTGAACTAGTCTCGATCTTCAATTTTCAGATGGTAGTCATCTTTTTAAGTCATCCTACTTTTTTAAAAAAGATGTAAATATTTATCTGAAAAGCAGAGCAATGGTTGGGAGAGGGCAGTGGGTGACACAGAGATCTTCTATCTGCTGGTTTATTCCTCAAATGGCTGCAATAGCCAGGTCTGGACCAGAACAAAGCCAGGAGCCAGGAATTCCATCTGAGTCTCTCCTATGGGTGGGTGGGATCCAAGTATTTTGGTTAGTATCCTCTGCCTTCCCAGGATCATTAGCAGACATTAAATCAGAAGTACAGAGCACTCTGATATGGTACACTAGAATTTCAAGCAGAGACTTAATGTGCCACATGCCAATACTAGCTCCATCCAACAAATCAGCAGCAAGTTCTGTGGCCAAAATTTTCTGTCAAAGTAACTTTCTCAAAAACACTAAATTGTGTGTGTATGTTTGTGTGTGCATGCATGTGTATGCACTAGCATTGCATGGTGGAAATAATGAGAGATCAGAAGCAATGCCTAAATTGTTAAAGACTTTTTAACAAGTTATTTGAAAAGTAGAGCTACACAGGGAGGGATGGAGAGATGAACAGACTGGGACAGAGATCTTTCGTTTGCTGGTTCACTCTCTAAAAGGCTGCAATGGCTGGGGCTGCCCAGACTTTGTGGCCAGCTTCTCTGGGTCTCCAATGTGGGTGCAGGGGCCTAAGAACTTGGGCAATCTTTTCCTGCTTTTTCATGTGCATTAGCAGGGAGCTGTATACAGATTAGAGCAACTAGGACTTGAATAGGGACCCATATTGGATACCGGCGTTCGAGCTGCAGCTTTATCTTCTATACCACAAACCCATTACCAGTATCTAGATATTTAAGGAAATGTTCTTTCCATCATTTCTTTGAGGACACACTCATTTATGAATGACCATGTTAAAACTGGAAACAATATATCCTCTTAACAAAAGATAATTAATAAAAAATTCAACATCCTCATATCAATGTCATTGTGATATATGAAAGATAAATTATGGCTAAACAAGCCAATAAGTGCTAGTAACTGCTGTGTGTCTGTAAAATCCCCCAAAGGACTAGATTCTATTTAAACTGGATTGTTTCTGCCTCCCCCAGGATGATTCATCCCTGGTGGACTCTGACAAAGAAAAGTGTTCCCATATTGCAAGGTTTCTCAAGAGCAGCATGGTGGACCTTTCACCCTGCATTATGCTTTATTGTATGGGATTGTCCTGTGCATTGAATGATGTTTTCCAGAATCTATGTGCTATTTTCACTACTTTCCATTAGCATACTCCCACTCTTGTTGTGACAATCAAAAATATTTCCAGGCATTGTCAGATGTTCTCAGAAATGGGGTGGACATAGGGAGAATTACCACCAGCTGAGAAGCATTTCTTCAATATAATGCAATTTTAAAAGGTGAACAGTGGTTCCTGTTCCATCATTGTTTTCAATCGAAGATTTATGGATCATTTAAAAGAGAATAGAATGTCTACATTTACATTTAATCTATACAATCTATGGATTATTTTTAGCATATTTATGATATTTTTTAGAAAGACTTATTTATATATTTGAAAGTTAGAGTTACCCAGAAAGAGAGAAAAAAAAGAGAGAGAGAGAGAGAGAGAGAGAGAGAGAGAGAGATCTTCCACCTGCTGGTTCACTCCCCAGTTGGCTGCAATGGCCAGAGCTGCGCCAATCCAAAGCCAGGAGACAGGAGCTTCTTCCCGGTCTCCCATGCAGGTACAGGGGCCCAAGCATTTGGGCCATCTTCCACTGCTGTCCCAGGCCACAGCAGAGAGCTGGATCGGATCTTGATGAAGAATGGGATAGGAGAGGGAGTGGGAGATGAGGTGATTGTAGGTAGGAGAGAGGTTATGGAGGGAACAGCCACTATAATCCAAAAGTTATATTTTGGAAATTTATATTTATTAAAAATGTTTAAAGAAAGAACTTAAAAGAAAACAAAAGAAAGTGGAGCAGCTGGGACTTGAACCAGTGCCCATATGGGATGCCAGCACTACAGGCGGCAGCTTTACAAACTATGCCACAGCATCGGCCCCCTTATTTTATATTGAATATTTTACTAAGGATTATTAGAATTTTTCCACCTTTTCTTAAGTTCTGTGTAGTTATTATTTTAAGAATCACTATATGTTACACTATTGAACAAATGTTAATGCTTGGCCTATTTAAAAATATTTTTCATGGTCCCAATTATCTGCTTTTGTAAGCAGAAACGTCTTCAAATAGTTTAAGGAAAATGAATATTATGGAGAAATTGTGTATACATTTAAAGTTTTCTTCATCAAAATAAACTCATTGATTTGTTATCACATATCTGGACAGAGTTTGAATCACTAAGATAAAACAACTGTTTGAAAAGAGCCCCTATCAAATAACATGAATTTGGCTAAAATTAAAGCAAAAGCAAACATCAAACTGATCTTGAAGTTTGAATGGAAAAATGATGACATCATTGCTTCTTTATGTAAAGTTTTATGGGGATAATTCTCAAACAAATCAGCAGTCTACAAATAGATAACTTTTTTTAAAGAATGGATAAAATTTTTAAAAATGATGCTCACAGTGGCAGATCATCCACATCAATTTGCAAGGATCCAAATCAATCTTGTTCTTGTTGTTGACTGAAATGATCAGAGTCTAGCTGGAAAATCAAAGATTTTAATAAGAAGTCAAAGTAAAGACATTAGCCTGGAACAGAGCAGAGTGTATCACTAACTTTTGTCTGGTTATGAGTTTTATACTTTTACTTACATGACATGCACAGAGTCCGGTGTAAAGTAGACAGACTTATGTTAGGGTTCTATATGCACAGAGTCTGGTTTAAAGTAGACAGACTTACGTCATAGTTGCCAATTATATTAAAAAATCAAAAGATACCTAGTAATTATTACACTCAGTAATTTATTAAGGGAGTCGACTACATTGCTACACTACAATGTCATTTATGTGGCGTGAGAGGCAAACAATGGGGAGGTAAACCATTCTGGCAATGCATGCATTAGTCACTTTTCTTTTTTTTTTATCAATTTTTTAATAAATCTTTTATTTAAAGAATATAAATTTCCAAAGTACAGCTTATGGATTACAATGGCTTCCCCACCCCCCCATAACTTCCCTCCCACCCGCTACACTCCCCTTTCCCGCTCCCTCTCCTCTTGCATTCACATCAAGAGTCACTTTTCTGATAATGGCTCTAAGGCATAAAGCTTTCTCTTTGAGGGATATAGCAGGCAATTCCTGGGTCATAGTTAGAGTTTGCTTAGAAGTCATGCTGAATCTATGGAATTTGACGTCAGGGTTTCTTCTGAGCATAGATGGGACCTGGTTCACCTATGCTTTTGTATTCATCAATCCACTCTTAGGTGCACAGTACCTCCATTGAAGAAGACTGATCATGACCAGCAGAAGCAATTGCCAACAAGGCTGACATCTCAAGTGGCGCAGCTTACTCAAATCTGACTAAAAAGCTAAAGGGATACAACTTTCTGCTTGATGGATACCAAAACTGTTGGGCCAGATCCATTTTGAGCACAGCTTTCAATGGAAGTTTAAACCAGTAGGAGAAAGATGCTGAAGCTTTTCTTTCAAGAATTGTAACAGGAGATGGACATGACTTTCTCAGCATTATACTCAAAACAAAGTACAATGAAAACAGCAATTACCACGACGTAGAAGTGGTCCAGTCAAAGTAAAAGTGGAACATTGAAGAGCAAAAGTCTGCTGGAGATTTTCAAGGCATTTTGTTTATTGACTTTTGTGGGGCCAAATAATGATGACATCTTATTATGAATTCTCAAAATAAAGTTAGATACTTAGCCAAAGCTACAGCAGAAAAACTCTCAGAAAAGCTTCACCAGAGTCCTTCCTTCATTACAGCCAAGCTCCTGCTTATTCCTTGAATTAAACAAGAACAACTTTGCGAGAGTTTTCATGAAAAATCACTAGACAACCACCTTGGAGTTCTGAGTTGGCTGCTCTGGCTCCTTTTTGTTTTCTAATCTTAAAAAAAGTCATTAAGGGGCATACAATTTTCTTAATATTTTTAAAAGTCTTCACTGGCATGGTTAAATTTCCTACACTCTTAGATCTTTCTTAAATTAATTAATTTATTTGAAAGGTAGAGTTAGAGAGGGGGGAGGAGAGAGAGAGAGAGAGAGAGAAAGAGAGAGAGAGAGAGAGAGAGAGAGAGAGAGAGAGAGAGAATCTTCCATTCGTTGGCTCACTCCCTAAATGGCTTCAATGGCCAGGGCTAGGCCAGGCTGAAGCCAGGAACCTGGAACTCCATCCAGGTGCCCACAAGTGTGCAGGGGCCCAAGGATTTGGACCATGTTCTGTTGCTTTCCAGATGCATTAGCACAGAGCTGGATTGGAGATGGAGCAGCCAGGACACAAACTAGTGCCTACATGGGATGCTGGCATTGTAAACAACAGCTTAACCTGCTATGTTACAAGGCAGGCCCAAACCCTCAGTTCTTCACATTTGGACTGGTATTAGTAAAAAGTGTCTTGAACTTGACTTCATTTATGTTGAGAAATTAAGCGTGCATTTTCTAAAATATTTATTTATTTATTTGAAAGGTAGAACAACAGAGAAACACACAGAGAGAAACAAAGAAATCATCCATCCACTGTTTTACCTCCACAAATAGCTGCAATAACCAAGTCTGCTGTGGGGTTAAGTATGAGTCATGATGTCCATCTGGGTCTCCTACATAGGTTGCAGGGGCCCAAGTACTTGGGCTACCTTCTGCTGCTTTCCCAGGTGCTTTAAAAGGGAGCTGGTTTAGGAAAAGAGTAGCTAGGACTCAAACTGGTTCTCTGATATGGGATGCAAGCATGCAAATAGCAGCTTAGCTCATCATGCCCCAAGTGGGTATTTTTTATTTTTATGTTTTAGCTCCAGTGTTCCAAAAACCATTTGAAACTCCCTTGTAATACCTCAGTGAACATATTTATATTATTTTGTAGATAGTCTCAGAGGTAATTAGAACAGAGTATGAAAATATTTTATGAAATGTGATTCAGATTACTAAAAATTTCTAAGAAATATAAAAGTGTTCAGAGTCCAACATCAGTATAATATGAAAATGATAACTTCCTGCCTCTTTGGAAGCAAGGTTAATATTAATATGTTGTGGGTTTCCTGTGTGTAATACCTCATCTAAGCACTTTCCATGTGTTAATCACCGATGCTCATCACAACCCAGTATGGTAGGGATTGTTAGCTCTATTTTATAGTAAAGAAAATTTAGCAATATACTTTGCTCAAGGTCACACAGTCATCTGGTGGCAGAGCTGAGAATTGAAGTCAGTCAAGTTCCAAACACTTCGTTTTAACTATGCTGCTATACCAAAATGTCCACACTGTGCTGTCAACTTACAAATTGGAAAACTATGAGGTGTTCAAAGCAAGATCCTCAAAGACTGAGGCTGCAGTATATAAAATAAACATGTAGTGAATGAGATCAAGTTTATATAGATATCATAGTAAAAATAATGCTAAAGCAGTTAAGTGCTCATTTGAAATACTCTGTAGGATCAAAGACACAGAATCTAGAATTCTAATCCCAAATTCAATCTAAGTATACAGAACAGAAAAGAAAATCCTCCCTACATTGTTTGTTGGGCTCTTAAATTAAAAACAAAGACTTTTTTTTCCAATTCAGAATTTTATAAAATTTCTTAATGGTTATTTCTTAATAAGGATGCTCCATGACTTCTGATGGGAATTATGTCCTGATAAAGTTGGAACTATCCTGTCTGAAACACATTTCATATACTCAGTCTATTGAACATCATGGCTTAGCAATATAGAACACAGATATGAATGGAATACCTTCCCAATGCTGTGGCTGACTGGTAACTGTGACTCACTGCCACAGACCAATATCATTAGAGAATATTTCATTGCTAGACTGGGGATAAATAGTCAAAATTTGAGGTACTGTTTATGATAAAAGCATATCATCACCACCATCCTAAAGTTGGAAAAATCTTAAGTCAAGCCTTCAAAACCAGGGGGATGTCTGCAATTCATGTGAATATTAGGGTACAATGTTAACAGTCTTAAAGCTGGTATCAGGTCATATATCCCATGCTTGCCCAAGTTAACTCTTGTAGCAGTGGATCACAAATAGAGCTGTATGTTTTTATTCTATTGACACTAAAATGTAAGACTTTTGAGAGGAGGACTCTCTCTTGTTTACTGTTCATTTCCTCTTAGTTTAAGTCACACCATAGCGAACACTGATAAAATGCTTTTTGGATGGACAATGAGCCCTTATCAGGTGCCTAGTCCTGGGTACATATCAAATAAATAATGTTCCATTTATGTTTTATTCCAGTTTAGGAGACATAGCTATGGAAAACAACAACAACAATAATAATAAGTGAGATAATGTGAAATGTATTTAAATAGAATATGATAATATACAAAGTCCAAAGTCATACAGCAGTGGGATGATTAAACTGGAAGACAGGGTTAATCAACACTGCAAACCATGTGCCTGAGTAGGAGTTGAAAACATGAAGAAGAGTTCCTTGGTCACCAAGGAAAATGGAGAATGTGCCATTGAGATGAAAGACAATGAATAAATGTTGGAAGCATGAGACGGATTTGTGTGTTCAGAGAATCATAATAGTTCACTCTTACAATGAAACAAATTATAAAAAATAGGGTGGAGTATTTTATAGATTAAAAGATTAACTTGCTGAGTGATTGGCATCAGGAAGAAAGAAAGAGGAATTCTACAAATCACTTGCAAATATTCGCAGAGTTTCCACCATGGAACACACAGGGCTTCAGCAGAGAGGGCACATTGCAACATCCTTGCCTGCATGGAGATTAACTCCCAGAAGTTGTTAATGACAAGGTAGGGCCCAGGTAAATGAAGTAACAGGTAATTTAAGGCAATCAACGTGAATGTCTTCAAACATTTGATATTTCTTTATGGCAGGGACATGCAACTATATTTACCCTGATTTGGTACTACCTATATCGATACTTCACACAGTACTTCACAGCTGTGCAAAATTTTCAACATGTTTTTATATAAAAGTACAAAAATAAATATGCAAAAAATGCTTCTTAACTGTTAAAAAACAGTGCAATAATGGAAATAAACCATTGATATATGAGAAAATTGAGAACTTGTCTTTAAATTGGGTTCTCTGAGTCCTTCTAAAGAATTAACCTTTGAACTAGGATCTGAGTGATTTGACAATCTAGGCACATAGAAGTCCAGGGCCTGTAATTGTGGAATTCCAAGCATAGGAATTCAGAAGTGCAAACACATAAAGTAGAACTGAGTTTTCCATGTTTGAGAACATAAAGAAGCAACAAGAGAAAGAGAGAGAGAGTAAATGAGTTTAGAAAGGTACAGTCAGGATGTTCTAGGCTGTCCTATGGAGTGTTATTAGAAAGTTTTACAGAAAAGATTGAACATGAAAAAACAGACTCGATGAGGTAATAAAAAGCAAGATCAGTTAAGATATTATTTCCAGCAGCCCAGAAGGGAGATGACAGTGGCTTAGAGGAATAGGGGCAAGTAGATGGATACAGGGCAGGGCTGTCCTGAATTCTCCAACACTAGAGTATTAGATAACTTTGCTATCTGAGAGAATTGTCTCTTCTATAAATTGTTTATGCCTCAGGAAGGAAACAGGAACAATTACAAGTACAGAGGCTGCATATTTTTGCATTTCATCAGGGCACAATTTGATTGTTTGTGTGGAGCAGAGCAATGCTTACCTCAGGGTCCTGGTGGACATCTTGGCATAATAATTAAGGGAATTTCACAGTGACTCAGCCTCTCCCAGAGCCTTTTCAGGATTCTACCTTTGGAATGCCTGTTGACTTTCATTTGGAAAAGCTCCTGATTGGCCCCCAGTGTCTTTCAGGCAGAGCTTTACTCAATATTCTCATAATGTTTGTCATACAGTGTCAAACTGATCTCTTCTCTTGGCCCGGAGGAGCAAGTAAATGAAGACATGGCATACCTCTGAACTCTTCATGTGGCCATATTTCTACTCATCTGTCCAGAATTGCTGCAAATATTCAAGATCCCTAAAAATCCAAACACATGGCAGATGTCCTAAACAGCACTCTGGCCTCAGAATCAGCCCTTAAGGCATTCGGGTCTGGCTGAAGAGCCCAGGAGAGTATGTTAGCCATGGAAAGCCAAATCACTCTGGAAAAAAAAAAAAAAAACTAAATGAAAGATCTCTGTGAGTGAGATCCCAGTGGAAAGAACAGGCCACCAAAGTAGGAGGTACCTTTCTCTGAAGGGAGAGAACTTCCACTTTGACTATGACCTTGTCTAAATAAGATCAAAGTTGACGAACTCAAGAGGCTTCCATAGCCTTGGCAACTCATGACTAGAGCCTAGGGAGATTACTGACGCCATACACAAGAGTGTCAAATTGTTAAGGCAGCAATAGGAGTCACTGTGTACTTACTCCTCTGTCCTTAATGTGTTGTTCAATGTGAATTAATGCTATAACTAGTACTCAATCAGTATTTTACACTTTATGTTCTGTGTGGGTGCAAACTGTTGAAATCTTTACTTAATATAGACTGAATTGATCTTCTGTATATAAAGGGAATTGAAAATGAATCTTGATGTGAATGGAATGGGAGAAGGAGCAGGAGATGGGAGGGTTGTGGGTGAGAGGGAAGTTATTGGGGGGGGGGGAAGCCATTGTAATCCATAAACTTTACTTTGGAAATTTATATTTACTAAATAAAAGTTTAAAAAAAAGAAGGAAAACAACTGCAAAAAATGAGGATATTTTTAAAGGCAGCATCTCATATGATTCTTTTATCCTTCGTGATATAGTTCATATAGAACAAGTAGAATAAATACTTGATTATTTACTTCAACTTCTAGAGATGTAGTTAGGAGATTGCTTCACGGGGCCCCTATTCACTTGTTTTCCTGTAGTGTACAAAGAGGTGGTAGCTTTCTTTCTGAAACTTCTTGGGTATATTTCCTTAAATTTATTCATAATTCCTTCACCTTCCTCTTTCTTGTTTCTGATATGCTCCACACTAAATATTCTACAAGCAGTTTCTCTTCAGTCTGGAGCCATGAAAGAATATGTTTTGGTTTAGTTTTAAGAGTTCATTGTAGTCAATTTGCAAGAACCCCTACAGGAATTACTATAGGTTCTGTATCTGAAGAGATCAAAATCCTTCTTGTAATTTCAACTATGGCCCCCAACTTAGTCCACAGTATTTTCCAATCAAGTATGTACTATATATTTTTAGTTTCTAGTCTCTAGTCACTCAGAAGTAGTGTTATTTTTCCACGACTTATATGACAAAGATGCTGATATAATTTTCGTACATAGTAGTTGGCAGGTTGTCTCACATGCATACATTTTGGAATTCATGGGGATAATGTCATTTAATTGTCTTTCATATACTGTTCATAAGTTTTTGTTTTGCTATCTAATTTTAGTGTTGATTTTCATGTGGGTATTCAGAGAGATTTAAAAAAAAATATGCTGATACTACAACCATCTTCCTGGAACTACCACCAATTAGTGTAATTTAAAGTTCATACCCAGGCATTGTTGCTTAAATTTTGGGCATGCTGGGTCAAATCTGTAATTCTGATATTCCACATGTCTCAAAAGGTATCATGACATTCTTTTTAAGCAATTTTTCAAAGTGAATTAAATTAGTTATCCAAGTATAATTAATAACCCACTTTATGCATGAAGTACAACCATTGAATATTAAAGATGGAAATAAATTCAGAAATTTATTATTTTATTTCATTTATTCAGTCTTCCATAAAAATAGATAACTATATACTAATTATAGATATTGTGCCATGAATTAGAGTAACATGTAAAGAAGACAGTTTTTCATAACAATATAATTGATGCATTCAGCCCAGCTCTCTTAAGGATGTACTGTATGTTGCATTTTACACCAAGTGCTGTTTTATATTAATAGTATATGTAGAAAACTTATGACCACCTTCCCTATATCAAGATCTGTAATCCTGAGCACATCAAAAGCCTTCTTTGAAGCCCGAATTCAATATGTGCATCCACATGCACCCCATGGGAGACCAGGAGAAGCACCTGGCTCCTGCCATCAGATCAGCATGGTGTGCCGGCCGCAGCTCACCGGCTGGTGGCCATTGGAGGGTGAACCAACGGTAAAGGAAGACCTTTCTCTCTGTCTCTCTCTCACTCACTATCCACTCTGCCTGTCCAAAAAAAAAAAAAAAAAACAAACAAACAAAAAAAAAAACTTTAAGCCAAATAAGATTTCTAACACCTGTTTGAGCTAATCTCCCTTCAGAGAAAGGTACCTCCTACTTTGGTGGCCTGTTCTTTCCACTGGGATCTCACTCACAGAGATCTTTCATTTAGGTGTTTTTTTTTTTTTCCAGAGTGATTTGGCTTTCCATGGCTAACATACTCTCCTGGGCTCTTCAGCCAGACCCGAATGCCTTAAGGGCTGATTCTGAGGCCAGAGTGCTGTTTAGGACATCTGCCATTCTATGAGTCTGCTGTGTATTCTGCTTCCCATGTTGGATTATCCTCTCCCTTTTTTATTCTATCAGTTAATATTAGCAGACACTAGTCTTGTTTGTGTGATCTCTTTGACTCTTAGACCTATCGATATGATCAATTGTGAACTGAAACTGATCACTTGGCCTAGTGAGATGGCACTGGTACATGCCACCTTGATGGGATTGTATTGGAATCCCCTGGCACGTTTCTAACTCCATCATTTGGGGCAAGTCTGAATGAGCATGTCCCAAATTGTACCTCTCCTCCCTCTCTTATTCCCACTCTTATATTTAACAGAGATCACTTTTCAGTTAAATTTATACACCTAAGAATAATTGTGTATTAATTACAGAGTTCAAGCAATAGTATTAAGTAGGACAAAAAATACTTAAAGGGATAAACTATTAAGCTGTTTATCAACAGTCAGTACAAGGGCTGATGAAGTCACTGTTTCTCATAGTGTCCATTTCACTTCAACAGGTTTCCTTTTTGGTGCTTGGTTAATTGTCACAGATCAGGGGGAACATAAGATATTTGTCCCTTTGGGACTGGCTTAATTAACTCAGAATGATGTTTTCCAGATACCTCCATTTTGTTACAAATGACTGGATTTCATTTTTTTTTTTTTACTGCTGTATAGTATTCTATAGAGTACATATCCCATCATTTCTTTATCCAGTCTACCGTTGATGGGCATTTGGGTTGGTTCCAGGTCTTAGCTATTGTGAATTGAGCTGCAATAAACATTAAGGCGCAGACAGCTTTTTTTGTTTGACAATTTAATTTCCTTTGGGTAAATTCCAAAGAGTGGGATGGCTGGGTTGTATTGTAGGGTTATATTCAGGTTTCTGAGGAATCTCCAGACTGACTTCCTTAGTGGCTTTACCAGTTTGCATTCCCACCAACAGTGGGTTAGTGTCTCTTTTTCCCCACATCCTTACCAGCATCTGTTGTTGGTAGATTTCTGAATGTGAGCCATTCTCAACGGGGTGAGGTAAAACATCATTGTGGTTTTGATTTGCATTTTCATTTCCCTGATGGCTAGTGATCCTGAACATTTTTTCATGTGTCTGTTGGCCATTTGGATTTCCTCTTTTGAAAAATATCTATTGAGGTCCTTAGTCCATCCCTTAAGTGGGTTGCTTATTTTGTTGTGGAGTTTCTTGATCTCTTTGTAGATTCTGGTTATTAATCCTTTATCTGTTGCATAGTTTGCAAATAATTTTTCTCATTCTGTTGGTTGCTCCTCACTTTCCTGACTGTTTCTTTTGCAGTACAGAAACTTCTCAATTTAATGCAATCCTAATTGTTAATTTTGGCTTTGACTGTCTGTGCTTCCAGGGTCTTTTCCAAGAAATCTTTGCCTATGCCTATATCTTGCAGGGTTTCTCCAATGTTTTCTAATAATTTGATGGTGTTGGGTCATAGATTTAGATCTTTAATCCATTTTGAGTGGATTTTTGTGTAAGGTTAAGGTAGGGGTCTTGCTTCATGCTTCTGCATGTGGAAATCCAGTTTTCCCAGCACATTTCTTATGCAAGATTCATTAATTGACTCATTTAATAAATATTGAGTTCTACTTGCTATGATTTGAATGTTTGGTCCCTCTGAAAATCATACTGAAATGAGATAGGTCCCTTAAGGTGTGATTAGGCCATGAAGGCTATATCCTTATGGATGATATTTGTGCTGTTATAAAAAGCTGATTTTGACACCCTTCTGCCATGGAACCATGCAACAAGGAGTCTCTGTCACAGATATTAGGCCCTTGATCTTAGACTTCCCAGCATCCAAAACTGTAAGCAAATAAATTTATTCTCATTATAATTATCCAGTCTCAGGTGTTCTGTTATAGCATGAATTAACAAACACATCATAATGCATTAGGCACTGTTTTGTTTTAGTTTTGGGGATCCATTCAAGATTCCAAAACTCATTCAATTACATTCCTGTGGGAGAAACAAGATATAAAGCAAAGAAATGATTAAAATATCTTCAGTAATGATAGTGATATGCTACAGTTAAGTCAGGAGGATGTGATTGAAAGAAATGCAGATACTCCCTGGAATGAGTGGTCAAAGATGGTCATGACATGCCATTTTCTTTTTTGAGACCTTAGAAATTAAAAGGATCCAGGTAGGCAAAGATAAGGATGCAAGGATTCTGTAAGCAAAGGAATTTCTGGTTTAGTCTCATAGTCATGAGTTCTATGTGACCAAGGAACACAAAAAAGATGAGTGTAGCAGGAGTTGTATTAATGAGTGGGGAACTGGTAGAAGGTGAGGTTGTACAGGAACCTGGGAGCCACATTATTAAGGGCTTCATTTTCCAAACAGATAGTTGGATTTGTTTTTAAGAGGGCAATAGAAACTGTGGAATAGTCCAGGTAATACATGGGGGAAGTGGAAAAATGAAGGGAAAGGCAAATGTAAAAACATAGTCAAGGTAAGAGATAGTCGAGGTAATACATGGGGGGATAGAAAAAAGAAATAGTAGCTTCTTAGGTTAGGATCATAGCTACGAAAATGAAAAGAAGAGGCATTATAAGTTAAATATTGAAGATAGAATCAGGCGGACTGGCTGATAAGTCACTTATGAGGGATTATATAAAATGAATAATCAAGGATAACTCCAAGACTTTAACTTAAGAAATTGGAAAGATGGTGAAGCCATTCACTGAGATAGGGAAGAACCATTTGGATCAAGTACTGTTTTGGAATGGGTAGGAGTAGTGTTTGGGAAAGAATCAAGTGTTCTGTCTCAAATATGTTAATTTTTAGGTGCATATTTGACATTTAAATGAATGTATCAGGAGAACTTAGGCATATGAGTTTCAGTCTGCTTCCTGGAAGAGGTCTGAGCTGGGGCTATAAATATTAGATCATTGACATATGGATAATACTTACTGCTAAATGAAATGCAGAGGTCATCTAGGGAAAGCCTGCTCAAGAAAAGACTTGTGGGTTGCAAAAAGAAGGCTGAGTAGGAGAGATGAGAGAAGTAGGGAAAGAATCAAAAGAGTATAGTGTCCCAAAAGTTAAGCAAATGATGGATCTTGGTCAAGGTGAAATGGCTAATGTGGAATGTTCCTAGGAGTCTCAGTAATTTGAGGATAAAAAAGTGATTTGACAATGTCAAAGTCTCAGTCTATAATGATCAGCAGTAGAACAGTTTCTTGGAGTGATGGGGGCCAATCTTACCTGGAATGTTTGTTAGGGTACAGATAGATAATAAGAAATACTTTGAAAAGAAATGAATACTAAATTTGGTGTTCACTTAGAAAAAGATCAGTGCAGTACAAAATGCCAAGACACTTGATAATTTGAATCATCTGGAGTGGTGGATATATTTAGAAATTTGGAGACAGCAAGGACATTATGAGTAGGGAAAATAGTAATAGTAGAGTGTATGGTTTGTGACATCAGACACTTCCTAGGTGAAAAATATCAGTAATCCATTTTCAAGACTATTGGTACACTTTTCTTTAGGATATTACTTTATAGTTAGTAACACAGGGAAGAATATACCAACACTCTCTATCCCTTAAAGCTGCCTGGCCCGATATGCTAATCACTATCATGTGTAGTTATTGAGTGCTTGAAATGTGACAGGTAGTTTTGATAATAGTTAATAGTAATTATTATTTAAATAGCCTTATGTTGCTAGGGGCTATTATATTAGATGACATAAATATATTTATTACAGAAGGTTCTATTGAACATAGTTCTCCTAAAGGACAGATTCCTCATCATTGGTCTTCACTGCTAAGGGAAACAAGGATTGGTACTTTGATTAAGGATTTAGAGAAAAGAGAATCTGGTTACTTCTTAGCTCTCTGTGTGTGCCCTCACGCTGAGAGAAACACTGAATACCAGGTCCTGGATGATTTGCAATGAATGTTGAGATGAAGAAGAGAAACATCATGGTGAAGAGATGTTGTGGTCTACAATTTAAGGGATAATAATATCAAGAAACCCAACTTGGGCTAGCTAGTTCTGCCAAGGGACTGACAGTTTTCTGCCAGGCCACATTAGTCTCAAGTCTTGGGAAGTCCTAAGAGGGAAGAAAGAACAGTTTCCTTTGGTCACAGTAGATTGAAAAGTCCTAAACAGGATATAATCAGGGGGTAGAATTGCCTCAGAAATATGCAGATGTTGCCTGGGTAATTAACATGCCAATTCCCTTTGCATTAGTCAGTCCTACTATTTGTACCAAAATTCCCCCAAATAAGGAAAATCTAACAGAAACATTTCTATCTTATCCAATGAATTAGAAAGTTTTCATATGTTAAGTCTTAGCATTTCAAACCTAAATGAGTATACAGTGCAATATCCTATGGCTGTCACTTCACTTTTCTATTCAATAGAAGACATTGTTTCCATGATATATCATTCTTCCAATCTTCATTATCATAGCATTTCAGATACTATGCTATTTGTTCTCTGACTCATGTAGTACATTTGCTTCCATTCATAACTGTGTCCCAGTCCATGGAGAAGGGCATTGAACATGTAAGGAAACAGAGGTCTAGATACAAGCAGAAATGACGCATGAATGCACAATGGATTAAAGCCTTTTTCCTTAGTATGCTTCATTTATTAGGTTGGGATGTGTTTATCAGGTTATTTTTATATAACTAACTTCCAATAAATTTATACTAAATTAATCAGAGATTATAAAAGATAGCTTTTCATCACATAGGCTTTAAAATAGGTCAAGGAAGATAAAAATAAACCAGCTAACCAGTACTCATGTTTCTTGATTGAGTCAACTAACCTCAGAATACTGTGTTTTGATGATACTAATGTCTACTCTTGTTGGTGAGAATTAGAGAAAGATTATTCTGAATCCACTCCATCAGAGCATAGTATATAGGAGAAGGTAGGATACTCAATTGTATAGAGATATGCTATCTTTGTGCGAAGCTATGGGCAGAAATCCTGTGTTTTTAAAAATTAACCTTTCATTAAACTTGGGAAATTTTTATTCAATAAAAAATATTACTAAATTACTTGAGACAAGCAGTATATTGAGCAAAGCAAAGCAAATCCAGTGTTCCTGTCTTACTGGAAATTAGAGATCATTGTGTGTATCTGGGGGTGACTTCAAATCTTGTAAATGAGGGTATCTAGTCTTACAGTATCTTATGTTCCAAATATTCCCATGATGGTTCTTTATTTCAAATTCATTATTCTATATTGTGACCTAGGAGTCTTCTTTCTACATTTCCAAGACAATTTTTTACTGTTTTCTCATAGGATTTGCCAGTAGGAAGTAATAAAAGTATATTGGAAACAGAGGTGAAAACTTACTTCCTGTGTCTTATTCTTTCTTTTTTATTTTTATTTATTTATTTATTTTTTTGGACAGGCAGAGTGGACAGTGAGAGAGACAGCCAGAGAGAAAGGTCTTCTTTGCCGTTGGTTCACCCTCCAATGGCCGCCGCAGCCGGCGCGCTGCGGCCGGCGCACCGCGCTGATCCAATAGCAGGAGCCAGGTGCTTCTCCTGGTCTCCCATGGGGTGCAGGGCCTATTGGGCCGT
The DNA here is from genome assembly GCA_949820135.1 of Sylvilagus floridanus. Classification (NCBI taxonomy): domain Eukaryota; kingdom Metazoa; phylum Chordata; class Mammalia; order Lagomorpha; family Leporidae; genus Sylvilagus; species Sylvilagus floridanus. The sequence continues at coordinate 1,871,692 of OX463245.1, forward strand.
GGCGCCGGCCTATATTGCCTTTTATAAGTGGAAGGTAGAATTTCTGTGAGGATTAGGTCTCTGAGGCTTTAAGTGGAGTATACAGGTTGTCTTGAGTTAAGCTGAGAGTTTTGACAATTAAGTCTCTCTGAAGCTCCTTTGCATCATATCAGAAGAAGCTAGCCTTCACATTGTAATAATTTCACCTGAGATAATTGCTTTGTGATGAGAGTTTTACTTTTTTGTCAGGGTCTATAAGCATCCCTATGACACTGGAGGGTTTAACTAGATTCTCACATGTACAAGGGTAATAAGAACAGAGTCTGACCTAGGGGAAAGCTCATATTCCCAAAGAAACATTAGATTTTTCAAAGCATGTTTTTGGCAGAAAACTAAGCAATATATGTGGGAATTAAAATTTAATAATTTTAAACTAAGGTCTGTCCTTAGATTTGGTTGGATTTACTGGCATTAATACACTAGCCAGAGATTCTGGATGTCGTAAGTTGGTTAGTGCTTCAGTGGTTGTAACAGTTCTTTTCATTGGCTAAATCTACATGGCCTATATTTAACGAAATTGAGATTCTAAAAGTTCTTTGGAATAACATAGAAGAAAGAATTCAAAGGACATAGAATTTTGGAGTGTGCAAATTATACATGAAATAGTCGTCCTTTCCTTTCCAACTACCTTCCTCAGAGGACATTACTTTCACTAAGTTACCGCTATATATATTAGCATTAAGAGGGGGCCGATGTTGTAGCATAGAGGCAAATCCGCTTCTTGAGATGCCAGCATCCCATGTGGGTGCCTGTTCATGCCCTGGCTGCTCCACTTCCAATCCAGCTCCCTGATAACAGCCTGGAAAAACGAGCAGAGGATGGCTCAAGTGTTTGGGTCTGTGCCATCCATGTGGGAGACCAGGAAGATGCTCCTGGCTTTGGCTTGGCCCAACCCTGGCCTTGTGGCTATCTGGGGAGTGAACCACTGGATGGAAGGTCCTCTTTTGTTTGTCTCTCCCTATGTCAGTAATTCTGACTTTCAAAATAAATAAATAAATCTTTAAAGAGGGAATGGTGGCTTCCTTGAAAAACTTCTGATTTCTATCTCCTTTATTTGCAGGCCAAGTGTGACAAAATCAAACTCTGCTGATGAGATGGGTTGTTTCTTTTCATTTATTTTTTGTTATGTTTATTATGTCTTAGTTTTAAAATTTAACAATTTTAATATCTTCCGCATTCACTTCAAATCTAGACATTATATAAAAGCACATATATACTATTTTTTTAAAAGAACAGAGTCAAATGGTTGTTTATTTTCCATGGGGATGATGGAATCCCTGAGCACAGAAGTCAAGTTGCAAAGCAGAATTACTTGATACAGAGTGAGTGCAAAGACCATATCAGGCATGGGTGATGAAATAATTATGATAATGCATTAAGCTTTGGGAATATTTGGTGCTGACTAAATGGTATACCCAGAAATTAAATAGATGGATAGGCTGTCTGTTAAAACAGTGTTTCTCTATAATTAAGAAGACAAACCCCTGGTTCTAATTGACACAATCTAATTTGAGTTTCTATTGTGAAAAGTTACAATGTACTATCCAGCTTTCAGAACTACTTCAAAATTAACTCTAAGCCTAACTTTTAAAGATTTTATTTGTTTATTTATTGCAGTGGTAGAGTTACAGAGAGAGAGAGGGAGAGACAGAGAAAAAGGTCTTCCATCCTCTGATTCACTCCTCAGATGGCCTCAAGAGCCAGAGCTGGGCTGATGTGAAACCAGGAGCCAGGAACTTCATCCAGGCCTCCCATGTGGATGCAGGAGCCCAAGCACTTGGACCATCTTCTGTTGCTTTCCCAGGCCATAAGCAGGGAGCTGGATCAGAAGAGAAGCAGCTGGGACACAAACTGGAGCACTTATGGGATGCCAGCACTGGAAGGGGAGGCCCACTAAGCCACAGTGCCAGCCCCAACTCTCAGCTCATTTATTGAAAGGAAACTTTTGCCATTTTTAGTAAGAACTGATTAATACAGACAAAATGGCATACCATAAATCTTGCTGCAATCCTCAGCAATGGAACTTGGGAGCACTGTGGAAAAAGATATAGTCAGACTTCCTGGAGATAACTGGAAACTCCCTCTGCAAGGGGAGGCTTATGGAAGCCAGTTTATAGGTAGAATCCAGAACCCAGTTAACTGTATAATGGACTTGGTGGCCTCATGGACATACGCTGTGATGATTTCTCAAGTTCCCAAGTGTATAAATGAAATATACATAACTCATAAAGTGAAAAAATCCTTACCTTGTCATCCCAATCAACAGAGGGAGAAGAAATGTCAAGTGGAAACCCTTGGAATTCCACTCCCATACTGAAAGAGGAAGCTAAAATTATTTCTACACTCCTAGATAAATTTCAGCAATTAGTGTTAGTATGAAAGACTACAAAAAGCCATGAATAGTAATTTTAACAAATACCTATTTAACTCTTTTTTTTAGTGCCTATACAGAATGCATGTAGGTCTCAGAGAATGACCATGAGTTATAAAATTGATCAGATGATAACTTCAGTTTAGCTACTGTTGCAAATATTATTTTTTTTACTGAAGAAACTCAACACAGAGTTGGGGACCTCATACATTATTTAATCTGATAAAAAAAGAAGTTACTTTTTTTTTTTTTAAATCTATACCCTCATCCTCTCATCCTGTTTGTAAGGGCCAAACTAAAAAAAACATATCTCTGTACATTTTAATACTTATCACCATAAAAAGAACCGTGTTTGGCTATCCTTTTTGGACTTTGGAGATAACATACAACATTTGAATGTGCTATCATGACACATTTGCTGAGTGACTTGTAGGACTGGACATTTTGAGTGAGACCCAAAATAAAATTCTTGGCAGCAGGTCTGGGCTACAGTGCAAGCACATCGACCACTTGAGCTTGGAAATGAAGAATAACGTATGGAACCTCTGTCCACCCTGGCAGAAATCCTAACAAGACTTAGCATGTGGGAACAAATTATTTTCCTTCTGAAAATAACTATTCTTCTTTTGAGAAATGGCTAGTACTTGATATTAATCACAGGTAGGGAAAACGATCTGATCATGGACCATTATGGGATTATATGTTATAGATTCTCCAGTACACATTGGCTATTTATAATTCATCAAGATATAGGGTGGACCTCAGTTAAATAAATTATCAAGGTTAAACAGACTTGAATGGGACCTGAAGGTATAGCTAATGTGCATGAGCAGATGGTCCTAACTCCCTAAGAACTTGCATTCCTTCCAGACCCTCAGTACAACATTGAAATTTAAAAATGAATTATTACTGATGAATTGACTGATTGAAGTGATGAGGGGCAGGGGATTTGGACATGTTAGCAATTCTTGTTTCTGCAAAAAATGTTTTGCATGATATATCAGCATTAACTGGAAGTGGACAGTTGTTACATTTGGGTTCTAAACATGAGTGTCACTGAAAGAGAAATGTAAGGAGTAATCCTTCTACTAGATGGAACTTCAACCAGTATTTTCTTCTCCACTTTGTACTGATAAATGGCCATAGGAAGGATATTCACTGATTTATTTTCAGTGGTTAAATGGTTTGACTGGATGGATATTTGGGTTTTTGAGAAGGGTAAGATTGAAAAGTTAATGATGAAGTGTTCTGAAAAAAGGTATGTAGTTGAGAACAGAGTTGTGTATACACTGGAAACAAGACTCACTAATTAGAGGTGCAAGACATAAGAGTGTGGATTTCAGCTAATTTTTTTTAATGAAATACTCCAGTATTTGCTTAATAAGTTTATGACCACAAGAATAAAGAATATTCATGGGCTCAGCAGATACAGACCTGACCCTCACCAAAGCTAATATGTCTCTTTCCACTTCTGAATGCCTAATCTTCCAAGAGAATAGAACGAAACTATAAAACTGAACCTCAGATATGGACACATATACTAGCTGTACTGGAAACCAATCAATCCATTGGTAGTAAGTGATCTGACAACTTACAATATGGAAGGGAACATACATTATGTATCAAGGAAACTTAATATTCATGTGGCTTTAGCCTCCCTTCCCATAATTCCTTTGCTACACTTCCACACATTAACTTATTCAATGGCAAATTCAACACCGTGATATCACACAATATTAGTTTTCATAAGGGAGTCCAGTAAAGATACAGAAATGGACTGATATCCCTGGGATTCACTGGCATTTATTTTATATATCAAACCACAGTCAGACAATCACCAGTGAGATTGGTAGAATGGATTACTGAATGCTTAGTATCGATTTTAATAGTGATGTCAACTGGGAAACAGCATCTTGCCACGTTAGTGTTGTGTTTCAAAAGACATGATAAATACTTTCAGCTAGTGACCTATGTAAGGTAGAATGTTTCCATAGACTAAATATTTCAGGTCAGGAATCAAGAAATGGAAATGGCAATAATTTATATCACTATTGCTCCTAATAACTAATATAGAGTTTGTTTCCTGTTTTTGGAACTACTTCTGTAGATTTTTTACTCTCAGTTCTGAGAGAAATAGTTCTAAACCCTACTATAATAATTACATTGAGTTGGAAGTTGATCTTTGCCAGGCCCCTGAGTAATCCTCTTACCTTTGAACCAAAAATCAAGAAGAGGAGTTACTCAAGGTGTACAATGTGACTATTTTATATATGTCTATATAATGAAATAATTGTGAAAATCAAATTTAACAACATCCATTAACACACAAGGCTACCATTTGATATCTGTGTGTGAGAGCAGTAAAACACTTGGAGTCTACTTTCTTGGTAAATTTTAAGCATACAATATGATAATATTATTAACTATGCTATTCATATTAATTTCCAGAACTTACGCATTTTATAACTGAGTTTGCCACCACCCCCCCCCCTTGACCAACATTTCCCTATTTTCTCCAAACCTCAGCCCCTGGCAACTGCTATTCTACCCTCTACTTCTATGAATATGTTACCTTTATAGATTTTACTTACAAGTGAGATCATACAGTATTTGTCTTTGTGCTTATTTCACTTAGCATAATGTCCTTTAAGCTTACCCATGTTGTCACAAATGGCAGAGTTTTCTTCTTGAGTATAAATAATTTCAATCTGTCAATTATACTTTTATAAAATATACAAGTCAGAAAGTAAAAAGAACTAACCATAAGAAAAACAGAGTTTTCTGTAGTGGACAATTATAGTGATTGGTAGAGATGGTACTGAGGATTGAGTCTAAAACCAGAGATATTATCTAAGGTTTTTTCTTATTCTTTGTTTAACAGTAGAAATCAAAAGACAGCTGGATCAGTATACTAATAGGGGCAGACACACTGAGATTTCCAACCCTTCAGGAGTGAAGGCTTGGATTACCCTAGCATGTAAATGAAACCAAACCTGTGTGGTATCATCTAAAGGCAAAGAAAACCCAAAGTAGATATTTATAGTAGGATGTCCTATTTATTTTGATGTATGACAAAAAATGGAAAAATTGAATTAAAATACAGTGATTTTTTCCTCATGAATGTTTTTAAGAGTCCCAGCCTTAGAAACTGAACTGTTACATAAATGAAGTCTGCAGTAGATTTTAATGTGTCCTTTCTTGTTTTATGGTTTATGTGTGCTCTATATATCTATCACCTGTGTATCATCTATCTATAATTTACCTTTCACCTATCAAGATCTGTAGATATCCACATATATAAATACATATATATATTCGTATAACATTTATATATCTGTGCTACTTATGGTTTACTTTATTACATGATGAATACTGGAATTGTTGACATTTTTTATGTCTCAGAAGTGGGAAAATGTGAATGTATCATCATTTGAATTAGGATTTTTTTTTGTCAGGGAAAGCACAAAGCTGTTATTAAGGAAATTGAAATATGTACAGAAATTGTGTATGTGAGTTTTCATTTTATATAGTTTCCCAATTTTTTTTTTAACTTGGTTAAATTTCTTATTTATTTGTAGTGCATTTTCTCTACATTAAGAAACTTAACCAAATATGGGCATTTATTTCAGGAGTTAAGAGAACTGCACCACATATCACAGTACTTGGTTTCAATTATTGGCTCTGGATTCTAACTTCAGTTTCCTGTTAAGGCGGAACCTGGGAGGCAGCAGTAAAAGTTCAGTTGATTGGCTTCCTTCCCGTCACTCACAAGCCTGTATTGATGTCTCAAGTGTTTAGGTTTCTGCCATACATCTGAGAAACCTGGATTCAGTTCCCAACTCCTGTCTTTGTTCCTGGCACAATACCAGCTTTTGCAGGCATTTGAGGGTGAACCTGTGAATTAGAGTGCTCTCTTGCTTGTTTTCTCTCTCACTCTGTCTCTTCCCCATCCCCTGTCCTTCTGCATGTCAAATAAATTAGAATGTAAAGAAGAAATTTAGCAAAGTTATTGTCTTTTCAACATTTTGGTTTGTGCCTTCTGATTTCGTTGTTTGTAATGTATGGCCATATAAAAGTTTACAACTCTATGTTGTTGTATTTACAAATTGTTTTATAGTTTCTTGAATTTGAAATTATGATTTGCAACAATGAAGAATTAGAAGAACAGGCCCACAATATGAGGATTGATTTAAATACTTGCAGTAGGAGCACGTGTTGTGGAGCAGTGGGCTAATCCACAATTCGGGACATCCGTTTCCCATAGTGGAGTGCTGGTTCAAGTTCTGCTTGTTCCATTTCTGATTAAGCTTCCTGCTAATGCATGTGGGAGGCAGCAGATGTACAAGGTACTGGGGTTTCTTCCACCCCTGTGGAGACCCAAATGGAGTCCTCACTCCTGGCTTTGGTCTGGCCCAGCATGAGAAGCACAGTGGATTTCTGTGTAGCTACTGACTTTTATTTGTTGATGTAGAAAAAAATACAGAAATATTTTCTCATATAATATCAGGTACAAGGGAAGTTTATGAATATTCATATATATGAAGTGGAACAAATTTGATTGAAGGTACCATTAGATGATGTAAGATCAGTTTATTGAAAGATTTCACTCAACTTGTCATGAAAGCAAATCCATCTTATTATATGTCCACACTCATAGAAAAAGAAATGATTGTAAATGTTATAATGAAAAATGGTCTTAAGGCTAAGCAAATAGGGAAAAGTTATGCATATAAATGCTTCTTGGCATATATTACATATTATTTAATATACATAGAAATATCATTGTGAAGCCTGTTAAGAAAATATGAGAGGTCAAGTATAAATATGTTACCATAAGTTATGATTTGAAAGTGATTTGTCCCCCAAAGTAAACATATTGGGAACTTGGTCCCCAGGGAGGCAGTATTGGGAAGTAAGGGATCCTTAAGAGATGGAGCGGGCTGGCGCCATGGCTCACTAGGCTAATCCTCTGCCTTGCGGCGCTGGCACACCAGGTTCTAGTTCCAGTTGGGGCGCCAGATTCTGTACCAGTTGCCCCTCTTCCAGGCCAGCTGTCTGCTATGGCCAGGGAGTGCAGTGGAGGATGGCCCAAGTGCTTGGGCCCTGCACCCCATGGGAGACCAGGAGAAGCACCTGAATCCTGCCTTCGGATCAGCACAGTGCGCCGGCCACAGCGCATCGGCCGCGGTGGCCATTGGAGGGTGAACTAACGGCAAAAGGAAGACCTTTCTCTCTCTCTCTCTCTCCCTCTCTCTCTCTCTCTCTCACTATCCACTCTTCCTGTCAAAAAAAAAAAAAAAAAAAAGAGATGGAGCATAGTGAGTGCGTTCTTATGTCACTGGGGACATGCACTCAGAATGGATCCTGGGGCTCTATCTCTATGGATTGCTGCTTAGCCAGGTTGTATTTTCCTTTCATATCAGCTTCTGCCCTCCACCATGAGCTGTTTCCCAGAACTGAGTGAACACTGGCACCATGCTCTTGAAGTTCCAGGTGTTTCTCCTGGGAATTGCTCAGTGTACATGGTAGATAGGTGTGCTATATCATACCTTATTACTTAAGGAAAAAAAATCTTCAGAAAGAAAATATTTGGCATGTTTCTAGGGAAGAAACAATTGTGGCTGACACATTCTTTTATGTCAGTGCTTTGAAAGCGTTTTTAAAATATATTCAAATCATATTCTAATGTCACCAAATAATCCATTAAATGACAAGAACTTATTTAAAATGAGAGCATTAAAACTGCCACCTCTTTCCATCTTTGGTTGTAGAGAATGAATGATATTGTAACTGAATCCCCAGGTACAACTGATGCTGAACCTCAGTATTAAGTGGTGCATATCTGAGTAAAACCTGAATTCATGAAGACCCTTTTCTTCTGCCCTCTTAACACTTAGGGAGCAAAATGACATTTAGAAGGAACATCAGGAAAAGGCACATAGGACAAAAGGCATGTGCTGGCAGTGAAGTAGAAAGTCTCTAGTCCTAGCAATCATAGATACCCAGGCTTACCCCCAGAGCCCTCAATAGTGGGACTCTAAGGAACAAGACTGAGCCCCACCAAGGCCATTGGAATACACCTTGTTTCACTCAGAAGCACATGGACCAGACTAGGTCAGAATTTCATCCTTCTGTAAATCTCATGAAGTAGAATTAGGAGGAAAACAGAAAGAGGGAGAAAAGGTGGGAAAAAATATAAGCCAGGCTGACAAAAATGAAGAGAAACCTACTTAGAAAGTCTGAGTCTTCGATGACATAAGCAATTCACCTCAAACGCTATAACTGCTAAGATGAGAAATACTGAATGGCAGTGTGGTTAAATTGAAAGAGATGTTAACTTCTGTGCTATCATGAAGAAGCAAAAGGGCTGAACTAAATTTCTGGGACACGTGGATGGATTGTTGGTACAAGGATTAAAGATTAAGGACGAGCAGTCACTTGAAGGTTTATCTAAAGTCATGATGTAGTTTAGGGTATATATCTAATGCTCGGTATATGTGTAGGCGAAATAAAACCTCCTTCCAAAGAAGTTTGTATCTTAATCACGGGGACCTATGAATGTGTTACATTTTATGGACAGGGGAATTAAAGTTGCAGATGGAGCTGAGGTTGTTAATCAGCTGATTTTAAAATAAGGATATTGTTTTTCATCATCCATGTGAATCCAATTTGATCACCAGTGTCTTTTTTAAAAGATTTATTTATTTTATTGGAAATTCAGAGTCAGAGAGAGAAACGGGGGCGGGTTAGGGAGACACACATACATACACACACTCACGCACAGAGAGAGAGAGAGAGAGAGAGAGAGAGAGAGAGAGAGAGAGAGTAGCTGATTCACTCACCAAATGACTGCAACTACAGGGGTTGGGCCAAGCCAAAGCCAGGATCCTGGAACTTCACATAGGTCTCCAACATGGGTGCCAGGGACCCAAGTACATGATCCATCTTCTGCTGCTTTCCAGGCTCTTTAGCAGAGAGAGCTGGATCCTAAATATAGAAGGTGTGGCTTGGAGAGCATTCACAAGGGATGCCAGCATTGTAGGTAGTGTCTTACCCCACTGTGCCACGAGGCTGGCTCTATAATCAGGGTCCCTTAAAGGAGAAGACAGGGAAGAGAATATCAGAACCAGGTAAGGATTTGAAGATGCTGCTCTGCAAGCTGTGAAGGTGGAGAAAAAGACCACAAGCTAAGGAAGGTGGGTGATCCTTGAAACTAGAAAAGATCAGGAAACAGACTCTCCCCTGGAGCCTCAGGGGGATGCAGACTTGCTGATACCTCTATTTTAAGCCATGAGACCATTTTATACTTATTAACTACAGAACTAGAAGGCAATGCATTCATGGAGTTTTGTCACTAAATAACTTATTACAGTATAAGTGGAAAACTAATGCATCCTTAGCCCTGACATCTCTTTTCAGCTGTCCTACAACCAAACCCAACCAAGGTCACCTTCTCTAGCTGGGGAGACCTGTGGCCATCCAACATTTTCTAGAAGATGATTATGTTGAATTAGAAAATAAAGTGGCCTTGTCTCCATCCTGCTGTGCAGAATGCAAGGCAAACAGGACCCCAAATGGAAGACCAAGAGAATGAGTTTCAAGGTCATTTCTTCCCCCTGAAGATGGCTTCAGCCTGTCCTTGGAGGAGAGAAAGGAAGAGCCTTGTTCAGCAGGTTAGTATGAAGAAGTCTTAGTACATGATATACTTAGATGATATATTCAGAATCAAGAGAAAGATTCAAAGAGTGGAAAAAAAGATAGTCAATCTATGCTAAACAGAGTGGCTCTTAGAGTAAAAAAGCATTATTGGTGCTGAAACATAGACTATAAATATAATTCCTAGAAATACAACACTCATGACTATCATGGTTATGACAGGAAAGATGTTGAAAAACCAAGAAGTCAGGGATGTTGCAGCTGCTTGGAGAATCAACTAGAAGTGTTTAGAACTGCAAGTACAGGAGGATAAGAGCAGGTCACTGGGAATAAAGTTTTGGAATCAGAACTACAGGAAAGAAGAGATAGGGTTTCTTTTCACAACCACTGCTGACACAAGTAAAGGTCATCCCCTTAATGTCATTATATAATGAGTGTGGAACAGTAAAGACATCAGTTGCTATAGTTTCCTTCAATGCACAGAATGCTAAGGATATGTGGCCTCTCAGGAATGTCTTTCTGGAAACCAAGGGTCTGCTCATTGGCCAGACCTGATATAGCCTCACTGCTGTGTTCATAAAAGTGCCTGCAAAACCAATGCCTCAATTCTTCCAGATATTTTTGTATTATGAAACTAGAGGCTCATTAGCATTGAACTGGCCACACATTGCCCTTTTCTGTGGCACATTAGGAGCCCAGACTATCATATTAGGGCTTAACAGGATCCAGGTCTCATAAAAGAGAGATTTATCTAAGATCCAAGGTAATTCTTGGCCGAGCAAGGTGAAAGCTGCCTGCATGAATACATAACAAGGCATTTGTCAACAGGCTGTAATAAAATAGTGTGAGAAGGGACATATGAAGGAACATCTCATCCACATGCTTATGTGATTAGAGGTTGTCATTCATACCAATTCCCTTTCACAAATTAGTTTCCAGTGTCTGATATTTTAAAATCAAATCAGATCTCTCAAATCCCTTTTACATTGATAGTCTTAGCACTGACTTGGATTGTTTTCTGATCTGGAAAGAGTTAGACATGCTGTGTTCTTCCTGCCTGAGACTTTCTTTGTACACCTGTGCTGCTGGCCAAGACAAGGAGCTCTTCACACAGGCTGAGAAGCAGCTCCCCTCTACCCCTGCCATCACACACTTTACAGATTTAGCTCTGCACACACAAAAAGCGAATTCACAGACACAAGAAACCCAGGGAACTACTTAAAATATTCTTGCCTTCATTGGTTACTGGAGTTGTTATTTCCAATTGATCTGAGGGATAAACCAGGTGGAGGGGAGGAGAAAAGCTCTGGTAGTCAGTGGCTGCAGCCATGTTCAACAACCCTGCCCTGCCTACAGGGCCATGGGATGTGAAAATGCATATGGCATCTGCCTTCCTTCATTTTGTGTTATTGGAACAAAATGCCTGAGGCTAGATTCTTCAGAGGTAAAGAGGTTTATTTGGCCCACAATACTGTTGTCAAGAGGGTCCAAACAGCCTGGCACTGGTTCCCTTCTAGGTTCCCTAGAATGGTGTCACAGCTTGGTGGAAAAGGGGTTAGGGGACTGACTGTATGCAGAACAGATAAGGCACATACAGGTGACTTTGTGTTACAACAACCTGCTGTTGTAAGAACTCATTCAGTCCTGTGAGATCTGAGATCTGACAGACTCTGTGAGATCTGCTTTATTTTATGTCTGTCTGTCTGTATGTATGTAAACATGCATGTGTGTATGTATACATGCATGTGTGTATGTAAGAGAGATTTCCCATTCACTTGTTCCCTCCCCAGATGGATGACTGCAACACTGGGCCTGGCTCAGGCTGAAGCTGGGACCAAGGTCTCCCACATGTGTCACAAGGACCAGGCTACTTGAGTCATCACATGCTGCCTCCTAGTGCACACATTAGTAGGCAACTGGAAATGGGAGCACAACCATGACTTGAACCCGGTCACTCTAATGTGCGATGTGGGTGGACCATGCAGCTCCTGGGTCTCCCACATGGGTGCAGGGGCCCAAGCACTTGGGCCATCTTCTACTGCTTTCCTAAGCCTTAGCAGAGAGCTGGATCGGAAGTGGAGCAGCCAGGACTCCAGAACAGGTGTCCATATGGGATGCCGGCACTGCAGATGTCAGCTTTATCTGCTATGCCACAGCACCAGCTCTATTTGTTTACTTTTTAAAAGATAAAAGAGAAAGGAAGAGTTGCCATCCAGATTCATCCCTCAAATCCCCGCTACTACTAGTAGACCGAAGCCAGAATTTGGGAACTCAGTCCAGGTTTCCCACATGGGTGGCAGGAATCCAATTACTTGAACCACCACCACTGTCTCTGAGGGTCTGCATTAGCAGGAAACTGGAACAGGGACCAGGAGGCAGCATCAAACCCAGGCACTTCCATGTCGGACATGGGTATCATAACTGCTGGGTAAATGCGGAATGACAGACAACGGGCAAATGCAATCCTGGGGAGACAGTTGGGGACTAGGAAGCCCTGGGGAAATTAGCACAGCATGATGTCAAGTAGCTTTAGTTTTCCTATCATAACATCTTCTAATCATATAAAATTTTTTTTAAAACCAGCATGAATGCATATGAATCCACTAAACAGACACACATGTGACCAATTGGACTCATAGTTTTCTGTTATGAGAATCAAAATAGCTGAAGGTTTCCTTGTTTTCACCTCCTGGTGTTGAAGGTCCCTTCCTTTTCCTGAAGTATCTGCCATCATTTTCCTCTGTGTACATTTAGGAATTTTGCATGCATCCATGCAAATATTATCTTCTCTGTTTTATAATTTTATGTCTGTGTTATAAGTAGAAACACATTCTTCTATTTGATTTTTAAAGTCCATATTCTTAAAACAGGTTTATTGGGACATGTCCATCTGTTATTTCATATTAATTACTGGATATTATTATTGGCAGCTTTATTGAGTTATTGTTTGAATGACATAAACTTCAACAGTTTGAAGTGGACAGTCAGTAATTTTAATATAGAGAATGTGGGCAATCACTAAAACTCTATTTTAACACCCAATATCCATAAGCAGTCATTCAGTATTCCCTTATCCTCTGTCTCAGGCAAGCTCTAATCTTTTTTGTGTGTGTTTTCTGTGCACTTACCTATTCTGAAATTCCACATCAATTGAGTCAAATTATGTGTGATCTTTGTGTGTCCTCTCTTTCAATTTGTATGATACCATCACAATTATCACTACCTCATTCCTTTGTGTAGCCATATAACCTTTCTGTGTGTAGATATCTTACATTTTATCAATTTGTTATGGAACACTTGGGTGTTTACACTTCTTGGTTACTACGAATAATGTTTCAATAATATTGTGATGACAGGGATATTCAATACTATTTTGTTTAGATATATTTTGCATATAAATAAGAATACAATTGATAACTTTTATAAAAGAAATAATGTTAAGTATTTTGAGATACTATCAATCTGTTTTCCAAAGCAACTATTCCATTTTAAAATCCTGCCAGTATTTTTTAAATATCCTGAAACCCTGGAATTCTGTTTTATATTTTAGCTATCCTAGTGGGTATAAAGTGATAATTTTATTATGACTTTGATCTGCAATTCTTTGATGATTAATGGCATTGAGTATATTTTGTATACTTATTGGATATCTTATTTAGAAATTTTCTATTTAAACCAACACTCACAGATCAGCATTTGGCACAATGGTTAACAAGCTGTTTGAGACATCCGCATCCCATATGGGAGTGCCTGGGTTCAAGTTCGCAATCCACTTCTGATTTCAGATTCCTGCTAATGTGCATCCTCGGAGGCAGCAGTGATGGTTCAAGTACTTGGGTCCTTGTCATCCATGTGAGAGATCCAGACTGAGCTCTGGGCTCCTGGCTTTGACCTGGTCTAGCCCCAGCTGATGCAGGCATTTGGCAAATGAAAAAGTGAATGGAAAATTGATCTCTTTCTCTCTCTCTCTCAAATAAAAAATTATTAATTATTAAGTTAAAATAATGCTCACTTACTAATTGGGCCACATATCTTTTTGCTGACTATAAATCATCTTTACATATTATAGAGAGGTATATGTTTTAGAAATACTTTCTCCTATTCTATATATTGTCTTTTAACTTTCTTTTTTCCCCTACTCAATTAAGAGAAATATCTTTTTTTAAACTTTTATTTAGTAAATATAATTTTCCAAAGTACAGTTTATGGATTACAACGGCTTCCCCCACCCCATAACTTCCCTCCCACCCGCACCCCTCCCATTTCCTGATCCCTCTCCCATTCCATTCACATCAAATTTCATTTTCAATTATGTTTATATACAGTAGATCGATTTAGTATATATTAAGTAAAGATTACATCAGTTTGCACCCACACAGAACATAAAGTGTAAAATAGTTTGAGTACTAGTTATGTCTTACAACTTTCTTAATAGTGTACTTCAATATACAAAGCTGTTTTGGTTTTGACAAAGCCAAATTGGCTCTTGTGTTTTACGTTTTGACAAATGAGTTTTGGATGTTCTAAGACTGACTTGTCTAATCCAAGGTCTTGAAGAGTTACTCCAACATTTTCTCTTAGGAGTTTTAAACTATTACCTCTTATACTTAGATTTGTGGTCCATTTTAATATAAATTTTGTAAGTTATGTGAATTAGGAATTCCAAATCAAATACACATTATAGGAATCTGTCTTTAAGGCAGTCCACTGCCCATAAAAGATTCCAACTCCCCCAAAATCCTAATACACTTCTAACTACTTAACTATAGTTGAGTAGTTCTCTGGTATTCCCTTAGTTTAACCATAGCCTATTTCTGCTTCATGTTGACTTTATTTCAGCTGCTAATCTCAAGCTTTCAGTCCCTTTCACAAGTGCATTTGGACATGGTATCTGAGGAATTTGATTTTCTTCACCTCTATCTGATCTCTGTATTCAGTGCCCAACTCTGTCCTCCCTGAACTCCACCAACTCCCTTGCTCTATGCACTGGCTTCCCTTAGGAGGTTGGAATATCCTGAAGTACAGCCTGAGATCAATGTCATAGGCACAGAGTTGAAGGCCCTGGGGAAGGACATCAAACTTCACCATACAATATATCAGATCTTTCCAACCTCTGGACCAGGTATGGAGAATCAAAGGATCCCCAGGTAATAGACCAGGGATAATTTTAGAACTGCAGAGAAATGGGGTATCTGAGAGAGTGAGTGAGCTGGGATGTCCTAGAAAATGTGTCTAAAATAATACATGAAAAGAATTCAGTCTCTGACTTATGTCAAGGGTGGATCAAGGACACAGGCAAGTCTCTAGTGGGCTGTAACTCTGGCCCCTGCCTTCTACTTCTTTGAGATCTGAGGCAGGGCTCCCATCAGGCTTTAGCATCCTGTAGGATAACAAAGTTCAAAGTGCTTGGAGGCTCTTTCACAGGTGTACCCAGGAAAATGGCCACTTGATAACAGGGCAGAACCTCCAGGAACTTTTGCTGTTAGATACAACCACTGCAATTTCAAAACCCTTTGGGCTTGACTGATAAGGGCCCCTCACACCCTACTTGATTTCTCCATACACAGAGTAGCTAGCAGTACTACCTGCACTATGTCTCAGTGTTCATTTATTCATTCATCTGCTTCTTGTATAAAAAGCTCTGCTTGTCATACAGAATGTAGGGTAGGATCACACAGTCGGTTGATTTGCTATAGAGAGAGGTAAAAGAAAACAGATTTCAAGTATTCATTGTGTTG
The DNA here is from genome assembly GCA_949820135.1 of Sylvilagus floridanus. NCBI lineage: Eukaryota > Metazoa > Chordata > Mammalia > Lagomorpha > Leporidae > Sylvilagus > Sylvilagus floridanus. The sequence goes on from OX463245.1 coordinate 1,887,496, forward strand.
TCACAGGCAGTTTCCAAAGCTTCAATGCTTCTATTCACATTTGAGAGAACTCAATTTATCCAACAAAAAGGTGTCTGCCCTTTGATTGTGATGGCCTATTAGATTTTCTGATGTGTCATTTGTTTAAAATGCAGAAAATAGTGTTCATATATTTTCTTCTTGATGTTCACTGCAGTTTAGACATAATTTCATATTTAAAAAAATTTGGCATGACAATGACTATAGCTAGCCAATCAGTCCTCCCAGGTCTGAGCAAAGCGGCCAGCAGAAGTGTTTTGAAAGAGAGAGGAATAGATAGACTTCAGGTGAAAATATGACTCTTGTAAGAATTTCATTTGGGAAAGAATGAGAAAATATAAGGTTCTTGAAGTGATAAACATTATTGCTTGTTTTGTTTGTCATAAATTTTGTGTCCTGGTTCACTTTCCTCCTGAGATAGATGAGACTATAAAATAGTTGTAGGTCTTATTTTACCTACTCTGAGAAGTAATGTGCCTCTTCTTGTGATTGGCACATTTACAAAAAATGAAATTTCAAGAAAAAGAACATATCCTCTATGAGGAAGCAACATTTTAGATAACTAGAGGAGGGAGAGAGGTTTAGATAACTTAAAGTCAACTTTTGAGGACCATGGCCAATTACTGAAAAATCAATAGGATTTTCAACATGGATCAGATTTGTTTATCTTAATAAGTAAACACACTAGAATTCCCTGAGATCTCTTACTTGGTTACAGGATGATTGGAAAATAGATGCATTTAACCTATGTACTAGAAACAATCACTTTATCCTAAACGTGTTTGAATTGCTCAAAGAAGCCTTCAGTATGATAACACAATTCAGTGAAATGAGGCTTGCAATCCAGGGAGTGCTCCAGAGACCTGGGTTTACCTCATTGTGTATAAGAGTATTTCTTTTTAAGATTTAATTATTTGGAGGGAAGAATTAGGAAGAGAGGTAGAGAAATATAGAGAAGAAGGAAGATGGAGTGGGAAACAAAGAGGGAAAGGGAGAGGGAGAGGGAGCAAGGGAGGGGGGAGAGAGAAAGGGAGAGAGAATGAATCCTCTATCCATTGGTTCTCTCCCCAAATGGCCACAAATGCCAGGTCTTGGCCAGGCTAAAACCATGATCCTGCAACTACATCCAAGTCTCCCATATGGAAGGCAGGGACCTAAGTACTTAAGCCATCTTGCACTACTTTCTCAGGTACATTAGCAGGAAGCTGGATCAAAGGTGGAGCAGCCAGGATTAGGTGCCCATATGAGATGCAGTAGCACAGGCAGCAGCTTAACCTGCTGAACCACAGCACCAGCCCCTTTATCCTGTTCCTTCTAGAAGAACAACACTGAGGGTTTTGAGTCTTTTTCTCAGAGACCAATGTTTTCATGGAATACAACTTTGAGTTACAATACGATGGCGATCTTAGATGTTGCTGAGAAATATGAAGTACTTTTTCTCTATATTAAATATCAAATAGTGATGTGTGTGTGTGCAGTTCTTTTTTGCCTTTTATAAAAGACAAGATTCCTTAGGAAGTTGTTCAGCACTCACATGTCAGGTGTGACATTTCTGTCCCTTTGGGTAGTTATCAGTATGCATACCTCTGTTATTTTTGTTTATTTTATTATTTTTAAAAATTTTATTCAAGTTGTACAAGTTTCATGTATTTCATATATACAGATTTAGGAACAGAGTGATGATTCCCACCTCACCCTCCCTCCTGCCCATACTCCAACCCTTCTTCCTCTTCCCTCTGCTACTGACTCTTAATATTCACAGATAGATTTTTATTTTACCTAATGATCATAAGGTTAACCCTACATTAAGTAAAGAGTTCAACAAATAATATGAAGAAAAAAAAGGTTCCTCAATAGAAGACACAAGGGCTGTAAACAGTCATTGGACCTCAAAATGTCCATTTCAGTCCAATTGCTACACTTTAGGAAGTCAAATAAGGGAGAGAACAGGACAAGTCAGGGAGAAGTCATCCAGGGCTTGGAGACAATGGGAATCCTGCATAGATGCTTGAAAATCTGGACGCAGTTCTTACCAGCTGCGGGAATCTGGGCAGTGCACAGCCGCTTTCTGAGCTGCACTTTCTCCTCTGAACAATGAAAGCAGTGCATCTCTGGAAGAGAGAAAGCCACTTCCTCTCTTCTTGCATACCCAACTTTGGTTTTCCTACCACTCTAGAGGTGCATACTTTCTCATCAGATAACCCTAAGTATGCCCCTTGACTAATGGAGCAAATGTGAATTCAGGGGCAAGGCATGCAGGCATGGGGCATGGCCAGCTTCTTCTATCCTTTTTTGTTCTGCCATCAGAAGGGAGAGAGTGTTGATTTCTGTATGTAACTAATAGAGCACCCGAAAGGTAATCTATGGCAGTGAAATTGACATTTTGAGATTAGATGATTCTTAACAGCCCTTGTCTCAACTGTTGAGGAACAGTGGCTTTCTTTTTCTTCATACTACTTGTTGAACTCTTTACTTAGAGTTGAACTTTTTACTTAAGGTTAATCTTATGAATATGAAGTTAGCTGAACATAGATCTTTGTGAAAATTAAAAATAGGAATAGGAGAGGGAGGAAGAAGGGTGGGAGCATGGGTGGGAGGGAGAGTAGGGTGGAAAGTGTCACAATGTTCCTGAATCTGTATATAGGAAATACACAAAATTTGTATCCCTTAAATAAAATTAAAAAAAAAAAGAAGTGAAAGAATGACAAAATTGGATTCCAGCCCTTTGGGGGAAGTAGAGGTAGAGGCTAGTACTCTGTTCTCAGAAAATTATAATCAGAGAATTATACAGGCAGGGATTCAGCAAATAATGAATAGGTATTTTCATTTTCTTCCTGGCCTTACTGTTTTCCCAGGGTTCAAGGTCTATGGGACTGGATTTGCCCTACATTTTGGTCCCATTTGCTTCATCTGTCATAAATACATCTGAACATACATATCTCACAGTATAATAAAGTAGTTAAAAAGTAATTCTAAAGTGTCTTTTCCTACACAGAAAGAACTCTTGGAGTCAGTGTTCTGGTGTAGCAGGTAAAGCCACTTGCAATGCCAGCATCCCATATGGGCACCATATGGCTGCTCTACTTCCAATCCAGGTCCCTGCTAATGGCCTGGGAAAAGCAACAGAGGATGGTGTGGGCCCGGCATCGTGGCTCACTTGGTTAATCCTCCACCTGCGGCGCCAGCATCCCAAATGAGTGCCAGGTTCTGGTCCTGGCTGCTCCTCTTCCAGCCCAGCTCTCTGCTGTGGCCCAAGTTCTTGGCACCTGCACCCACGTGGGAGACCAGGAAAAAGCGCCTGGCTCCTGGCTTCGGATCAGTTCAGTACCGGGCATAGTGGCCATTTGGGGAGTGAACCAATGGAAGGAAGACCTTTCTCTCTGTCTCTCTCTCTCACTGTCTGTAACTCTACCTGTCAAATAAATAAATAAAATCTTAAAAAAAAAAAAAAAAGAAGATGGTGTAAGTGCTTGGTTCCCTGTGTCCATGTGAGAGACCTGATAAAGCTCCTGGCTCCTGGCTCCTGGCTTCTATCTGGCTCAGCCCTGGCTATTGTGGTCATCTTGGGAGTGAACCACTGGATGGAAGATCTCTCTATCTCTCCGTCTCTGTAACTCTTTCAAATAAATACATTCATCTTAAGAAAAAAATTTATTTTTATTTTATAACTACTTTAAAATTTTTATTTATTATTATTTATTTATTTATTTAATATTTTAGAGGCAGAAGAGACAAAAAGAGTTCTCTCATCTGCTGATTTATGCCCCAAATGCTCATCATTGCTGGGGACTGAAGTGGCATTTGGGATCACAATTCAAGTCTCTCCCTCATGGATGGCAAAGACTCAACTGCTTGAACCATCGCCTGCTGTCTTCCAGAGTCTGCAGTAGCGGAAAGTTGGAATTGGGGGTCAGAACCAGGTAATGAACCCAGGAGCTCTGACGTGGGAGGCAAGTGTTTCAACTGGTGTCATCTTAATCCCTTGGCCAAGTCCCTTCCCCTATTTCTAGAGAGAGAATGAACGAGTTCAGGGTAAGTGTCTAAGAAAGTATCTCCTATTAAGAAGGTGCAGGTGCTTTTTTGTAAATTTTGTAAAAATCCATTTGATTACATGAGTGCCTTTACATATCACAGTGATGTTCCAGATTAAACTCAATGTTGTCATAATATTACACAAATATTATCATAGTTTACATCTGCCAGTTGGTACTCAAGGAATATTTTGTTAAATGTTAACAGATGTAATAAAATGGAAGAGGAGGATGGTTTCTTCTTGGGCATATCATTTAATATGCACTATTACAGAGGAAGTATAACCCCTAAACAGGTATCAAGCTGTGAGATAGCTATATTTAAATACCTGGGATCACACATTACATTAAGGCTACTCTGTTGAACTCACTTATCAGCTATACATGGGTCTATTTTCTCCTTCTGTACCCTGTATTGTGGAGGATTTAAAAGCTGATCTGTCAGCAAGATGCCATCCCCTGGCCTGCAGGTAAATTTAAATTTGCCTCTGGGATTTGATGAGTTAATCTGATCTGTATATTTGGTGAATAAATGCTGATGTTAAAATAAATGTTCAGCCTCTGTCCTTCTTACCCATCACTCCCATGAAGACTGGACTTGAATTCTTAAAAATAGAAAACATGGAAAATAACTTTAGATAGGATACTTTTGAAGAAATGGATTTCTTTTGGACAATCAAGTAGGCATGACAGTACTAGTTCTTCTTTTTTAATCTATTATGACCTTTGGTAAGGTCTATAGTGCTGATCATTCTAATGTATTTTTTTTATTAGAATTAAATATTTATTACAGAATAAACTGGAAGAAAAAACTCTTTAGGATGTCCAAAAGAGTGGGGAAAAATCTAAATTTAATACTCCAGAAAGTAAGTCTTACTGCACTGTGCTAGTGTAGCATTTCTAATTCATGTCAATTATCTACATGGAAAGTCAAATTTCAATGCTTTTCTCTAAGAACACTCTCTAATGACCTTAATAATAGCACTAAGTAATTGAGATAAAAATCATGTGTAATTCATAAAGGAAAAGTAATGCTCTTTTACATGTATATGCTGCTCTTCCATTTATAGAGCTTTCACATGTGACTTTGATCCAACTCTCATTACCATATGAAACCACTGAGTATTGAGAGGGTAAAAACTGATTCAGTGGGGTCAGCATTGTGGCATAACCCTCTACCTGTGACAGTGGCAGCCCAGATGGGCATCAGTTTGAGACCCAGATGCTCTCCTTCCAATCCAGCCCCCTAATAATGCACCTGGAGAGGGAGCACAACATGGCCCAAGTGTTCAGGCCTCTGCAGCCATGTGGGTAAACCCAGAGAGGTTCCTGGCTACTGGCTTTGGCCTGGCTCTGCTCTGGCCGTTGCAGCTATTTGGAGAATGAACCAGCAGATGGAAGATTCTCTCTCTCTCTCTCTCTCTCTCTCTCTCTGTGTGTCACTCTTCCTTTCAATTAAGTAAAATATCCCTTTACAAAAGGAATTGGCTTATGAAATTGTGGGAGCCGGCAAATCTGAAATCTGTAGGGCAGGCCAGAAGGTTGGAACAATGTCCTCCAATCATCTCTTCATGCCCCATCCAGCCCCATCACCTATCCTCCCCACTGAAAACTCACACCTCTGTTGTTCAGTGGTTTGGATATGACACTTCCTCCCCACTGTCTCTTTCTTGCTGCCCCAAATTCATCCAGTGGTAAGCCTTGTCGTCACCACCTCCGAAGCATTCCTTAAGTACTGACCATTTCTTATCATCTCACCTATTAGATGGCTACTCCAAACCACCACTATGTCTTCCTGGACTATTTGATCTTCCATTCCCCCTGCAATACCCCGTCCCCCACCTCCACTACCTCCCCTACCACTGAGCATCTCTTCTCTCATGGCAACCACAGAGACCTTTCAATGAATGAACCAGGTCTAGTTCTTGTGCAAATCTCTGCAATAGCTATTTACAAACTTAGACTAGGATGCAAACTGTGTCCTAGGAAGGAGATGCTTGCCCTCCCCATCCCTTGTCTCTGACATCCCCTTCATGCTGCCCCTTTGGTTCACCCTGCATCAATCTTTATGGAATCCTTTAGGGCACTCTTCTCTTCCTCTTAGTTATCTGAATTGTGTATTGGTTAACTTATCTACCATGTACAAATCCTCATTCGAATGTAAATTCCACAGCAGATTCATTGCTTATTCCCAGTGGTGCCGCATCAACTTGTACCAGTCACAGACACCTCGCAGCCGCTAGATCAATACATATTGGCTGCCTCCTATCTCTTTTCTCATTTTTTTGGTATAAATGCAGATAAAAGGATACTTTTTTCCCTCTGAATTCTACTAAGAAAGGTAGCACCTAATTAACAAATTGTAAGAAATTAAAATTCACACCAAGCTTTTTCGGGGGCACTAGAAAGGTGTGTGATGCTTAGGAAACACATACCTCATATAAAAGGGCTACTAACTCAGCTCTGGCCAACAGTTTCCATGAAGGACATTTTTTATAGGAAACTCCAAGTTCTGATTTTAAGCGATATTTCTAGGAATGGATTCATTTTGCTTTCATAAAATCTGCATGAAAACCAAACAAAATCCATTTGCAGAATGGTTTCAGCCTGGGGGCTCTAATTTTGTAAGCTGTACTGTGGACTTATTGTGTGGGCCAGGAGAAAAAAACCTAAAGAAAGTTCACTGAGCTTCAAGGCATGAGGTGAGGAGGACTGTGGAGTCTGTAGGCAACTCAAACAGACTTCCAACCAGCCTTGTTTATCCAGCCTGCTATAACAGCACGATCCACTAGGGGGCAGATTTGTAGATGGCAGGAACTCTTCCTACAATGGTAGAGGCTGGAAGTCTGAGATCAAAGTGCCAGCATATTCAGCTCCTGGGAGGGTCCTCTTCTGGGGTGCATAATGATTCCTTTTGTTCCCCATGTCCTCACATGGCGGGAAGAGAGCTGGAGGACCATCTGGGGTCCCTTTGATAAAGGAACGCATCCCATCCTGAGGGCTCCATCTACATGACCTCTCCCACTCCCAAAGGTGCTGATTCCCAACAGGGGCACTTGGAGAAGGAGTTCAGCGTATGGACTTCAGGGGTCGCACACTTTCAGACCACTGCAGCAAGTTTCTGAGTTTTGCCCCTAAGCAGGGTCTAACTAAGCGTCTTTAATCTGAAGCCTCAATCTCCACAGTTTTCAAAAGGACAGAGACACTTTGTCCCAGGCAGAACACTGGCTTCTGTGTTCTGTGAATGCAAAAATCACAGTGACATAGACGGATGGTAACAGTAGCCAGAGGCCTTCACTCGCTAAGGGGTAGAGGCAGGCAACCTGCAGAAGCAGCGGAATTCCTCCCGTGGAGCTGCAGAGAACTTGGAAATCCTTTTAATTCATCCTCAGCCCAGCCCTCGACCTCCATCCTGTGCCAGAACTGTGCTGGAAAGTCAGTCTTGAAAAATCTTTAAAACCACACCAATTTCAGTACTCATCTCCTTCTCTGATAAAACTCACAAAGGAGAAATTGTTTCAATTCATTTCTATTCCATTTAAGTAAATTCATATTATCTGGTAGCCTCCCATGGGATAGACACTGTAAAAATGCTGCTAAATTAAATGGCATATAGGTTGTTAAGGCTGAATTATATTCCCCTTTATGAATATATGCCATTTTTCTTAGTCATTCATCTTTTTCATGGACATGGCATTGCTTCCATATCTTGCTATAGTGCTGCAAAAGCATGGGATTGCAGAATCTCTTTGAGATACTGATTTTACCCTTTTGGATATATAACAAAAAGTGATGTTGCTAGATTGTATGGTAGTTATACTTTCAATATTTTGTGAAATGGTCACACTCTTTCCCATAGTGGCTGCATTTCCATTTACAACAACAAAGTCTAAGTGCTCTAATTTCTCCACATCCTTTCCAACACATATTGTATTTTTATAATTATCATTATAGCTGTAATAACAGGTGTAAATCTTGCATATATTATATGAAGTGAAATAAGTCAGTCAGAGAAGAACAAATACTGCAAGATGCCACTTATATGAGGTGTCTAAAACAGCCAAAACTCACTGTAGTGGAGAACTGACTGGTGGTTAAAAGAGGAGTAGGGGTGGGGAGTTGTGCTCATTGAGTATTAGACAGCTCTTTCGCAGTTTTACTAGAATCCTTGAGGGGGCTTCTTGTGAAAGAAAAGGCTTTCAGTTTGGAGGTGCACAGTATAGGGTACAATGGCCCCATCATCTAGTATCTGCTGAAAGACAAGGTGGTAGGAGCACGGAGACCATCAGGTGGTGAACCAGGAAGCAGAGAGAGAGGCGAGACAAAACTCTGCTCAGAAATACCCACACCACTCATGATAGCTACCTTCTGAGGACATGCCCCAGTGATGGAAAGATCTCCCACAGACATACCCCTTAAATGCCATACCTGCATCAAGTCTCCACCCTTCATCCACCAACCCTGAACATTAAGATTTCAGAGTTTAAACATCTGCATGAGTTTTGGGGAGCTAAGCCCTTTCTAATCCAAAACAGATATAAAGTTTCAGCTAGGCAACATGAATAAGTCCTAGTGAACCGCAAAACATAATGCCTACAGTTTATGACATGGGGCTGTGCCTTTTGCTATCAGGGGATATCTCACATAAAAGTGTGTTTCTCTCTCACACACACACACACATGCACACACGTGCACACATACACACACGTGCCAGAGGACACAAGAGGATTTGTTTTTTTTTATTACCTTAATTGTGGCAATGATAACATTGGTGTATGCATAGATCCAAAGTCATCAAGCTGTATACATTAGACATGGATTTTTATTTTTGGAATACCAACTGTACCTCAACTACACTGTTAAAAATAGTATATAACTATTGCCTTTAATGAGAAAAATGTATTGTCTACCTCCTCCTCCTCCTCCTCCTTCTTCGTCTTCTTCAGTTTTATTTACTTATTTGAAAGCACTACAGACACATACACACACACACACACACACACACACACATCTTCCATTCTTTGGTTCACTCCCCAAATGGCTACAATAGTCAGGACTGAACCAAGCTAAAGCCAGGAGCCAAGAGTTTTTTCCAGGTCTCCCATATGGGTGGCAAGGGCCCAAGCACTTGGGCCATCTTCCATTGCTTTTCCCAGTCCATTAATAGGGAGCTGGATCAGTAGTGGAGCGACTGGGACACTAACCAGTGCCAATATGGGATCCTGGTGTCACAGGCAGTGGTTTTATCCACTATGTCACAAGGCCAGCCCCTCCCCCTTGTTCTTCTAATAACCCCTTCCTGAACATCCCAGCCAGCCACAGGAAATACTCCATCCTCTTTGGACCCTCTTTAGAGGAGAGTTTGAATTAATCACTGGCAATCAAAAGAGCCTTTCTTCTAGTGTTGGTTGAGTTTTTGTGTCTGTCCTGTGTTGACATTAGCTTGAATGTAAGCTTATGGAAAGAAAGAACTGTCACAAACTTATCTTCATATCCAGGCCCTAGCACAGAATTTTCCAAGTAGCCCATATTAGCCATTGGGAAAGGTTAAAATGTCCTTGCCAAGCAAGGACACTTGCTACTTGGACTTACCAAGGGAAGGGAATAAATGAACAATTTGTTAGCTTCATATTTTCTCATTATTCCTCGTGAGACATGAAGAAGAAGCTCCACATTCCTCATTGGAAATTCCTACTCTTAGCTTATCTGTTTTCAGAATTTCAATAGAAAATCCAACAAAAGAGATATCTTCCAGTGTGTAAGCTCTTTAGAAAATGGTAGTTGATCTCACAGTTTGGGACTTTTTTGAAAATTTGATGGGGAGAAATTTTGGCCATGGCTTTTCTTAAGGCTGTGGAATTGAAAAGAACCCCAGTGGTTTGTGTCCCACCCCATTCCAATCTGATAATGAATCCCACCATTAGAGAGAACTAATCTTCTTTCAACATATATTAAGTCCAAGTTTGTATTCAGGACACCAGAAAAAAGGCATAATGGAATCACATGCTTGGAACTCAATGTGAGCCTCATTCACACTGGGTTTTAGCCAATGAAATACTGTAAATTATCAAGCTCTTAATTAATGTGTTTAACACCTCAGTGAGGCAGGCTAATCTGTTTAATCCCATTCATACCAAGGGCAGAGAGAAATTAAATGACTCACAGTTTTAGAAAACGAGGAAAACAGGCTCAACCAGAGGTCAGTCCTACCAGGACCATTTGCAGGAGAGAACATTAGGTCTATTCCCACAGAGTCTATTTCAAACCTTACCCTGTGACATGATGATCAATGTCTTCTCACTGCCTTTTTTCTGAGAAAAGAGTGAGAAAAGTTGGAAAGATCTGGAACCAGTGTGAGAGAAGGCTTCACAACAATTAATGGTTTAACTGGGGAAAATGTGCCCAGAAGGCTTGGGGGCCCTCAACAAAACAAATTTATTGATTGATTGGTTGGTTGATTTTTGAGCAGCAGAGAGGCAGAGTTTCCATCCTCTGGTTCACTCCTCAAATACCTGAGCAGCTAGGTATGAGACAGGTAGAAGCTGGGAACTGGAAACTCAATCTAGGTCTCTTTCATGGGTGGTAGGAACACTACTACTTGAGCCACCACTGCTATCTCTCAAGGTGCACCTTAGCAGGAATCAGGAATCAAGACTGGAGCCAGAAGTTGAACCCAGGTAGTCTGATATGGAGTATGAGTATTTTAACTGGCAGCTTAAGTGCTAGCCAAATGTCCTCTCCTATATTTATTTTTTAAATGTGTTATTTATTTATTTATTTATTTGAGATGAGGCAGAAATGGAGGAAAGAGAGAGAGACAGATAGAGAGAGAGAGAGAAAGAGACTGGCTCTCATCTACTGGCTCACTCCCAAAAAGCCTGCAATGGCTATGCCTGGGCTGTGAAATCTAGATTTCTCATGTGGGTGGAAGAGACCCAATTAACTGAGTCTGGGATTTGCATTAGCAGGAAGCTGGAGTCAGGAGTGGAACTGGATATAGAACCTCACCACTCCGATATAGGCCATGGGCATCCCAGCAGGTGCCTTAACCCTAGAACTAAGCTTTACTTTGCATATGCAAAGGAAATAAAGAAGACTTAATCTATGAGATTTTTCTGGGCACTCAACTAGTTGGCTTTGTTCATTATTCACATTTGATTATATCCTCTCAACTACTTTATGACATAGATCTGACAACCACATTTTACAGATAAGTACGCCATGGCTCCGAGAGGTTAAATAAGTAGCTGAAGCTATTAAGCAATATTGTGATCTGAAATGAATCCAGAGTTCATCTTGCTTGTATGACACTGTATAGCTTCCACGTAGAAAATAGCCTGTGTGGCCTTAGAGAAATGGGGAAGTTGGAATAAGATCCTGGCAACTCTGGAGTCTTTAACTCTGGAGATAAGTAACTTTCTGTGTGATGCATTGTGTTACCAACTCTGTTAAGAACTGTAGATCTCTGAGATTTTTCCCTGCTTGGAAGTTAGCAAGTGAACTTACCACAATATCATGGATACCACCATAAAAGATGAGACTCCTGGGTCAGAAACAAATAATGTGATTACTCATGGCACACCAGGTTCTGGTCCCGGTCAGGGCACTGGATTCTGTCCTGGTTACCCCTCTTCCAGGCCAGCTCTCTGCTGTGGCCAGGGAGTGCAGTGGAGGATGGCCCAAGTGCTTGGGCCCTGCACCCCATGGGAGACCAGGAGAAGCACCTGGCTCCTGCCATCGGATCAGCGCGGTGCACCGGCTGCAGCGTGCCAGCCACGGCGGCCATTGGAAAGTGAATAAACAGCAAAGGAAGACCTTTCTCTCTGTCTCTCTCTCTCACTGTCCTCTCTGCCTGTCAAAAAAATTAAAAATAATAAAAAAAAAGAAGTGAGGTGAAAGAATACAATGGGAGACTTAATGCAGAGATAGTTTGTGTTGCTTCTATGGAACCATTAGATTAGGAAGTCCCCTCCAGAAAATATATTTTCCTTATAAAAACCAAATCTGCCCTTTGCCTTAGAGGGAGACCCTAACACTATCTTCACAGTCACATGCAGAAATCTTTGAAATGATTGTATGGAACAGAGACTGGCACAAGACGTGCCAGAAACCCTATGGAATACCATCTCTCAACAACTATGCATTGGAAACTGTGACATGTTGCAACTGTATTTAAGACCAGAACCTTCCTTGGTAAAGTTCAATGTTATTTGAGCAAAATTTACCTGATAGCTTGTTCTATGCCACCACCGCATTAAACATTGTGCAAACAGAAATGAATAAAGCAACCTACGCTGGGAGAGACAAATGAGTAAAGACAGAATGGCCCCACAGTAAGAAGGGGCACAGGGTAATGAATGAGCAGAGAAAAGGTGCTTTGACCATAGCCCATGAGGGAGTAAAAGCTGGCAGCTGAGGAGTCTTTAGAATTTGTAAGAACTGAGAGGTGATGAAGA